>OZ010615.1:47109833-47398803 GCA_963932145.1 Acanthosepion lycidas | reverse complement strand
CTTTTCTCTCGCTCTCCTCCTTTCCCTCCTCTTCTCCACTCTCTCCGTCTCCTCTCCCGTTTTTTCTTCTCTCTCTCCTCTCCTCTCTCTCTCTCCTCTCTCTCTCTCTTCTCTCTCTCTCTCTCCTTTTCTCTCTCTCTCTCTCTCTCTCTCTCTCCTTTTCTCTCTCTCTCTCTCTCTCTTTCTCTCTCTCTCTCTCTCTCTCTCTCTCTCTCCTCTCTCTCTCTCTCTCTCTCTCTCTCTCTCTCTCTCTCTCTCTCTCTTCTCTCTCTCTCTCCTCCTTCTCTCTCTCTCTCTCTTCTCTCTCTCTTCTCTCTCTCTCTCTCCTTTTCTCTCTCTCTCTCCTTTCTCTCTCTCCTCTCTTTTCTCTCTCTCTCCTTTTCTCTCTCTCTCCTTTTCTCTCTCTCTCCTTTTCTCTCTCTCTCTCTCTCTCTTTTTTTTCCTTTTTCTTTCCTTTTTTCCTCTGATACATTTATTTTATCTAAATATTTTTCCTGAAAATGTAATATTTGTATTTTTTAATGTAACATTTCTGCTGCTGTTGACATGTCTTTACAAAACTTACATTCCTGTTAACATACATAGTGATTTACTAATCACAGCTTATATGTGGCTCAAGGCCCAAAATATAGAGCACCCAGTAGGGATCAAATTGACTACACAGTCATAATTTATCTTTTTTTATCTAGCAATTTTGCTATAAAAACTATTTACTAAGCTGCACAAGGCCACAAATATAACGCATCCAGTGAGGCTCACACTCACTACTTGATTATAATTGATTCAACTATAAAAACTTCCTAAACATGACACTACATTGAAGTGTTGTTGATATATATATATATATATATATAACTTTTCAAAATATTAAAATATTGGTCACTAAAAGTTATGTTATAAACTTGCATTTAGTGTTTTTTTCCAAACCAGCATAGATATATAGTAATGTACAATGACTTATTTTGTGTTTCTATTATTATATTATGTTAGGGAGGTGCTGTTTAGCTTAGTCTGTATTACAGATTACCTTATTGGAACCAAATTGGTAGCACCCATGAGAAATCCCTTTCAGCATTTTTATTAACTTTTATGTAAATCGAAATTTCCTATTTTTATCAAAATGGGCCAGCACAGCCAGGTAACAATGCAACAGTGAAAGTGTTAATAAAAAAAATGTAAATCCTTGTTCACATTTCTTTTTGACTGGATTTAGTTAACCTTAAATATTTGCATGACTTCTTGTTTTTAGCAAATATTGTCGGAGCTAAAGGTATTGTTTTTATTCTTATTCAATATTTAAAGTATTCTAATTTTTTTTTTTTTATATTCTATAAAGAAAAGTTAGAATACTTTAAATAGGAAAATTTCTTTTTTGCATAATGGGTTAATTCTTTTTGTGGTTTTAATTAAAATTACCTGTTAATTTGGTTGGATTTCTTTTAAAACAAAACAATTGGTGCAGAGCACAACTGGGATAATTTCAATAGTATTCATTCTTAGTTCAATAATTACTAAAAATTTAAAAAAAAATAATGGGGGGGGGAAACAAAACTTTCTGGTATGTAAATGAAATCTGACTTTGATAAACTCTGAGTCTGTAATTTTCATCTGCTAGAACAAACATTGTTTTGGAGTGAATAGCCATGGTCAAATGCAAAATAAAGAACAGAACTGTTCAACAAATAGAATTAATAAAGTTTGCAATAAAAAGGAACAGGGCAAAAATGAAATAATATCAAACAAGCAAACAATATATACAAGGCAGATTACCAGTAAGAAAGTGAAAAGTTCACAAACTAAGAATTGGTAGAATTGTATTGAGTCATGTCGAACTGCAAACTGGACTATTGGCTAAGAAAAAAAAAAATCCTAGCATGCGTTTGTGTGTTTCTGCTTATAAAAGGGGAGGGGCAAGTATTCTGCATCCATTTCTGATTGAAAATGGAAAAAAAGCAGTTTCTGGATCCCAGAAATTGGAAATACGTATGGACTAGTACTGGAATAATAAAAATGAAAAAGCTTCATCTAAGAATTTCAAAATAAATATAGCTTTATTGAGTTTTTTTTTTCTTTTTACATGCATTTTAATTTTTTTTTTTTTTTTTTTCTTTTTTTTTTTACATGCATTTTAATTTTCTATAACTTTTCACAAGATGTTTTAGGATCAGCATCACAAGCTTTCATTAAATCAAAATGCTGTTGCTTTGTATATGGTTAAAAAAATTGTTAGTTTCTGCTAATTTCTTTCTAAATTTTATTCACTGCTTCATTTTAGCTTTGAGTCACTTGAAATTTATATTTTCAACTTGGATGTGTTTCTGCTGAAAATTAGTTATGTACAAACTGAATAGGAATTTACTACTTTCTATCCTCAAACAACCAATTTATTTATGTTCAAGGGGATGCTAAAATGTTCACAAACTCACTTCCTAAAATCTCAATAAATGGCCAAATAATAATTTTTTTTTTTTTTTTTTTTTTTGTAAGGACTTTTCAGCACCCTCTTGTACTTGTCCAATCTGCAAATGGCATTTAATGTAGTAAAATGTGTACAGTTTGATAGAAATTTAAACTATAAATTAAAATTAATTACAAATGTTTAAAACGTTTGTAAAATTTGTTTATATTCCTGAGCAAGCACTTTTCATAAATATTGGATTTTATTCTCTATAGAAATTGTAAATATAGATATAGGTTCTAAATGCTATTAATATTACTAGATATACAATTGTTGGTGTCATATATAGATTTGGTTAAAAAAAAAAAAAAATTCACACAAAGGATTTTTTTTCTTCCACACTTTTGGGATTTTGGTGTCAGTTTTATTCCCTTTTCTGGTTTCTTGGTGCTGGAATTTTGTTATAATTTAAATTTTTTTATATTAGAATAATCTTGTGGTTGAAAATTTGTGTATTTTGATGCTTTCTTGCTACCATTTGAATGGGACATGTTTAATAATAATAATGAGAGGAAAAATTTGTCTTATACTTAATAAAATTTTCTGCTTTAATCTCATTTTTAATTGAAAACATTCATTTAAAAAAAAATGTAATTTTTTTTTCTTTAATGTTTTTATGTCCTTGTCCCAGAAAACAAATTTCTTTATTTTTGCCATACCAGAGAAGAAATTGAGATTTTCAATAAAAAAAAAAAAAACTAGTAGAAATACTATTTCTTTTAATCAACTTCTATTGATTTTTGGCTTTTCAATTCATTTTAACGTTTATCACTCTGTATACGACTTCATTTGTTATACAAAAAGTTTCACCTGCCACAGAAAGTGATTCTGATCCTTGAACTATAGTGTGTTTGTATTTCATAGTGGTGTTGTCATATCCTTCTATGACAGCAGAAAACAACTTTGAGTGAAATTAACAATAAGGTTACTGAAAATGAGAGGCCTTGAAAAAGAATGCAGTGGAAAAGGAAGTAATGCAGAGTGCTAAATGTTAAGATTTTTTAAAGTAAATGTCTAATAACATCTCATTTTAAAAGTTGCATGTTCCATTTTGCAGTTTAAGAAAAATACAAATGTGAATTGTATATTGTTCACATTATTCCCAAACAATGATGGTAAACAAAAGCAGACGAGACTTTATAAAATTTATGCTTATATTACTAATCTTTTATATAACGTCTTTCAATAAAAAAAAGTTTTCATAAGCATTTTGCTACATGTTTCTGGCGTATTAGTTATATCTGTGAATATTATAAAATCTCACGATTTTAAGCATCATGTCATTTTATCTTGCTTGTAATGTTTTCTGTTAAAACCTCTCTCTCTCAACAATTGTTCTTGCAGACTCTTTTGACGCCTCAGATCAATTTCTATACCAAAGTTGGACAGCAGTGTGTTGCAGCTGGCTGCAGTGTTGACATGTTCCTATTTCCCAATTCCTATGTGGACGTTGCCTCAATTAGTGAACTTTGTCGTCTTACTGGAGGCAATATGTACAAATATAGCTATTTTCAGGTAAGTGGAGTCCCACCCCTATTCATCCTAACCAGTAAAAGAAGCATGTATGTCTGCCTGAAATTCTGAGGCAGAGTTGTCATTATTTACAGTTGGACTAATATCCTCATCTTTACCCTAACCTTTTGGTCATTGTGCCCTCTGGTTTTCTTCAAGTATAGAGCATAGAAGTGAACTTTGAAATCAGTGATATGGTTTCAAGTTCAGAATTTGTCACTAAATTTTTTTTTTTTTTTATAAGTAACTTGTATGTACAAGAGAAAGAAACCCTATTTATTTAGGCAGGCTAGCCTGAAAAAGACAAGAAGAATCAACTTCCTGTCTACCTACAGCTAATCTTATAATCCACACATCTGTTTTCCCCAAAATATCATTTTAAAAATGTCTTTTTTTTTTCTTTTTCTTTTTCTTTTTTTTTTTTCTCATTCGCTTTCTCTCTACTTAGGGAATAAAATTATTTCTGTTGATGTTGTTTATGTTGTGGCTCCAGTGGCAACATAAAGGGAGTTACAGTTGTCATTTCACTTCTTTTTTTTCTTTTTTTTCTTTTTTTTCCTTTTCTTCTTGTCCATAGTCTTTTTTATCAACTGGGCTTATATTCCTAGGAGTTACTTTTCGAAGGTTGACAAACTAATCTAATAATGCAACAATATAAAAGCTAGAATTTTGTAGACAAATTGTTTTGCAATCGTTCTTTCCACTCATCAGAAGTTTTCAGCAATTGACTGTAGATTTTATCATTTTTGTATTAAGTTAAACATTAATTTATACACTGGTTATTGGTACGAGTTTGATTTTTTTTTTTTTTTCCTCTGTGTGTGTGTTATATGGTGTATATATATAGGCAGCCAGTATTCATCCAATCAAGTTTGACTAAAAAGAAACAACAAAGTCTGTTTTTTTAATTTTATTATATTTTTCTAACCTTTGAATAAGGTGATGAGTATTGTGTCTGAAGTTCATATTTTTTCATTGTTTTGTTCAAGTGCTTTCAACTATCACATTCAATATCAAGAATCAATGTGGTGTCTGTGTGGTAGTTTTTTTTTTTTGGTGGGGGGAGTTTGAAATAGTCTGATGTAATGTCATTTTAATGGCTATTGGGAATGAGGCTGCCCAAAAAGAATGTGATTTATTTATTGTATTTTTATTACACTAATATGATATATGCGCATATTAATTATATCATATACATTTCAAGATACTGTCTCCTGTGGTTAATGATATTTTATTTAATGTGGGCTGTATTTTTTGTTTAATAATAGCTTCCAGGGTTTTGAATCTTTCCTTGCATTGGGTGCTATAGAGTGTTGTATGCAACATTAAGGTCTGTCTGGTCTGTCTTTAATTTTTATTATATTTTTCCAATTTTCAGATAAATTGTTGCACATTCAGATAAGAATTGTGGATAAACTATCCAAAATTGATCTTTTTGCTCTAGTACTTTTGACTGCCATTATTAAGTATAGTCAGTGTCATAAACAAATGTTTTTTAGCTGTATCTTGGCAGATTTTTTTAAACATTTCAAATTTACAAAGATTGATAGCACGAAGAACAGGTTTATAGACATTTTATATGTATTCTTGTCTTTGATGCCTGACAACATTTACTTAATGGTTAAAAAGACAAAAGCAAAACAACCAAACAGGAATTTTGAATGTTTATCCAGTTTTGATTTGGATGTGTAACAATTGAAAAGTGGAAAATTACAAAAAAATTAAACTGTTTGTGATGGACACTCTGAAAATAACATCTGTTTCTATGGAAATTACAACATATAGAAAGCATTTGGGGCAAGTTTTCAATGACAAAATTATTCATTGGCTATAGTCAACTCCATTGGCTATACATTTACATTAGCAATGAACAAGAACAATTTTGTAGATTGACAGCCCCTGCTAAAATGCATTACCCACATTACTGTTCTCATTTCCAATGTTTGGTCTCCATAAATGTTCAAACATCAATGAATCCAATTTTTCCACATAGATGAATTTGATGATAGGTTTCTGCTTTATACACACATTCATGCCATTTTGCCAGATTGCTATCTATAACAAAGATTGTTTTTTTTTGTTAAAGCAAAAATAATTTTATTTATTTTTTGGCTTTAACAGGGAACTTAATCTTTCAGGCATTACTTATATATATATATATATATATATATATATATATATATATAATGCACTTTTATATGCCTGCTAGCATATAAAAAACAATGTCCTTTATGCACTAAATCATAATAATTCAAAGTGTTCAGTGCTTAAATAAGGCAGTGATCTAAGAACAAACTATAGAAAAAAAAAACACATGGCAAATAATTTGCAACTTTCACCTTCTTGCTTTGTAGACTCTGAGAGCTAGGATTGAATCTAGCAGTCATACAGTATATTCCCCATCATCTTTTCACACACACACACATATATATATATATATATATATATATATATATATATATATATAAAATGAAATATTTGTGTATATCAGAGATGAAAGTGTGATAGTACATCTACTGAAGCTGTATTCTTAAAGTAAATAAGTTTATGATGTTCTTGATTAATTGTTCAAGTGGTAGATACTATTTATTTAAAAGATGAAATAATTTACTATATTATTCAAGATTTGTATGCTGAGAGCGAAAGCAAAAAGTGTCTTATAAAAAATATATTTCTGACTCAAAAATTTTGTACAATTATTTAAGAAAATATTAATTCTCTTACTAACCTCATTTTCATAAACTTCAGGCTGAAAACGATGGACAAAGGTTCATCAATGATTTGAAACGGAATGTGTGTCGACCTTTTGCATTTGATGCAATACTTCGAGTTCGTACAAGCACAGGTATGCAAGTTGTCTATTTTTTTTTTTTTTTTTTTGTCTCCTTTCAATTTTTTTTTTTTTTTTTTTTTTTTTTTTACATGAAATTTAATCATTTCTTTTTTATTTTCACATTCTCAGATTAATAAACTGCTAAATACTATCTCACATAAAAAATAATTTCTAATCTCTCATTTAATCTCCTTCACACTCCATTGTCAATCTATTGTTTCTACATCCTAATGGAACTACATATCCCTCCCAGCTATGGGTTAAATAGTAGGACTTGTATCTGGAAAAATTAGTTATCTCCCCAAAAACTGTAAATGCAATATCTACTGGTTAAAAAAAAAAAAAAAAAAAAATTACCATATATACTAGTTTATAAGCTGACTTCATTATAGTGTCACCCCTGAATTTTTTGTATGAATTTTAATCCCTCCAGAAAAAATTTGCCTGTGTATAGTACAACTGATCACTGAAAATGTATGATTTTTAACTTCTTCAAAAAAAATGACCTGTCTATAGTGTGAAACCATATTTTTTGCATAAAAAAATCTAATAAAAACTCACACTATACTTGAGTATATACAATATTCTTACTATCCAAAAAACCCTTTGGCTTTAAATAACCCAAAAAGGGTTAAGCCATAAAAAACAATCAATCCTAATGGAATATGGAAACTTAATATTTCACTGCTGTGGATGTATTTAAACATCTTTTAAAAAACTTAATTCTTGATATTGATGTATTACTTTTTTCAAAATCTACTCATCATTTCTGCTGCTGTGGACATAAAAATTATTATAATATTTTTTTTTTTTTTTTTTTTTTTTTTCAAGACACTGTGAAATGTCTGTCCCTCATGTTTGTACAATTAACTAATGCTTAGTGTTATTTACAAACCATTGTAGATATATAGCAGCATACGATACAACCTGTTTTTTGATGTATTTTTATTGTATTGTATTTTGGGGAGTGTGGTTTACCTTAGTTTGTACTGAAGACTATAAGATTGAAACCAAAATGGCTGCATCCATGAAATATCATTGTTAGCATATTTATAGTCATGTATTTACAGTAAATGACGCTTTCCTTTTTTTTTTATTAATTTTTTTTTTTTTTTTTTTTTTTTAAATAAACACTTAATAAAACCTTCAGCTAGACTCCCTGCTTTATTATTACTAATTTTCAAATGTACTTAAAAATATTAATTTTTGTTTAAAATTCAATTTTTTTTCCTCATTGTCATTTTTGGATAAGAAAAAGATAAATTTTTAAACTAAACAATGTCTAAAAAATAATAAAATTGCATGATTTGAAATTCCACTTTAACATGCTGAATATTTAATATTCTAAAAGCTGTAGAAATTTTCATTTAATTATTTTTTTTTTCCCAGGAATCAGGCCTGTAGACTTCTATGGCAATTTCTATATGACCAATACTACAGATGTGGAATTGTCCACAATAGACTGTGACCAGTCTATATCAGTGGAGATCAAACATGATGATAAGCTTGATTCTGCAGATGGTGCATACATTCAGGTAAATCTTTGAGATCTTAAATTTCATGTGGAACCTTACTGGTGAATGTTTTGGCTGTAGTGACTATATTATTAACTAGAAATACTGATGAAAATGTCATGGTTTTCCTATTTTCATTTTTATATAATCTTTCTTACATATCTTCATATTTGGCCCTTTTCATAAACATCCAATTCATGACTTTTGCTTGGCTCCAATAACATATTGTTAATTTATTTTTCCTCAATACTCAGGCCATTATCTCTATACTCAGCGGATGCTTTTTTTTGTGATTGAAACCCTCGCCTTTGCTTCTTAAAAATATCCAAGTATAGGCATTTATACTAGTTTCAAGAATTGTTAATAAGACAATGTATCACATAAACTAAAAAGAAAATAATTTTATATCTTCTGCTTGTAATTAAATGGAGGTTAGGTAATACGCATGAATATACTATTCTTGACTTTTACCTACAAAACTAGAATGTTGCATAATATACAAGACTGGACTCAAATATTTTGGGAGAGTAAAAAAACGTAAATACTCACTGAAATTTTCTACAATGTGTGAAAGCATGTGCGATATCCTGCCCTCATCAACAAGCAACCAGGGGAGGTAACACAGTTTTGGTGGCTAAGGCAGTACTGGCACCACCAACAGCTTTTGCCACCAGGGAAGGTAACACAGTTTCGGTGGCTAAGGCGGTATTGCCACCCCTGGCACCATCAGCAGCTTTTGCCACCAGACAGTAGTAGATGTGTCAGTCTCTTGTGATTTGATTGTTTTTTTTTTTTGTTTTTTGTTTTTTCAATAACATAGACTGGAAGGCAAACAGATGTGTTTCACGTCAGAAGTAGTATTGTGTTGCGAGCATGGTTTTAATTAACTTTGTTTATTTGGGATCTTGACTAGATCCAACTCTATGCCTGTTGGGCTGTGGTCTGGGGACAATATGAAGCACACTTCAGGCCCCATCCAGTGATGCCTATCTTCAAAAGGAAGGAAATGATTGACGTCCAAGGAATCCATGGCACTTGACCATAGTATTAAGATATGATTGTTTTGTTGACTTTCAATTATGCTTCAACCATTGCATTCGAATTAATTTTTGAACTCAAAATGCAAACACCACACACTGTTTTCCTTAAATACCAGTCCCTGCTGACCTGTCAGACATTATGACTATGAGACCTGGTTCAAATTTCACAGTAGATTATTGGTCAAGTGACTTTCTGATGTCATTGGCCTAGGATGGCAAACTCAGTGCACAGCACTTTTGTAAAAATACCCAAAAACTATACCTCAGGTTGACCCAAGTGAGTGGAATTGGGTAGATGGAACTTTTCAGAATCTGTTAATGATTGTGCTCTCACATAAGTCACCGAGGGTTTGAGTGTACTGGCCTTCTTCAAAAAACTGATCACACCTGGTTATGCACTCTCTCTCAGAAACCGTAACTAAGATCTGCTCAGCATAGTTGCAGTACAAACAACAAGGCAGGCATCTGTAATAGGGTTTGTTTAGTCACCCTAGCAGACATGTGTGCCACAAAACTAGTAATAGCCAGCTATTATTATTATTATCTTAATGATTCCACATAATACTTAAGTTAAATTGCAAATGCTGTTTTTCTCTGAAAGACTTATCTGAAATTAAAGGGGGATAACTCTGTTAACATGAAAAATAATTTGACTCAAAATTGTACAGTGTGTGTCAGAAATACCTCACACATGATGGTAAGCATTACTGGCAATGGTATCTTTAGCTAATGTCTTACCATTATGTGGAAGGTATTTCTGGTAGCACCCTGTATATGAAATAATGCTGAGAATTTTTTTTAAATTTCAGCCCGTAATTTGTATATTTCTAGATAGAAGCAACTATTAACCAATTGTAAATGAATGCTTGGCAGTTTCGTCATAAATATAAAAAAAAATAATTTATTTGAAACAAATGTGGTTTTACTAATAAATATTGAGAATATAATGGACAGACCAATTGTTGAATAAGGAAGTTTGTTTTGTTTTTTTATAGAAAATAGGAATGAAAAGAAATTTATTAATCAGACACAGTTGAAATATTCTGTTCACATAATGAAGGAAAGCCGGCTTGGATAACTTAACACTCATAAGGCAAATTTAAGGCAAGTGAAACAGAGTAAAGCAGCAGGTAACCTGCATAGGTTTTCACAAATGAATGAGTGAAGACAAAGGCAAAAGGAGAAAGTGTTGCTGAAAGCAACAAAAGGAAGGAAGCTGTGATGATACATGAACAAAACCACATTTTGAAGAGACATAGCATATAAAGTGAATAATAAAAAAACAAAGTAAATGTTATCTGTAAATTTGTTGTGATATGTAAATGATTGAAGATTATTTCTTGGACAATTTCAGGTTGCCATATTATACACCAGTGTTGGAGGATTTAGAAGACTGAGAATTCACAACCTGTCGCTTAACTGCTGCACACAGTTTGCTGACTTGTTCCGAAATTGTGAATTGGATACTCTTATTAATTTCTTAGCAAAACAAGGTAAGTTGAAAAAAAAAAGAAAAAAGAATAATATTTGCTAAATGTGATAACTTTATTTCTTTTCATCTCTAAGGAATATCTTCAAATTGTTTGGTTTATTCTTGTGGATACTTAGGATTTAGAAATAAAAAATTTCAAATATCAATGAAGTTAAGCAACATTGAGCCCAGTCTGCACCCAGATGGGTAATCACTTTAGATTTCATAACACAGCTTATACATATAACCTGACGGCAGTTCTATATAAATAACATGTACCCTGATGGTAGTTTTATATAAAATTTAATAAATTTTGTGTAGATACAGGTAATGATGCAGATTTTTAAGTGGTGAAATGAAGAGTTCATGTAAAAATAATTTGTACTTTCTGTATGTGTACAAAAAAAAAAAAAAAAAATGATCACTACTTAAAAGAAATATATAAATACAACACCAGACACGACTACTACATAAGGTGTGAGAAACTGGAGGGAGAAGGTACATCATCGATTACATCACTATGAGTGTGAGAAGGAAAATTTGGTAAGCTATCAGTCTCTACCAACAATGTTGTGTTTTGATTAAAATATTACAATACATACAGATACAGTATTTGTACATAAACAAAACATGGATTCTGATTACAGTTAAATGTAAGGAAAACTGAAAAAAAGTCAGCATTTTTATTTGTAACACTGCAACGCAATAATCATACTACGTGCAAAATAAATGTAAACAAACTACGGAGATCGGTTACATATACAAAGAAAGATTATGCTGAATTAAGGTGTTGAATAAAGATAAAATAATTTTATTATTTCTAAATTCTTATAACTTTTACATACACAAGACGTTGAAGATAAAAGGCCAAAGAGTGGCTTCTAGGTTAGTTGATAATAATAATACCGGTTGGTAATCCTTTATCCGAAATTCTTGGGACTGGAAGTACTCCGGTTTTCAGAGGACGTAAGAAAATGGTATGTCATCAATCACATCACTGTGAGTATGAGAAGGAAAATTTGGTAAGCTATCAGTCTCTACCAACAATGTTGTTTTGATTAAAATATTACAATACATACAGATACAGTATTTGTACATAAACAAAACATGGATTCTGATTACAGTGAAATGTAATGAAAACTGAAAAAAAAGTCAGCATTTTTATTTGTAACACTGTAACGCAATAATCATGTTACAGGCAGCCATGTTGCTTTCTGAAATTTTTGATTTATGGCAAGTCATGTCAGCACTTGGAAAACTTTCGGATCTGGGAGGTTTTCAGATTTGGGAATTTCAGATAAAGGATACTCAATCTACATAAGGGTACCCCTGACGACATGTTATTTTTTTAAATTTTTTACTTATTTATTTTTTCTTATAGATGTGTGGCGGTGTGGATAAATGTGTAACTCTTAGAGGTGGAGGGTTAAGGAGGGGGGGGGAGTGGGAAGGAGGAAAAGAAATAAAAAAATTTCCCCCCACCCTTTTTCTTCAGCGGATGATTAACATGAATGAAAATGGGATAAGTGTAAGTAGAATGTGAGCCTTGAGCCCATTTCTCTGTGTGTATATGTCTCAGTGAGAGGAATCAAATTGGTACTTACCACTTCAAGCCAAGCATGCTGCCGTATTCCTGATCAGTTAGAAATTGTGGCTGTGTTTGCTTCCTTTTTTTCTGGAAGAGCAGTGCACATTGCTGGTGAATCAGAAGTCATCCAGGATTGGACAATAAACTGCCAAGAAGAGTCGCATGGTGTGTAGTTTGGAAGATGGAAACAATTGTAGCTGACAGAAGATACACAAGTCGGTACTCGATCAGTATCAGCTGGGTCACTGTGGAGAGGGGAGGATGATGTTGAAAGACCCGAAAACCCTAATGAACCTTGGGTAGAAACATCACTGATGATGTGTACTAAAGCATCCAATAGATGTATTTTACGATGTTTGTGTAAAGAAACAACAAATAAGATGGAAGAAAAACTAAGGGAAAACTGATGTTTTCATGTAAGAAATTCATAGACTGTTATTGAAATATGTTGTTTATAATTTAATCTTGTGTAGCAAAAGAGAAAAGAATATAGATTCTTTCTTTTTTATATATATATATATATATATATATATATATATATATATATATTCAATAAATTATTCACAATTGTACAAAGTTATATTATAACTTTGTCAAGGAAGGTATCTTTTAATTTCTAAGGTGAATATTCCAGATATTTTATGCACTTATATAATTTAATTCTGGTTACATCAGATTGCATTCATTTTTCTTGGACATTTACTCAACAGGTCGCATGCACAGTTATATTATAAATATCTGTAAATTATAACTTCAAGAAATTTTATATATATATATATATATATATATATATATATATATATATATATATTTTTTTTTTTTTTCTCCATATGTAAATGAATTCTTACTGTGTTGAGATTGAAACAACTCTACTTTAATACTTTACTATTTGTCACCTAACCATAAATCAAAGCCCAACTTAAATTAAGCTTTTATTAATTTATTATATTAATAATTTACATTTTATTTATTTTTACAGCTATTCGCAACACTCTAAATAGTACACCTAAACAAGTACGAGAAAATATGGCCAACCAAGTGGCCCATATCTTAGCCTGTTATCGGAAGAATTGTGCCAGCCCTTCATCTGCTGGTCAGTTAATATTACCAGAATGCATGAAACTCTTGCCTCTTTATACCAACTGTGTTATAAAGAATGATGCAATTCAGGGAGGTAAGTACAGTATTTACTTTAAAAAAAAAAGTTTTCAAATCATTTCATCCCAAGCAAAGCAATAGAGCCACTAAAATATTTGTGTGGGGAGGGAATTCCTAAGTGTGAAAGATTAAGAGAAAAAGAAAAACATAATTAAGGAGAGCAATAAAAGAACAGGAAGTAAGACAAGATAACAATTGACATTGCATTTAAATTTTTGAAGATGAAAGTTGATTGGAAAGCAAGAGGCTGGAAGAGAGTTCCACAAGTGAGAAGTGCAGGAGAAAACAGGCTTGGATTTCTTTGTTGAGTAATTAGAAATAATTGAGGATCTCTAAAAGAAAAATGAAATCATGTGTTGTCAAGATTGGTATTGCTACTTGTGTGGCTCATGCTGCTGGGAATGAACTGAACCATTTCTTTTTCACCAATATTTTTTTTTTGGAAAAGGAGATCCCTCTCTTTATGGCACGTCCTGAGTATGACAATAAACTACGTCCAACAGCAAGGCCTCTGATAATGTTTTTGAAAAAATAATGTTGCCAACTATACGTTTAATAGTACTATATATTTAATATATATGTGTATGTATGTATATATATATATATATATATAAACTAAATTTGGCATTAAATGACCTACTGTGGTTGATATGCCATAAAACCCAACCAACCAACCCTCTCTTTATGAATTATATCCTCTGAAATTGTCTAGAGGATGGGTCAGACGAAATGTGATAACAGAAGTAAAAAAAATGAGTTTTCATAGTCTAGAAAGTTGAATTTGTACAAATTCTGTAGTTATTCTTGTTTTGTTTTTTGTTGTTTTTTATTCACCCCCAAGCAAGGTGATAATGCCACTAAAATGCAAGGGATAAACCTTTACAAAAGGTCGGGGAGGAGTGTGAACTGGGCTATAGTTCAATAAGAAATACTTTTCCAGTATGTTAGAAGTATAGAATTTAAGTAGACTTTAGATGGAACTGGAAACCCAATCCTAAACAGGAAACAAGGTATAAACCTCTATCCCTGTTCAAAAGACCAGGAAAGAGTGAACCAGATGATAGGCAAGCCTATCTAAACCTTATCCAGAAAAAAAAAGTAAATAAAATTTCATTGTTTAGGCGGAGATGTTAGAAGTACATTAAAAAAATCAAAATTTTCAATCTTGTAAACATTTTATTTTTGTTCTTATTAAGAATGGAACCACCATGATTATCATTATTATTTACCTTTGACCTATTGTCCTCAGCTTTGTTGTTGTTATCATGGTGATTCAGCTGGTATACACTTCAGGATCTGTTGATCCAGGTAATCTTCAAGGAATTTCCAACTGAACAACAGCTAAAATGTTATGATAACAGTAAAGATGAGAGCAGTAGTATTTAAATAACTCCTCATCCCATAAATTTTTATCACTATGCATTAATTTTCCAAAATTGTTTTTTGTATTTGTATGTGAAGATGTTTAATACTTCATGACTTTCTAAAAGATATTTTTATGTAATATAACACTATTGACAAGGGAGATAAGCCATTACAGTAAAACCTCATAGTACGAGTGCACCATTTTATGAGCAATTTTCTTTCTGAGCTGCCATTCGTGAGCACTTTTGTATCATAGGACTGGTAAAAATTCACAGTACAAGCAACCATCATATACATGGAAGCAGTCAGTGACTGAGGTAAAAGGAAGCATTGTCATCTGACATTATCTATTTCTAAGAAACTACATGGTCAAAGGCAAGGTGAAACATATCTATAAACACCTGACGTCTAGAACATTTATTCATTTTATTGGCGAAAATACTTTGAAGTATTTATCACAGAGAACATCACCTACTAATGCTATTGATTGCCTCCCTTTCCCGATGTGGCTGGGAGAGGAAATGATAACGGAGGAATTTCAGCTGCTTCAGGAGCATCAAAACATGGAGGAGGTAAAGGAACGAGCCAAGAAAGAAAATGTGTCAGAGGTTGCTCTCATAAGTGAGATCAAAGTGGTGCTGGTGATATGGAAAAAAAAAAAGTGCACAAAAATACCACCCACAAAAATTAAGTGCAAATTGTATGGTTGTGCCAAAAGCAAATCAAATGCCACAAAAATCCTTAAGTTCCGAGTGAAAACGCCAAAAACTTTCTTATGAAAGGTTTGTAGTTTAATAAAAGCTGTTTATCTCTTTCATTCTCTCTTATCATGTTCTTATTCATGTACTTTTTGTTATTTAATTTCTTACTATTTATTTTTAATTCTAAAATAGACATTTTGGAGGAACTGAAACAGATTAATTAATCTTCCATTTATTTAAATGCTTTGTAATATGTGTAATTTGCAATATACGCTCGTCTGGGAACTAATTAAACTCATTCTGCAAAGTCCTACTGTAATTGGAGATTTTGTTGGTTGTATTCATTAGAATAGTTTATTTTATATGCTTGTAAATCTTTTAGCAAGACATTTTGAATTTTTGTATAAGATATGATTTTAACTGAAATTTTCATTTCTTGAGTTTTTTTTTTTTTTTTTTTTTTTTTTTTTGATAAACTCCTTTGAAGTGGCTTAATTTAAAGAAAATAATTGTAATCATTTGTTTTTATCCATTGTAATACACAAATAACAGAGAATATGTACATTTTTTTTTTCTTTTTTCAGGATGTAATGTTTCAACTGATGACAGAAGTTACTTAATTTTGATGTTGAATGCCATGAATGTGAAAGCTACAAATGTGTTCTTTTATCCAAGACTCTTACCGCTGGTAGGCTTTTTTTTCTCTCTCTCTCTCTCTCTCTCCCCCTCTCCTTCCCCTTCTTTCCCCATTTTTTTCAATCAATATTGACACTTTTTTTTTTTCTTTTTTTTTTTATTTTTTTGTTTTTAATAATCAATATAAGATTTTGACCAGTACTTGAATTGCTTAATTTTTATGAAAGAATTATTGCTTGGGCTTAATAAATAGAAAATGACATTTCAATGTAACTAAACTATTAGACTTGGTAAAATTGTTTGGATACATTATAAAATATATATATTTTTAGTGGATTTGTTTGAAATTGACATATTTGAGTACATTTGAGTATACAAAATCATATTTTGGCAAAACATAAATATGCTTAACTCGGAGGATAGCTCAGTAGTTAGAAAACTTGACTAGATTTCCCATGGTCTAATTCATTTTTGGTACATGAAGTTTTACAATTTAAATCTGGTGTCAAAATATATTTTGTTTTAGAAGCCATCTTATTTTAAAGGTGTTTAGATATTAAACATTTGGCTTGATGCATTGCAGATATTATTGTTTAATGTAAATTAAAACAACATGAGCAGAAACCAGATTTGCACCACTTAAAACATGTTGGCATCAACAATATTTAATTAACTGCACTGTTTTTTTTTGGGGGGGGGGGTTGTTTTTGTTTTTTTTGTCGTTGATTTTTTATGTTTTTTTTTGTTTTTTGTTAAGAAATTGATATACACTTTCACTCAAAATAGTAAGTATTTTAATGAGACAGAAATTCATCAATATAAAAAGTCATAGGCAAATGAAAATTGTTATTTTGGTACTGTTGCACTAAAAGGGTTTTTTTTTTTTTTTTTTTTTTCCCTTACAGCACCATATTGATGAATCAATTTCTGACGAACTGGCAGATGATTACCTACCAAAAGCTGTCAGGTGTTCTCAGGAAAGGCTTGATGACCATGGAATATACTTACTTGGTATGTGTAACTTTCATTAGTGCATGTTCATGGATCCAGATTTTGATTTATAATTGCCTATTACTTATTTGTTGTTTGGAATATAAATGATCATCAGGTAGAATTTAACAATTAGTTATTTTGTTGACACCTGAAAAGCATTCACCCCCCCCCCACATCCCCCAATGAAAATTTATCAGATGTTTTATATAACATTTTTCTCCTCTTTCTGATTCAAAACTATAAAGACTCGTACATCTGAATAATTTATGCATTAAGTGACGTTTTTATTATTCTTAACTGATCAGAAAAGCTAGTCGTATTGGTTCTGCAAATTCTAATTGTACTCTGAGATGATTTTGTAATTATTAAGTGAAAGCATCCAGATTCTCTATTTAAAAAAATAGAAAGAAAGAAACATACTAATTTAATATCTTGACATTATTTTTTTATAGAATTAAATTTTTTTAATAAAATGTAAAAAAGACAATTTTTAATCTCTAAATCTTATTTTATTATATAGGAATGAATGAAAAGGTCGTGTGTGTGTGTGTGTATAATATATATACACAAACACTCATGTATATATATATATATATATATATATATTTTTATATATATGTAATTGTTAATAATTAAAATAGTTCAGTTATTCTTTTTTTACTTTTTTTTTTTTTTTTTTTTTCAATCTGTACTCCAAGTTTAATAGAAATTCCATCCAATCCTCAGCAGATTTTGTTGTGACCTGAGTTTATTTGGAGATCGTTTTCTTTTCTCTAAAAAAAAAAAAATTTCCATGATGAGTTTGTTTTAAAATACATCCGTTAATGAGATAAAATTGATTTTGCATTAGATAAAACATTTTGTTCACTTATAATTGTTAAATCACATATTAGATAAGTTATGTACTGATTAAATCGAGATTTTTCACTGAGTTTTGTTACTTAAAATTTTAATGAGATTTATCCTATCTGATCCAATTTTTTATACAACTTTTTGCAGAGGAGAATTTGTGTAGCAAAATACTTCCATTTTGAACAGAAATTTGTGCAAATAGTTAATCTTGTAAAGAGCTCAAGTTATTTAGAATTTTTTATTTTTTTTTTTATTTATTTATTTAACAATTTTAGATAAATTAATAAAATTGCAGCACTTAAAATCATCATTGATTTAAGTATTATTACAATTCACATATATTACAGTTTATAATTTTTAAGTTATATATCAGAGCGTTGCAACAGTTTGTACCTGAATTTCATCGTTTTTAATTTTCTAATTGAGCGCATACTTTTCCAATGACCTTATATATATATATATATATATATATATAGTGTGTGAGTAAGTGAATTTCCTAGAAAATCTTGCTACAGAATTTGATCTAACATGTAATGAATGTGGTCACATTTATCCGATTAGGGCAGGCCTCATTCAGTATATGGTATGTGACATTTCTACTTGCAGAGAGTGTAAAAGAAAAAAAATGAATGTGCCTCAGTTGGTGAACTTAAACATTTGAAAGTTGACCAAAATAATAAAAGCTACTTCAAAATGCACCCCTTGTTGCCACATCTGTGCAAGAGAATGTAAGACCCTTGCAAGACTAAAAAGTCATATGTGCTACCCATATATGAAAATGGCTCAAGTGAGGGTATGATTCAAAATCGCAGCATCATGTTTGGGTGGTCATGAGAGATTCTTTTCACAGGGTCCTATTATGTTGACCCTAGTCAGAAATGTCAATTCTTACATAAATGATACCTTCATTTTTTTTTTTATCGGTACCATAATAATTTTAAAAATACTGATGACTTTTAACTAATGAACAATCTCTTATTGATAAAATATTTGTTTTACTGATATTTAAAAATGTTTTTGCATTTCAGAAAATGGTATTACAATGCATTTGTGGCTTGGTCACAATGTTAGTCCTGAATGGGTTCAGATGGTATTTGGTGTACAAAGTGCTGCACAAATTGATATTGACAAGGTAATGTTAACCAGACTATAATCTTACTCAAATCTGCTATTTTTGTTTAGCTGAGAATCATTTTAACTGTGGTTTGAAATGTTTTCATAAAGCTATTATAAAAAAAAAAAAAAAATTACCTAATTATCATTAATATTAGATTAAATGAGGAGAGTATCAGCTTGTAATAATTGGTATGAGATGAACTTCATTCATCTAATTATGTTTGCTGCAAGAAATGTGATTGTTGTAACTGTCTTAGCCATTTATAATTTATACATAAAATTAAATTAATTATAAACAATAAAATTAATTTAAATTAAATTTTAAAAAATTAAATTGTAAAATTAAATTAAAAAAATAAAAAAAACATTAAATTAAAAAAATAAATTAAATAAAAGATAAAATAAAAAATAAGATGATTAAATTGAATAATCATTAAATTAAAAATTAAATTATAAAATTAAAGATTAAATTAAAAAATAAAAATAAAATTATTAAGTTAAAGATTAAATTAAATAAAAAAGAATGAATAAAAAATCATAAAATTAAATAAAAAAGATAGATTAAATCAAACAAAAAATTTGAAAATTAAATTAATAAAAAAAATTAAGATGAAAAAATAAATTAAAAGGATAAAATTAAACTTATTAAAAATGAAAAACAAAATAAAATTACACTATATAGTCTAAATGACATATAGTCTAAATGACATGTAGTCTGTTCAGAAATATGAACTGAAAAATGTTAAAAAGTCTATGAACAAATTGTTGAGCAAGCTATAATCTTTATATTGCTGTATGCTGTCTTATGTTAGAATAGAAAGAATATTGATGGCAAGTTTAACAGACAAAACCAAACTTATTGCTTGCATATTTTGACAGTAGAAGAGAATGTATACATAGCAGTGTATAGACTGTGTTGATGTTAACTTCTCAGAAATATTTATTTTCCTGACGTCTCTGATTGTCAGAGTGCAAAATTCAAATTTATTTTTGAGTGTATAAAACTTAAAAAAAAAAAGTAATGAAAAAAAACTTTTATATATATATATATATATATTCTGCAATGATCATAAAATAGAAATGTTTGTTTCTTTGCATCTCATGCGGAAATAATTTGTTTTTCAGTGTAAGTTAATGGAATTGGATAACCCTCTGTCTCAAAGAATACGGACTATTATGAAATTAGTCCAGAATGGACGCAGCAGACAAATGAAGGTAAACTCCAGCGACATTCTACCTTTTATTCTTTATCTTTTATCTGTGTCATTATAGATGCATATCTGAGTGGTTAGAACATTAGCAAACAAGGTGGTGACTTTTTTCCTAACTGCATGAGGAGATGACCTCAACATGCAGCACCATTGGGATGTGTGCTTGAAAACCACATGAAAGTTTGATCCTAAGCCTTTTGAGTGAAATTGGGTAGATGAAACTGTTCAGAAATCATTGATGATCTGTGCTAACACAGTCACACATCATTGTGAAAGATAGCTTGAGCATACGTCACACCAGATTATGCACTCTCTCCCAGAAACTGTAACTAAGGTCCTGCTCAGTATAGTTGCAGTATAAACCACAGGTTGCCTCCAAGGGTATTGAAGAAACAGGTGTCTGCAACAGGAATTAGCTAGCCACCATATATGTCTCTTAAGACTGATAGATTCCTCTTACTTCTATAATCTTTAAGAGTAATTAACTACTCCACCCACCCAACAATGTTTGGCCATTTAAAAATGTCTCTTTGTATACTTTTGCTATTAATAAGACAATGTATTCTTATGTATACTGTGATGTAATGGATATTGACTTGGAACAAGAACTCAGAGAGCTGAGTTCAAATTCCAGTTGGGTTTTTTACATTCATTTATGCGCAAATACCCTTGTGAAAAGTATGAGTGTATCCTTCTTTCCCCCCCCCCCAAGCTATTGGTTGAATAACAGGATAGACTGGGTTCTGTAACCTTGGCAAACAGTCTACTGCAGAAAGAAACTGCAACCTACTGTAAGAAAATCTTCTGCCTTGTCAGTCATGAGTCGAAAGATACATGATCGCCCAAGTGTATATCGTGAATGGATCTTAAGTGACTGATTCTTATAAAACAAAATAAGGAAGCCTATTGCTTCCAGAAAGAGTTTTTTTTTTCTCTCTCTCTTTTTTATCCCATTGAAACATCAGTCCCTATATGATCACTGAAGTTAAGCAATGTTGAACTGGTCAGTATCTTGATAGGTGACCATTTGAGAATACCAGATGCTGTAAGCTTGGATGTGCAGGTGGTGTAATGGATAATGACTCAGTTGGAAATCAGGGAACAAAGTTCCAATTGGGTTTGTTATATTCATTTACACACAAATACCTTTAATTAGTAAGACTTGTATCAATAAATCTGTTGTCATGAAATGTACCACTCTCCCTATTACCTATTGTGGACTGACTATATCAGTAATATATGTAGGACACACCAGAGTCCGTCTATCAGTCTGACTGGCTTCGGGAAGTGTTAGTCGACTCCCTGTCTTTCAGTAGTGTATTCTCTTTTACAATAAACCTCTCTCTTCCATCTACGCCCGTGTTGCTGTTCTTTCCACTCAAGTACTGCCTTTCTCTGTTTGTAACCTTTTTAAGGATACAACAAAATCATTATCTCCAAAATAAATTCTTACAATCTAAAAAATTTGGCTTTAAATAACCTGTAAAGGGGTTGGTAAACCATAAAAAACAAATCAATCAAAAAAAACAATTCATTAATTTTTTTTTTTTTTTTTTTTTTTGTTGAAGATATTTTTATATTAGGTATTAATTTTTTTTTTTCTTTTTTTTCTTTTCAGTTGATCATTGTTCGACAGCGTGATGAACTGGAGCCTTGGTTCAACCATTTCCTAGTGGAAGATAAAGGCTCAAATGGCTTTTCTTCCTACGTTGACTTCCTCTGTCACATCCACAAAGAAATTCGAAACCTCCTCAGTTAACATCCATAAGCATCTCTAACCGTGCACACCTGGATGATGATAACGATAATGTCAATGGATGCACGCTCCGTTGCAGTCTTTTTGCATGCACACAACATTGTTTGGAATCCATTATTTTGAAAATGGAGCACTGTAATAAATGCAAATTCTTTTTATATCATCAAAGACTACATAAGTTGACCGGCTGGATGACTGACACCCCCATCCCCCCCCTCAATCTACCCAACTAACAAATGCATACACCCTCTACTGACAAACATGCACTACTACACATCCTTAAAAATAGGTGATGATGCGCGTATGGATGATATAAATTACTTCAATTCAACAGTGGTAAGGAATAGATATATTATGGCATATTATGTACATTGCTTCTGTTTGTTGGCCATCAAATAATCTGATCCATTCATTTTGTATGGGTCACACGTGTTTCAGCATTCAAAAATAAATGAACTGTCATAACTGGAAGAAAAGAAATTATGGAAGATCTTTCTTTTTTTTTTTTTTTTTTTTTTTTTCTGGTAACTGCTATGAAGATGTCCACAAATAAAGGAAAAATACTCTGATGTTTTGTAGTTTTGTCATTTCCATGTTTTTTTTAATTTTATCTTTTTTTTTTCTTTTTTTTTTTTTTTTTTTTTTTTAGTATACTTCTTGAAAAACAATTTTACTTATTTGCATTCAGGCTAATGTTTTCATTTTGTTGTCGTTATTATTATTATCATAACGTTTCATCCATTGTGCCTTCCAAACATCTTCAGATGTCTGTCAATCTAACCTTCAGACAATTTTATCTGTTTATATTTTTGAGATGAGGTATTGAGATTTACACTATTTACATTGTTTGAATTGTTGTCCTCATCTTTATTGTCATATATACGACATTTCGACTGTTGTACACTCTGGCCTTCTTCAGGATATGTCTATATTTCTGAGATGAGGTATTGTAATCATTTACATTGTTTGGACTGTTGTCCTCATCTTTGTCATGTTCATGACGTTTTGGCTGTTGTCCCCTAGGACACATGACCTAGTGGCTAAAAGTGTTTATGGAAGTAATCCAGTAACTTGACCCAAAGAGTTGTGTGTTCAATACCTGGCCACAGCAGAGGCGAACAAACAACTTGGAGAGTTGAGTTACTAAGGGGAAATAACTGAAACTGAGGTACCTAGAAAAGGTATAGCATATAGAACAGTCTACCCTAGTGAATGAAATAATGGGTTCAGTTTGAAATTCCAACATATAACACCTGAAGAAGGCCAGAGTGGACAACGTCATGAATATGACAATAAAGATGAGGACAACAGTCCAAACAATGTAAATAGTGTAAATATGAATTCCTTGTTTGCATTCTGTTATCCATGTCTAGAGTTATCTCCTCTTGTTCTTGTTTAGTATGTCTGGTTATTGCTTGTCCTGTTTTCATGGGGTCTAATTATATCCATCCACTGCAAATTGAACTCACAATTACTTTTTTATTCAGTCTAGTTAGTGCGGACATTCATGGATTCATCACATCCATCATCGCAGTCCTGCATCAAGGTTGGAAGATCATTAGGGGTGCATTTTGTGTCATAACATCGTTGGTCAATGTAGGTGGTTGCTGGGTGACCAACCCATCTGGCCTCATAGCTAGATGTCCAGAGCTGTAGATCCCTCACAAGTTCTCATTTTGCTTGCCAGCAGTGTTCTACATTGTAGAAATATCAGGTATAAGTCCATAGAGCTGTGATTTAGTTGGATGAATTCAAGGCTCAATACAAACTGTCTCGGATGAATCCAGAAAATCTGTTGAGTCTTTTACATACCTTGATGTGAGAAAAAAATTCTACTGAAAAGGATGTGAAAATTCACATAGATAAAGCCTGGGCTGCCTTGAATAAAATGGATGTAATCTGAAAATCTGATCTACCAGACAACCTCAAGCGGAGATTCTTTCAAACCACTGCAGAGATCAGTTTCAATATATGGTGTCACTGCCTGGATATTAACTAAAACCCTTGAGTCGAAGCTTGATGGAACCTACACTCAGATACTGAGAGCTATACTTAATATAATTACTATGTCACCAAATTCACAAACCAACACTTCAATCCATTAGGCTATTTTCTATGAAGACCACAGGTCACAATGGCTGAAATGTTATTACAAGAACAGATATTAATCTGAATGTAAATCATGTAAATGATCATTCCTCCTCCCCAGAAATTCAGAGAAATTTAAATTTTAACTTTTTGTTTCATTTTTCTGATTTTGAAAGTGTAGAAAATAATTTTCGTTACTTCTAAAAAGTAAAATTACAAGTTACTACAATTTTTAAATGTCAAGTTTGTTTTTTTTTTTTTTTTTTTGTTTTTTCCTGTCAAAAAAAAATTATTCAGTAAGATTAAAGAAAATTTATTTTTGAATTGCCCTGGTCAATGTATACATAATTCAAATGTTTTCCTTGGATTATTGGCTTATATCAGTGTTAAAAGGTACACATGACCTCATACCTCCCAAAAACTGATCAAATAAAATTATTTTTTCAAATGTTTAATAATATGGGTATTCCAATTTAGTAATGACATGTCCTTAACAGCTATGTCTAGATCAGTGTTTCTCAACCTTTTTAAGCAATAGCACAACTTAGAAGCAAATGAAAATATCACACAAGACACACTTAGCAAAATTTTAACGAGTATACATTTAAATGTTATGAAATTAAACCATAGATTTTTTTTAAAAATGACACACAAATATGAACTTAGTTTATTTCAGTGTTTCCATTCAACTATTTGGGCAGCTCATTTCGTGTAGTACCTGTGCCTGGTGTTTTTATGTGATTAATAAGCAAGCCCTCGTTTCTTCTTCAGTTAATCATAGTCTTTGTTGTTTCTTATTTTTGATGTTATTTAGAGTTGAGAAACCTAATTGACATAAACAAGAAGTAGAAAATTGAGATAAAAACTGATAAGGCCTTTTAACCAGAGGCGACTTTGGCAGTCAGGCTTGTCGAGCTCAGCCTCAAGTATATTTTTTTTCAAATCAACAAAAATCTTTCAGAGTGCGTCGTTTTCATTCTTGACTTCAGCTGGATCCAAAATTTAAGATATTGACCAAACAAAATACATTTTGCTGGTATTGTTCATAATAAAGAAGAAAGAAAAGAAAAAAGTAAGTTTTTTAAAAAAGAAAAAGAATGAAATAAAATTAAGCCAGTCAAGCTGCATATAGCTCTTAGCCCTATCTGAACTGGAGACAGTCTTACTGAGCCAAAAACATCCAATAAATTACACTAGAGAGATACATAAACACACTCAAAATTTGACACGTTATTTTAAAAAAAAAAATTTCTGGCTAGAGATTTTTTTAAATTATATATTTCAGTTAAAGGAATCTTTTTAGCATCTAAGTTATACCATATTTCTGAGATGAGGTATTATGTACATTATTCTGACTATTGTCCTCATCTTTGTTGCCAAAAGATGAGGACAATAGTCAGAATAATGTAAATAGTGTAAGTTATACCAATAGTATATTTTGTTAAAGATTGTAATGAACTCGACAAACATTGATGACCTAGAGTTGCCACTGCTTTTTAGCTAATGTGTGATATTCCTTTTGTATTGAAATCCAAAATGTATCAATGGATACTGTTGAATGTTTCATTTTGAACCCTTAAAAAAAAAAATAAAAATAATTTAAAAAAAAAAATGAATATTAAAACAAGAATAGTGAAAAGAATTATTTGAAAAAAAAGTTTAATACTAACACTTTGCCATTACTAGTTTCATGCAAATATATGTATACTGTGACTATTTCACAGCACACTTAAGAGGATCATGTGACACTAGGGGGCCATGGTATGATGGTTGAGAATCACTGGTCATTTTGTAAAATTTTGACCATTTCTTTTTCATTAAAATGATTATTTTTAATTAAAAAAAAAAAAAAAAAAAAAAAAATGATTAGAAATAATTTTCTATACCCTCAAAATTTATAGTGTGGACAATTAAAATTTGATACTTTTTCCCCCCCAACTAA
This sequence comes from Acanthosepion lycidas, assembly GCA_963932145.1. Taxonomy (NCBI): domain Eukaryota; kingdom Metazoa; phylum Mollusca; class Cephalopoda; order Sepiida; family Sepiidae; genus Acanthosepion; species Acanthosepion lycidas. Next base: position 47,372,569 of record OZ010615.1, on the reverse strand, counting down.
AAATAAATTTTTAAAATCATAATTTAAAAAAAAAATTTTTTTTTTTTTTTTTTTTTTTTTTAACAAACCAGTAATTTATTAATGCACTAAATTTAATATGTATTTTTCTTTTTATTGTATGAGAGGATGCTGAAAAGTTTTGGGCTCAAACAAAAGTTGAATAAAAAAAAAATAAAAAAATGCCATTTGGTCAAATTTTAGGAAATGGCTGAGAACTTGTCAGCACCCCCTTGTATATGCTGAAATTTGTTTAGAAATACATGAAATTTTAAAGACTCACTTTGTTTTTATTTACTTTGGTTTGGACGTGGTTTGTTAAATTAAGTGATTTAATAAAAAGATTACTGAAATTGTACTTTTTTTGTCTTCATAGCTATTCGTATTTTTCTGCTATAAAGAGCATTTGAATTGGATACAAATGTTTTGTTTCAATGTTTTCTTGTCAGCCTACAAAGCCATATAAACATGTTTAACACTGTAGCTATCAGTTCTTATGTCTGATAATGTCTGATTGATAATGGTTGGGTGGCAACAGCTCACAAATGGGTAGATTATCTAATGTGATGTGTGTTTTTGGCTTTTTTGGTGTCAGAATGTAGCAGGTTCTTCAACTTCTTGTTTTTCTTTGTGTCTTTTCTATAAATAGTTTCATGGTAATTGTTCAGATGAGCTCTGTTTTTTTTATTCCCCCTCCCCCCACTGACAAATGAATTATACATATGAGGACTAGTAAGGACTTTCATAGAGACAATGAGGTATTATGGTGGATGTAGTAAGAAAGGTAAGTAAGAATGTGTTGTTTTGGTGTTAGGAATATTGCGGTATGTCTGGGTTAGTGTTTGTGGCTAGCTAAGTTTAAAGTTAAGACAGATAAAAAGTCATCCTTTTCCCCATAACTCATTTTGGCCATGTACCACATTTTCTGTACATAGCAGAAATAAATATTATTTTTCACTATGGTACCTAGACTTTTTGAATTTAAGCACAGTATTAGACTGGTGTCAAGATCTCATCAATTTACAGTTGAGCTGTCTAGATACAGTGTAACCCGGATATAAGAGAGTTGTCGGGACCGGAGAAGAAGTCTCTTATATCTGGGTTTGGTCTATTTTATATACATTAACACAGGCTCTAATTTGGGACCAGAGAAAGTCTATCTTATATCCGGGTTTCTCTTATATCAGGGTCACACTGTATAACTATAAATTTTATGCTAATAGTTTCTTTTTTTGTGCTTCTCACTTGTGGGACTCCTTCCTGGTTCCATGCTTTCCAACTACCTTTAATGTACAAAAATTTAAATGCAATGTCAATCCCTATCTACTGTCCACCTAATTACACTTTCCTCTTCCCGCTCATTATTAATTTATTTCTTTCTAATTCTTCCATGCCTTGTAACCCCTTGTGTCTTAATGAATTTACTGCCTTGCATGTAGTGATACCGATTTGAAAAAAAGAAAAATTAAATCTTTGAATATTACACACTATCCATGAATTCCCAATGCCTGTTTCATATTCTATATTTGTTTATTATCAGAAGTATCTAGCATGGTAAAGAGGCATTATTTAATCATTTCACCTCAAGCAAGGCAATAAAGCCACTAAGATGCAAGGAGTTACTTAGTGTGAAAATATGAGAAATAAAAAAAACATTAAGGAGAAAGAACAGGAATTAAGAGGACAGAAGATAATTGACATTGCATTTAAATTTTTGAAGATCAAAGTTGACTGGAAAGTAAAAAGCTGGGAGAGTGTTCCACAAGCAAGAAGTGAGAGAGAAGAAAATGTCACCATAGAACTTACAGTTACATTTCAACTGTAAAATGAGACCTTGCTGCCAATCTAGTCTTCTTATTTGTGCCATGTCCCCCTCAGGAAGTTGGCAATTATGACTCTTCCCCAATTTCCTGTCCCTTGCAACTCTAAATAAATTGTCTTTTTATTTCTAAACCCTGTTCAGCTATCCATTTTCTCAAGCTTGTCAAGTATGCTATGCATTGTTTTCATCTGTCTCTCTTGCCCTCAATCATTCCTGTGAGTAACAGATTTTCCAAGCCCTCCTTCCTCATTATGTGCCCCAGAAATTTCAACTCTCTCTTCTTGATGTTAAGAATAAGTTGTTTTTTTTCTTTCTTTCTTTCTTTCATTTTCTCCAAAGAAAGTCTAGTTACCATAGAGGAAAACTTATTAAAACAATTACCATGAAAGTATCTATATAAAAAATTCTGTGACTTCTGTTAGTCTGTCTGTCACATCTTCCAAAATAGTCATACATTAACCGATCAAAACAAAATTTTGGGGAGATGTGCAAAAAGTAAGGGAGTACAAAGTACAGTTGGTTTTACTCGGTGTGTAGCTTAGTACAATAAACTTTCATTTTTTTTTTTTTTTTTTTTTGAAAAATTAACTTTTATTATTTAACATGCAAAATACTCCTCACTATTTTAAAAACAATTTACTGATTAAAATAAATACTTATTTAATAAAAATGCAATATTGTTTTTTGTATATCATTTCTTTAAGTTTTTATATATATACAAGAATCCAGTTTCCAGTTTAGCCTGCATTTGCAAGAACTATAAACAAAACACAAGGCCAGATGCTTCAAAAGTTGGAATTTAGCCCCAGAAAGAAATATTTACATATGACTAGTTGCATGCTCAAGAGTAAGAAATCCTAAGAATTCATCACTGTTAAAAAGGAAAAGAAATTTTCTTAAAAAATATTGTTTACCAGGAAGACCTATAAAATTAAAGAAATTATTAAACTGCAAAGCAGGTTTTTTGTCAAAGTATTTTTCGAAACAAATCAGCTTATTTAAATATCATTAATTGGTTTGTGAAATTGAACGAAATGTAGAGTTTGTAAATCTTGACAAAAAATGTTAGTGATAACTTCAACAATACTAAATACTTGTAAGAATTTCAACAGTCATCAGCTTGTTGAAAATAAATTTTAGTTCATGGAAAAGACGCAAACTGTCATGGCGGTGGAGAAAGTGGCTGAAGCCAAGATTCCCATTTAGGACCAATAGCAATAAGGATTTGTAACGTTATGCTAATATGACATTTCAGTATAATAGTCTGTATGTCTTTGTACAGTCATAGCCTGCTTGACAAAGTGTCCCTTCCAGCAGTCAGGTAATTTTCTCTTATGGCATGATCTCTCTTCATTATTTGAATGGATTAAACTTTTATCCCAAATGTATCTTATGGTGAGCAGAGAGACTTGATTAGCATCCAGGTAACGATGGAAACAGAAGGAAGAGAGATTCATTGATTTTTCAGTGTCTCACCAGAGAAGAAGAAAACCCAGGTTTGCCATGAAAAGGATTACTGGCGTTAAATATTCCACCTGTTCTGAGGTGCCTTGACGTGGTGTAATGGCTAGCAAACTTGTCTCACTAGAACAATTACAACCAAATAGTGAGTTTCATCTTCACTTGGTGCCCCATACTTTCAACCTTGTGCCACAGGTAAGCTGTGCTTAAAACATCACTATATTCGACCTATTCTGAGTGTTAATTCTGTTTTATTCTCTTCCTTTTCTTCACAAACTCCAAACAATATATGACTGGTTTCTTGCAATTAATCTCAAGTTCCCAAGAATCTTGCCTTGTCTGAAAACCAGATGCCCCTAATGCTGACAAGTGACCCAAGACCCAGAATTTGATAAAGTAGAATTGGCTAAATAATGCAAATACATCAAAATCACTGATTGGAACACTTAAATGCAAAATAAGCATACAGTAATCTCTAAAATAAATAAAATGCAGGATGTGTGTGTGTAACGAATGCGCAGCCGCAATTTTCGACGGATTTGCACCAAAATTTACATGCACATGCTCCAAGTTAGCAGGAAGGCCAAGACTGACTTAGCATTTCCCAACTCCCATCGATAGTGGAAATAATCAATTTTTTCATGCTTCCACGACAGTTTTCATGTAGTTTGCAGCCATTTTCTACTGGCCAGAGTGAGAGCCTATAACTGGCTGCCATGAATAGGCAGGAAGATTCTATTGGCCAGCATGAGAGCCAACAGCTGACACGAATGTTAACTAGCATGCTAGCATGCAAAAAAAATCGATAGCTGCATTCGTCACAAGTGGAAAAAATTTAAATCTGCATGGCACTTTACTCCAATTGGCTCATTTGCTTGCTTAAACTCAATGTTGATTCTGATTCCACAGAACTGGGTTGGATGTAAAAAAGTATTTGTTGTTAACATTCTTTTTTCGTTTGGTTTTTCCAGTTACGAGTCCTTTTTTAAAGCTGATCGTTTTGTGTTCATTTTGTTTAGTTGTTTTTTCGTAACAGATTTAATGTTTAGTATAGAGTTTAGAAAAAATTTGCAGTGTAAGATGGGAAAGAAGTATGGCATGTAGCAACATCAGCACGGCAAAGGGCACTCCTTTAAAGACAAGGAAGGGCAAAACTATTTTAAGTCAAGTGATAGCAATTGCTGTATGAGTCGTACAATTTTTGAATCAAGCAGGGGCAATTCCGGGCCCAGCTGCTAGTGAAAAATAAAACATTTGCACAAAGCGTTTTATATTGATTACACACGTTCACTATTCTCTCTTCTGGTACTGTTTCAAAATCTATTTGTGCTCCTTATTCATTAAATTACCACTTTACTTGCAGAACATTTATTAAAAAATAAAAATTATAATAAATATAAAAATTATGCAAATAAAAATATTAAAAATGATTTTAATGAATTCTAATATTAAATGAACCCTAGAACCACTATTGTAAAACTGATATAATACTTTATATTATAAATATAATTTAATACTTTGTATTATATTTATTAAAATTTTTAATACTTTATATTGAATTATACATATTTAAAAAAATAATATTTATATAAAAATAATATTTATATAAAATAATAATATGAATAAATGCTAATATGAATAATAATATAACTAATAATAATAATAATAATTTTTAATAAATAATAATATAAATAAATAATATTTATATAAAAAATAATATATTACTTATTGAAATATTTAATACTTTATATTATAAATATAATTTAATATTAGGTTGGTGCAAAAATAATGTCGTTTTCTCACATGTGAGAAAACGACATTATTTTTGCACCAACCTAATACTTCATTAAATTACTACTTTACTTGCAGAACATTTAATTATTTATTTAAAAATAAAAATCATAATAAATGTATTATAATAAAAATTATGAAAATAAAAATATTAAGAATGATTTTAATGAATTCTAATATTAAATGAATCCTAGAACAATTATTGTAATACAAGTATAATACTTACTATCTACCTACGATTGCAGTCCTCTATTTATATGGGAGTGGTATGTGATTTTTACTTGGACCTCAAGTGTTTTGTGTTTTATGACCAGCAATAAAATAATAATAATAATAATAATAAAAATCTGCAAAATGTTGGCAAAATCTTTTTATTATTTCTTCTAAGAAACCATTAGAGTAGGTTGATTTTTTTTCACTTATTTTTAGAAAATCAACATTGCAATCGATGTGAAAGCTAGGGTTTAAAGCTTTTACCAATATTGGAGCATTTAATTTTAATGATCATCTGAAAAATGTACAGAAATACCTAATTTATAGACGTTTTGCTTATAAACTAACTTCAAAACTTTACTATTTCAAAAATAAAACCAAATAAAGTTGATATATTTTATATTAGATACATTGAAAGTAAAATATATTCAAACCAGAATTCTTATTATGAATCACCACAAACAAAATATATATTTTTTTTTAATCTATTTGATAAGTAAAAACTGTATAAAAAAAAAAGAAAAGACAAGAAAAGCTACTCAATTAAATAAGATTTGTTTGATCATAATTAATAAAAGCAAAAAATAGATAAAAGTGTATATAACCGCATAATAACTGCTGGGAACACATTATAAGAGGAAATGTTTTAAATTTAAATTGTTTATTGAAAATCACACTAAAACTACTGCACTGTATAACATATTACATCATAATATAACTAAATTATTCAATATAATTTCCCTTTGAATTAAATGAAGGTCTTATTTGATGGCACAATGATTTAGTAATAATACGCTTGTGTTATGCATCTTGTCTATATAAAATTTGTAAAGCTTTAGAAAATTATAAATTTTATAAGGCTTTCACTAATTACTGGAATGAAATTCCAATATTATGATTTTGAACCTAAACTTAATCTTCAAACTGGTTTCCTCAAAAAATGGTAACAATTTGGGAAAAATATTTTGTGTCATTTTTTCTCATGTCAAACCCCAACTTTCAAATTGAGTGCAATATCAGGATTCCAAAGTCAACCTGTCCTATTAACCATGCTCCCACCCCCGTGCCTCAGACAGACAAGCTGGAAAAGGATTAGCTCTCTATCTTAATTATACTGGATTTACTTAATCTTGCTAAATTAAACCAGCATTCAATACTTGATGGTTCTGCTTCCATCTTTCACTTCTTAGTTCCATATAGAATTCTTTGAGTGGTTTTGTCTATCTGTAGGATTCAAAATCCTACATTCTTTTCAAAACCTATTAAAATAGGCTCAAAGCAGAAATACAGAATGATGCGTTCTGATTGGTTATTAAATGTGAAAAAAAAAGAGATGACATATTTTCAACTACATCCGAATTGAATGAAAAGACAGTTCAGCCAAGTCATTGTGAAACTATCATGTGACAAACTTTTCTTATTTAAGCGACACTTAAATCATTCCTATTCAGTGAGGAGGGAAATTTTCTACTTGACGCCAGTCCACGCATGTCATTATTCCAATACTCAGACTTCATGTTAAAAACCTATTTTTAACATAATACTCAGTTTGCAACATATATTATTTCAAACAAACAACTGTACAATATCTGATCGAAGGAAGATAACCCTTTCAAACTCTCAGTAAGTCTTTTGAAATTTACACAAATTATTTGCAAACATAAACTGTTTTAAATTCACTATAAATACCTAAATACTGAAATATACTTTCTTATATTTGAGCATACATTATACCAACATACAATGTTTTGATCCAAAATATTATTGACATTCAAATCATCAAACACAAAAACATTTAAACAATTTAAAATATTACACTCAACAAATATTGTACTTGTTATTGTATATAAATATTATCTATTCATTGTTAATACATATTTTGTCTTGAACCTTGTTATTCTCTTGTTGTAACATTTGTGTTAATATAAATGCAGTAGGATGTTAGCTAACCCTTACATATTTAACACCACCTCTTACTATAAAACCGAAGCATTACCGTGGACCTGTAGTCACGTTTGTGGCGGACTTCACCACATTAATTTAACTTCAGATTAGGAAACAAGGCTCACACAAAAAAGGATAAGCAAAAGACATTGTTACATATAAAATATGTATTTAACAAGATGTACAATATCAAACAACGATGTGAAGGAAAGCATACATTTAAGTAAGAAAAGGTGGAATAAAACAAGAGTTGTCTCTCTTTAACTGTTATTTTAGTGTTCAATGAGAAATAGTCATTTAGTTCAAAGTTCACTGGAAGAATGTTCATGAGTCTCTTGTAATGATTGTTCTTGAAAGATATTGCTGTGTAGGAAGAATTTATGTGAGTGTGTACAAGGTATGTTCAACATGTGAGTGGTGTGTGTGAGTGAGAAAGTTGGCACATGGTTTCAAATGTTGTGGATTCATTTGGCAGTTGAATTCTCACTAGTTGGGATGAGAAAGATCTTGGCTTAAATAAGCAACTATAGGCTTCAAATTGTTGAGTGGGAAAAATTATTCTTCATGTGCAAATGATCTGATTGGTTGGCATCGACCAATCAGTGAGCAAGCTCTGGGGAGACTTAAGAAAGCTTCTGTGATCCACTTCTCCCAAAAGTGCACAAAATTGACTACTTAAAAATAGAGCGATTACAAAATTGTCATATTACTGCAATTTGTAAATTGCCTGTAGTAATGTAGTGGTGATTTATTAACTAATGAATGCTTGGTGTTGTATGTGATTTGTATTTTTGAATGTATGTTTGTGTATAATAGATCCACACATGTTCTTAAATAGCTTTGTCAGATCTAAGCTTCATATTAATATTATACAAAAACCTGTTCAGAAATGTCTAAACCAGTATTTCTCAACATTTTTATATAGTTATATGTTGCATTCTCAAGAATAAGAAATCCTAAAAATTTAGTCTTTACTGTTAAAAAAGAAATCTTCTTAAAAAATATTGTTTACCATGAGGTACGATTAAATTAAATTAAAGAAATTATTAAATCATGAAGCATGATTTATGTCAGAGTATTTTTTTGAATGAATCAGCTTATCCAAATTTCATCAATTGATTTGTAAAATTGAACATAGAGTTTGTAAATCTCAACAAAAAATGTTAGCGATAACTTCAACAATACTAAATAATGTGAGGATCCTAACATGCATCATTATCTGTCTATATTTCTGAGATGATGTATTATGTACATTATTTGGACTATTGTCCTCATCTTTATTACAACGTCTCTGCCCTTCAGTATCTGTCTATATTTCTGAGATGAGGTATTACGTACATTATTTACATTATTCGGACTATTGTCCTCATCTTTGTTGCCATATTTATTACAACATTTCAGCTGTTGTATGCTCCGGCCTTCTTCAGGTGGTTGGAATGTCGAACTGAACCCTTTATTTCGCTCACTGGGTTAGACAGTTCTAGTTCCACATGCCTTGTTTAATGGATGTTAGTTATCAGTTATCTCCTGTTAATTTCCCTATGAAAGTTCTCATCTGCCTTAACCGAGTATTGAACTCACACTCTATGGGTCCTGTCACTGGATTTAACCAACACCTTTATCCACTGTGCCATGTGTCCTCAAGGATGTTGGTTAGAACTTTCAGAGGGAAAATTAACAGGAGATAACTGATAACTGACATCCATTAAGCATGGCACATGAAACTATAAAATTCAGAACTTTAAGTTATATATATTAAGGTGTATATGAGGAGAGAATATTTAATAATAAATGTAATTAACTAATTTCATAAATAATATTTATTAAGCTTAGGTTGATAAGACCAATTTATGTTTTATTAATTGTCATAAATCTAACTATTGATTGAACTACACTCATTCCTTTCGTATTTTATTATTAGGATGTAAGTCCTACTCAGGCAGATTCTTCCCACAAATCACCTCTTTGCAGAACTGACTCCTAAGAGAATGCTTCCCCGATCACAACAATCTTCTTAACCTATTCAAGTCTAGGGTTAACCATCTTCTCTATATGTCCCCATCAATTGTAAATCTTAGTATGTAACCCTCTACCTCTACCTTGGGCCCTGTACAGGGTGAAAATCATTGTAAAAATAAAAAATTTAAAAAACATAACAAGGATACAGTAATACTTCAAAATTACTTTCCTTATCCGACGCATCTAGGGGAGATAATTCAGTACTATTTACCGGAAGTGAAATATTGTCATGGCAGAAACATGTCTGTGGTAAGTTAAACTTTATAAGTTTTTTGTTTGTTTAATAGCTAACAGTATTTTGTATAAAAAATATTTTCTTGAAGAAAAAAATTATACATTAAATTAATTACTACTATTATAATATTTAAAAAAACAATCTTATGTCGTTATATATTTTTTTTTAATTTGTTCGGTTCATAATTTTAAATCACTGCAGTAGTGCAGTGATTATGGAAAAATGCGGAACATTTTGGAAGAGGAACGTTTAAAATATTTTTACACAACTGCAAATGGATTTAATAATTAAATGTAATTAATCCTCAAGTAGATTTCCTGAAATTAATTTATTTCCCAAGAAAATCGATGAATTTGAATGACAGTGACACTACTAAAGAAGTAGTACGGGTCGAGGACTTTTCAACATTAATGCCAGCTTAGAAAACAATTATTAACTCTTGTTTTTAGGAAGAGTTCAAGACTTTTTTTTCTGGTAATTCTAGAATTTAACGGCGTAAATTATTTTGGCTTGACTACCGTTTACCAGGTCCACCGTCCTTGGAGAAAGACAACAACTTGAATAAAACAGCTGACTAAAAAATAGAATTGATAAACAACAAAAACACACACGTACAATAATGCTGATAATTACGGTGGAAAAGAATGAATTAAAACTTAAGATAACAATGATTTAAAAATAAGATTACCTCTATTATTGTGCTAGACCTGCTTTCAATAAGCAATTCAACGTTAATTTAAAAAAATTAAAACGGTAAATTTAGGAATAATAGTTAAATTTTGGGGATTGTTTAAATGAGAGACCTGAAGTGTATTTATCAAAATATTGTATTGTATCACTTAAATCAATTTTTAGGCTTATTATTCATATTAGTCGACTGTTTTATATTAAATTTTAATTAGTTGTCTATCTACAAGAAGACAGTGTGTCCGGTAAACGGTAGTCGAGGCATTTGTGCACACAGGCTCTTTTGTTATGGAATTGGTCCAGCAGAGTGGTCGTTTTCAAAAATGCATCAGATCTCCATGGCATATAGAAATTAATTAAAGAAAATGCTCTCATTGTAAATATCGAATGCTTTTTGCCAAAATGCATTCGATATTTACAATGAAATAAAGACCCGTATCCCTCTGTAACTGCAAAAAATCATTTTGCAGTTACAGAGGGATACGGATCTTTATTGGGATCGAACGTTGATCTGTTGTAAACAGAATTGTAATTGTGTTTTGTTCTCATAATGATGGGCAGGGTAGCGTGCGATCGAAATGAACGGTATTTTTAGTCAAACCACGAGGGCATCATGTGGCACAAGGCCGGTTTAACGTGGGATCTCCGAGCCCCTTGGACTCTGCCAAAAATATGCCCTTTGAACCCGTATAAACGGGTTCAGGGTCGGTTTACCTCCCCGAAAGAGACTCCATCCACCCTTCGGCATCGCCTCGTTTGGGTTCCTCCCCGCCCGAAGGCAGAGAGTTCAACCGATCAGCAGATCATCCGGTCGCCCGACTTCGGACTGAACTCGCGATCGAAATGAACAGATGTAAGTTGGAGTGCATAATATGTAGTGATCGGAAAATAAAAAAGAGCACTATTTCAAAAAAATAAAAAATAAATAATAAGTTAAAAGTTGGCAAACCATTTTGGATTGCCATAAAAGAAATAAAAGCAAAAAGATAAGAAAAAATAAATAAAAGAGGTCAAAAGGTTATCATTGCTAAATGTAGGCAAAGAAAAAGTGATTGTCAAACGAGTCATTCATTACTGGAACCAATGAAAAACAATTCAGAGAATGAATTTGATTGTCTCTTAAAAAAAAAAAAAAAAAAGTATTAAACACATAACAAGCAGGCGACCAGACCAGCCGCTGAAAAGAATTTCATCTGCTGTCCCTTCCCCCTCACGCTTTGGACACTAAAGTTAAATATCCCACAGAGAGAGTCAAAAGAATTACTATCAAGAAATACTTGCAAACCTACATACACATTAACAAAGAGACTCTCCTCCCTCTCTCCCTCTCTCTCTCTCTCTCTATATATATATATATATATATATATATATATATATATATAAAATGTGCTGTCCCCACCCCGCTGAATAGCATATTTCAGCATGAAAATCTGACTAATCACAACAAATTCATTACAGACCGAGAAGAAGCAGTAAATTTTTGGTAACTATTTAGGATATAAAAATTAGAAGAGAAATTAACTTGTGTCATTAACCATCAAATTATAGGACACACGGTGGTTTTTGGAGATATTTTATAGGTAAAAAAGATGTGTCTTTGACTTAGACTTTCAACGCAATAACTTTTTGATAGGAACTTATGAACACTTTTAATATTATTGTATATTTTATTTTGAGAGATATAAATTTTTATCAGTGCATGCAATATATATCCTTAAAAAAGCACACAAAAAATATTTATTTTATTAAATTTTATAAAAGTTAATGGAGGCGTTCCAGTCTGCTATGTAAATTTTATTTATTGTGTAAAGTGATCTGTCTACAGAAGCATATGCTTACAAGGCCTTTTCTAAAAATATAAAAAATTTTTGAAATTCCTAAATCAGAGTGCTTAAGTGCTAGAAAAATGTATGAAAAAGCACACCATATGAAATTCAAAATTTTTTTCCAAGTCTTTCTCTTCTTTTGTCAATGCCAAGGAATAGCTTGCTTCAACTACACACTCACCAACCCAGACATTGGACTTGCAGTGACTATGCCACAAAATTCATGATACAATGCTTTAATCCACTAGGACAGAGGCTATTGTCCCATGGGACAATTATGACTAATGTACCCATTAAAAAAATGTTTAATGTACCCATTAAAAAATGTTTAATGTACCCATTAAAAATAATAATGATGCTGCTTAAGACGCATTTTTTTTACATACAAAATATCTCCAAAAAACACTGTGTCCTATAATTTGATGGTCGATGACACAAGTTAACTTCTCTTCTAATTTTTATATCCTAAATAGTTACCAAAAATTTGCTACTTCTCGGTCTGTAATGAATTTGTTGTGATTAGTCTGGTTTTCATGCTGAAATATTCTATTCAGTTGGTTAAAATTGGGGATTGCAGGGATAGCTATGAAGTACGAGGAAAACATTTTTTTCCCAATTTCTTCCTTCAAAATTTGGAGAGTGTCTAATGAATCAGAGCGCCTTATAAGTTGTGAAATACAGTAATGTTTATAGTATTGTACCATACAAAAAATAATGTTGTTAGTAATCTACCCACTAAAACTAATATTTGCAGTAATGTAACACACTAAAAAATGTTTTATAATATTATAATAGTTTTTTTTTTTTTTTAATTGCTATCACCTTATGCAAGGCAATAAAGCCACTAAAACACAAGGGGTTACAGGGTATGGATGAATTAGAAATAGAAACATTAATAATGAGTGGAAAGAGAAAAGAGTAATGAGGAGGATAGTAGATAGCAATTGACATTGTATTTAAATTTTTGTAGATTAAAGTTGGCAAGAAAGCATAGAGCTAGAATGGTATTCAACAAGTGAGAAGTGTGAGAAAAGAAAGAGCACAGAATTTATGGCTACATATAGTCTGCTGAACTGTAAACTGATGAAATCTCGACACTAGTCTAATACTGCATTTCAATTCATGAAGTTTAGGTACCATACTGAAGAGCTCATCCAAACAATTACCATGAAAGTATTTATAGAAAAGGCACAGAGAAGTAACCTTATGGCGATGGGAGAGAGACTGAAACCAAGCCACCAGATAAGAACCAATAATATTGCTGATTTTTCTTTAGATCTTATCAAGGAACTCAAGGTAAATAGCAGGAGCACTGGACCATATATGGCAGCAATATTCTAAGCATGGATGAATGGTAGACTTATAGATATGTAAGATAGTCTGGAGAGAAAAATTGTCTCACTGACTTTCATGGCAGCTGACCTAGCAATGGATTCAATATAGTCTTTCCACTTAATGTCAGTTGAGAACGTTAACCCCAGAAAGTGCAATGAATCATTTTCCTGGACTTTAGTATCAGCCATGTTGATGGAAAGCAGAGAAGAAATTTTCAGATGATTAATGGAGAGAAATTTAGTTTTGGAGGCATTAAAATTAACTAGCCATCTTTTGCTCCAGTTATTGACGGACTGGAGATCATTTTGATCATCAGTTGCCATTATGACTATCGAGGCAGGAGTAAATGGTTGTATCGTCAGCATAGATGCCAAGTTGAGAGCTGATGTCATCAGTAAGGTCATTAATGTAAATTAAAAACAGAGTAGGACTAAGGATAAAGCCCTGGGGGACATCTGCATTAGTATGAAAGGATGTAAATGAGTGGCTATTCAGGATACCTTTCATTTCATGATTTAAAAGAAAAGACTGGATCAGTTGAAAAATGTGTCTGGAGACACTGTAACTTTTCAGCTTGCAGAGATGACTTGTATGCCAAATGCTGTCAAAGGCTTTTGAGATGTCCAAAGCCTGGGCGTAACCATTTTTATCTAGAGCATGATAGACTCCTCCTGCAATTATTGTCGGTAAATCAGCAGTTGACCTGAAGAAACAAAAGCCATATTACTTTTCTGAGAAAAGGCCCTAATACATTTCTTCCGTATTCCATCGATGATAAGTTCCACTTGAATAGCTTCTACCCATGAACCACTGCTCTGTGGAATTGACTCACTACAATCTTAACCTGCTCAATTCTAAGGTTAAGTGTTATCTTTTCCTTCTATCTGGCCTCTTAATCTATCTCAAATGCCCCAATCCCCAGGGTGAACCATACTGTAAAAAACAAAACAAAAAGTAAAACTCCATTTAAAAAATTACTGTTGTTTACATCTTGGGTACGAAAATGAAGCTAACAGATACAGATTTGTAGATGTCCCAACAAGAGATATACATTCCTTAAATAGGTAATTCAAAGATGACCCTATCAAAATGGTCTCCCATGGCCAAATTGCTAGGAGCAACCTTTGGCTGTAGGAGTTGTTTGTCTTATGGGAAAAGGAATACAGGTTCAAATCCTGTTAGGAGAAACAATTTTCTTTAGTAGGACTTCTTGCTCTAGGCTGGTTGATATTAATTTCAGTGTTCAAGAAAATAAAAACAGGGATGACAACTTAAACACGTGTACCCACTAAATAACATTTATAGTAATAAACATAAGATATATAGATGTCAGTGTTGATAACAGATATGGAAAGGAAACTGCAGGAACTCTTACAGAAGATAGTAGAATAACGTTTATAATAATAAGAAATAGAAAATTATGTATCTTTTTTTTTTTTTTTTTAATCATTTTGTCTCAAGCAAGGCAATAATGCTACTAGGATGCAAGGGGTTACTGAGAGCGAAAGAGAATGAAAAGACTTTAGTGAGAATTGAGAAAAAGGAAAATAAAAGAACAGGATTTAGGAAGGACATTTCATTTAAATTTTTGAAGATTGTAGGTGGCAGGGTAGCAAGAAATTGAAAGGGGGTACCACAGGCGAGAAGTGCAAGAAAAGAAACTGTTAGAATAGAAGTGGCAGTTGCATCTAGCTAGCTCAACAGTAAAACAGTGAGACCTAGTTGCCAATCTAGTAAAATGCTTAAATTCATGCAGATGAGACATTAAGGAAAACAGCTCATCAGAACAACTGCTATAAAAATATTTGTAGAAAAGAAGCCATGTCATGTTTGTAGGAAAGTGACTGAAGTTGAGATGCCAGGTCAGGAGTGATTATATTATAGACTCTGCTTTGAATTCTCCCATGAATAATTATAAAAGTCAATAAAAAATTCTTGAGTTTTTCCTCTAAATCCTCTTTATTAAACTTGTCTTTGTTTTTTTTTTATTTTTCAGATCAATCCTTCTTGATATAAACACAAATGTTTCATGCCTAAATTCTCTTCTTGGGAAGCACTATTTAAATAAAGTGAAAATGCAAGACTTGCAAGCTGCCTCAATAGATCATGTGTGGCAAGTGTTCATGCCGCATAGATTGTCGTACAGCAACAGTGGTTACTTAGTTGGTTGGGTGTGGCCAGAAGAACATTTGATTTGCTTGACAGGTGTCATACTCTTGGATGACTATGACGATGGAGGTAAATCATTGGTTGCTATTGACAATGGTGATACTTTTCTTTTTCACTCAGGTTGTTTTGTTGGAATGTTTCAGTCTTTTTTGTCAACGTTACGATTGTTACATATGATCATGTCACATTACACCTACTCTGCCCTGGTATGATGATAAACTACATTCAGTCATGGGGTATCTAAAAATCCAGAATCCTTTCTCAACTGTAGTCCTGGGTATGACAATAAACTACATCCGGCAGTAAGACCTCTGATCTGGAGATTGGAGATTTTGAGGAGCGTGGAATCACCTCTTAATTGCTGTTTTTCCCAGGTTTACCCTGACCCTGGATGGTAGCACTTGTTAGGGTCCCAGCTGTGGGCAAATAGTGAACCCCCAAACAAAGACAACACTATGAAAATATAAAAATACATTTTTATAGTAAAATTACCAGCAATACACTTTTAAATCAAAATGACCAACAATATAATCTGTAGTTGAAGGCAGGCAATTGGATTCAAAATATTTAGATTTCAACATTAAATAACCCATAGAGGTTGATATGCCATTAAACAAAATTAGCCAAACAATCAACAAGAAAGAACTCTTTTATGACACTAATCCATATAATATCCTAAAATTTCCAAAATATAACTTCAACAAAACTACAACATAAAACACACATATCACTACCTCTGGTAGTTATATCCACACAAACATGTATATGCACAAAAGCTGAGTATCATCTACCATGTAGTCAATTGTGAAAGCAGAATAACGTATATCATATTTTTATTACATTAAAGCACACAAAAAAAGTAAATTTCAACATTAAATGACTCACAAGGAGTTGACATGCTGTTAAACAAACAAAACACTTACTCTGTATATATTTTCTCTGTTTCTTTTTTTGCACTTCTCGCTTGTGGAACACTCTTCTAGCTTCTTGCATCCCATTCAACTTTGATCTTCAAAGATTTAAATGCAATGTCACTTGTTATCTTCTGTTTTCTTAATTCTTGTTCTTTTATTAGGTTGGTGCAAAAATAATGACGTAATAATGTCATTTTTTGACATTAAAAAATACGTCAAAAAACGACATTATTACGTCATTATTTTTGCACCAACCTAATAGATTCTTCTCTTTAATAGTATATTTTTCTCCTATTCTCTAACATTCAGTAATTGTGTGTTTTAGTGGCTTTATTGCTTTGCTTGGGGTGAAATGATTAAAAAAAAATACAATATGATTCATATGTAATGCACAGTCAAGTCATAAGTTTTATTGATTGGATTTTTAAAGCTTATCAACATGCAAATACCTTTAGGAAAGGTATGAATCCACCTCTTCTCCCCCCATCTATTATCTGCATGCTTAAAGAAAGAACTCTTTTATGACATTAATCTGTATAATATCCTATAATTTCCAAACTATAATTTCAACAAAACTACAACATAAAACGCACATATCACTGCCTCTAGTAATCATGTCCGCACAAACATACATATGCACAAAAGCTGAGTATCATCTACTATGTAGTCAATTGTGAAAGCAGAATAATATATATCATATTTTTATTACATTAAAGCTAACAAGAAAAGTAAATTTCAGCATTAAATGACTCACAAGGAGTTGACATGCTGTTACATTTAAATAGAGATTTATATATATATATATATATATATATATATATATATATATATACTAGCAGTAAAGCCCGGCATTGCCCAGGAGTAAACTTCCTCTGAATGGAAGGTCATAACCGCCATACTCATTTTGTACATGCATGTAAGGCTGAAGTCTAGTAGAACTGATGGCCGCCTACATATATAATCTTTCTTTTATAAGACTTGTATCAGTAAATCATTATTATCTCCAAAAAAATTCTTACTGTCTAAAGATATTTTTGGGCTTTAAATAACCTGCAAAGCGTAGATAAGCCATAAAAAAACGAATACCCTTAGATGTCTTAGATTATTACTTTACTGTTGCGTTAGCATAGGTGGGTGGCATAAGTGCTTATTTACAGAAAATCACAGATATATTCCAACTTACACAGAAAAATGCGTTACAACACATCATAGGAATAAGTCAAGGCACCACCCTATAATTCTTTCTGAGATATATTTTCTTTTCATGTATAATGTGATCCACACTTTGAATGGAAAAAGGAGAAACAATCTGTTGGACTCTTCCTCTATTTGTATACAATCAGTGATCCCATGTGTAATGCTAACTGATATTAAAAGGGAACGGAGCAGTGATTCACAACCTTTTTTTTTTTTTTTTTTAACCATGGACCACTCTTACTCTTAATTTTTTGGGTGGACTCGCATAACCATTTGATAAAAAAAACGCTCATTTTATTTTTTACTAATAGATAAGTTTAGTAATTGTATTATAGAAATAGTAAATGTATATGCTTTATTTTGAAAGTAAAACTAATGAAAATAAACTTGTATTTAACAACTAAATTCTATGGGACATATATTACACTAATAAAATAACTCATAAACAATTTTAAAATATGTGAGTAATTAATAATTTTAAAAAGTGCAGATTTATTCAATGAGATCCTTGTGGTTGATGCTGCTCTACAAGTTTTTTTTATATTCGGTTCTATCAATGTCAATGATCAAAGATCATCCCTTTTCACTATCTCAAGTCTATTACTATATTAATTAATTTATTTTAATTTTTTATTTTATTAATATCTGAAATTAATATTAAAATATTAAATTAATTTACATAATAAATTATAATCTTTATATAATTTTCTTTATATATATATATATATATATATATATATATATATATATATATATATATATATATATATATATATATATATATACTTGCAGTAAAGCCTGGCGTTTCGCGGGAGTAAACTTCATCTGAATGAAAGGTCATAACCGACATACTCATTTTGTACATGCATCTAAGGCTGAAGTCTAGTAGAACTGATGGCCACCTACATATATAATCTTTCCTTTATATATCCTTCTCAGTTTTTATTCAACTTTTACAATCAAAACATCCAGTCGAGTAAGAGGGATGCTATCTTACATCACTTGATCTTGTTTTCTGCTAGTTTTAGTGTTTTTCTATTTTTAGTATTTTAATATGGTGTAGATTACTGTAGAAATTCCAGTTCTCAGTTGTAACAACTGTTCCAAAGTTAAATTGAGCTATGTACCACTAAAATATTACCATAGACCCCCAATTTGCTATTTTTTTGTGTGTGTGGAACCTAGTAATGTTACATGCACCCCAGTTGAAAACCAATGGAATAGAGGTTTGGTTCCTGTTGGGAGGCACATTTTCCTTTAATAGGATTTCTCAATCAAAATAATTCTTACTTCTCAACAATAGTGGTGGGCTTTTAATAAATGGAACATACACACATGCTACCCCCCCCCCACACACACAAATTGTTTAAGCACTTCTTTTTAAACAACTGAATAGTACCCAAATGAAAAAATGATGGTTGAAGGACTTAATTTTAGATATTTTTATTATTTATCTCTGAATATGAAAATGTAAATATGTAAGAATTAATTTGGCTTTAATAACCAAAGCAAGAAAATTATATTTTTTTATCAATTTTTGGTTAAAAAAATTTGAATGAACCATTAACAAACAAGATTTGTTTTCTACTTTTAAACTAAATTGAAAAAATAAGGGGGAATTTTAAAAATGATAAACAGAAAATTTAGTGACAATGCATTCTTTTTTATATAAAGAATATTATCACATTCCAAAAATCTTTAACAGTAAATTTTCATTTACAATTACCTGCTTTACATTGTAACAAAATTAACAGAAAGATTGAGGTGTTTTTTTTTTTTTGATTATCATAATCTAAATTGAAAATACAAGGGAGAATTTAAAAATAAGTTTGGGAAGAGAAAATTTTGTTACATTGCATTAATTTTTTTTTTTTTTTTATAAGTGGAAAGATGTCATTGAATCCATTGCTAGGTCTATGGAAAAATAAGTGAAATTACCTACATGAATATGGGAAGCAGAGTGTTTCCCATGCTGGTTTTCCAAATTGAGGGCCGCTCTGAGCTCTGGTTTTTGTAATCATTTTACCGGAATGGTTGAATGCACAGGTGTGCCACCTTGTTACTTAAGGCCTGCCTTCCCTCTCTTCACCACTTTTCCCTTGTGAGAAGGATTTATGAGAACAGTCATTCCGTGTGCTCTCTTCTTCTCACATAGATAACTGATCCCTATTTAGATTTGGGTTGCGAGATAGGCAGTGTTTTGCAATGCTTACTGTACTGGTACGGCTTCTAGCTACCCTTAGAGTCGAAAGGAATTTTCAACAGGTCAGCTGCTAAGAAAGTTGGTTCACTGTGCCATGATAGACAGTTTTTCTCTCCAGAAACTATCCTAAACTATCTAAAAGTCTACCATTCATCCGTGCTTAGAATATTGTTGCCACACATGGTCTGGTGTTCCTACTATTTATCGAGAGCTCCTTGATAAAAATCCAAAGAAGAATCAGCAATATTATTGGTCCTGATCTAGCAACTCAGCCTCAGTCACTTTCCCACCACCATAAGGTTGCTTCCTTATGCTTTCTCTATAAATACTTTCACAATAATTGATTGGGTGAGCTCTTCACTATGGTACCTAGATTTAAGAATTTAAGCACTGTACTATACTTGTGTCAAGATCTCACCAATTTATAGTTGTGCTGGCTAGATGTAACCATAAATACTATGCTAATGGTTTCTTTTCTCTCACTTCTTGCTTGTGGAACTCCCTACCAGCTCCATGCTTTCCAGCTAACTTTAATCTGTAAAAATTTAAATGCAATGTCAATTGCTATCTCCTGTCCTCCTTTTGTTCTTGCTTCTTAGTAATGTTTCTGTTTCTAATTCTTACACACCCAGTAACCCCTTGTGTCTTAGTGGCTTTACTGCCTTGCATGGGGTGAACTCAATTTAAAAAAAATAATATTAGTACATTCACAGTATTTACATTATTCGGACTATTGTCATCATCTTTGTCACCATATTTATCACAACGTTTCGGCCGTTGTACGCTCCGGCCTTCTTCAGGTGGTTGGAATTTCGAACTGAACCCTTTATTTCGATCACTGGGGTAGACTGTTCTAGTTCCACATGCCATGTTTGATGGATGTCAGTTATCAGTTATCTCCTGCTAATTTTCCCTCTGTAAGTTCTCCACTGCCTTAACCGGGTATTGAACTCACACTCTTTGGGTCTTGTCACTGGATCTAACTAACGCCTTTATCCACTGTGCCATGTGTCCGAATAATGTAAATACTGTACATAATACCTCATCTCAGAAATATAGATAGTACATTCACAATCAAAAAAGTTATTAAAGTCTTTAACAGCAAATTTTAATTTACAGTTACCTGTCTTGCATTGTAACTAAATTTTCCATTTTTATCATTTGTAAAATTCTGCATTATGCCAACATCCAAATGTTGATGTTAAAAATTGCTGCAAAACATTGTTGATTTATTTAAGATGGAATGATCTAGGCATTTAATTTGTAATTAAATACATTTTATTTATTTTCAGTTTTTCGAGTTGAATTGTTCACTTATATTGTATATGATCCATTATTGTCCATAATTAGATTACAATAAAATTTGTATTTTATATATGTATACTAACCTATGAAAATTGAGATATAGTAAAGTGAAAGGCCCCATATCATAGATTAGGGCAGGGGAGGAGACACTTGTACTGTCCCTGAATATATATATTTGTATTATTATTATTGTTATTCTATCATTATTTTACAGATGGCCTTTGTCAACACTGCTGTGAAGTCAACCAAAAGGAAGAATTACAGGATACGATTCCTCGCATTATTGGGTCTTGGACAGTCAATGAAGATGAAAGAATAGACAGAACTCTGTTTTGCACAAAGAAAGAATGGTTAGAACTGGAACTTCTTCATCCTCACTCTCTGACTGCCAGAGTCTACACAGATCTTACCAAAGACGATTATAGTTGTTCTACTTGCATTTTATTTGATCCTGATGACCTCCAGAAATCTTATTATATCCAGGAATTGGCTCATTCGGAAAGTGACTCACCCCAGCTGACCAGTGAGCTACCTTGCCCAGTTATAAAAATTGTCCAGATGGTTCATAAGCATTCAAGTTTGCTGACCCACTGGGAAAACAACCATTCTATGACAGGCTACTTTATACCAAGCTCATGCCTGGACACTTCCGTTCTCGACTGGATTGCTACCCTTTTTATATTACCTCTCCAGATTCTTTGCTTTTTGCTACCAACTTGGCTCTTTCAGTAAGTCAAAAAAGAAAAACATGTTTTTTTCTGTATTAATTGTTCAATCAATACAAGGCCTAATAGCCACTCAAGGTAGAGAGTTACTGAAGAAGAGTGTTGTACGGATTTAAAAAGGGGAATTAGGAATTATGATGATATCCAAGAAAGATGGCTTTAGATTTGAAGAGATTAAAATTATAGTGATCAGTGAAGCAATAAGCATTAATACAAACTTGGGAGTTTGTTCCACAAAATTTCAGTTCTTGAGAAGAATTTGTTTGAATAGAACTTCCTCCTCACTAATGGAATATGATGGGGATGATTTGTTTTGTGATGTCAATGAACACTCACTTTTGTAATGGCAACAAATACTTGTCACTTTTGTAATGCTCATTGTAGTAGAGACTTTGTAATCACAGTTACAACTATAGTAATGCCGTTGAACAATACTGGTGTCAGACGCCTTCAAATAACACTCGCACTAATAGTACTTGCTTGATAATACTCGCTCAAATAGTAACCACCGTATAGTGATCTGAATAGTAATAGCATAGAGAAGAGAAATAGTGATCCGTATAGTAATAAAGGATAGACTAGAAATGGCAATCCTTTAGATGTTACACAACTTCCTACTTACATTTCTCTATGGTCATGTGGTCTACTTAATTCAATAATGGGATCGCCTGTGTTTGCTCACTGGCGATATATGTTCAAACTCAAGTGTCGGCAGCAACACTTTATTAATATATATCAATTTGTCCCAGTTTTGTGATGGTCTAAACAACCAATTCTCAACTGGTGTGCTTGAGTGCACTAATACACCCTGAAAGGTAGCCAGGTGCACCCCAAGTTAACATAAGAGTAATTTATGAATTCTTTTTATTTTTAAAAAGCTGGAGACAGCACACATGCCTAAGTCAAATCTTTGTCATTTGATATTTTAAACTGGATGCTATAATTTGTTAATCTTTAAGAAGGAGTGGATAACCCTTTCCTTTTTGCCTTTCTCAAGGCTTAACATATAAAGCATAGCATTAAAAAAATTACCAAAAGCACATCAAGCACAGATTTCACACAAATTGGAAAGGTTGGCAAAACATCAGCTAATTGCCAATAGTGTTTTATTATATGTTTAGGTTTTATTGCAATTCTAATCATCACTTTTTAAAACAATAAACATTGCCAAGAAGTGAAGGTGGTTAAAATAATAGCGGTGTCAAAGGAAAAGCCATCCTTTTGACTTTTTTTTTTTTTTGCAGGCATGAAAGTCTAAGTTTGGCAAATCTTTTTATTTAAAAAGCTAGACACCAAGCACAAATCTTCCAAATCTTTGTCATTTGATATTTTAAACTGGAATCTTTAAAAAGGAGTATATAATCCTTTCTCTTTTGCATTCCTTGGGGGATTTAGCCCTTTTGTTGCAGAAAATGGATATATCTACTCAAAACTTTATTGCCATTAGAAAGTGGATTTACCCCATGGCTTTGATATTTTATTTTTTTCTTTGGTGGATAATTAACATCATTAAAGAAAGACCATGAAATTTAATTACACTGTGAATGGATTAAATCAGTCATTATTGGCCTCTTGAAAAAAAATAGCAGATTCTTCATAAACCCTTTTAAAGGAAAAATGTACCGCTAATCTTCTTTGGGAATGCTTATGCAAAATTTCCTTTTTTTCAAATTTTATGACTAATTTTTTTTTTTGAAATTTGAAGTGTGACCCAGATTTTTAGTTATTGTACAAATGTATCCTTAATTAAAATGTTGCCTTTTTCTCCCCAAAAACAGTTTTAAAAGATTGCCAGTATCTTAAATATGAAATTGAGGTCACCCGTGGAGTAATTTTATCACCAGTACTCACTTATTTTACGTCCCATAGACGTTTAGAATGTAATCACAGCTCTCCACAACTTCCTTCTTTAACCTGGTCAGTTAATACTCACCCCGTTTCCACTGAGTCCAAGTACACACTCACAATCATCGATTCACGAACCAATCCTTTAATCCGCTAGGCTATTGTTTCATGGGACAATCCTGAGCGAAGAATTTAGAGACTTAAATCTAATCTGCATGTCATGCTTGAGTGCACACATCAAATCTTCTCTTTTCTAGTGTGGATGCTGCTTTGCTGTCATTTCTCTTTCTTTATTAATGGCTCTGATATTGTATTTATTTCTATGCTAGGTCTACTGAAGAGGCCCTAATAGTTTTACTACATTGATTCCCAACACTGGATGCATGCCTCAATAGCATGACAATATTTTGGTGGGGCATGCATAGTATGTGCACCCTTTGGCTTACTATACCAACAGAATAAGGCGGCAAGAATGAGTTATTAACAGTGAATTGTTTTCTAGTGAGTCTGAGCGAGAGTGTTAATTTTAATACATACAATGCATATACAGTATGCATACATAAAAATATTTTGTGTGTATATACGTATATGTGTAATTAGCATACAGGACATTTCCCATCTCCCTACACTCACGTGTTTTGGTCAACAAAGGGGAGGGAGTGATGCATGTCGCTGTAAGAGCCTATGTTTTGTTGTCCAATCAGCGCATGTGAGCATTCAGTTTGCTTTCTTCACATGAGTTGCAGTAAAATTTTGAATATGTAAGAATTAAATATTACAAGGGGCCACAAGAATTTAGAAATACCAAAGTGGGGCATGACCCAAAATTGGTTGGGAACCACTGCTTTACTGGTATTTTCTTTCAGTTATGTCTCTTTCTTCTGTAGTTTCCAGGAGTGTGATAGGAATATGTTGAGGCATGTTAAGGTATGATGAATCAATTGGTATTGACAACTGTCGCAGGCCCTTTGTTATGATAATTCCTTTTAAAGTATTGTTTTTGCTTATCTCGTTTTAACTAACACTGAGTAATATTTTCTAATTTACTGATAGTTTGCTTTAAACATTGCGTAAAATTCTATATACTTTAGTATCTGTCTATAATTCTGAGATGAGGTATTATGTACACTATTTATATTATTTGGACTATTGTCCTCATCTTTGTCGCCATATTTATTACGTTTTGCTCGTTGTACACTCAGGCCTTCTTTATTTTACTCACTGGGGTAGACTGTTCTAGTTCCACATGCCATGTTTAATGGATGTCAGTTATCTCCTGTTAATTCCCCTCTGCAAGTTCTCCACTGCCTTAACCAGGTATTGAACTCACACTCTTTGGGTCTTGTCACTGGATCTAACTAACGCCTTTATCCACTGTGCCATGTGTCCTTGGTTAAAAGCTGAGTATCATCTACCATATATTCAATTGTGAAAGCAGAATAACATTTTTATTACTTCAAAGTTCCCCCAAAATTAAATTTCAACATTAAATGACCCATAATGAGTTGATATGCCATTAAACTAACAAATCAAATACAATTATACAATAAACATCATTTAACAGTTGAAATGGCTAGATGTAACTGTAAGTTCTATGCTAACAGTTTCTTCCCTCACACTTCTTGTGGAACTCTCTTCCAGCTTCTTGCTTCCCAGTATCAAAAATTTAAATGCGTTTTTAGTCATTATCTTCTATATTTTTAATTCCTGTTCTTTGATTGTGCTTAATAGTGTTTCTTTTTTTCTTATATTCCCTAACACTCACTAGGCTCTTGCGTCTAAGTGGCTTTATTGCCTTGCTTGTTGTGAAACAACTAACAAAAAATACATTATTATATTACAAAATTTTCAAAAATTCTTTTGCTGATTATCTTTTTAAAAAAGAAGTTGTATATTTTCACCATTTTTTTTTTAATTTACAGTGTCAGTAATGAACACATGAAGAAGATTTTATCGGCTCCAGCTTTTATGCGTGTGCTACAAGCAAAACATTTCCAGATCCGGCCTCATCTTCAGGGAAAAACAAAATCTCCCTTAAAGAAACTGAGGTATGTTATTTTGAAAATGGTTCATACATAACATTAATATGACAAGATTTAATTTTGTAAATCATTAATAGTGTTAATATTGGGCACTATAAAAATTAATTGGTCTATTCATCAAAAATTAATTGGTCTACTCATAAAAAATTCAATTGGTCATAAAAATTATGGAAATTGAGAATTAATTTTTTTAGATTAACATTCATTAGACTTTCTTAGGCCACACAGCAATTGTCAGAATCAAAAAATATTGATTTGTTATTGATTTAGAAGAGGGTAGTTGTTCATAATATCAATACAGTGTCAAATTGGTCCCTGACTTTTACAGTTATTGGCCTTAGTTGTTTTTTATATGAAAACAGACTTTTCATAGGTGTTTTTTTTATTGTTTTTACTAATGTTCACCTAATACAAGACCCAAAAGCCACTCAAGGTAGAGGGTTACTGTGTAGAGTTTTATTAGCCTAAGAAAGGGCAAGATAACAAGAAAGATAGACAGGTAATTCCAGACATGAAGAGTTCAAGATTTAATTAGCGAATAAAAATTTAGAGTTCAGGGATGTTAGGAGTATAGAGTCGAAGTAGACTTTAGAAAGTAACGGAAACCGAATTCTAAACAGGAAACAAGGGATAAACCTCTACTCCTGTTCAGAAGACTGGATGATAGGGTTACAGAAAGATTTCTCTTTTTTTTTTTTGTTTTACTAATGTTCACCCTATACAAGGCCCAAGGGCCACTCAAGGCTGAGAGTTACTGAAGGTGATTGTTGTATGAGCGGTAAGAGTAAGATGTACAGTATATTTGGGAATGATAACTGTTAACCCTAGACTTGAAGTGGTTAAAGTTGCAGTGGTTGGGAAAGCATCCTCCTGGGATTCTGTTCCACAAAGCAACAGTTCTTGGGAAGAAGCTATCCAAGTGAAACTTACTTATTATGAAAGGAATACAAAAGGAACAAGGGTGGTTCGCCTCAATATACGCACAGCGGCAGGTCTTAGGTGGATGAGTTAGAGTTGGGGGAAAATAAGGAATGTAGCTCATCTGAACATTTTCCATGGAAATAGCAATAGAGTAGCAAAAAGCTTGCAATGTCTTGTCTATGTGGGAAAGGGTTGTATGGTGGAAAACCATTCATTGCCCAAAAGGCTGTATAGATGATTTTGAATGTTTTTATCCTAGATATAGTAGCATTACTTCATTTTTTACAGTCTGATCTGGCTCTTGTAAAGGTAGGGCATAGTCGGAGGAGTTTGGTATTTACTGGAGGAGTACACGGAACTGACCATTTTTCCACTATCTCTAGCAATGGAGCGTCCCATTTGAGGTCTGAGGTGAGCTTAAGTCTCAATAGGCGTTCAAGACAAGAGGCCTCTTTGAGAAAACACCCATACATTGTAATACATGGAAATTTAGGGGCCACTTAAATAATGAACAGATATATACATTTTTAATTAAAGAATAAAAATTTGCATAAATTTAATAAAATTATGTATCCATTTATTCTTAATTTAAGATAAATAATTATGAACCACAAATGTGCATGTTCTTCTAAAAAAGTCCCATACAAAAAAAAAGAGTTTTTAAAAAACATTTAAAGAAAGTTAAAAAAATTCAAAATGTAAAAAATTTGCAAATATCACTGATGTTAGCACATTTTCAAACTTGACATTTGACATTATTGATCCTGACCTGGCATCTCAGCTTCAGTCATTTTTCCCTGTACCTTTTTTATAAATACTTTCATGGTAATTGTTCTGATGAACTTTTCTCCATGGTACCAAGACTTTATGAATTTAAGCGCAGTACTAGATTGGCAGCAAGGTCTTATCAGATCACAGTTAAATTGGCTAGATATAACTGTAAGTTCAATGCTAACAATTTCTTCTCTCGCACTTCTTGCTTGTGGAACTCTCTTCCAGCTCCTTGCTTTCCAGCCAACTTTGATCTTCAAAAATTTAAATGCAATGTCAATCATTATCTACTGTCTTCTTGATTTGTCTTCTTTTATTGTTTTTGCTCCTCAATAATGTTTTTTTTTTTCTTATTCTTTCACACTCAGTAACCCCTTGTGTCTTAGTGGCTTTATTGTCTTCCTTCCGTGAAATGATTAAAAAACAAATTTAAATACAATATCAATCGTTATTTCCTGTCTTCTTGATTACTCTTCTTCTTCTATTGTTCTTGCTCATTAATAATGTTTTTCTTTTTTCTTATTCTTTCACACTCAGTAACCCCTTGTGTCTTAGTGGCTTTACTACCTTGCTTGCGGTGATATAATTAAAAAAAAAACAATAGTGAAGTGGCTTAACCTAGGCTAGTAGCTCTTCAAAAATAAAGATCGATTTGATATTGTTTCATGAATAAATTCAGATAACGTTGATATTTTTTGTATTAGATTCATTGAATGGAAAATATATTTAATCCCTAATTCTAATTATGAATCACCATTAATTATGAATTACTGTATTCGATAAGTAAAAACTGTAAAAAAAAAAAATTGAAGTTGAACTGCTATCTTACTAACTTCCAGCCACAGAAAAAGGACATTTATTTTCACTGCCCGACAATGTCGGCGACTACTGACTCACTGCTGGTTCTTTTCTCACTGACTTCCTGACTTATTATATGGACACTGGCTGGAGGACCCATCACTTCTATCTGTCCACTTGTGTTCTGGATAAAAAGGAGACCACCCATTCAGTTTTGGGGTGGACAGTTTTTCAAAGGACTCTACATTTATCATTTTCTAAAATCACTAACAAGATTTTATGTTTGC
Source organism: Acanthosepion lycidas (assembly GCA_963932145.1). Taxonomy (NCBI): domain Eukaryota; kingdom Metazoa; phylum Mollusca; class Cephalopoda; order Sepiida; family Sepiidae; genus Acanthosepion; species Acanthosepion lycidas. Next base: position 47,344,062 of record OZ010615.1, on the reverse strand, counting down.
CAATTCAAAGGTAAGCTGGAAACAGGAATCCTGAAAATTTCTGGTATTTAAACTAACTTAAAAGGAAAAAGAATCTGTCTGTTAAGGATGTGTGAGAAATCATATTGCTACACTAGATCTCATCATTTTGCAGATGAAATTGCTAGGTGTAACCATAAATTCTACTCTAAACCGTTTCTTCTCTCACACTTCTCACTTCATGTCTCTGGCATTCAAAAATTTAAATGCAATGTCAATCATTATCTTCTGTTTTCTTAATTCCAGTTTTTTTTTTTTTCTCTCTCTGCTTAATAATGTTTTCTTTTTTCATATTTTTTCACACTTGGTAACCCCTTGCATCTTAGTGACTTTATTGCCTTGCTTGGGGTGAAATGATAAAAATGAAAAACCTAAGAATAACAACTAATAATTTAAATAAGATAAACCTTATTTATTATTATGTTAAATCTGCCTTCAATAAACAATTATATTTGACTCAATTACAATTAACAGTAGATAAAGTAGTAACAATAGTCCAATTATGTTAACTCAGTTGTTCAGGCGTACTTGTCAAAATATTCTGATAAGTTTGCATCAGTATTTTAGTCAATCAGACTTTTTCCAAGACGATACCAATAAGATATCATTTTTGTTTTATTCTATTTAGACAACTCTTTTATTCAAGTTGTTTTCTTCCTTCAGAACCTTGGGCCCAGTAAACAGGAGTCAGGCTTTTTTCCTCCTTCACCCTTATCTTATGCAAGGTCCAGGAGAAAGAAAACAACTTGACAAAACCTAGAATTGGTTAATGCACATACTGTATTGATAATCACATTGGCAAAGAATGAATTCAAAGAAAACCCAAGTACAACAAATAATAATTTAACCTTGCCTGTCGTTTTACGAGATCTACCTTCAATAAGCAATTGTATTTGACCTAATTACAATTAACAGTGGATAAAGTTGTAACAATAATTCAATTATGTTAACTCGATTGGTCATTGAGGGCTGAGGTGTACTTGTCAAAATATTCTAATAAGTTTGCATCAATATTTTAGTCAATCAGGCTTTTTCTAAGGTGATACCAATAAGGTATCACTTTGGCTTATTCTATTTAGACGACTTTTTTATTTAAGTTGTTTTCTTCCTCTGGAACAGTGGTCCCTGTAAACAGTAGGTATTCAGACTTTTTTTTTTTTTTACCCTTATCTGAAAAATTTGTTATTTTCGAACTCCTTTCTCTTCACTGACATCTCATTTTCTTCCACTCCCAGTAACTCAATGTGTCTTAGTGGCATTATTGCCTTGCTTGGGGTGAAATGATTTAAAAAAAAAAAAAACAAAGAAATCCCTGTCATGCTTTTTTTTCCTCATCTTATGCAAGGTCCTGGAAAAAGACAACAACTTGAATAAAACAGTTGATTAAAACCAGAATTGGTTAATGCACATGCAGTGCTGGTAATCACAGTCGTGAAGAATGAATTCAAAGAAAACCCAAGAATAACAGATAATAATTTAAATAAGATAACCTTGTCTGTTGTTGCACTAGATCTGCCGTCATTAACCAATTACATTCAACCAAATAACAATTAATGGTAGATAAAGTCATAACAAAAGTTCAGTTATGGTGATCTGATGGTTCAATAAGGCCTGAGATATACTTGTCAAAATATTGTGATGAGATTGCATCTTTATTTTAATCAATTAAGCTTATTTAGTCAGCTGTTTTAGTCAAGTCATTGATTTTTCAACAAGACCATGTGCCCAATAAACCATAGTCAAGCCAAGGTAAAACCTGATATACCTTTATTATTTCCACCAACTCATATTAATAGTAATATTATTTTTAATTTCTTAGATGTAATATTGACAATCATTAATTTTTAACTAGCCTCTCTTTCATCTTTTTTGTTTTGCTGTTTATCTCAAGTGATGATTCAACAATAGTTCTGAAGTAGTGTAGATTAAAAATAAACAAAATGTCTGATAAGATTCAAACTCAACCTTAGGAACTTTTGCTTTGACAGCTCCTTAATGATTAGGCTACAAAGGCTACAATAATTAACATCACTCAGATAAGCCAAATGACTATATTCTTTTTTTTCTTTGTTCTCGACTGTCATGCTTTTTTTTGTTTTAATACACTAGTAGTCATAGATGTAATAGTGCCTAAATTTGTTAAATGAAGCATTGTCAATTTTTGCTATGAATATTTTTACTAGTTTTTCTTTTATTACTGTTGCTATTTAATAGTAAAAATCTAATGTCTAAATTTCTTAGATGAATCATTTGTACATAAGCAGCGAAGAAATCTTGAATAAGTTTCTGGCAAGAGAACTTTTAGTCGTTGTAGAACAGCAATCTGCAAGTGGCAACAGAAATAAGGTGAAAGAATTATTCATCAAAAATGTCATCACACTGCAACTGGAGTAACCTCACAGATGAGTGTCTGTTCATAAATGTATCTGATGGTTGCCTAGTTGCATCATGGCTGCACAGCTTGTTCTTAAGAATAACTGCTAGTTCTGCAGATTAATGATAAAGGAAGAATTGAGCTGGTATAGCTTGATGATTAAGGAGATACTTGTTCACTCACTTGGTGTCAGGGACTATATGAACTTGTACAAAACTAGTATAATTATCAATGTGTATTTACTTATATATTTTCTGTCCCATTTGTAGTGGAAAGGGAGGTAAATTTATTAGTAAAGTTAATAAATTTATGAATGATTACTTCCTTTAAATATTTTATTTGTATAGGTTTTGTCTATCTGCATTTAGACAAAATAACTTCCTAAGAAAAATGAACTGTTTAATTAATCAGTTTCTTTAATCTTATGTTTCTTAGATTGCAGTCTTATTTGTTCAAGCCTTTCATGTGAGGCACTTGGATACTGTTGTGTATTAAGTGATCATTTTGCTTCAAATTGGTCTTGAAATAGGTTTTGTTGTCTTTGTCATTCTGTTGCTAATCTTTATCTTCTGAGAAATATTTCTATGTCACTGTTACATTAAACACATAAAATTTTTAACATGAAAAGATATTGAGCGAAAAGAAATTTGTATAATACCAGGAGCAATCAATGAATCCTATATATACCATTGAACATTTAAAAAATATATAAAGGGAACAGATTAATTAAACAATTCAGTAGCTTCTATTTTAATTGTGGATACTTTATCTCTACTTTATTGAATCTCAACACATTGTTTCAAGAATTTTTTTTATTGCATTTTTCTGACAATTTCTGTTATTTTTGATGGCACAGGTACACTAGTATATTAATAAAAAAAACACACATGCACATGAAGTCTTATATATATATATATATATATATAAAAATAAAGCACTTTGAGTGCTGGTAGTAATAATAAAAAAGTGCTCAATGTAAATTAACAAAGCTAATAATTATATACTTATGGGCCAGGAACAAATGTATAAGTATTCTTAGATTACACATTTTATTTACTAAGATTTCTTAATTATGCAGGCTGATAGACATAATTCACACTGTTTAATAAATAAAAAAGGGGCGTGTATAACAAATAAAAAGTGTCTAATCTACGTTTGATTGTATTCTTTAGAAATTGCTTTGTTTTCATTTTGGATATAAAACTTAGATATGGGCTCTTGAGAAAGATAATCTGGGTGAAGGGGGAAGTGCTTTCCTTAAATAGGGTAAAAAGAGCCATGCTTACTGTGAAGTCATTTGTGGCTGAGCAATAAAGCATGCCAGATCAAATGGTAGTTCCTCTCCTACAAAGGAGGATGCAGGTTCAATCCCTGCTGGAAGACACATTTTCTTTACTAAAATTTTTTTGAATGCACAGTCCGATGGACATAATACACACTGTTTAATAAATAGCAATGGTACAAATATTTCAAGTAAGAAGTGTCCATTATAAAAATGCTTGAAGTTATATATATATATATATATATATATATATATATTTATTCAAGAAAATAAAAAAACAGGGTAGCAACCTAAATGTTTACCCACTAAAAATAATGTTTATAGTAATAGAAAAAATCCTTTCATATATATATATATATATATATATATATATATATATATATATATAAAGATGAAAAATCAAATGAGAAATCATAAAAAGAGCACCCCCACCACATAATAGCAATAGCAGAAAGTGCAAACTATGCCTGGAAAAGAAATTAACAATAGTTACCTTTAAAGACCAAAGCAAACTATTAGAAAAGAAAAATGAAATAATGGGGAAATGCAGACATTCAAATAAAAATCTACTTGTTGTTATTTAAGTACCAAACAGAGACCCTCAACATATGCCAAATCACACCCAAATAAAAAACAGATAAAAAAGTATTTGCACAGGAAACATTAAACACATGGACACACATGCACATACATTCAAGCTCAAACACCTGATGTAAAAAAAACCAAGTGGACATACACATCAACACAATAAATTAGGTCAACCCAATATAGTAAAAAGAACCACGCCTACATAAAGCAATTAAGTAAAATATGGTAAAAAATAAGTAACTACAATACAAAGCAAACACCAAGAAATGCCATACCACTTCAGTAATAACATCTATTAAGTGAAAAACCACACACCTATAAAAAGATAACAAATTACACCAAACCACACATAAATTGAGAAATAGCAGCAGAGAAGACAACAAGCCCTGAAGAGTAAACATGTTCTCTTGATGTGTTCATGAAACTGCGTAGTAAGCATGACTGAAGCAATACCACTCAAGCAAGTGATAAACCTCTCCAAATTAATTTTATATATATATAGCAATATATATAAGGCAACAATCCTTCATTTATTCATGTTTCATTAAAAATGACAGAGAAGGTACTACGATTAAGTGTTTTATTTAATTTTTCTTTTGTTCAAACAAGTGTTTTCTTTTTTGGACACAGAGTGTGTAGAAACTGTCCAAATTTTCTATAATTCTGAGCACTTTCATCTATACTTTTAGCCATTTTCAAGGATGATTTTATTTTTTCAATTCAATTGAGTGTGTTTGTGTTGTGTGTATGTTTTTAGTGTTATAGAGACATTTTATTTTCTGAACACAGCACATTGTGGGTGCGTTCATAGTTAATATTAAGTTTTGGCTTTTTCTTTTATCTATTATCATTCTATATATATATATATATATATATATATATATATATATATATATAAAATGTGTGTGTGCATTAACTACCTGATGAGATGTCTAAATTTGATATTGGAACAAATATATAATTTTGTTATGGTAACTTGTAACAGTTTATATTATATATATATATATATATATATATATATATATATATATATATATATATATCTGTGTGTTTATCTAAAAATAAATACACTTTAATTCACCTTCCTCCCTGCCATGCGCCAACAGCTTAGGTGTAGAATCTCCAACTGACACCAATTCAGCCGGGTTTCATTCCTAGCTAGAGGCAACCAGACATCTAGCCACACTGATGAGCTGTGATACAGCAAAACAGTCTGTCTGTAGATGACAATATATATATATATATATATATATATATAATTCTTTATTTTAAAAGAAAAAAAAAAAAAATTTATAACATAAATATGTTATAAAATCACTACAAAAATAGCCATTTTGTTTCAACACCTTCGGTGTCTTATCAAGTGATGACGTTGAATGTAAAATAAATGGTTTTAAAAGTTTCAAATTAATTAATATTCTACGCAAGGGGAAAACGTTGTTACAAAGGCTAGATGGACCAATCAGAACACCAGTACAGGAAAATTCAAAAAGCTCGATAACGAAGTCATGTTATAATATCTATTCAGATGTTTAGTATTAAAAAATAATAATTTATTCCAACGAATAATTACTAAATTATATGATAAAATTTAATATTAAAATTTAAAACTGCTAATTACAAAATCAAAATTTAACATTTATTCGCTATCAAGTTTATAACTATAAAATTACTGAGGAGAAAAGAAGAAATATATATGTTATTCACTTTATTTTTTCATTGAAGTTACTTTAGCTATATTTAATATCCGGTCTTTTTACAATGTATACATTTTAATCCTCATGATGTGTAAATGGGGTCCCAAACTCACGCGTAAAACAAACGCAGTCAGATTCTAATACATAAGGACCAAGACATATACACACACAAAAAAGGGGACAAGACAGAGAACATCTCCACCGTCTGTCATGAAAAAAAAAAAAAAAAAAAAAAAAAGTGGGGGGGAAAATGGGAGAAGAGAAACCAACACACACGTACATACATACATAATTAAAAGTGGATGCACTTTCCATACACATAGATACATATAAATACATGCACACACATCCACAGACATTGACCCAGACAGTTGCATACCCTAACCGATAAATATTTAAGGCAGAAAATGTCATTGCATGAATGTTAACAACCTATTGAAATCTAATTTAAGCGAGTAAATATACAAAGATAAAAATGATCAAAATTAATATTATTTAATATATTAAAATATAGTGTATGTAAAAAAAAAAAAAAAAAAAAAAAAAAAAAAAAAACAAAACCGGACATTAAATTGAACACCCATCGGTAGCTACGATTTCCACCTCATATACATATAAGTATATACACACACACACACACACACACACACACACACACACATACACACACATATACGCATACAAACATATATATATATACACATATATACATATACACACATATATACATATATATACACATATACACACATATATACACATACATATACACATATACATACACATACATACATACATACTCACACATATACATAAATATACATACATACATACACACCGAAACATCTACACATACATACATAAACATATACATACGTATCCATTTCCATGATATCAAGTACACATACACATACATACACATATACCTATCTGTACCCACAAATATATACACAAACATGTGTACACATATTTACAAATAAATATATATATACACACAGCAATACACAAATCTAGCCTTTGTAACAACGTTTTCCCCTTGCGTAGAATATTAATTAATTTGAAACTTTTAAAACCATTTATTTTACATTCAACGTCATCACTTGATAAGACACCGAAGGTGTTGAAACAAAATGGCTATTTTTGTAGTGATTTTATAACATATTTATGTTATAAATTTTTTTTTTTTTCTTTTAAAATAAAGAATTATATCTGCTCTACTTTGTATTGAGCACTCTTTTAAGAATAGTAATTGTTGGTTATTGGAATTCATTCCATATACACCAATCATATACTTGGATATATATATATATATATATATATATATTGATTGCTCCGTCTTCACAGATGACTGCTGTCTTGTCCATCAACACCTACATTCAATCTCGATCATTGTTTCCTCTCAAATGACTTCGAAGGTGGCTCTTCAAACCAGCAGCTGATTTGCAAGGCCTCTAGCATAGATGACAAATGTGTTCCAGAGTCTTCACAGGGTTAAGCAGATGTTGCTGTGGTAGGTCATCCTTGTGTACCACCATATGCCTCTTCAATCCAGATGTCAATTCACATACTTCCCTGCAGAATACACATGTAGTATCACCAGGTCATGGAGGTAACACAGAGTGAGGTCGTTTCTCTCATCAATACAAAAACTGAACAGGCTGATGTTGTATAAAGAATAATTGTTAGAATTTTGCCAAATTGTATCAAAGCCAAACAACTGGTTTTTGAGATATTCAAAATGGCTATCAATTTCCTGGTATATGAAGAAGTGCTTGATAATGTATGTATATGCAATGAATAGAAGCAGCATTGTATTAAACCAAGTTTACCATCCTTTGTTGAATTCATTTGTCTGTTTTTTGCTTTTTTTGTTTCAGTTATTTTAATCTTGGTTGTCGTCAGATGGCAGACTCAATTCTTGGAGTTGGTTGTTTGTTTCTCGTTTCTAATTTGGCTTCTTCAGAAGAAATTGCTTCTCTGATACTCAGCAAAACGCAGGTCAGTCATTAATAAACTTTTTGTGTTGTTAGAGATTTTTCATCTTGAGCTACAATGAACACTGATCTTGTTTGAAACAACTAAGTGATTTATAGTGGAAGTAGAAATAGGAATCATAAATATATTAATTATATAGATTTATATAGGCATAAAAATTGTAAGTATAGTTTTTATATAAGCTTAGAAATCATAAATATAGTGTTTAAGTTTATATAGATTTACTAACTTAAAAGCCTCCCTATTGGGTGACATTTAAGCTAGCTCCTGCAGAGGACTCTCAGTTGAGCCTTCATCACAATAGGTAAGGAGAAATAGATGCGATAGGCAACAATAAACAACAGAAGAACTCAAAATTGATCACAGTATTTAAGTATTGCATTAATACTTCAGCTTACCTTTTAAAAGTTCAATGATAATTCTTCTGTCACCATTTAATTTGATGTATTTAAGTCCTTACTTTCCATACAAACAATTATTTTTATTTCATGGGTGACTTTTGCTGGATTTCACAATTAATTTTGTTCATTCCCAAATTTATTTCCAAATTATAAAAAATATTTATCGTACAAAAAATGAATCACAAAATCAGGTAAAAAAAATTGCTGAAATGAAAACTTGTAAATCTAAAATTTCAGGATTGCAGGTCTGGATCCAGCACAGAATGTTTTTAATTTGCTCACAGAGTCAGCCTGATTCCAAAATGGTATATGTTGGGCCTCTAGGAGTAAAGTTGAAAAAGTGTGACATACTGACATTCACGTTTATTATATAGATATGTATAGACAGTGTAAGTAGATTTATGTAGGGATAAAAAATATATATATTTTAGCTATCAAGTCAAACTTTTTTTTAATCCCTGATTCAGCCTCCAATAGTCAGGAAAAAAAAAACAGTCGACTTTTTTTCTTTCTTTATCATTCTTTGTCATTTATCGTAATTATGACATTTTTCTTTTTTTTTCCTTCAATAAAAAATGTATTTTAATTGCTGTAATAAAATTTTGTACCCCTAAGAAAATACTTAAGTATAGTTATATAAATATATTGTTTATATAGATTTATATTGTTGTAATCTAGGGAAGGTTACTGAATAGAATAATCACGCGAAGGTTGGTAATGAATGATAATACTTAGGACAAGAACAACACATATAAGATTCACCAGCAGCATATAGAAGTAGTCAGCTGCTAGAAGTGAGTCAAGTGAATTCCACAATGAATCTCCAACTGCAGGATATCTACCAACCACCACATGTGGTCAGATGTGGCACAGGGCCAAATTTAATGTGGAGTATCCGAGTCCGTAGGCCCGACCAAAAATTCCCTGTAGACACCTTATAAAATGGAATTGGGTAGCTGTTTCCCGAAATAAGACTCTGCCCTTTGACATAGCCTTGTCTGGGGATCCTCTTTGCTTGGAGGCAGGGAGTTTGACCAGCACAACTGGAGAATGAATCTCCAACTGTAGACACACATACAGTATTTACTCCTGTATTTATGGGAATGGGAACATACCCATTATCGTCCGTAGGTATGCTACAACATATATAGTCATAAAAATACCAAATATATTTGGTACTACAGAATCACAAAGAACTATAAAAAATAACTGAAACCACATCACTCAAGGACTACCAACAGCAGCAACACCTAAAATGGGTAGCACATGTAACTTGAACAGAAATAATGACATAATCAAGATTGTAATTTTCCACCCCACTGCAAATAAAAAATGAAGAAGGAAACCCCCATCAATACTGAAAAGAGCAATAAAAGCTACTGGATTTGATAGAACAGATTTTATTAATTTAAACTGAAAGCAATACTGGCTGCTTGGTTAATGAATGCTGAACGTTTCCTTGTACAGAAACGGCTAATATTATCATACGAAATAGCAAATATATATTCTAATAAATTTTCTTTGTTTACATTTGGATATTAAGCTGCGTGCCGATATGAAAAACTTGACTAAAAAAATTCCGCTTGAAATGAAATTTGGCATTGCCTGACTGTCTGTCTCTTCATGGCCAAAGCAGTATAGTCACACTGGGCTAAATGGTGGCTCTCTCTACCGTGAGGGATGCAGATTCAATTCCTGTTGAAGAGCACAAATTTTTCTTTAACCTTTTGAGCCCTGACCACTGCTTTAATGGTGGTAGAAGAAAAATGACATAATGTCCAGTCACCAGTTGAACAGTGGGTAAATACTTGTGTCACGTTTTGCTATTGGGTTTTTGCAAAGTAATGTCAAGAGACATATTTCTTTCCATCTGGGCTTCTCTTCATATTATAGATGAAACTGATGCTACAACTGACAAAGTTGATGCCATCTACAAGGTCAGACCAATGCTAAATTCACTGTTGGAAAATTTTTTATATCTACCATGAAACATTACATACCAATTATTTGCAAATTTTGATTCAGGAGCTCAGGCAGAAGGGTTAAAATCGTCCAGGAATGCAGGCCAGCAGGTGAAAATAAATAAATATACCGTTTAATATATAAATAGAGTGCTTACTTAGATAAAAGTATCCACTAAAATAACATTTAAAGTGATAAAAATATATATTTATGAAAATATATTATTGAATCAAACATGGAAATAGTCGCAAAATCCTAATAATGTGTAACTTGACTTCGACATCCAAAAAACCAAACAAGTTTCTTGTACATGCAGACAAAGGTCTTCTGAACTCTCCTCTTGAGAGGATTCAAGATTAATGGCATCCCATCATCCCAGATATGATAGAATATTATTTTGGGTCAACTAGCGTTGTGTTGTAGCTTAGACCAGACACCAGGTTTGTTGACAGGGTGCAGCTTTTTCCAGTTAAATGCTTGTAGCTTAAAAATTATCCTTCAGCCAGTTCATTACCCACAAGTGAAAAACAAAACAATTTCTAGCAGTAAACCAGATTTTATTCTTGTGTTGTGACCTCTTGCTATAAATGAGAGAAGGTGTAGGTGAGGAGAGAGGTGAACAGTCTAACGGGTGTCTTCCCCGTCTGTTCTCCAATGCCTGTTTTGTCTCTTTCTGTGTCTTTTCGGGGTACTGGTCAGTTTTATAGCTAGCATGGTTCTTTGTCCTGTTGTCTTTGTCTAAAAAAAAGCAATTTATTTTCATTCAGCAACTTCTTTTTGTCTGGGCTGCTCGCTGAAGCTCACTTCACAATACTTACAACCATCAGTTGAAAATAAATATTCCAAATCTATTTTTGCGACAGGTCAGGCTGTTTTCAATTTAAAAAGTCTTCAGCTGACTGATATTGCTACATTAGTTAGGATACATTTTTAATTTAAAAGCTATTATATTTATTTTGAAAATGAATAATTGATGCAACACTTCAACATTGCTGATTGTGGGTTTTTTTTTCTTTTGTTTTCTTACTTTTGATTAAACTCTCTTTTGGCTTTTGACAGAGCACTGTGACAAGTTTATCGGGAATACTGAACTGGATTATGGGTGCTCCAGCTGGTCTGAAGCTCAACTATCAACTGAACCTCTTCTTAGGGTCATTTTTCAAATATAACATTTATGTCTGGACAAGTGAGTAATAGCTTTTCCCGTTTAATTCATTATAACTTCACTTTTCTTATTCAGACATCATTGTCGTCAAATAATGCTCAAATCTCCTACCCCAAAAGAGAGAATGGCTGGACCAAAATATGAAGTTAAAAAAAAGCAAAATCTGAATTTTTGAAAAAAAGAAATAATTATTATTATTATCCTATTATAATTGTGCTTGTTCCTCCCTTAGTTGGTTCGCACGACCATTATGCCCTGCCAATACCTCATAAATAATGGACTATTCTGTTTTGATCATGTGGAAAGAGGGGAAAAGAAACTAGTTGGTTTCAGCCAGAAAATGAATGAAAGGACGGAAGATAGGAGTGTTTAACGTCTGTTTCAGTGAAATGGAAAAAGTTATCAATTTCAAATATTTTTATTTGTACCCCCTTACTTCTTAAAATAAGGACCAGCATTCATACTTATGATTGTTATTGCAATATTTTCTTAAAGTTGTTAAGCTCAAATAATGTAATAGAGGAATTTCTATAGATATTTTATTGTCATAGAACTTGCCATGAGCTCATTCAGTCATTGACTTAAGAATTAAGATTCATCAGAAATTTGAAATAGGAAAACCATGAAATTCTCCCATATCTTTCTATTATTCAGAGCAGCATGGCAACAAAGTTTTTTTTTATTTGTATTTTACAGCTTATCAACCTTTTGCAGTTTATTTAAAGCCAGAAAATTTTTTTTTTTTTTAAGATTGTAATAATTTTTTTGAGATGATAGTGATTTAATGATACAAGTCTTACTAATTAACCCATAGTTGGGGGCAGAAGAATGTATCTTCACATAAGTGAATATAAATAACCCAGCTGAAATTGGAATTCAGCTCTCCAATTTTCAATTCCAAGTCGGTATACATTACACCACACAGGTGGGGCCCAGTTAGAAATAACTTTCGGGTAGGTAACCCTGTTCACTCAGATGTTTTTCCATGTCAAATCAGCCAAAAAAAAATGGAAAAATGCAACAAAAAAAAAATAATTAAAAAAAAATAGAAAAATGCAACCAAAAAAAATAGATGTTTTTTTCATTTTGATATGTATTGTAGAACGTATAGTCATTAGAAAGTCCTGAGAATTTTAAGCGGAAATTCCTAACCATTTTCCAAATATCGCTAGTTGTACTTTCGTTGAAACCTCATTTTCCATCACTGGACATTTCCATTTCTGAATTCAATGATCTCACAAGAACCTTTGTGTCTTCTGATCCACTGGCCAGAAATTAATGAAATTTGATGCCCTTATAGATTTTTAGTCAATGGATCCAAATATCCCTTTAGAATTTCACAGGGAGTAACCAAAAAGTAGCAGTTTTCTGATGAAAAAAAAAAATATAAGTTTTTAGCAACCGACCACATGGGAAAAATAGAGAAATATCATCTTCAGCCTCTAATAGTAGCAAAAACATTTGAAAACTAGAGTAAATGGGGAATAAATCCCAATAAGTTTCTCTCAAAGCTACCAATTACCAATAAAGTTCATAGGTAACAAAACATACATTACATAGTATTTGGGGAATGCATTTCCTAAGTTTTAACAGTTCTCTCTCTTTTTATTTCAATTTTATGGCTGTTTGAATAAACATTTCAAAAATAAAAAAAAATTAAAATCAATGAAAATTTAGCCTAACTCTAAACCAAAATCAAAATTTCCCATATTACATGAACATTTCCCTGATCATCAAAATTTTAAAAGCTTATAGAGAAAGGACGAGAAACAATGATCTAAATTTATAATTATTATTATTTTTTATGCAGAGTGCAAGATAAATCCTTTGCAATAAAAAAAATAAAATGTCTTTTTTTTGTTGTAGCTATTTATTGGTAATCACTAATTGCAACACGTCCTGGGTATGACGGTAAACTACATCCACGTCCTGGGTATGGCGATAAACTGCATCCAACAGCAAGGTCTCAGATAATGTTTTCAGAAAAATAATGTTGCCAGCACTAAGTTTTTGAAACAATAATGTTGCCAGCTCTAAGTTTTTGAAACAATAATGTTGCCAGCTCTAAGTTTTTGAAACAATAATGTTGCCAGCTCTAAGTTTTTGAAACAATAATGTTGCCAGCTCTAAGTTTTTGAAACAATAATGTTGCCAGCTCTAAGTTTTTGAAACAATAATGTTGCCAGCTCTAAGTTTTTGAAACAATAATGTTGCCAGCTCTAAGTTTTTGAAACAATAATGTTGCCAGCTCTAAGTTTTTGAAACAATAATGTTGCCAGCTCTAAGTTTTTGAAACAATAATGTTGCCAGCTCTAAGTTTTTGAAACAATAATGTTGCCAGCTCTAAGTTTTTTTTTTTTCAAACAATAATGTTGCCAGCTCTAAGTTTTTTTTTTTTCAAACAATAATGTTGCCAGCTCTAAGTTTTTTTTTTCAAACAATAATGTTGCCAGCTATACGTTTTTTATTCTATACAAAATAGGCATTTAAAATTCATATAAACTGGATTTGGCATTAAATAATCCACAGTGGTTGATATGACATAAAACCCAAACAAACAAACAAACTAATTGCAACAGTATAGACTTTGTATCTTCAATGTAACATCAAATTATAAAATTGGCAAAATAAATTTTGAATTTATTTTGTAGATTAAATTATGAATCGTTCATTCCTCCTAGTCCAATTCTTTTATGATATCGTATTAATCATTTTGAAGGATGTACATGCATCCTGAAATTGTAGCTGGAGTTGAAAGATTGCACAATATGTTATCATTAGGAACCCAGCATACATTTTCATGTTTTGGCCAGGAAAAAAGAATTTGTTGGTCCATGAGGATGTAGAAACTATAGTTTTAAATCACTTTGTGCCATGTCAAAAGCTAGACGAACCTATTAAAAACTATCATAAATGTATACTACATACTCTATTGTTTTAATAGAAGTTTCTGATTATGAAGATGCTTCCTGATATGAAATATTACATTTCTTTGTGGTTTGATCATGATTATTAGGTTATAGTAGTGCAATCTCCAGGAATAAAGTGGTTAAAAGACCTTATTTCAGGGACTGTGTGTCCATCAGCAAATTTAGAGGACAAATTTTTTCTTGTGTCTTAATTCTTTAATAGACAGCAAAAAAAAAAAAAAAAAAAATTACTGATGGACTTGATGCAAATGAAAACTTCAAGCAAACCACAAGTAATCAAATCCTGACTGTTGAGGATTTGTTTCATTTCTGTCAAGAAAAAAAAAAAAAAAGTCATCTCTTTTTTTTTTTTTTTTGTTTTTGTTTTTTTTGCTGTCTATTAAAGAATTAAGATACAAGAAAAAATTTGTCCTCTAAATTTGCTGATGGACACACAGTCCCTGAAATAAGGTCTTTTAACCACTTCACTTGCAACAAGTCATTTAGTAGTACCACCAATGCCATCATGTGTAGATTTTCCATGACTTGTGCAAAAGCTCCATTCATCATCCAGACCCAAATCATTTTTTTTTTTTTTATAGAAGCATAAATTTAAGAAGCTTTATAGTTTTTGTACTGGCCTGAACATCCATCAAAAAAATACATCATAGACTTTTTGGAAATTATCATGATCGCAATCTTGTGACATTTTTGACAGTTCTTTAGAGGATGAATATTGGGTGAAGGCAACATTGCTCCTTGTTTGAATGATAATTTTTGAATTTCATTTTGTACTGAAAATGTGTGATTTTCTTCAAAGTCATCAAGTATAATGCATTGTCTGTCTGTAAGGGTTTCTTTTAACTGTTTAAGGTATTCAGTTTGGTTTGCTTTGTTTTACCACATATCAACCTCAATAGGTTATTTATTACTGGCAATTTTTTTTTTCTTCAAAAAATGTATCACTGCTAATTTTTTTTTTTTTTTTTTCAAAAATGTATTGCTGGTAATAAATTTTTTTACAAAGTATTTCTGGTATTAAAATCTATTTTTTCACTTTCATAATGTTTTGACCCCAGTTTGGGGGTTAACTATTTGCCCATAGTTGGGACCCTAACAGGTGCTACCACCCTAGGTCAGAGTGGACCTGGGAACACCAGTAATTAAGAGGTGGTTCCACACTCCTCAAAACCTCCTGATCAGAGGCCTTGCTGTTGGACATAGTTTATAGTCTTACCCAGGACACAAATGAAAATGACAATGAAAAAAAAACAGGGTTGGCAGAGAGAGAGATCTATCTTCATACATTTCCAAATATAACTGGTACCTGGGGATGGCCAGAGAATACAATGGACAAAACATTGCAACTATAACATCCAAGATGAGGTATTATATAAGAAATTAGTGTAAGGCAGAGAAATAATGAATGGATTAAAATTTATTAAATTTAGGGACAACGTCTTTCATGAGAAACTCAGACTAAATTGTGTAATAATTGTTCAGTTTCTTTACAATTTTCTTCCAAAGATTTAATATTAATCCCTGTTTATTTTGCAGCTTATTTGTCTGTTGTATTGGAACCAATTCTGAGTTTGTTTCTCACTTGTTGTCTGATGTCTGGAATTCTTGGATTCACCTTGCAACTGAGTCTCCTCCAGGACATCATCTCATTATTGACTTTACACATATACTGTTTCTATGTATTTGCGTCTCGGTAAGTTTATTTTTATGTCCTCTTTTTTTTTTTTTATTATCTTCTTTTTTTAATTTATATATTTCCTTTTTTATTTATCATTTATTTCTTTTTTATTTTATTTATTTTACTTTTTTATTTTATTTTTTAATTTATTTCCTTTTTATTATTTATTTCCTTTTTATTAATTTATTTCTTTCCTTTTTTTCACAAAGTATTCAAATTTTCTAATCAGATTATTATATGGAGATAGATCAATAAGTCATATTTCATAGATTATTAGCTGAATTTTGGTTAAAAAATTTTCATTGTATCATGTTCAATCTATATGATTCTGTACTTATATGTACTCATATACTTATACATATATCTATGAACACAAAAAGGATGTTATGCATAACAATTTATCAAACACATTAATCACAGAAATAAATTCAACCACAACTTTGAATGCCAGGCTTATTAAAAGAAAAAGTAACTTAGTTGAAAAATTCTTGAGAATGCAGATATCAAAACTTACCAAAATATAAATCTGCACTGCAGATTTTTTTCAAACATTTCCTTTCCTAAAAGAATTGCTCTATTCCCAAGCCAACATACAAAAATTATAAAAAAAAAATTAAATTAAAAGAAAACTGTTAAATTCAAAACCTTCTATTATTTAAAAATTTTTCAAAATACTTTTTTTCTGAAGGGACATGGCACATAGGAGGAGGATTTAAAACAAATAAGTTAGATGAATGGAAATTTCTGCTTTTCTGTCTGATTTTTCCTGTTTCCGCCAGTCTTTGACGATTGCACTTAGACTAATGTTTTTGTCAATGAAAAACTCTTAAAACATTTTTTCTTTTTGTGCAGTTTGTACTATTTCCAAGTTTATGCACTGTCTTCGTTGTGGCGTCTTTTCCGTGGGAAGAAATGGAACATGCTTCGACAGCGAGTGGACACAGCTTCTTACGACATTGACCGATTGTTTATAGGGACTCTCTTTTTCACCATCTTCCTCTTTTTGTTACCCACAACAATGGTCTACTACACCCTCTTCACAGCTGTAAGTTTTTCATTCTGGGATGCATTCATTTCGTTTTCACCACATATTGTTTCCTTGAAACAATCAAAATAAGAGATTTTATATATACTACAGGGAGACTGAAAAGTAACTCCCTATTTTATGAATGATGGACTCCCCTGTTTTGTAAAAATTATAGTTAAACAGGAGAGTCCATCATACATAAAATAGGGAGTTACTTTTCAATCACTCTGTAGTTTTAATTTCAGTTAACCTTTAGTACTCTGTAGGTGACTATTTTCACCAAACAAAATATTAGTCCTGCCTATGTTAAATTTGAATTTCTTGTTTGTTTAGCTATATCCTTCTATGGCAACACCTAAAACAATCTTGACTGAAATTGAGAGCTAGGCTACTGCAATTTCAAATGTGTAGAACTAGTATATAAAACACTGTATTAGGTTGGTGCAAAAATAATGTCGTTTTCTCACATATGTTACTATGTGAGAAAACGACATTATTTTTGCACCAACCTAATATTTTGAGGGGATTCCATCTACAGGAAGTAATATTTATAAATGATGCAGTGTGCTAAATGTTAATGATCAAGTAAGTTTATGGCGAGTTCAGTGACAGTAAAATATCTGTAGAAGTTCGCCATTGCATCGTTAAATATTTGAGCTTAATTTTAAAAAGATATTGCAATAACTAAATAAATATGAATGCTGGTCTTTAAGAAATAAGGGGGGTACAAATGAAAAGATTTGAAATTGACAACTTTTCCATTTCACTGAAACACTTGTATCTTCTCTTCCTGTTTATTTTCTCACTGAAACCAAATGGCATCCTTGAATATGTCTTTTGTCTTCTCATGCAATCAAAATGGAATAGTCCATTTTTTTATTTGGCAGGGTGTTGGGAGGAACAAGCATAATTATTTTATGGTATGTCTCTCTCTTCCAGTTACAACTGATCATCTTGGCTTTACAATCCTGTCTCTCTACATTAAGAGAATTTGTCAATTCAGTCCCTGTTTATTCTTTGTTGCAATGGATAATGAGAGCCAAAACAGTTGCAGGTAAGTGTTACTTTTTCATATGCGTAAATGTAATGTACAATTAGTACACCTAATTCTTAGGGTTTTTTCAATTTTTTTTTTTTTTTTGTAGATTTTCTTTAGTAAAGCACTAATTAACAAAGAAACAGGTTTGAATCCAAATACTTTTTTTCTTGTTGCAATTTTCCTTTTTCTTTTTTTTTTTTATATATATAGAAATAAGGTTTTTTTTGTGTGTGCCTGTATATAAACACATATTTTAATATATAAGAAAAAAAATTATTTAAAATAATATACATGTGTGTAAAAAGTTTCAGATAGAGTATATCTGTAAAAAGGATGGCAATGTGAATAAAGACAAAGGGAAAACTTATATTTGCTGACATGTTTTGTCCACTGAGATACAAAATAAAATCCTTGCATTTGCCTCAGAGGATGAAACGCATTGCTAAATTAAAATTTTACTTTTGTCTTTTTATATATATATATATATAAAATGGTTGAACAATTCGTTCTTGATCTTAAATAACATTTCAACTAATCCTTCAGCTTTCATCAGGTGGTGTTCCTCTTTCCTGATTATATACCAGATAGAAGTTTAAATAAAAAAAAAAAAAAAAAAATAACAATCAATAGCCACATCAAAAAAGTTCAGTTTACTGAAACAAAAATTTAGAATATTGTTTAGTTATATTCTATCACGTGTCACAGACCTTTTAAAAATTGAACTCTTTATATGAGGAGCAAGTGGATGTGTGAAGAGAAGTATATTAATAACTAGCAGCAGAGCCTGGCGTTGCCCGGGGATGTAACAGTAACAGATAGATCAAGTATCGACCATCATAAATTATTGTTTAAGGTTGACGGACACGCATGTCTTAATTATTTTTATGAATTGGTCAAACAAAAACATTGTTTTCAATCGTTATGAGTCTATCGATTGAATAGAATTTATTATAAACAATTGTCTTGTAAATGGAATTTTTAAAGTATTCTGAATGTAAAAATAAATTAAAAAAATGTGCAAGACGATAAGAAACACTACCTGCAAAAAAAAAAGTGAAGTTTTGAAATTTGAAAAATGTATATGTGTATATATATATATATATATATAAACGAACACACAACCAACCAACCTGGGTTTTATAATAACTCGATATGAGTTGTCCCCCTTTCATTAATGCCTCTTAATCATGTTTTCAAATTGATTTTGTGCAAAAACAATTGTGTTTTTCCAATTTTTGGTGCCGTCAGAACCACCGCAAGGTAATTTTATGTAGTCCTGTGAAGTTTTGTTGAAAAATGTAGGAAATCCGATCCAATATATAAACGTACAGCCACACAATCTACATTTTATAATAAGTAAGATTATCACTTTATCTGAGTCAAGTCTATCAATGTAAAGCCAACAAAAATCTAAATCATCATTTATTTAATAGACTTTTTTTTTTTTCCTTAATAGGTCATGTAATATTTCGAGTGCACTCAAGTGAAGAATCTCCCAACTGCACCTTAGGACTGGCCATGCAGGTAACAGTATTTTAACTGCAGATGATGGAAATATCTCTAACAATTAAATAAAATAAACAAGTTAATATAATGTAGACTGAGTGGCCACGGTTAAATGTAAATAAACGGCAGAACTGACCAACAAACTGATTTGCCAAAAGTTCATAATAAGTAATAAAAAGAAAAGAACGGGACAAAAGAGAATATAAAACAAGCAAAACAATGAATGCAAGGCAAATTAATAGCAATATGGCAAAAAGTTTGCAAAGTAAGAATTGGGGTCAACACACAAGAGCGATTTTGGAAAAGTGAATGCAGACCGGGACTGTGCCAGGCCAGTTCTCGGTTTCATCTAATTTATTTGCTAGGAAAAAAATCCCAGCATGCATGTGTGCTTCTGCCTATAAATTGGGGTGGGGCAAGTGTTTTGCAGCAATTCCTACTCAGATTGGCACCAATATATAAAAATTATGAAATTACTTTAAAAAAAAAAAAAAAAAAATTTTCTTTTTTTAAAACCACTGACAGCTTATTTCAGTCATAATTATGCCCCCTCCTCCTCGTTTATTTTACTTCCACAAAGTGTGAGCAAACAAATAAATTTAAGAGAGAGCCAATAAGCTTTGTTGATTAAATTGTTCAATTATTTTTCTTGCAGGTTTCTCATTTCTCCATTCGGCAAGTAATTAATCAGTGTGCAGCAAAATGTACAGAAAATGACATTCGCAAAAAACCTTCCATTTGGTCAGGAATTGTTCCTAAAGTTATCAAAGGTCATCTCATTTGGAAGTCAAACAAAAAAATATGATTTAATAAAATATTTTTTAATAGATTTATTTTTTATTTCTTTAACCTTTTAACACTGTGTGCTATTCAGTACTTTTCTTTTCACTGCATTGTTTTTCAAGGCTCCACTACTTATATTCTGTTGCCATAGCAGGATATAACAACACAACTGCAAAATTCAAATATGCCAGCATTTTTAAAAAAAAATTTTTTTACACTGAGCAAGGCAACAAAACCTTTAAAACAAGGGGGTGGGGTTTCTACTGAATGAAAAAATATCAAGAAGCAATTTTATTTTTGAGCTGAAATTCATGGAAGAAAAATACATATGCAAAAGATTTGTAGGAATTTTTTTTATTCTTTTTTATCATGAAAAGAAAATAATTGTATAACTCAACAGAAAATTTGGTATGGAAAAAAAAAAAAAAAAAAAAAATGAAAATCAAAAATTGTTTCATGAGGATGGAATAAAACTGAAATAAGTTTGTGTTTTTGCCTTTGTTAAGCAGAGGTGGGGGGGACAAAAAAAAATGCTTTTTACAGACGACAATCCTCACAGCCCTTGGATCACAATATTTGCAGTCCCCCCCACCTCATCTCTTCCATTCCATTCTGTGTGGGCAAAGGCAGAGGAAGGAATTGGTTATCAGGCAGGAGGGGGATTATTATAGCTTATTATTCCCGGAGACCACCATTTTCTCAGGTGTCACCTTTCTGGTTATCACGGCCTTCTTCTGTGATCTTGTCAGTAGAGGCAAGGACGGCTGAGAGGATCCGTAAAGTGTCAACACCGCCAAGTAGTTGCCTGCAGCAAACAAAACAAGAAAAAAGAAATTTTTGAAAAAGATTAAATTCTATGTCAAACAATCAATATGACACTAATTTATCAGTATTTACATTTGGACTAAACTTGTTACCATCACACAATGTTTTGGATATTGTTTCCCCTCAGCCTTCTTCAGGTGTCTGTTGATCCGAGTAACTAACCTTCAGGGAATTTCAAACTAAACCCTTTATTTAATCTACAGGCACAGATTGTTCTAAGAAATGGCAACCTATTGTGGGAAAATCTTTTGGCTCATCAGTCATGAATCGAAACAGACATGATTGTCAAAGCATGTATGGCACTTAATTGACTGAGTAATTGAACGACTTTGCGACGATAACCAAAATTTTTGTAAAGAAACAGTTTAAAGTTAATGTGATTCAAATTACACTGCCCAATTAAAAACAATCTAGCAAGAAATAAAGAAAGAATTTGCAGATTATCCCACTTGGATTTGCCAAAATACTTGTTAGAGGGCGCTTTTAGCCTATAAAACAGCGAGCATAGTCTTGGTCTTTTTAATGGACATAGTTAAGGAAGACTGCCCAGATCCTATGTTAACTTTTAAACTCTCACATACATGTGTATGCACACATGTCTATCGCACACATAAATTACATTATAATATTAATACATTCTTATAGCTAGTTTTTTTTTTTTTTTCCTTTTATTACAATTGTGTATACATGTAATTCCTTTACAATATAGCATTATATAGTAAGTTATTTTTACCTGAGCTCATATTGAGCCTGCCAATATTGTTTGCAGAATAAATGTTCCAGGAGCCCATAAATATTTATTATACAAATGTACACACACTCATATCAAAAGTGGTAGTATCCACAATATAATGGTGGCTTACTTTTTACCGAAACATTAGTATCTCACAATTATACACTGGAAGATACATTAATTTCTTTGAATTATTAATATGGGTAGATGAACATGCAATTGTTATTAATGTCTTACCATTATGTGGGAAGTATTTCTGCCACACCCCATGTAAATATCTGCTGTTCATACTTAAAACTTATTACATTTATACCAGTTAAACTGTATCGTGAAGAAATCATGGCTGTATTTTCATTTTTTTTTTTTACATGTGTAATTGCAAGCGCCCTACATGGCTGACATCCCGCTCTCAACCCTTCACTGTCAAAACTCCTAAATGTAGCCGTCTCTTCTACTCCAATAGCTTCATGTCTCGCACCTCTCGCCTGTGGAACTCCCTTCCCTATTCTATAATCTCCAGCTATTCAAGTGTAATGTCAATCGACATCTCCAGTTGCCTTGATCTATCCACTACCCTCCTCCTTTTTTCTATCACTCCTATCTGATCTTGCCCTAAATTTTCTGTAACCCCTTGCATCCTAGTGGCTTCCTGCCTTGCTTGGGGTGAAATGCTTAAAAAAATAAAAAATAAAAAAATAAACTTTATTGTTGCAGGTAAGAATTTTTTTTTCTTTAAATCATTAAAATTAAAAATATCCAAAGATTATATTGTTTACTTTCGAATCAAAATTTATTTTTAATTCTCTGTCTTTCGAACTTATGAATTTGAACGATATAAATTATTAATAGTTAATTCTATATTTTTAAATAGATAAGTTTGTACACCAAATTTTGAATCACCATCATGTGAATGTGACAGATAATGGTCAGAATTCACACCTGAAGATTGCATAACCTGCATGAAACTCCAAGTAATGTTATCAACATTGGATATTATGTATATTCACTAATATATACTTATAGCTCTGTCTCATAACATTAAGCACTGTATTTATAACACCTTAGGATTAAATATACTTACGTACATGCAAGTATTTGTGCATGTATGTACATTTTTTATCCTACCCATTCTTATATATGTGTGTTGTCTGAAGATCATGTGAAAATTGAGTTATGTCTAGGGTCATCATTTTGTAGGATTTAATACTGGTGAGCATTTTTTGCTCAGTCTAAGCAATCTGGGCTTCAAGAACTTTAATTTACTGTGTAGAGAAGAAGCTTGCTTTTAGGGCTTTTTACCTCTTTTTTTTTCTCCAGCATTGTTGGTTTTATTTGAGACTGTATATGAATAAGAGTTTTAGATTTAGGCATGTTGTCTGCTGGTTCCACCAATGGCTTTTGTTATATAGCAATAAAAAAAACAAAACAGTGGGCTACTGAGAGAAAATAGACATTTAAAGTAAGCAGTCCTTGATAGCAGAGATAGAGCATTAATAGATTTAATCCAAATATAA
Source organism: Acanthosepion lycidas (assembly GCA_963932145.1). Classification (NCBI taxonomy): domain Eukaryota; kingdom Metazoa; phylum Mollusca; class Cephalopoda; order Sepiida; family Sepiidae; genus Acanthosepion; species Acanthosepion lycidas. The sequence goes on along the minus strand of OZ010615.1, from coordinate 47,320,545 downwards.
AGTTTGTCACTTAGCTGATTGGATTTGGGATGCTGAGTTTTGTAGATGGACTCTCTAGCAATCACTCTATCCACTCATCAGAGGATAAGCACAATTGAGCAGCTAACTTTATATTTTGTATTAATTTATAGATATATAAAATTAATACAAAGAAGTAATGGAATTTTTTTTTTTTTTAATCTGACAGAAAAAAAACAAAATCAATACATTTTAGTTATATTTCATTCAATGTGTGATCTAGGATTTTTATTTTGACAATTTTATTGCTGAAGTTAAGCAATTCCACTTTTTAAGTCAATATTATTCAAAGAACACTGACAAGAGAAATAAAAAAAAAATACATTAACAGAAGAGGTACGGTGGATAGCAGCTCAGATTAAGGAATCGGAGAGCTGAGTTCATCACATTCACTTGCATGCAAATACTCTTGCGGAAAAGTATGAATCCAACTCTTCTCACCCCAGCTATGGGTAAAATAGCTTTACAGATTGGGTCCTATAGCCTTGAATGTCAAATGGTCTAGGAGATGGACAACACTGAATTCAAAATCCGAAAGTCTAGTGTATGGACTGAGAGTGACCCACACCATATTCCATGGTTTTCGGCTGTTGGTTAAGAGATCAGAGAGGAGCTGGACGCCGCCAAGCTATCTGAAAGGCCACTGAAAGGATTGGGAGGAAGAAGAATCAAATTCTGTTTCTTCTGCCCTCAAGTCCTCATGACAATTAAGGAAATCATTAACAAGCTGACTTTCCCTACTTACTAATGAGACATTCCATTGTAATGGTAACATGTTTATTGGTGTCAAGTATTGCCTTTGGTTATTAAAAGAACATCCCATTACCAAGAAAGGGTGATCAGATTGTGTGAGCAATATTATTATTTTTTAATTGTTTCACTGCAAGTGAGGTGACAATGCCACTAGAATACAGAGGTTTACGAGAAGTGAAAGAGAATGAAAGGAGGAGGAGGATTGAGGAAAGGACAAAAATGGAACAGAGTTTAAGGCAGCAGATAGCGATTAATAATGTATTTAAATCTTTGAAGATTGTAGTTATCAGGGAAACAAGAAATTCGAAGAGATTTTCCACAGGTGAGAAGTTTGAGAAAAGAAACTGTTAGAATAGAAATGGTGATTGCATCTGGCTAGTTCAACTGTAAAAGGCTGAGACCTAATTGCCAATCTAGTAGCACGCTTAAATTCATGTAGTCGTGGCACCAGAGAGAAAAAAAACACATCAGAGCAGTTGCAATGAAAATATTTGTGGGACAAAAAGAGTGAAGCCATGTCATGTGAGGATCGATGGCATTACAGATTATTCTCTGGATTTTGTCAAGAATCTCAAGATATACAAGAGCCCCAGACCAAATATGGCAACGGTATTCAATTCACAGATGAAATATAAATGTGCAACGTGGATTCTGGCAAGAAAATCTTTTTGTATTTTATAGATTACCACTTTCAGATTTCCCTTTTGTATGTTGACAACATTACGCAATTTTCTATACAGAAAAGGAAACAGTTGTGGCATAAAGAAAAAGAAAATGAAAAAAATAATGAAAATGAAAAAAATAATGAAAATGAAAAAATTTTTGAAAAAAAAAAAAAAAAAAAAAAAAAAAAAAATGATGAAAAGAAACTGGAAAATGAAAGGAAAAAAGAAAAGAAAATGATTGCTTAAAGAACATACCTCAATGATTGCTCAGCAGATGTGGCAGCTACAGAAAGTTGTTCAGATGCAGACAATGTCTGTTGCCTGAGGTGCATCATTCCGACATCCCCAGATCGCAACACCTCATTCTCACTCTGGATTACTTGCAATTGTTTCTATTGAAATATAAAGAAAGAGAGAGAGATAAATGTCATGCAACTGTAAACATTATTTCATTTTTGTGCTGGAGATGAAAATATCTAGAGCAAATCTTTATTGATAGAAGCTGATGTAAGGAGGAGGAGGAGGTGAAGGAAAATGGCATCTTGTGGTCTTCATAAACAAATATATCTGCTTCTATTGTCAAGGAAAAGATTATAAAAAAGAAAATCACTGTTATTAACTGATTAATAAAAGATAAAAAGAGAAATCGAATTTATGCACAGAAACAAAAAAGATTCTTTTTTGAAAATGTTAAAAATATTAATAAATAATGTTAAATATATGTGTGCGCACACACACTTGATTGACCAATTTCTTTTTTATGGTTATTAACCTTTTGCAGGTTATTTAAAGCCAGAAAATATTTTTAGATTGTATTTGTTTTGTTTAATGTCATATCATATGCGAATCATATAAGGCCAAACCAAGTAGGGTAGGGATTTTATGATTGTTTATTATTATCTTGTAGTGAAATTAAGTTTATTTTTAACATTATAGTCGTGTCAAAAGTAGTAGTTAGTTTTCGTATTTATAAACTTATGTTAAAAGTTTTTTTCTTCAGATTTTGGCAAATCGGCATGTTTCTTTTAAGAATTTAAAAATGTTATCCAGATTGACCCTGGTAAAGAGTTCTTTCAGGTTATTTGTTTGATAATATTTGATTCTAGTTACTTTCAGGTTCTTACATGTTGTCAGTATATGACTTACTGTGTACTGCTTCTGGCATGTCATCCACATTGGGGTTTCCTTTCCCTTTAGTAGGTATGAGCGAGTGATAGATGTGTGTCCTATATGCAGCCTGGTCAGTATCCACCTCCTCTTTTCTGGATAGTGCGTAGCTCTGCCTCTTTCCTATGGTTGTTGGTTGGTTGGGTTTTATGGCATATCAACCACTGTGGGTCATTTAATGCCAAATTAAGGTGTGTGTATATATATATATATATATATATGTATATATATATATACCTATATTAAATATACAGTACTATTAAACATATAGCTGGCAACATTATTCTTTCCAAAAAACGTATAGCTGGCTCCTATGGTTGTTTTTATTTTATGTAATATATTGTTTGAACAAGAGTCCCAAAGCTCTAACCCACCTTTTTCTATATATTTGTTGATAGCTTCTTTATAGTCTGTGTATGGTATTTTGCTGTTTCATTGGCTTAGTTCCAGTGATTTCTTTACTGCCTATATCGGTTCTGTCGTTTCCTTGGATGTCAATATGACTTTAGATTGTAAGTTGTTTTTTTGTTTTTGTTTTTTTTTTTAGATAATGGTTTAGTGATACAAGTCTTACTAATTAACCCATAGCTGGTGGGGAGAACAGGTGGATTCATACTTTTCCTAATGGTATTTGCATGTAAGTGAACATAACGAGACCAATTGGAACTCAGGTCTTTGATTAACAATTCTGAGCAATTATTCGTTATGCATATCCAAGCTTACAGAACCTGATATTTCCAAGTATTCTAGGCCCGGGCTCAATGTTGCTTAACTTCAGTGAACATATAAGAACCAGTGTTTGAAAATACACACACACTAAAGTAGAGATGGAGGGTCAAACAATTGAGGAAAACAATCCCATTTTAATTTTAGAAGAGAGAGAAAAAAATTTTTAAAAAAGCAAAACAAAGAAACTACAAACCTGCAATAATTTTACTTCTTGTTTTAATTTGGAAACCAAAGATTCCGCTTTGATGGCTCGTTGCTGTGAAATCAAAAAGAAATTTTAAACTAGATTGACTTCTTAGCAGACACCCCCACCACCACCAATAAAAAAAAAAAAAAATGACCCTTTGCTAACATTTTTTCCCTTTGCAAACATTTTTATTGGTATATATTATCCTTCATTTATTATTTGATAACCCACAAAATTTAATTTTTTTTTCTTTTTTTGCCATGAGGAACATTTAGTTTAAAAAAAAATAAAAAAAAAAAAAAAAAAAAATAATTCTGTTGTGAAAGGCACCAGATCAGAAAAATGGTTAAAATTGATAAATTTTTGTTTATTGAAGATGGACAAATAAAGCAACATTTTCAGCATGGATATATTAAAAACTAAAAGGAAACAAAAAGAAAGAAAAAAATTCCATAAAGAGGTAACAATATTCAAGCTGCCAGTCCTACTTACAAAGGACATACTGTAAGGACTTGATAAAGAAACGGTTAGCATTCATTGACCAAGCAGCTAGTACTACTTTCAGTTGAAATTTATAAAAAATCTTTCTCTTAAAACAGTTTTTCAGGGAAATAGGTTTCTCAAGTCCAGTAGCTGTTATTGCTCTTTCCAGTATTGATGGCAGTTTTCCTTCCTAACCTTTTGAAATAATTTTAAATGTCAACATCTTGATTATGTCATCATTTTGTCTTTGAATTACACATGATATCCATATTAGTTTTACTAAGTCCTCAAGGGATATGGTTTTGTACACCATAGCTATGTAGGTATTAATGTGCAGATTTCTTCATACAATACTTACAGTTGTGGTTTGTAAATTAGCTTCCACTTGTTGGACCATCTTTTCTAAGGCTTCAGTTTCATCTTTTTCCCGTTTCTGTGTGGTTTCCATTTCTTTTAATACCTGATTGACACTGAAGCAAAAAATTTCAACAAAGGTAGGAAGGTAAGATCAGAAAATCATTTTTTTTGTACTTTTACAAAGGCAACATTTGTAGAAAAGAAACATGGAGTAATAGACAGATCCTTAAAAAAGGAACTTTTCAAACTAGAGTCTTGCAGTACATTTTGTGCAATGCTGATATAACTGTTATTTAATTATTAAATAAATTTTCCCTCAAATTATTTCTTTTTATATACAATGTTGAATTATATATTTGACTTGCCTAAACAAAATTTAAGAAATGTGCCACAAAGTTTTATTTCAATCTCAACTTCAGTTCCTTTCCCACCATACTAATGTAGCTTCCCTGTGTCTTTTCTTAAAATATTTTCAGGAACTTTCATCTTTGGTACATATGGGGATGAGTTAGAGACTCTGAGGCATTATGGTGACTGCAATGTAAATGTGTTGTTTTGGTGTAAGGAATACTGTAATACATTTGGATCAGTAATTGCGGTTAGCTAAGTTTAATTAAAAGACATATGAACACTACCACTCCCCCCTTTTGGCCTTGTGCCACATTTTTTGTATTTTACAAAAATAAATATTACTTTCATCTTTGGTACCTCAACCTCATGAATTGAAGTGTAGTTTTATTATTGAAATAGCTATGTTTAACCATATTCGGTTAAAAAAAAGAAAAGAAAGAAGAAGAAAGAAAGAAGAAGAAAGAAAGAAGAAAAAAAGAAAGAAGAAGAAAAAAAAAAGGAAAAAAAAAAAGAAGGAAAAAAAAAGAAGAAGGAAAAAAAAAAGAAGAAGGAAAAAAAAAAGAAGAAGGAAAAAAAAAAGAAGGAAAAAAAAGGAAAAAAAAAGGAAAAAAAAAGGAAAAAAAAAGAAGAAGGAAAAAAAAAAAGAAGGAAAAAAAAAAAGAAGAAGGAAAAAAAAAAAGAAGGAAAAAAAAAAGAAGAAGGAAAAAAAAAAAGAAGGAGGAAAAAAAAAGAAGGAGGAAAAAAAAAAAAAAAGAAGAAGGAAAAAAAAAAAGAAGAAGAAGAAAAAACTGTCTGTAATTTAATCAATTCTAACCTGGTATCTCAGCTTTAGTTACTTCCCCACTGCCATGATGTGGATTCCTTCTGTCTTTTCTATAAATCTTTTCAATTGTTCCAGGGAGCTTTTTTCCTTGGTAACTCAGCTGCATACTACTAAATTGCAACCATTTTACTGTTCAAATAGCTAGACAGAACCGTAAATTCTATTCTAATAATTTCTTTTCTCACACTTTTTACCTGTGGAACTCTTCTGGTTTCTTGCTTCTCTGCCACCTACAATCTTCAAAAATTTAAATGTAACACCAATTGCCATCTTCTGCCTTCCTGATCCTGTTCTTTTATTGTTTTTTCTCCTTCCTCATTCTCTCACACTCATTGATCCCTTGCATCCTAGTGGTATTATTGCCTTGCATGGGGTGAAATGATTCACAAGAAGTGGGGGGGGGATGTAGCAAATATGAAACATTAGAAAAAGCTCTGTATTAAAAAAAAGTTCATTGAAAAAGGTATTTAATAATTAGTTAAAAAGTTAGGCAATTAATTAAAGTTTTGCTATACACAACTTTGGGAAACTCTAGCCTAATATATGTGAATAATATTAATAGTTTAGTGGTGTCATACACAAAATTTACATGTACGCATAAAATAACCTTCCGAATAAATCCCAAATGCTTTTATAGGTATCCCAAACAAACCTAGTTTACAGCAGGTCACCCTGTATTTATGGGTCCATCAAATGAACTCAGCTAACCAGCTCAGGTTATCTGGTTTTTGTCAAAAGAATCTTTTTTTTTTTCCTTTTGTCTGAAGAAAGTCCTATGTAGCAATTTAAAAATAAAAAAAAGGTCCATGCTTGCAGACATTGGAAAAGATCACACAAATCAGTCAGTAAGGCCAATTTTGTCTTTTGGCCGTTAGACATGGAGCTAACTTTCCTTGAAGTAGAAGAATGATGTTGACTTAAAAAAAAAAAAAAAAAAAAAAAAAAAAAAAAAAAAAAAAAACAACAAAAAAAAAAACTGACTTAAAAGAAGATATGTAAAAAGACTTCACTGCTATTGTTAAACTGACCATTCATAGCAAAAGGCTTGAAAGGAAAGAAGATCTGTCCTGTTGTAGAGGTTAATGTTTATTCCAACTACAAACAAAAAGAAAATGGAAAAATGTAATAAATGGCAATAAGAAATTGTTATCAGAATGACCTTGTTTTCCGCTAAAATATTTACAATTAGTCTGTCGGATATCCAATTAAACAGGTAAACATAACACCAGTTTCAACTTTAGTCACTTTCCATCGACGTGACATGGTTTCCTTCTGTCCTTTTTACAAATATTTTCATGGCCACTACTCTGACGAGCTTTTTTCCTCTGGTGTCCTGACTATGTGAATTTAAGTGCGCTACTAGATTGGCATCTAGTCCCCCCACCCCAACTTTACTGTTGAAATAGTTAAATGTAACTCCCACTTCTACTCCAGCAGTTTCTCACACTTCCTCCCTGTGAAACTCCCTTCTGTTTACTTGCTTCCCCGAAAACTACAATCTTCAAAAATTTAAATGCAACATCAATCACAATCTTCTTGAATCCTGTTCGTCTTTTATCCTTTCCTCAATCCCCCCCACCCCATATACATTCTTTTCTCTCACTTTCACTCTCTGTAACCTATATACTAGTGGCATTCCCACCTTGCTTTATGTGAAATGATTAAAACAAACATGGCAGTAACAGATTATGGTTAGTATGGTCACATTCACAACTCATCAATTCCCTTGAGAACTGGCAAAGCTTGCCGTAGGCAACAAGACAGTGAGAGTTCTGCTATCGAAGAGTACCTAGAGTCTTTCATTCCTGTCCTGTCATCAGTTTTATGATGATGATGATGGCTTTCTTTTTCTCTCTAAAACCAAACAGTGTCTTTGATATACCTTTTTCTTCCATCTTTCCTTGCAATCAAAACAGAAAGCACATCCTCAGCCTTTTTGAAGGTTGAGTAGATTTTTTCAGCACAGGAGGAAAAGGCATAATTATGTCTCCTGTGCTGCTTACACAACAATCAAAGAATGATGATCTGGAAGTTACAAGAGAAGAAATTTTGAAAATACTAGTGAAAAATTAATAATTGATGATGCTTCACATTCAGCAACTATTACCAAAATAGTAATTCATCATGAAGTTTGTGAAGTCTAATTTAGAAACTGGACAAAATTTACTTAATCGTAGCAACAGGTATTGTTGGGTGTCAAAATTTGTTTCACATTAGGATTTACTCACCGGAATTTAAATACCATAATTTTCTAAAAAGAGTGTTATTCTTAAAAAGAGCTCTCATGAAAACAGTTGCTATAGTAGAGTGAATATATTTTCTTATTGTATCCTCTAGGCCAGTGATTTTCAACTAGTGAGCCGTGAGAGGATCGTAGGTGTGCTGTGAACACATTTTTAAAATGTCATTAATTATTTTTGAAATAGGTTCCAAGCACAATAAGTGCACATAAAAAAATTAAAATCCCTTTAAATTGATGACGCAAATATATCAATATTTATTTAAATAAACATACACAAAATATATAAAATAATATAAAAAGCAAGCTTTTCTGTTATAAACATTATTAAAAACAAAAATCCATCATGGCTAGATTCCTTGGAAGACATTTTAACAATATGCCTGTACAAAATTCAACTTTTCAAAGAAGATATTCAAAAAGCCATCAAGTTCAGATATCTCATTAAATGTTTAGTCAGTTATGTGCCCTGCGTGATACACGTTTGGGCAATCGTATCTTTTTTTCAGGCAGATTTTTTTCTGCGGTAGACCAATTGCCATCCAAGGATATAGAACCTGGTCTCTCCTGCTATTTACCCATAGCTGGGGGGGGGGGTGGAGAAGAGGATTCAAGGGTATTCATAAGTGAATGTAATAGATTCCACTGGAATTTGAACTCGGCTCTATGATTTCTCAACGTAAGCCGCTATCCATTACTCCACCGTAAATTATCATAAACAGAAAAATAAATAAACGTAAGTTTAAGAATTTTAATTTTTTTTTTTATTACAAATTATAATAAATTGTTTTATTTGTATTAATAAATAAATCATAAAAAAGTATACTCTTTTTTGATTGTTATAATCTAAGTGTTCTGTGGAAGTTTAACTATGGAGATGAGATGTGTCATGAGTAAAAATAGTTGAAAAATATTGCTCTAGGCAATTATACAAGCCTCTTTCAAACATTTATAATAATCTCAACTGAATCCTGCATGTAATACATTCAACTTAAACTACACTGTAACCCTCTTGTTACTGGTTTTAATAAATGTTATTAATTGTTGGTCTGTAAGGAAATAAAAAAAAAAAAATGTCACATTTTAAACTGAGGGAAAATTTAATAAAAAAAAAAAAAAAAAAAAAAAAAAAAAAAAAAAAATCAATAAATAAAATAATAATAAAAAAGAAAACTAAAATCATTTCCCCCATCATGCTAAGAGTAAATAAACCAGAAATAGGATAATGGCTTCATCAAAAGCAGTGGCAGGCAGAGGTTTGGTGACACCCATGTTTAACTCTATGATTGTATGCCCCTAAGACTCAAGTAGGGTGGCTTCTTATAAGGACTAGTACTGAAAAATGGGAGAAAGGAAGACATTTTAAACATCTAAAAACAGATGAAACATGAAATAAACATTTTATTTCAAAATTTCAAAAACTAAAATGTCATTGTATGCCCTCCAAATATGGATGCCTGGGGCCTTCAAAACCCCACCCCTTTTGCATGCTACTGGTCAGTGCCAGCAGGTAGAACTGTTGAAGTCTATAAAAAGGCAAACATTTTTTCACTCACTCTTTCTTCTACTTGCTCCAAGATGTAGAAACATCTGCTAATACTGAGGAATGTTAGTTTACCCTGGTCCGCTGACTACCGACTCTTTCCACTTACAAACACATGGTTTTTGCATATAACTTCTACCTATGAAATAAAACAAGTTTTTCTTTGGTCGTTCCAACTCTGGATGAGGCTGACTTGAGCCCATTATAAATGGTGCTTCTCCTTACCTACCCTAACTTCTGGATCAAGAAAAAGAAAACAGACATACCATAACCATGTTTAAACCTCCCAACGATAAAGTACAAACTTTTCTTTGGTTTTTCCAAATCTGCACAAGGCTGACTTGCTCTTGACCATTATAATGATGATTATACTTACCTTAAATTCCGAACTAAAAAGAAAATGAACATACCCAGAAGACATTGAGAACTTTGTTTCACTATATCATCATTTATTCAGTTATCACATTTAGCACTGCCACTGTGATCACCACTCCCTTCCATCTCACAATTATGGTCCATGGTGACATTCAAGGCAGAATAGTGCAATGGCTTGTCAGTTCCTTTTGCACCAGGAATTTTGAGGTTACCCCATCTCTCCTCTCAAAAATCAAGAGGGAAGACCTACAAGGTAGCAGGTGGTTTGAATTCTGAGTTTTTCTTCTCCAAGGCTATAGGTCCCAGTCTGTCCTGCTATTTACCCATAGTTGGGGGAGAGAAGAGATGAATTCATACCTTTCCCAAGGGTTTTAGCACACAAGTGAATGCAATAAACTCAACTGTAATTTGAACCCTGCTCTTCAAGTACTCAATCTGAGCCACTATCCATTACTCCACAATAACTCCCTACAGTTACCATAAAAAAATAAATAAATAAATTAAAAAATAAAAAAAATTAAAGAATAAACGCTCCATAGTAGAAACCCAAATTTTTGTATGCTTCTTCTATGAACGCACAGACACGCAAACATTTAAAATTCCATAAACCATTTTTTGGGGGATTTTTTTCTGTTTATTTCCTTGAAATATGAAGATGTTAAGTTTTAATGCCATTTCTTTAATTTAAATTACCAATCTTTTTATCTCTAAACAGAGTGTGCAGGTGGTGTAATGGTTATCAGCATGGAAAATGGAACTGGCAAGCAGAGTTCAAATTCCAGACTCTTGGGAACAACATGAATCCATTCATTCTCCACCTCTCAAGCTATGGGTTAAACAGTAGGGAAAGCCTTGAGTGGCAAGCAATCTAAGCGAAGGAAAACTGAATTCAAAACTATAGAGAAGCCACTTTCCCAAGAAAGATAATGAAGAAAGGAATTTCTGGAAAGTCATGATTGCCCATTTTCTAGACTTTATTAGTTATGGAACCAAACCTCATCACTTAGCCATAAAATATTCTGTTGCTAGGGTGACACAGGCTATTATTCAACACTGCTCAAAGTAAACATAACTCAATATCATAATAAGGGAATATCTTATTAGTAAAGGAGAAAAATCAGAATGCTTTTTCTCTTGGTTCCAATCTCTGGAAATGACTGCAAAAACATATCGCCATCCCTAAATTTATAGACAAATCCTACAGATGAATGCTGGGATTTCTTCCTAACCAATAAAAATAAACAACTTCTCACTTTCATCCCCATATTTTTGTTATGTCTTGTTTTGAAGTCAGAATGCTAAAATCACTTGTCTGTATCCCCTTTGCACGTGAACACCATTTTTACTTTTGTTGTCTATTTTTATTGGTTAGGAAGAAATCCCAGCATGCATCTGTAGGAGATATATATTTTCTGTATTAGATTCTTTAAGACAGATTCTTTAAGAATAGATTCAAAGAAAGATTGTCATGTAATATTTTAGGCATGTGTTTATAGTTGATAATGTTATTAAATTTTCAAAGTATTTTCTCCTTAAAGAAACATGTTTTTTTTTTTTTTTTAATTAGGGTGGCATTAGTGAAATCAATGTCCAGCATCGTTTGGTTGCAATATAAGAGAGATCATTTGTCTAAACTCAAATCTCGTGTGTTCATAGATGCATGTTTGTAGATTACATGATGTCTTTTGCATTGTAAACAATTTATTTGATAATTTATTTGAATTGGTGTCGAGTTTATTTTTCGACCTAATTATATATTGTCTTGGAGTTGGTGGTAATGATCTTAGTATTAGGAATACTACACCAGGAAAATAATAAACAAAGACTTCACATTCTCAAGGCCCTCTATATCAAAAGCAACCAATCAACACTGAACAAAATTTATTATAAGTATAACAGCAATATTTTAAAATGCATTTGAATTGACTAACATTTAACATTTTGAAATTTACCATTTTACAATTTTACTATCTCTGGTTATCACCCTTCAACTGAGAATGCTTGTTTACAAAACATTATAACCACAATGGTAAATTTTTGTGCGCGTTTGCAAAATCACTATCACAATTAAGTCACATTAAGTTTGTCTTCACAATTCCCTCCTGAGGATGATCTCTGAGGAGATCAAAAGTACTTGAGTTAACACATATTTTGCAGTACATCATTTTCATTCTTGACTTCAGCTGGATCAAAATTGTTTTAACTCTGTGCCTCAAAATATGGACTGAAATACATTTCATTGATATTGTCCATAACAAAGAAAGAAGTTACTGGAAAAAAAGGATGAAATAAAGTTAACGTGGTCAGTCAGGCTGCATAGATCTGAGCCCTTACAAGCTGGAGACAGGCTTAATAGGCAATGTATTTTTTGCTTTAAATTTATAAATAAATTAAAAAAAAATCTCCAATGACTTGTATGCCCTGTTTTTCAAAGTACACTCACTTTTATTTCAACTCATTGTTTTCAAAATGTCCATTTTGAATAATTTATTCCATACAGTATAAGATTTTCTTTAGCAGAATGTATCGATTAAAAGAAAAAAAAAAAAAAAAAAAAAAAAAAGAGCAAATTAAATTTAACCGGACTTAAAATCAGCGAAAAACAAATCGGCACCCTTAACTTGTCAACTGGAGTGTTGGGGTGATGAGTGTGACTAGGTCACTGTTGAGGAAATATCAGTTAGCAGCACCTATCATAAATGTACAATAAATTAAACTAAAAATTCACAGACAGAGAGATAAACACACTAATGCATAGACATATATACAAACACACACGAGATAGATACACGTTATTTAAAAAAAAAAAAAAAATAAATAAATACCTGGCTAGTGCATTCGACTTCTTTCTTTTCTTTACCAAAAAGAGTGAAATTATGTTTTAAGTAAATATTGAATGCAGAACTATGAGAGATGATATAGTATTATCAGTTGTCAAAATACTATCAAATGCAATAACCAAACATTAAAATTTTTTTTGACAATTTTTATTTTGCTCAGCAATGGTTAGTAAACATTTTTATTAAAAACTCTTTTGCTAACAGATATGCACACACTTTTCTATTTCTGAGAGTTTAACTCACCATTTTATTGTAACTTATTTTTTATTCGAAGCTTCACTAACTTAAAGTGTAAGGAACTTAAAATATAAAAATCATTTTGTTAAAATTGCAATGAGCCCAACAAACATTGCCAACCTTGAGTTGCCACTGAAAGGATTATTATAAAAATAAATAGACATAATATCTCTATTATTTAATGAAACATACATACATACACACGTATGTGTGTGTGTATATATCTCCAAATGCAAAGAGAACAAGATGAATATAATTTCAAATGTTCATAACATTAAAAGAGAGTTCAAGACAAAAGTAGGGCAATAATTATTTATTATAAGTTATTACATTTGTACATTTAAGTTACCACTACAAAAATGCATATTTGTTTCTATTCCCAATTCAGACATCTCATCAGGTGGTGGTCAAAGATATTTATAAATGATTTTTTTTTAAAATGCTAGTTATGAAACATCACTTCTTTTTATATTTTTAAAAAATTAGAAAAACATAATAAAAATTTCCATAAAAGGAAAAGAAATATATAATTTTATCATAAAAGGAAAAGAAAGAAATACACAGATTAAAGCAGAAAAAAAAGAAGAGGACAAGAAATCAATAAAAGGAAAAAGAAAGAAAGAGAAATAGAAAGAGGTAAGAAAATAAAGACATAAAAAAAGAAAAGGAAAAAATAAATAAAAAAGGAAAGAAAGTAAAACAGAAGTTGCTGATGATAATTTAGCCAATGAAAAGACGTTAACATTGAGAGGGATGTAATAAAGAAAGAATTCAAAATTTAACCGGAAATTATGGCAACTAGATAGAATTTTTTTTTTAAAAGATATAATGTAGCAATTCGTGAGCCATATGGCATTTTGAAAGAAGCCACATATTTTGAACAAAATTAAACATTGAATGCAGAATTCTCTTTTAACAGGAAGTTGTAGTCAAGAGAGACAAATCTGAATTGCTTGGTATTAAATGGAATCTTAAAGTGTAAAATATGCAACAATCATGTTAACAGTTATGTAATAACCTATGTATGTATCCTCACGCACACTATAGATAGATACTTGTGTGTGCTTGTATGCACATATAACACTTATAAATCCTCGTTATTCTTCTAGTGACAAAGAAGTCCTAATTATTCAATAACAAATAGAAAGTAATTTGTTTAGTTTAATATTCATATTATATTCTATATTCAATTGCAAATCTACTTAAATACAGCTGCCATCTTTTGAGGGCAGGGATTGACTAGTATCAAAATAGACAAAATGTAAAAAAAAAAAAAAAAAACACAGATTGAAAAATGACCCCCATGAAGTGGAGTTTTCCTACTAATCCTTAAATAAGCCAAAGTTTAGACAATTAAAAAAAAAAAAAAAAAAAAAAAAAAAAGAAGAAGACATTTTGCTGAGAGCAAACTCATACAGTGGTCAAAGTTGCTGGCCACAAGATGGCCGAGAAATCAAATCATGAGATGCAAATTGTATGACTATTCAAATGGCTACTTTGATTTAGTACTTGAGAAGCTTTGGTTTCTGACCAAATAAAAACCAAAGCATAATAGTCCCAGGGATAGGTAAAGAAAAAAAGTTTTATACGATTTTTATCTCTACAATGAACTTTATTATCACAGGTAAGAAACAAATCTGCCTTTGAAATCATTAAAAGTAAAAATATCTAAAGAAAGCTGACATGAAACAAAAACAAAATAAATTAATATATGAACAACCTGAGTTCCTTATTCATGAGCTATTCCATTGTTAGAGTAATGAGAGACATGTTTGTTTATTGGCGTAGAGTAATGATGCCGCCAAACAATGAAAAATCTCATTACTAAGGAGACACCAAGCTGAGTGACTGATAAATATATAAAGTCACATTGTACTATAAGTGATGAAAATCAATTCTGCTTAACTTAAAAGATCCATTTTTTTTTTTTTTTTTTTAGTTTTATGTAGAATCCAGATTATTATTATTATTTTTAGATAACACTAAATATATTTCATTTTACAAAACCTATTCCGGTCGAATCCAAAATATTCACATACGTTCTAATACCCTTGGGAAAGGTATGAATCCTCTTCTCCCTCCAGCTAGCAGGACAGACCGGGTTCTATAGCCTTGGATGGCAACTAGTCTACCACAGAAAGAAATGGCAACCTGCTAAGGGAAAAAATCTGCCTTGTCAGTCATGTATCAAAAGATACATGATTACCTAAGCGTGTATCACACACAGCACATAACTGACTGAATAATTAATACTAAATATTTTTTTTTTTTTGACAAAAAGTTGGTTCGCTGTGTCGCACTAGACAATTTTTCTCCCCTGAATTTATTTTGTATATTTACAAGTTTATCATTTGTCCATGATTAGAATATTGCTGTTACATATAATCTGATGTTCACACTATATATCTAGAGATCCTTAATAAAATCTAAAGAAGAATCAGCAATATTATTGGTCCTGATCTGGCATCTTGGCTTCAGCCACAGTATTAATGGTTTGTGTTCTGCAGAATCAACTTGAAATTAATCAGGTAAGAGACGAAAAGAGAAGAAAAAAAAAAAAAAAAAAAAAAAAAAAGAAGAGGTGAAGAAAAAAGAAAAGAGGAAAAAGAAAAGATCCTTATTTTCTGTTAATGAAACACTTAAAGCCTATCAACAAACAAAAGACTCAAATTTAAACGACATTCCTGCATAAATATTAAGACACAGAAACAAAACAGGTTTGAATAGAAAACAATGCAAGCAAGTATGAATTACTAACACTCACCGATTGGCTTGCGTGGCAGCTAAATGCTGGGCTTCAGTTAACTGTCGACGGATTTCACGATTTTCATCTCTTAACTGAAAAACAATGGTGGTAAATGTGAATATTAATATTGTGTGTGTAGGGGGGTATGAAATGACACCCAACCTCCCCAAAAAATACAGCCACAGAAAAAGAGAAATGATGTAAGCTGCAATATTTTCCTTACAGTTTGCTAGAAATGCACTTCAAAATCCACACTAGAACCAAAGTAAAAGAGAATAGAAAGGTCTTGATTTTTACAGTATCAACCCTTTGTCGGTTTTTTTAAAGCAGAAACAGATTTTCAATTGTAAGAATCTTCCTTTTTTGTGAGTGAATACAGCATTAACTATTTTTTAAAATAATGATTGTCCCAGATACAAGTCCTACTATTTAAACTATAGGTGGGGGAGGAGATGAATTCACCAAGGGTCAAAAGAAATCTAATATATACAGTAAACTGAATATGAAAAGACTAGCATGAAAAGATTGGAATGAGATTCTATATGTGAAAATATACAAATATCCCATATTTATACATTTGCCTAGTTTTCTCTTGATTATTTCCTAGTTTTCTCTTGACTTCATAAGTCTTACTCATGCCATCAAAAATTGGAGTGAATTGATTTAAAAAAAAAAAAAAAAAAAAAAAAGTGACAGTAGTACCTATTATTATAAGAGCACTTTGAATAAATAAGATTGAAAGAACTAAATCTGTAGAAGCACTGACATCAGCTAGAATAACAAGACAACATTTGTTCTCCAAAGAAAGCCATTAGATATAATTGGTTTAAAAAAAATCAAATGACCAACGAAACAGTTTCAAAATTCACAGTGGAGACCTGATTTAGGACAATAAATCAAAATGTTTTTTTGTTTCTTATGCATTTAATTGCCTGTCAGTGAATTCATTTACTTAAGTAATATGTTGTGGACACTGACAAATGTCACAGTCTTAGTGGACGTAACCTGGTATTTAGTTCACTTTTGTCTTTGTATAAGGTAGGTTAAAAATATGCCTTGCAACTGGAGATCTGTTCTATGGACAGCATTTCCTTATTGCACTAAAGTGGTAGGATAAGGGATATAGCTTGATATCTAGGGCAATGGTGAAAATAAAGTTTATATTTCAACAACTCAACATAAAATGCAACCTTAAATTGTATGCCACATTGGGTGGGTACACCTCTAAATCTAAACATTTATCACATTTTGATATTGTCCTGTGGTAAATAAACAATGAACAGTAAATAGAGCAGCTTTTTGGCACTTCAAGGTCTACTTGGATCACTTCTTTCTACAATTGGAGTTGCAAAAAAGACCAGTTGAAAAATTAATAATTGACAGTGGAAGAAATTCAAACACTATTACAAAATTGTATGTAAAGTCAATTTTAGTTAGTAGCAAAATTAAGTTAATCATCATATCATATCCTAGCAATACACTAGTGTCTTTAATAAAAGGGCAGAGTTGAAATAAGCAGGGGGAGAGGAAATTTCTTCAAATTCTAATAAGCAGCAGGGGATGGAAATATATCGAGTTTAATTTATTTTGGACTGGAATGAAAACATGTAAAAAATTATTTAATGAGAATTTAAATCAAAATTTTTATCACAATATAAGCTTTACAAAACGTGTTTCTAATGTTCTTCATGAATCATCATGCGTTATTGTATACATCCATGAATGGATTGCAAGAAAGCATGAATAATATTGATGTTTCACACTTGCTTAACATATTTCTGTACAGCAGTTACAAAGTTTTGCTTTTCTTCAATAGAATATTTCTCATACGAACCACTTCCAATTATTCTTTCTTATCTTTTAGATTAGTTTTAAAATAACGAAAATATCATTTTGATTTGCTATGAATTAATTTTTAGAATCCATAAGTAAGATAGATCTTTTAAGAATGATGGATGTAAAACAGTATTTGCATACTGGTACATCAAAATCAACATTTGGCCTAGAAACTGATTGTCTTCTGTCGGAACTAAAAAAAGAGAAAGAGAGAGAGTTATCTCAAATTTCCAAGATTTTTTTCAGCACATCTTTTTTGAAACTGAATAAATACCTGGAGACCCACCCCATGTATGACTTTTACAAGGCAGCTCACTTGTTTGATCCTAGACAGCTACACTGTATGATTTAGACAGTTTTGCAACCATCAACGACTTGCAATGTCCTTCTATTGATCTTGAAAAATTCAAAATGTATGTGAATTCTGAAGATGATTTACCAAATTCTTTTAATATCCTATCATTTTGGAATGTGATGATTTGTGTTATTTCTTTATATGCAATAAAACTTTGAATTATGTTTTTGCTTTCAGTTTTAATAATAATATACCATATTGTATTGCAGTTTTCTTATAAAATACTATAAAAATGGAAAAAATGAAATTTCACTAAAGTAAAAATGGAAAAAAGCGGAATTTACCAAAACTGTAAATGGAATCAATGAAAATTAGAAATGGAAAAGAGGGGCCCTATATCCATGAACGGATTGCAAGAAAGCATGAATAATATTGATGTTTCACACTTGCTTAACATATTTCTGTACAACAGTTACAAAGTTTTGCTTTTCTTCAATAGAATATTTCTCATACAAGCCACTTCCAAATATTCTTTCTTATCTTAAATTATTAGTTTTAAAATAACAAATAGAAGATGGTACGCTACATAACGAAAATATTATTTTGATTTGCTAGGATTCAATTTTTAGAATTAATTTTTAGAATCTATATGCAAGATCCATTAAGAATGAAACTTTTTTTGTCTATAAAATTTCCATAGTGATGGGGGGGGGGGTGTCAAAACTTAATAAATGAGGTGGGGTTCAATTATTACAGATCCAAGTGTAGAGCCAGGGACTAAACCTTGTTTCAATTTAAGACTTAACCAAATTTAAATCCTTTAAATTTCTAAAAAGAATCCTATTGTTAAAATAATATTTTTTGTCGTCCAGTCTAGACATAATCTTTGCATTCATATCAAACCACCATGGAAATTCTATTGGTATTACAAGTAGAACTCATTTTCTAAAATGTCACTCAGAATTAAATAACTTTTTTTTTAATCTAACACTGAATGAATAGAAATGTAATTAAAACAACAAAAAAGGCAACTAATTGCAGGCTTTCATCGGGCAGCCAGTTAAGTTTTTCATTTTGTTTAAAACCAGCAACTTCTCTACTATTTATAGACGTTTAACATCAAGATGGCTTCCATTCAAGACAAACAAAAGGTCATAAATAGAAACTCTTTTACTGTTTAAATATGACTAAAATGTTATATTATTTTATTAGTATTTCTTTAATTTTAATTATAGTTACTTTGCATTAGAATGACTCAGTTGTTGTCAAGCAGTAAACAGGGCGGATCTTAAATAAAAAATTAAAAAAAATAAACTACTAAGCCAGATTCAAAATTTATGAAAGAAATACTACAGGAAAAAATTAATAAAAATTGACAAGGCTTCATCTGATAATAATAATAATAATAATAATAAAAATCCAAATAATATTACTACTAATATTAGGTTGGTGCAAAAATAATGACGTAATGATGTTGTTTTTTGACGTATTTTTTAACGTCAAAAAACGACATTATTATGTCATTATTTTTGCACCAACCTAATACTACTAGTGGAAATAAAGCAATTGAAATGAAGATGAAAGAAATACTATTGAAAAATGAATAAGAATTGACAAGGCTTCATCTAATAATAATAATAAAATTCCAGATAATATTACTACTAATACTACTAGTGGAAATAAAGGAATTGAAATGAAGATGAAAGAAATACTAGTGAAAAATGAATAAGAATTGACAAGGCTTCATCTAATAATAATAATAAAATTCCAGATAATATTACTACTAATACTACTAGTGGAAATAAAGGAATTGAAATGAAGATGAAAGAAATACTATTGAAAAATGAATAAGAATTGACAAGGCTTCATCTAATAATAATAATAAAATTCAAGATAATATTACTACTAATACTACTAGTGGAAATAAAGCAATTGAAATGAAGATGAAAGAAATACTCGTGAAAAATGAATAAGAATTGACAAGGCTTCATCTAATAATAATAATAAAATTCAAGATACTAATACTACTAGTGGAAATAAAGCAATTGAAATGAAGATGAAAGAAATACTATTGAAAAATGAATAAGAATTGACAAGGCCTTCATCTAATAATAATAATAATAAAATTCAAGATAATCTTCAGAATAACCTATAACAGGGATGGCCAAACTTGCTTAATGTAAGACTCACATATGATAAAGTTCAGATATTAAACAGCTGCAAGACTTGAACAAAATTTACACATACGTTTTTGTTGTATACACATTTTGTTACAAAATGTTTATATAAATATTAAGAAATGCAGTTTTTTAACTGTTAATTTGTATTGGTTTCAGTAATCACAAAGTATATATATATATATATACATACACACACACAATGTTTTCAAAATTTTGACACTTTCAAATAAAACATATATCTGAAGTGTACAAACAGGATCTGCACAGTTCAATGTTATGTGTTACACTCCATTACATGACGTGAATGCAGTCCCCTTACCCATGACCTCAGTCTTCTGATATTCCTCTTGCTGACCAGAAATTTATCCCTTTGCCCCCACTATTCCTTCTTTCAGCACTAAAGACCAATCCCTCGCTCAGAGCTAGCATTAAAACTAGGATTTAAATTCTTAATTATTTTTACTAACCATGAACATTAAATGTTTTAATCTAATGGGGTTTCAATTAATACCAAGTAAATCATGAAATTTTTCTTTTATATTAACCGTGATGAAAAAAAGGAACTCACTCAACATATTTCCACAAGCCACATATTAGAGGTCAAAGAGCCATATGTGGCTCACGAGCCACAGTTTGGCCACCTCTGACCCAGAGGATTAAATTGTTGGTTAGTGAAATTGCTGGCATAGTAATTGTGAATTCAATCCGTGGGTCAGGTAGAAAAAAAAAAAGGTAAATAAATAAATAAAGTGTGATATCCTTAGGCATGGACAATGAAATGAGAAGAAGCTGAAATAAAAGGTTTCAGTTCAAAATTCCTCTCAGGATTAAATTGTTGGTTAGTACAATTCGTGATATAGTAATTGTGAGTTCAATCTCTGGGTTGGGTAACAACAATAGGCTCAGTAGAAACAGGATTAGCAATAAGTGAACAATTAACCCAGACAAAATCTCGATATGGACAGTGGAATGAGAACAGCCAACTTTAATCTTTAACAATTTAAATGCAATGCCAATCATTATCTCCTGTCTTGATTACTCTTCTATTCTTCTTATTCTGTTTCTTTTTTTTTTTTTTATGTTGTTCTTCCACATCCAGTAACCCCTTGTGGCTTAGTGGCTTTATTTCCTTGCATGAGATATGATTAAAAAAAAATATATAGAGTTTGAAAACCCCTGAAATCTAGACAGACATCTAAAAGAAGGTTGAAAGATGTAATCAACGAAATGTTGTCATAGTATAAGGTTGGTGCAAAAATAATGATGTAATAATGTTGTTTTTTGATGTTAAAAAATACGTCAAAAAACAACATTATTACGTCATTATTTTTGCACCAACCTAATATCAACAAAGACATTAGTCCAATTGCAAAGAACATAAATATAATATTCAATATTTGTATGCACATGCAAAATATATGCAGACACTATTACCAATGTTCTCCTACATCATCAAGAAAATGCTGCCAATTTTGATACCTCTAAAACTGAATTCATAGGCTCCAACCAGCAAAGGTCAATACAGTCCCAGGCGAATCAATAAAATCTGTTGAATCTTTCACATAGCTAGAAAGTGAGATAAATTCTACCGGGTTACCTTAAATAAAAGGGATGTAATCTGGAAATCTGATATACCAGACAACCTCAAGCAGAGATTCTTTCAAGCCACTGTAGAGGCGGTCTTTAATGTATGGAGCCACTGTAGAGGCGATCTTTAATGTATGGAGCCACTGAAGAGGCGGTGTTAATGTATGGAGCCAGTAACTTATCATCACTTCAAGAAATACAATCATAGTATTGAAACATGAAAGCTTTTGTGCAGCAATTTAAAAATGTTTTTATTATAATCACTTACAATAAAAATATAATTTTATATATATATGTGTGTGTGTCTGCATACACCGCTTGTGGACAACCCCGAGGCCACATTATGTTGCAGTCTGCGCCAGTTCCTTTCGGCTCATGCCACATGTGATGACGGACTGCTTCTATTACTTTACACGTTTTCCTTACCAATGTAACTCAACATGACCATAGGCAACCAAAAATATAAACCTAAACCAGCTAAAAAAAAAAAAAAAAAGAAGAAAAGAAAATCACCTAAACCCTTTAACATTTCCTTCTCCAACATCTGTGTCATTCATATCAACTTCTGAAGTGTGGAATCGTTCCTCTTTGATAAGTCTCCTGATATGCTAGCTCTCTGCGAGACAAACCTTAATTTGTCAATCCCTTCCTGATTTCTAAATTCCTGGCTATCTTCCACTCCTTAGAAAGGACTCTAAAACCTACATGCATGACCTGTGAGTTTAATTCCGTGATCATCTCCTGCTGGCTAGTGAACTCTCTCTGGCTTCTCCAGTCCATTTATATATGTGTCTCCATCTATCTCTCCTCAATTCAGTAAGATATCTCTTCTTTCTCTACCAGTCCCCCTCCTCTCAAGACTGTTGTGTACTCAATAACATTTCTGATAATATAGATAAAACCATCTCTCTACATCCGTCTGCAAACATTAAATCACACTCATCTTCTTTGTTCTCAATTGCTACCTCTGCCTGTAAGAATTATTTCTTTCGCCTGTACCAAAGAAACATATCTGATTGCAACAGACGTCTCTTTTAAAATGGATAGTGTTTTTACATTGCTAACTGTGGCTAGAATGGTGGTGTGGACGTTGCGAAAGGATGGAATATTACGTGATGGACGTTATTCGCATCAGGATCTGGTTGTTTTCTTTAAGCATCAGATTAGGGTAAAAATCGGATCTGATAGAAAGAGTTTGATTTTGACAGATTTCAGAAAAAGGTGGGTGACTGAGGTGAGCATGGTTCGTGTGGACGGGGCTAGGCTTGATTTTCTACTTTAAGTTCACTTAATCCAATGGGGCAGTTTCCTGTGAACCCTCCTCTGGTTAAGTTAGACACTGTTATGTTTTCCTATTTAATGTAAATAAGTGTTTCCCAGCCTGTTCCCAGCATTCTCTTTTGTTATGGCCCATGTTGTGATTCCCAACCTCCCCAGTTTGTTTTTGTTCTCCATTTGTCATCTCGACTGGGTCAGCCTTTGATTTTCCCCATCATTTATTTTTACCCTTCCCATTCCATTTGTGAGCGTGCTTCTTGAGTCTATCTATCGACATAATACAGCAGCAACTCTTACTATTTTGTGGGGTGGACGGTTCCTATTAACATGGTTTTGTTTTTGTTTTATCCTTGGTTTACTTTTTGAGTTTCTTGTCTGGATTCATTTCCCCTCTCCCCATCATTTCATGCTTCATGAAATTTCTATATATTTTTGTAAAGAGACTTTATGAACATCATAAATTTTTACATCATGGGGTGTTTTGTAGATCCCTTGTGAATATGTGGTATTGTGGTACATGTAGGATTGGGAGGTGATGGACAAGTTCTTGTGGTGATTGAGTATATTGTATCAAAAGAATGGGTTGTAATTGTGGTTAACTAGGAGTAGGATAGTCAGTGAAAGACCAGCCTTTCCCCATTTCCCTTTTGGCCTTGTGGCACAATTTTGTATTTATACAAAATAAATGTTCTCTTTCTCTCTGCTTGAAATGAACGCAAGCATGTCTTCAACAAAGCAAAATTACTGTTTGCTGATAGAATGAAACAACATATTGCATCTTGCAAGTTTGTTTCTAAAGATTATTGGCACTTCTGCAAGATTGGCACTACAGAAAATCCTCGATCCCTCTTCTATTTAATCAATTCGAATTCCTAACATCCTCAGCTTATAAGGCTGAATGCTTTGCTTGGAAATTCTCCTCCAACTTGACACATGACTCATCTGGGGTACCCATACCTGATTTCCCGCAAGAACTGAAGCTATACTGAATGAGATGTGCATAACCCCATCAATGGTATCAGACATCATCTCTAAATTAGACTTTCATAAAGCACATGGTAGTGACAGGATACCAGCCGTAGTCCTAAAGAAATGTGCTACATAAGCTCTTCAAACTATACAACTATTGCCTCACCAATTCTTGCTTTCTATCTTGTTGAAAGTCCTCCTGTCATCCCAGTCTTTAAGACCAATCTAACTACTGTCCCATTAGTATCATACCACTCTTCGGTAAAGTCTTCAAGGCTTTAATCAGTGCTGAAGTGGTTAAGCACCTTATATCCCATGATCTGCTCTGTGACAAACAATACAGTTTCCACTTTGCCCAGTCTACCACTGATGTGCTTATGGTCATAACTGAATATGTATATCAAGCTCTTGATAATAACAGCAAAGCTTGAGCTGTTGCTCCCTCTCTCTCTCTCTCTATATATATATATATATATATATATATATATATATATATATATATATATATATATATTATATTATATATCAAAGGGTTTGGCATGATGGCTGATATAATGGAATATGCATACACCTGTGTTCCCCCTCACTGGAATATGATTGGCTGGTGTCCATCATAAATATCAACGGACGTGTAGGTACAACTGAGTCAGAGCCTTAGTCTGAGAGCTAAGTCTATAATGATGCCCATTGGACTACGCCATTGATCTACACTTCTTACCTGCGACTACGACAAATACCAGTCGATTACTGTATTCTACTTGGTTATAGTAGCCAAAACCACTTAGCTACTTTCTTCAAATATATCCCTTTCCAGGGACATATCAATGGCCTTCTACGTAAGCTTCAGGGATACAGTGTTACAGGAGGATTATTTGATTTAATCCAATCATTCCTGTCTAACCATGAAATGAAAGTTGTCCTGAACGCATTCTCTTCCAGTTCCTTCCATACAAACACTGGTGTTCCTCAAGGTTCTATCTTTGGTCTGACATTGTTTCTGATCTTCATCAATGATCATCAGTCATCAGTTCTCAAGTAGGCATCTACGCAGATGACACTACCATTTACTCTTGCCTCAATAGTAAATCCAGCAGTGCTGACAAAGTTAATTTTGCTGTTGGTCTCGAAAACAACCTCCAATTTGTGGTTGACTGTGGCAGGAAATGGCTTGCGAATTTTAATGCATCCAAAATGAAACTGCTGTCATTTACTCACCATAGAGAAACTTCCCTGACTCCTATCAGCATGGTTGAGGCTCAACTCCACGAGAGTGCTTCCCTGCACCTTCTTCGCCTCATACTTTCTACTGAACTGAGGTGGAACAAATGGGTTGAATCAATAACTGCATCTACCGCAAGGAAAGTTGGTTCTCTGTGTCACACCTGAAGATTTTTTCTCGTCTGAGTACATCTTTCACATCTAAAAACCTACCATTTGTCCATGCATTGAATACTGTTGCCATATATGGTCTGGTGCCCTTGCTGTTCATCTCAAGGTTCTTGACAAAAACCAAAGACGAATATACAACAATATAACAAAATGCAACAATATAATAAAATTACCAGAACAATTCTGGGGACAAGACAAATTGTTCTGGAAATTTTATTATATCATTGACATGGAAAAAAAAAGAAAAAACTAAATAAAACTCTTAGTATAAAGGAAGTTGACATTAACCAGAAAGGGGCTTATGCAAAAGAGTATCTCACTTTTTAAATTTTGGATTTAATGTAACTATGTAAAAAACAAAAAAAAAAAAACAAAAAAAAAATATTTTACCTTCATAAAGTCAGAAGACTAAACACATCGGCAACAAAAACTAAGATGTTTTTCCTATTATCATTCTTATACCAATTTGTCTTATTCGCAGAATTGTTTTGTGAATTTTATTACACACACATATACAGATGTGCGATGGGTTTTTTTTTGATTGATTGATTTATATTATTTATCATTTAAATGGAAATTGTTGTAATACATATGCAATGCTGACACATCCAAAGTGAGTAAAATTTTCACGCAATGAGCAACCTCCAGCGTGTACGGAACTAAAGATCAGTCATTGCATGGCAGAGTACTGTCTTTGAATATTTCAGAGTTATTTTAGGAGGGTTTTTTTGTTTTTTTTCCATATTAGATTTAATTTCTCAGTTATCAAGCCTTTTGTGTCCTTTCAAGTTAAGGTAAATTTCTCATTTTCTTTTTAAATCTTTATTATTATTTTAATAATTTTATTTTGTTTCTTGCCCTTGCTCACACAAAACATAATAAAATATATTTGCATTGTTTTTAGAGTTATTCCTTTAGGTATATGATTACAAGCCAATCGTCATATTTATAATCTAGATTATATAGAAGTTCTATAAATTGTTTTACTAAAAGAAAAATGTTGGGTTTAAATAAGAATTTTGTTTAATGTTCATATTTTTCCTTAATTTCAATAAGATTATGATTAGATATTATCTAATAATGAACAAATGATTTTATTGACAGGGTGAGAGAATTTAATGCAAGAACACTACAATATACACTGGTCTCTCTTAAAAAATATGATTAATTTGTTTTTTATGGTTTATCAACCCTTTGCAGGTTATTTAAAGCCAGAAAATATTTTTAGATCAATTTTTGAGATAATTAGTTTAATGATAAAAATCTTACTAATTGAATTCCATTATATTCACTTGCATGCAAATACCCTTGGAAAAGGGTATAAATCCACTTCTTCCTCCTCAACAGTTTTGAAATATTATCTATTAAAAATGCCATGTCTTTTTTGGATATCTCTGTTTCAGTTTAATAACTGAAACTGAGATATCCAAAAAAAGTCATGCCACATAGAACAATCTCAACATTGCAATGTCTGAAGAATATCAGAGCATACAATAGTTGAAATGTCGTGAATATGGCAATAAAGGTGAGGACACCAGTCTGAATGATGTAAATAGTGTAAATTATAATGACATATATAACTAGAAAGATCCGTGAAATTTTCATGGTTTTCCTATTCGAGTTTTCTTATGAATCTTAATTCTTTAGTTAATGATTAAATAAGCTCATGGTGAGCTGTATGACAATAAAATATCTGTAGAAATTCCCCTATCACATTGTTCAAGCTTGAACAAAATGTTGCAATAACAATCATAAATATGAATGCTGGTTATTATTTTAAGAAGTAAGGGGATACAAATGGTTTTCCTATTCGAGTTTTCTGATGAATCTTAATTCTTTAGTTAATGATTAAATAAGCTCATGGTGAGCTGTATGACAATAAAATATCTGTAGAAATTCCCCTATCACATTGTTAAACATTCAAGCTTGAACAAAATGTTGCAATAACAATCATAAATATGAATGCTGGTTATTATTTTAAGAAGTAAGGGGATACAAATGAAAAGATTTGAAATTGAAAACTTTTTCCTTTTTATTGAAATAGCCATTAAACACTTCTATCTTCCCTTCTTTCATTTGTATGGTTTTTGTTTTTTTCTACGCAATCAAAACAGAATAATCATTATTTATGAGGTATGACAGTAGATGCTAAATACCTCTATCTTTCTTTCTAGGCAATTCCCCATCTTATGAACATTTCTCTTAATAATAAATTTTAAAATAATTCAGCAGACAATGTTATTTTATTTATGGGGACTGTATTTTTGCCGATTACCTTAGTCTGTTTCACTCGTTTGATAGCATGAGCCTGAAAAATGGTGCAAATACCGTGGTCACAATAACTTCTCAGCCTTTTGGCAGAGATCAAAATATAGTATCTGATTCTCTCTCTACTTCTATGTTCCTTTCTTTCTCACTGAAAGCTAGTGTCTTTTCTCCTCTTTCTACATGATCAAACAGAATTGTCCATTATTTATGAGATATTGACAGGATGTAACAGTCATGCTAACTAACGAAGGGAGAGACAAGCACAATTATAATAGGATTCTATTTTTATCACTTCCAGATTGTTGTGCATTAATACAGGTGTCCCCCCACAGAGCTCTATCCTTGAATCTATACTGTTCCTAATTTCTATCAACAACCTTCCCGACATCATCAGTTCTCAGTTCGTCATCTTTGCTGACGATACAACTATTTACCCATGTCTTAATAGCAAGTCAAATTGGTTCAATATGGTCAAATTGGCAACTGATCTAAAAAAAAAAAAAATAACTGCCAAATTGGAACTAGACTCTACAATTAAAAATTTTGAGCTATCATCCATTACACCACCCGCACATCCAAACTTACGGGACCTGGTATTCCATAGCGATCACCATCTAGGTACTGACCAAATTTCAATGCTGCTTAACTTCAGTGATTGTAAGGAAACCAGTGTTTCAATGTGATGTGGCCACAAGTCAAGAAAGTTGGTTGGTTTTGTTTAGCAGCAATATCAACCTCCATGGGTTACTTAATATCAAAATCTAAATATTTTGTACATAATTTTTATTTTTTTATGAGATAATAATGGTTTTAGTGATACAAGTCTTACTAATTAACCCATAGATGGGGGGAGACGAGGTGGATTCACACCTTTCCCATTTTGGTACTGACTAGGCTCATCATTGCTTAAGTTTGGTGATCATATGGGAACCGGTGTTTCAATGTGATATGGCTGTGACTCGAGAAATAGATGTCATAAAAGTATAGGATGAATATCAGGTCATGGACAGATTTGTAGAGAACATAGTAAACTTTAAGACCAGAAAAGAAATGGAGTTGTTTTAATGCTTCGGAATTCTTCATAGGAAGTCTGATAAAATCTACTGATGAAATGTAAAATGATCCAAGAGTTTCAATAAAAAGCAGCAAAATTAAAATGACAGAAGAACTAGTCAAAATTAATAAAGGCAAAACGCTTCCTTTAAGAAACTCAGAAATGGCTATTTTATCTTCTTCTGGAAGTTGTAGACATTGTGGAGAATAGGGCTGCAATGACACCATGCTGCTAGTTTTACAGGATGGAATTTAAAACCAGAAAAGAAATGGAGTCGTTTTAATGTTTAGGACTTCTTCATAGGAAGTCTGATGAAATCCAAACTTGCAACTGATCATGAAAATGACTGACAATCTGTTATTAACGGGGCAAGAAATAGCTTGTTAATTTTAATGCCACCAAAATGAAAAATCTTCACTTCCACTAGAACTACAAGATTTGAGATGAGCCTCCACTTATGGGCAAGAGATGCTTCACAACTTGGCATGTCATGCTTGAAAATTTCTAGAATCTTTTTTAACAAAAGCCGTTATATACTTTCTGTGACCATACACCAACTTTCAGGTATTAGTTTGGTGTAAAAGTGTCCAGCATTTTTTGACAAAATCTTTTATTCATATAAACCCATAGCATCATTATCTTGTAATCAAAGTATTTTCTCTGCTACAAAAAATACAAAGTATCTTATACTACCTTTCAGATGTTAGGGTTTGGCCTTTAATAAAGTATACCATAGTTTTGAATTAACCTAATACCTAAAAGGTTGCATAAAATCATGAAAAGCCAGGGAAAATACATTGAGATCCGAATAATGACACTATGAATTTATATGAAGAAAAGATTTAATACCAAAACTGTAAGACCCCCAATTTATATATAATTTTTTTTTTTTGACAATGATGTTCGCCCTATACAAGGTCCAAAAGCTACTTGAGGTAGAATGTTACAGAGTAATAGGCACAGTTTATGGTATTTTTTTTTTTTTTTTTTTTTTTGCCCCAAGCAAGGCGACAAAGGCCACCAAGACACAAGGGGCCATTGGAAGTGAAAGAGAATGAAAAGATTTTAGAAGAAACCAGAAACCCAATCCTAAACAAGAAACAAGGGATAAACCTCTACTCCTGTTCAAAAGACTGGGGAGGAGTGTGAACCAGATGATAAACGAACCTATCTATTCCTATATCATGGAGTTAGTCTCAATGCAAGAACTGATAATCTGTGCCATCTGGCTAGACATTAGGTAATCAAATACCTCAACTTCACATATGAAACCAGTAGATGATACGGTACTTTACGATTTTGTTTAAATTTAATTACTACAAATATCTACTTACCCTCCTTAATTCCAACTCCAGGTCACCATTAATTTCCAAGGCAGCAACTTCTCGACCTGGATTCACCTGAACTGTAATTGGAGGATGTCGACTGATGTCACCACTATTTGAAAAGGCTCCATCAGAAAGAAAGTCTGGTAAACTTGAAGCCAACTGTGGTGCCACACCATTAACTTCAGCATTATGTGAAAAGATATCATCCGAATCAAGGGGACAATTGGTCGGCTCATTCCAGGTTCGGGCATCAGGAAACGTTGCACTGGATCGATCTCGGCTGGCAGGATTATTATCCAAATTATCGGAATTATGAAAGTCATTGGTCTCGTTTCGAGAACCTCCCCGTGTAAGAGTAAAGTCCGGGAGGTCAAGGTCTCTAGTGGTTCGGAGGTCACGGGTCAAATCTCCTGTGTAATGGTCTTGGACAAAATCAGGTAGGTCATTTGCAAGTCCTGCTTGCCATCTCGTCTTAGAGCCAGAGTGGGCAAGGAATTTTTTGAATGAGAATGGATTGCCATCACTAGATTTCTTTTTTGGTTTGGGTTGCTCTTCTGAAAAATAAGTACAAAGATGTTGAGTTTTTCTTTCTGGTAAAAAAAAAACAAAAGGCTTTGTTGTTTTTCCATAGCATAAAGACTTTTAAAACTCAGAAGTGTCATATATTCTGCTATTGCCTCAAATAATGAACCATTCCATTTTGATTGCAAGTAAGGACAGAAGAAAATGATATATCATGTTTGGTTTCAGTGAAAGGAAGAACATATACAGAATAAGGAAGAAAGAGAAAATAGAGGCAGTGATAATGGTCACATGCATTAATGTATACTTTAATGAAAGGGAAAATCTTTTCATTTGTACCCTCTTACTTCTTTAATGACCTACATTCATACTTCTGATTGTTATTGCAATATTTTCTTACTGCTAAGCTCAAATATTCAACAATGCAATAGGGGAATTTCCACAGGTATTTTGTAGTCATGGAATTCATAAGGAACTTATTCAGTCATTAATTACAATTCATCAGAAAATTAAAATAGGAAAACCTTGAAATTTTCACAGGTACTGCTAGCAGTAAAAATTACATTGAAATAAATTCATGCTTAACTTTAAAAAATTGGTTGTTTGATTTTCTACAATTTATTAACCCTTTGCAAGTTATTTAAAGCCAGAAATATTTTTTTTAGATAATGGTTTAGCAATACACATTTTACTAATTAACCCATAACTGAGGGGAGAGATGGATTTGTACCTTTCCCAAGATTATTTGCATACAAGTGAGTATAATGAACCCAATATGAATTTGAACTTGGCTTTCCGATTAAAAATTCTGAGCAATTGCCAATTACATCCAAAATCATTCAAATCTTTTACATACCTAGTGAAATAAATTCTACTGAAAATGATATGCAAATTTGCATAGCTAAAGCCTAGGCAACATTGAATAAAATGGATGTAATCTGGAAATCTGATATACCAAACAACCTCAAACAAAGATTCTTTTGAGCCACTGTAGAGGTGGTGTTAATGTACTGTGCTACTACCTGGACATTAATTAAAACCCTAGAATCTAAGCTTGATAGAACCTATACTCAGATGCTGAGTGTTATATTTAACATTCTTTGAGAAGACATTCAAGTAAATCACAGCTCTATAGACCCATTCCTGATATTTCTACAATCTTACACGAACGCAGAATGCACTTTGCAGGACACTGCTGGCAAACAAAACAAGAACTCGTGAGTGATCTACTGATCTGGACACCTCACCATGAAGCTTGGTTACCCATTAACCACTTACACTGACCAGAGATGTTATGACACAGAATGCCATTCTAATGACCGTGATGCAAGACTAATGGTTTGCATGATAGAGCCATGAATGTCTGAGCTAGCTCAATTGAATAAAAATAAATATAGCTTTTAATAAATACTAGTGTTCTTTTATGTTCAAGTTACAAACTTGAAGAGATCTAAACAAACTTGCCTGTAAATTCAAATGTTGGACATCCTGCAAGCACAATGCAACTGTTGCTTCTGCATCAATACAGTGACACAAAACTGCATTTCATCATAGAAAATGTAGAACAATTGAGCAAAGATACTAGGTTTCACCACAGTGAGATCAAGGAGGTGCATGAGTAAGAAGTGGCTGCATGGAAAAACAAGACCAAAGAGATTGAACTTTGAAGCTGAACTGCATTGGAGAAAAAAAAAATCTGAGATACATACTGAACAAATATGCCAATGCTAACACGGATGAAATGGCAGGCCTGTTATGTCTGATGCAGATCTCAGAGTAAGCATAACTTGCCTCTCATGAGACATCAATTACTTATACAAATTTAATATCACAAATGATATATTTGAGGATTGTGGAAAAGATAAAGGATATCTGGAAATAGTTTTATTAAATACTAGTTTTAACTAACCCGTAAAAATTTCACGGTTTCCTTATTTGAATTTTCTGAATCTTAATTTTTCAGTTAATGATTGAATAAGCTCACAGCAAGTTCTATGACAATAAAATAGTCATAGAAATCCCCCTATCTCATCGTTAAAATATTTGAGCTTAACAACTTTAACAAAATATTGCAATAACAATCATAAATATGAATGCTGGTCGTTATTTTAAGAAGTGGATACAGATGTAAAGGTTTGAAATTGACAACTTATCCCTTTTCACTGAAACAGCCGTTAAACACTTCCATCTTCCCTTCTTTGATTTATATGGCTTTTGTTTTTCTATGCAATCAAAATGGAATAACCCATTATTTATAAGGTATGACAGTAGAGATTAAACATGTCTGTTTCCTTCTTTCTAGCCAAATCTGTCTAATGAACGTTTCTCTTAATAATAATTTTAAAATAATTCAGCAGACGATGTTATTTACAATAACTGGATTTTTGGTGATTACTTGTTTCCATCATTTGATACTGTGAGTCTGGGAAATGGCCCTATTATCGCACTCACCCTCACTTCTCAGCTTTTTGGTTGAGATAAAAGTATAGAATCTGATTTTCTCTCTCTATCACTACTTCTATATTCCATTCTTTCTTTCATTTTTTCACCAAACCCTTGTAGTCCTGTTTCCTCCCCACTTTCCACACAAAACAGAATAGTCCATTATCTATGAGGTATAGGCCAGGCGTAATGATCATGCTAACTAATGAAGGGAGAGACGAGCACAATTATCACATTAATTGTTCTTTTAAACCTTATATTGGAAGATAACTCAGTATTAGTCCCGATATAGCGACAGATTTTAAAACATTCCCATACCATATTGCTTATTGAGCAAATGCTAAATTTCTTTACAGAATTTTACAAAAGACATTAAAGCCTTTTTGCATTATTTAACAGATTCTTTTATTTCCATTGCAATAAAATTAACCGATTTTTTTTGTCTTATGCTTTTTTTCGACTTCCTGTGTGCAGCTGTTGCAAGTGGTAACCAACCTTTGCTGCAGACAATGTTACATTTTCACATCAAAGCAAAAATTGATTTAACATTTTAAATCTTACCAAGACAGGCCATGACTTGTGCTGACTCAGATTTAGTTAAATTATTTTTTTTTTAATCAATTCATCCCAAGAAAGGCAATAATGCCACTAAGATACAAGTGGCTACTGGCTGTGAATGAGAATGAAAAAACTTTAGAAGTCAATCCTAAACAGGGAACAAGGGATAAACCTCTACTCCGGTTCAAAAGACTGGTGAGGAGTGTGAACTGGACAAAAGGCGAACCTATCTATTTCTAAAATACAAAGTTGAGAAAGTCAAAGCAGTGCTTATCAAGGAAATTTACCAAACTTTGTTTAATCTGATACAATGTCACAAGTACTTAATGAGAATTAAACTCTTGATTGTAGTATAAGAGACTGATTTGCTAACTACTGATCCATGGCAAATTTTCATTGTCTCATGATTTATATAGGCATTTTCCACTGACAGTGGAAAGATTTACTAATAAAATTTTGACTTTTTTTTTGTCTTTGGTCAGTAAGTGTTATTTCCTAATTGCTTCTGTCTAGAAAGCAAAGAAAATGACTATTATTCACTTCAAACTGGACAGAGATTTTGAATATAACCTATTTTCCACTACAGTCCATACACTTTCAATGCCGAGTTGCTGAAGGAGAAATCTCAAGAACATTCGAGAAGTTTCTAAAGTTCCAAGAATTTCTAGCAACATAGATGGCAGTATAAATACAGTGAACATAAGCTCAACAGTTCAATTTACTTTTAGCTGTCCAAGTGCAGACATCATTGATAGATGGGATTTGTCACAGATGGTATCAAGAAAAAATGGTATCTGGCATTTTGCTATGTTTGTGGTGAATTTATCAAGACAAGAGCAAAAAAGTATTCTGTGGCAACATCTGCTAAAATGTGTGAGGCCTACAGGGCATATTTTGACATGCCTGCTGAGAGATCAAGACAAACCCTGAGTACCTCATTTCACCTGAAAACTCTGTAAACGAACTCAAGTAGGTAAAATGGAAAATTTTGCTTGTTTGGAGACTGGAATTTTTAATTGTAAAAGTTTTGAAATTTTTTTTAATTTCAATATTTTTTACTTTTATTTTTTTTTTAAACCAGTGTTATTGAAAAATATGTATTAAATATGTTTCAACAATTGTGCATTAATATCTAGAGTATCATAGATATTTTCTATACTGGATCACTGGTAACAGCCATAAAAATATGGAATATTAGGGAAATTCAGTATTTAAGATTCCGTGTTTTTTGGGCATTTGCTACATTAATTGGGGTCCAAAGTCAGAAATTGACATATCATGTTCACAATTTTTAGAAAGTTCAAAAATCAAAAAATGTAATGTTTTAGAATTTTTCAACAACACTGGATGAAATAGACTTTAATTTTTATACTAATATTTTTATTTTGTTCTTTTGCAAGATGGTACAGAGGGCAAAATAAGAGCCATGAAATTTGCAACCCCATGAATTTGGAGGGAAGAAACTGACTGCTCAAGCAATTGCTTCTTCTGGATGGTGATCACTTCCAAATGTTGAGTTGACAAGAATGTGCTTGCTATCATATAATCAGACCTTGAACTCCCCGTAGCCACTTCTCCAAATAGAGAGCAGCAGTCTTCAGAAGAGAATGAAGTTATTGATCTAGATTAGAGAAGTGCAACTGAAGAGAAAAAGCCATACTACCCCAACCAAAAAGACCTCAGAGATCTTACTTGTCCAATGCCAAGCTTTTGATGTTGAGACTCAAGTAATGGAATTTGTTAAATGAAATTGTAGAAGTTACAGGTCAGAGAAAATGTTACCAGTGTTTTTCAAGTTTTTTCACTCATCAAGATGGGCTTGGCTTCTGCCACCATCTGTTCAAGGCAAGTGGAACCGCCTGTAACCCCAGTGAGTGGTGCCTCTTCATTGACAGTTCATCCAGAAGTCTCAAAGCCGTGCTGCTTCATAATAGGAATGTGTATTTATCTCTTCCCCTGGTGCACTTGGTGTGGCTCAAAGATGAATACAGCAGTGTCAAGATCTTGCTAGATGCCTTGAAATATGAAGAACATGGTTGCGAAGTTATTGGAGACATCAAAATGGTAGCCTTGCCGATGGGTCTCCAAGGTGGCTTTACCAGGTTTCCATGTTATTTTTGCCTTTGGAACAGTAGGTACACCGCAGTACACAACAAAAGGCTGGACTGGCCACAGCAGACCGTGTTCAGTGTGGGGAGGAACAACATCAAATGGTAGCCATTGTTGGACCTCTGGAAAGTATTGTGGCCTCCACTGCACTTAAAATTGGGCCCTTTGAAAAAAGTTTGACAATTCTAGATAAGGAGACTTCAAGACTTCTTCCCTGTCTGCAGCAAAAGTCAAAGCTGGTGTTTTTGTCAGATCACAAATAAAGATGATCATAGAGTGCAAGGAAATCCTCAAGAAGTTCACTAAGACGGAGAAAGCAGCATAGAAAAGCTTTGTTGCAGTGATTCGGGGCTACCTGGGGAATCACAAGGCCAAAAACTGTGGGGTTTGTTGAGACACCAGTAAAGAACTACAGCAAAATGGGCTGAGGACGTCCCTCAAAGTCTATATCCTTGATACTCATCTTGATAAACTCAAGAAAAACATAAGGGAATATTCAGAGGAGCAAGGTGAACACTTCCACCAGGAATACACTAGACTTTGAACGTCCTTGCCAAGAGTTCGTATAATGAAAACATGATGGGGAAACTATATTTGGGGGCCGATTCATGAAAGTAATTTACAGTATAAGCATAAATTGCAAAAAGCTACTCGCTTCTAATTTTTGTGGCCTTTCTTGTGTTAATTCTAGAATAAATAGATGCTACTTTTGAGTCATATATCATTTTGTTCCTACTTTGCATGAACAAGAATGTTCATATTTACCAGTTTTCCCAATGGGGATAGGTAAATTTCAGAAATATTATCCAGATCACAAAAGCAAAGTTTGAAGGAAATATTGGCCATTTTTCATACTTTCTAGGCATAATCAAATAGAGAACAGTTGCTACCAAAGGACAAAAATCATGTTACACCGTTATATTGAATCAATTGCTAGGTCTGCCACTAGGAAAGTTGGTACCCTGTCTTATGTTAGATATTTTTTCTCTCCAGAATCTATCTTACATATTTATAAGTTTATTATTAGTCCATGCTTTGAATATTGCTGCCACATATGGTCTAGTGCTCCTGCTATATACTCAAGAGATTCTTGTTAAAATCCAAAGAATTGTTATTGGTCCTGACCTGGCATCTTGGCTTCAGTTACTTTCCCAACATTATAATGTAGCTGCTCAATCTTCTCTTCCCAGGCTTGATAGAGTTGAAAATTGTTTATATGACCTTGTGGGTGATAAATTAGTTTACTTTCAACCCTACAGCACTTCCTCCTCCCAGACAAAACATTGCAAGCTTATCACTACTCTATTGCTATTTCCATGGTAAATGTTCAAACAAGTTACATTCCTTAGTTTCACCAGTTCAGACCTTCACAAGTAGGACCATACACAACACATATATACAGATGCGAATCATCCTCTTTGTATTCCATTGATA
Organism: Acanthosepion lycidas; assembly: GCA_963932145.1. Taxonomy (NCBI): domain Eukaryota; kingdom Metazoa; phylum Mollusca; class Cephalopoda; order Sepiida; family Sepiidae; genus Acanthosepion; species Acanthosepion lycidas. The sequence goes on along the minus strand of OZ010615.1, from coordinate 47,283,783 downwards.
AGAGAATTCCACTCAGGCAGTTTTTCACCCCGAGAACTGCTACTTCGTGGAACAGATTCCTAAGAGGATGCTTCGCTAATCACTATTGATTACGTAACAGATTTTAAATGCTGATAAATCTAAGCGAATTATCGCGATTCAAATCGTTGTCTATTTCAAATAAAAGATAGTTGTCCAGTTTTTGCCATCCCCACGTGACTTATTGTTTGCTTTCGTAAACTTAAAAAAAATATTAAATTGTTAAATTATATTTGCTCAACAAATCGAGGTTAAAAATTACCCATTTTTTAAAATGCCATTTTTCTTTTCAACTTATTTTCTTTTTATATACGTAAATTCCGTTATTCGTACACGTTTAAAAAACGATTAAAATAAAAAATCTAATTTCCTTGATTTTCCCCCCTTTTTTATGTTGATGTGTGAAGCAAAAATATATATGATGATAAAAATGATCTTTTTTCATAAAACATACACACACAAAAAAAAAAATAAAAGAAAGGAAAGTCTGCTTCGCAACACACCCACTTTACCGTAAAACATTTACGGAAGACATAAAAAATAAGTTTTATTTTGTTTGTTTTTGGTCATTTTAAAATTTAAAAGTTTTTCAATAAAGAAAGAAAACAAAAAATTATAGACATCTTTTCGAGGTCGCAGGGAAACTTTACAAATTTGGTGTAAGTTTTAAAAAAATTATTATTCCAAATGTTAAGCTTTTCTTTTCACAGAAAAAAAAGCTTATAAAATTTAAAAAGACTAAGTATTTTCTCGAGAAAAATATTACTTTTCTCAGCTGTTTTCACATATTTCTGATCCTGAAACTTTGTTCAAGATCTGAAATTTACAGTACACTTAGAACAGAAAATATTTTTGTCAAGAAAATACTTAAGTTATTTAAATTTTCTGTAGCACATCTGTAGTCAGAATTAAACAATTATTTTAGATACGAATTATCTTTGATAAATTTTAAATAACCCTCTTTTTGTGAGAAAGTTAATTTAAAATTCGTCAACTTATAAAAAACACAACAATGTTATTATTATTAAATAAATAATAAGGCAATAACTTAAGTAAACAGAGGTTCATTCGGATTTATTTTTCTAGTTGAGTGTTTGTTTTAAAAAAAATAAAAAATATAAAAAGAAAGATTTTTTTTTTTATGTCCCAAGATAAACAAATTAAAAATAACTGATTAACTGTCTGGGACAATACTTTTATTTAAATTATTAATCGAAATGAAAGGTAGACATCGAAATTATTTATTGAGTAACTTTACAGTTTTTTACTGATTCATGAAAAGTGCAGATTTGTTTTGGTTGTAAAAGAAAGTCATGTTGGATATTTCAATAATAATTCTTTTCAAACTCCCTTAAGCATGTGGAAAAGAAATATTTATATTTTATTTACTATAGGAATAGAGACATTTTTATTTAAAATATAGTTATTTATTTTAAAAGTGTAGAAACCACACCGGACAAATGAATTCAATTCAACTAAAAATACGATGTATTTTCTTATGAAATTATTATTATTACTTATTAATAATAACCTAACGCCTGTCATGATCTCGAAAGGACTAAAAATAAAAATTAACATTAAAAGGTTAATAATCTTTTAAATTAATTAAATTGAAAAATAAAACTTCGCAAACAAAACATTTAAAAATTTAAAGTAGTGAAAACTGAAAAGTAATTTCAATCGTATTAATTTTTAAAGTATTTTTTCATAATGACATTTTTCTATTTATTTTCATCTCAAACAAAATAAATTCATTTTTAAAAAAATACGAAAATTGTATATTTATTTTCTTCGGGGCTTAAACAAACGTCGATAGAAGCTGAATAAAATATAAAATAAATGTCTATACCGAGGAAAAGCAATAAAATTCTTAAAGTTTACTTCACCATGCAATACGTAAAATTAATTTTCTAACCAGAACTACAAAGCAACAATTAAAAAAATATACTAATCATAATAAACAAGCATCTAAGAATAAAATAAGAAGACTAAGAGGCTTTGTTTTTATTTATTTGACACTATTCCGATGCTGTTGTATTTGAAATAGAATTACCTACCTCCTGCTTGAAGTGCAGATGCCCCTGTCGGCTGCGAAGATGTTACGAGAGGCGAGTTTTCAGGCAAAACAATGTCTTCATTACTCGCAAAAATATCATTTTCTTCCGTGCTTCTATCCATTTCATTGTTTCTCGCCGGTGCCGAGTTTTTATCCTTGCTATGAACGAAGTTCTTGAAAGAAAATGGATTATCGTCTCCATCGTCACCCCCACCTTCCGCCATTGTTGTTGCTTTGGGGGACCGTCAATTGTTGACAAACTAGTTAAATAATTCAACGTTCTCAACTACCAAAAAATAAGATAATTTGTTCTTATCAAGTATTTTATTTAATCTTATAAAAATCTGGGGTTTCTATATTATTCTATTTGAATGCTTGATCAGGATAAAACATTTTTGCGACCTTTAAAAGCGTTTTTCTTCTTTTATTTTCTCACAAGTGCCAATAACCTTCCGTCATGTTGCAAATAATTTATTCTCCCTGAAGAGGAAAGGTCAAAGAGCGGGAAGTTGAAAACAACCAATTAAGATGTTTTTTTTTTTAATTTTTATTTTATTTAGAATTACTGAAATGATTCTTTCGTTTAGTCAACCCAAGATAATAAAATTTAATCATTAGCAAGTATTTCCTAACACTGATCTTAAATTTGTAATAATTTCTCATTTTTCAGAGATGTTTCAAAACGCTCAAAAAAAGGGAAGCAAATAATTTTTTCATGACCATAACAATCTTAGTTAAACTCAAACATTTGTTGTTGCTGCTGCTGTGGGACATTTTCAATTTCAGTTGAAAATTGCGTAATTTTGATAGAAGTGTCAAAATTCCAACAGCAAACCTGTTAGTTTCGACATTTCTTTTTCAGTCGAATAAAACTTTCAGTTTCTATACATTACAAATTACAAGTAAAATCAGATAAAAAAAAAAGAAAGAAAAGAAAAGGAAAACTAGCCTTAAAGTAAAAAAAAGACAATTTAAAAAAAAGGACGTCTTCTTTTTGGAAATCAGTCTTGTATTAGAGATTATGTATATAACAGTTATCATTCATTTTTAAGTACCGTATTTTTCGGTGTATAAGACGCACTTTTTTTTCACTCCAGAATACGATGTCAAAATCTGCTTATGTTCTATACACCGAATGTAGGATTCTTCCATGAATCTTGTACATTCATAACTGCTCATGGCATATCAAATGTAAACAAATGACGTCATACATTAAGAAATGGACAAAGTCCGACAATTTATTTATTAAAGACATTTTTATGTTTAACATTCTTTTTATAGATACAAGTATTTAAGTAAATGCTCTGTTTATAATAAACAGTATTAAATAACATTTACTGGCCTGAATGTCCGAGAAATTTTCATAGAAAATATTCGTCCTTTGACAGGATTCGAACCTGCATCCTATACGGAACCATCATTTAGCTTGACGTGCCTAACCGTTCGGCCACAAAGGATCGTTCGGTTGGCAAGGTTGAAGTTTATAAGCAGTAAATTCGACCATGCCAACCGAATGATCCTTTGTGGCCGAACGGTTAGGCATGTCAAGCTAAATGACGGTTCCGTATAGGATGCAGGTTCGAATCCTGTCAAAGGATGAATATTTTCTATGAAAATTTCTTGGACATTCAGGCCGGTAAATGTTATTTAATACTGTTTATTATAAACAGAGCATTTACTTAAATACTTGTATCTATAAAAAGAACGTTAAACATAAAAATGTCTTTAAGAAATATATACATATATATACATATTATATATGTATATATATATATATATATATAATTGTGTATATTATTATTATTATAAGAGATTATAATAAAAACATGTTGAAATCATTACACAAAAGCTTTCATGTTTCAATACTTTGATTATACTTCTTCAGATGATGGTAAGTAACTGGTGATTAAATGATTTCTAAGAAAATTTAAAAACAAAATGTTACCTCTTTTCCAAAAGTTAAATCGTTGGGGGGATATAAGGTCAAAATTAAAAATAGACTTGTGGGTATATCTTGATTATAATCAACACATACCCACAAGCCTATTTTTGCACGAGTGAGTAGTTTAACATCATCCAAGGAGACACATTTATAGTGTTGAAATATAATTGCCATTATGTAGCAAATTTTAACATGTTTTAATATCCTAAAATAAGTTATATATATATATATATATATATATATATGTATATATATATATATATATATATATATATATATATATGTATATATATATATATATATATATATATATATATATATATATATATATATATATATATGTATGTATGTATATATATATATATATATATATATATATATATATATTGATAATATTAGTGGTCAATATATATATATATATATATATATATATATATATATATATATATATATAAATTTCCAAGAAGATAGAATCCAGGTAGAATTCAATGTCCAGGACAGAGTAAGAATATAAAAACTTTTTGAATTTGTAGGCCTGATGAATTGGATCATGATTACAATTCCAATGTAATAAATTATAACCATGGAATATTAGTTCTGGTGTTAATAAAACAATGCTTGATGCAATACAACAGAGCTATTAAGTATATATTAATAAATATACATATTATCCGTCACCAATAGTCATGCTACTATGAGGGATAATATATATATATATATTTAAACCAAAGGATAATTTTATTGTTATGCAGTTGAAGTAAAAAATTACATTTTTTTACAATGATTTTAACCCTGTACAAGGCCCGAGGGCCACTCCAGATAGAGTGTTACAGAGTAAGAAGCACTAATTCTTAAAGTAGTAAATTGAATTTTTTTCAATAAAATAAAAATTTCAAATACAACTGTAGCTTTTGTTCCCCAAACTTTGTCTTCAAAATAAGAGTGTTTCTGACATTCTAAAAAATATAGTACACTGTGTGAAACTGATTCATTAATTCCTTCATTTTCTACAGTTTATCAACCCACTGCAGATTATTTAAAGACAGAAAATATTTTTTTAGATTCTAAGAATTTTTCTTTTTCTGATAATGATAATGACAGAAACTCTTACTAATTAATCCATAGCTGGAGTAGAGAAGAGCTGGAGTTATACCTTTCCTGAGGATATTTGCATGTAAGTGAATATAATGAACCCAACTGGAATTGGAACTCAGCTCTCCGATTTCCAGTTTCAAGCCATTATCCATTACACCAGCCACACATCCAAGCTTATAGCACCTGGTATTCACAAGGAGTCACCTATCTAGGTATTGACCAGGCTCATTATTGCTTAACTGGTGATCATGCTGGGACCAATGTTTCATTATCATATGCCATAAGCGTGGAAGATAACAGTTAACCCTAGACTTGAACAGTAATGATTGTAATGATCAGGAAAGCATCCACTTGGGAGTCAATTCCACAAGGCATATATACCTATTAAATATACCTGTTTGTCTATTTAAATCTTTTATATATGGATGGATGGATGGATTACAATGAAAATTTGTATTTTATATGAATGCTACCTTATGAAAACTGAGATGAAATAGAATGGGAGGGCCATACCATAGATTTGGTGGTAGGTACGAGACCCTTGCACTGGGCCTGGATGGTAGAACAAAAAGAGTATAAAGGGGTAAGACTAAGAGTTACTTTGAGCAGCAAAAGAGAGGAAGTTGTTGAGAGCCATGATCATACAAAACATTGATTTATTTAAGATGGAATAATCTATATTACATGTCTCTAATTTGTATTTAGATACATTGGATTTATTTTCAATTTTTCTAATTGAATTGTTCACCTATTTTGCATATGATACATTATTGTGCATAATTAGGTTACAATAAAATTTGTATTTCATATTAATACTACCTTATGAAAATTGAGATGTAGTAGAGTAGGGTGGGTTGGTGAGTATATCATAGATTGGTGGAGAGGACACGATCCCCTTGCACCAACCCTGATAACAACATAAACTAATTCTTAAAGTAGCAAATTGAATTTTTTTCAATAAAATAAAAATTTCAAATACAACTGTAGCTTTTGTTCCCCAAACTTTGTCTTCAAAATAAGAGTGTTTCTGACATTCTGAAAAATATGGTACACTGGCACTTGATAGTGTTTAGTAAATATAAAGCATACTTGTACAGTCATTGCTTTCATTCTGTCTTCCTCTATTTGTAATATCATCTACCAGTGACTAGTTTCAAAATGGCTTGCAGTAAGACAGAGCAGTGAGAATATGTGGATCAATACTGCTTCTTTAAAAGCAATGGTGTGAAATAATAATGATGACAAATCGCCAATATAGAAGCTGTTTTGTTGGCTTTTATCCATTAAGCCAATATTCAGTTGTAATGTTGCATAAACAGGATCTGAAATTTGATAATAGCGAAAATAGACATCCAAGATCTTAACAGCCAATGTAATACACACATCAAATACTCATAAACAGGGTGTTTGACAATTTTTGAAACAAAATAATCAGGCACAAATTAAGGGCCAGAAATAGAGTAATAGAAATTATATTTATTGAAAGGATAACATTTTAGGATCTGCAACCATTTAGTCTCAAACAAACCAAAAATGTCAAGGGGAGTACATCCTCTAGATATCCACTGTTCAGTTGAAGGCACTGTTGATTGCAAAGTTGTTGTGCACATTCCTCCTGGGTGATTGCTTTAATCTTCCCAGTGATGACTGCCTTCAATGCATCAATAGCAAGAGGGTTGCCCTGGTAGATGTTGTTCCTGAGGAACCCCCAGTGGAAGAAATCTGAGGGGTTCAGTCCAGGCAAGTGTTGTGCTCATTCCACTTCAGTTGTGCAGCTGATGTGACTTCCCCAAACTTTTCACAGAGCCATGCCATAGTAACATTAGCAGTCTGAGGAGGAGTACCATCCTGCTGAAAACACTGTTCCTCCTCATCAAGGTCTTCATACTCCCTAAGCTCTCCTCATTTGAGAGGCTGCTGCTTTGTTTAATTCAACAATTGTGAAACACATATAATTTGTAGCTGATGGTTTTAATGACTGTAGTGGCTAAATTCGATGGTGAATCTTAAAAAATAAATGAATTCTACATGTTGAGGTTTTGAATGCATACACACACGCATGTACACTATAGAGAAAAAAAACCCAAAAAACTTGCACAGATGAAAAATGCATAAAAGAAAAATCAAGAGTTGTAAGCAATCAATTGGTGTTGTCTCATGACGAGTGGATGGAGCAATTCCCGAAGGATTCATCTCTGAAATGCTGAAGGTAATGATCAGCTAAGTGACAAATCTTTTACTTATATTTATTCTATACACATGTATATAAAGAAAACAAAATTGACAAAAGATGAGAAAAAGAAAATTATATTTATATGTATGCAGGTAACTCAAAAAAAAAAAAGAGAAAATATTTATAGGTTTTAGTATAGTGTGTGTGTGTGTGTGCACAAAGGATCATGTGGTTGTGCGGAATTAAGTCAGTTTGCCTGAGGGAAAAATTGGTGGGGACTACTAGACATGTCTTCTACCTATTGCATCCAGTTAATGAGTGAGCTATATATATATATATATATATATATATATATATATATATGTGTGTGTGTGTGTGTGAAGAAATATAGTCTTAAGGTGTGCTATATTTATGGGATAAAGAGCTCAATATCAGAGATAGAGCGTGTGTAAATATAAAAGTGAACATTGAAATCAACACTTAGAGGTGACAGTCTGTTTCATGCTAGATGCAATCGTCAGACCTGATGAAACAGACTGTCGCCTCTAAGTGTTGACTTCTATGTTCACTTTTATATTTATATATATATATATATATATGTATGTGTGTGTGTGTGTGTGTGTGTGTATATATATATATATATATTAATTATAATATTATTATTTAAAAATATGATTTCATTGCAACACAGAAATTACTATGTTTCGAAACTAAAAATTAGTTTAAATTGGAGGTGGAATGAGATTTTGAAATTTTAAATGGGTGTCATCTATTTTGACGAATCAGGAAACAAGTCTAATCTAAGATGGAAAAGTGAAAAATGTGGATTAGAGGTTTGGTGTGGGTATGTAATTTTTGCTTGCCAATACAGGCTTTCATGTATGAGATGTGTCATCCTATCTACCTTTTGTGGAACATATATAAGATACATTAAAATACAAGGAAGTTATTTGTATCAAACCACGGATTATTTTTCTAAAAATATATGCTAAAGAACTGCGGATTATTAATTTTATTGTTCTGTCTTTTTATTTTGATAAATGTGTAAATTTTTGTATGAATGATTCATTAATCTATCTATCTATATATCTATATATATATATATATATATATATATATATTGATCAATGAATCATTCATACAAAAATTAAATTAGTAAAGTTAAATGGCGAATTCACTTTGCTAACTAAATTTTAAAGATGCATTAACACACTAACCACTCGAATGTTATGATCCTTGTTTTTTAAAATTATAAACTCTATTAGGTCTTCCTTAAATATGCAAGTTCTTTCGACAGGTTCTCCGGTCATCATCTGGCTTGGAAATTTTTTCTTTATGGTAAAAGTCAGGTAGCATTAGTAAAAAATGCTCTCACTGAAATTTTCAAAAAATTCAACTATAGTGTTGTGACTGCACGCTCCACAACTTTGACTTTGTTATCAAGAACACATTTAAAAAAAAACATATTTCAATTTGCATTATATTTTTCATCTCAAATGTATATTTACTACCCAGCCCAAGTGTAGAACTAATAGCTTTCAGTTAATGTACACTTGTGCTTTAATAAGTCGACCTGTTCCACCTACAGTTGAAATGGCTCTGCCCATTGAGTTCTATATAAAGTCATGTTTTTATTTTTCTTTCCACTGGGGGGATATAAAAATCTCTTTGGAGACACCTGGGTATGGTGTAATGGTCAGCAAGCTTGCCTTGCTAAAACAATTATGACTGAGTAGTGGGTTTGATCCTCACCGGGTGCCCTATACTTTCGGCCGTCTACCACATACAAGGTACACTTGAAACATTTATAGGCCTTGTGCTGCCAGATCTAAGCTATGTTTGGAAAATAACTATAAAAATATATTTAACATCTGGTTGCAAGTTGGACACACCAGTAAAAATCAATTTGTCTGGTAGCATTTTATAAGATTAAATCAACACATAACTGACCGATCCTGGGATTGAACTCATAATCAATATGTCACTAAAATCACAAACCAACACTTTCACTCACTAGGCTGTTGTAATGTGCCATATGGCTGGCTGAAATTAAAAAAAAAAAAATCTTTACAAGCAGAGAGAAGTCCTGTTGATCTCATTACTACATGTTGCAGGAGAGAAAGAGGTTTTATTATAGCATCTTTTTTATAGTCCTGAAACAGCGCCATCTAGTGGATAAAGTGAAGTAATCTCCACAAATTTCAAGCAGACAGAAAAAAATGTCATCCACCCCTTTAATTCCAAGCATCCTGTCTATTTGAAACTCATCTAAATACAAAATGTCATGTTATTTATGTGTAGGTAATTCTGACCTATATTATAAAAAAATGATTCCATTGAAGTATTTTTGAAGTTTCACAGTTCAATGCTGCTGAATATATACATGTGAAGAAGATTGTCAAATATATTTTTCTTAACTGTTCTCATCTTAAAATCAAGCAGGGAACCATAAAATAAAAAGTGGGTGGAGTACGAAATCAGATATTACATTTTAAAGATTTTAGTTTGTTTAAGCAAAGTGTGATTTTTATAAAAATGTCTGTGTTTGCTGTCTTTCAAGAGAGTAGCAGAGTAATGTCTGTTTCTTTTGTTTTTGTATATGTGTAAAGGAAAAAGGGGCGATCAATTTAAGTTGAAAAAGAGTGTGTGGATGAGGAATAAAAGATAAAAGAAAAATGTACTTATGAATAGTTTTGGAGCCAGTTGTAAATTTGTTGTTGTTGTTGTTGCCCTTTCCTAACCCACTTTCAGCTCTTAGTGTCGGGTTGAGTCAGTGATGAAATTTACTGTCAATCTTCTGTGATTTCTGCGCTCTTCTAACTGGCGACTGACTTGAAACTCTGTATTTATTGTTATCATTTTTTTTTGGTTTAGCAAATCACCTCCTTTCATTGGTCAGAAAATTAATTTCACACCTTATTGCGAAATCTGTTTTTAATTGTTTTGATCCGATTTTGCGGGTGTGCAAATCTACTTTGTGTTTTTTTTAGTCATTTGTTTGAATGATACAGGATTTGTATCCTATATATATATATATATGTGTGTGTGTTTACATATATATATATATATATAATAAGTTATATATATTACCAATTAATGTTTACATATATAGTTATTTTCCAAGCATAGCTTAGATGTGGCACAAAGCCGAAAGTATGGGGCATCTAGTGAGGATCGAACTCACTTTTCAGTTGTAATTGATTGAGCAAGACAAGCTTGCTAACCATTACACCACGCCGAGGTGCCCAATAAACGGAATAGTGATTTTCCAAGCGTTGCTCAGATGTGGCACAAGGTCGAAAGTAGTGGGCACCCAGTGAGGATCGAACTCACTCAGTCGTAATTGTTCTAGCGAGGTGCCCAAATAACACTTAAATAAATATGTTTGTATTTTTTACTAGTATGTTTCGGATGGAGACTGGTAAGTTTGTGTGTGTTTAAATGGATTCTAATAGAACTGTGGTCGGATAGGTGTAAGGTAAGGCGTCTGGATAAGCATGTAGTTGTGTGACTGATGTAATTATTTATGAATTCAGTTTGATTAGGAACACAGTTATTTCTTATTGTACTGGTTTCTACAATAAACCTTTACTTATTTTATCTACCGTGTTTGTCAAGTATATATTCCTTTTAGCACAGAATATAACATTTCCTATCTGATTTTAAAATTTATTAAACATACACGCAAAAAAGAAAGTGAGAAAGAAAGAGAGAAAAATCGATAAAGACTTATTGAAGTAATACAGTTAATTGATTACAAAGGGAATACCAGCTGGGTTCCGATCAGGAGAAACATTTTTTTTAGTAGGACTTTCATTCCCTAGGCTGATAGACATTGTTAAAAAGAAAAACGAAAAATACAAAATTAGCAGATAACTTCATCTTTGTGTTTTTCTTGTTTAGTCAATGTGAACTAATTTCTTGTACAGTTTTTATACTATGATGTTCTTTTCTATGGCTGTTGATCTCTGAAAATTTAATCTATTTTTACGACATATGCATCCTTTTTAGATCTCTGAAAGTGCTCTTAAAAATCACCAATCACCATGCCACATTCCCAGAGTTGAATCATCCTCATTACCCCTGTATTTCAATTGTAAAGCAGAAGTTCCACTCAGAAAGGTTTTTTTTCCCCAAGAATTGCCGCATTTTTGAAATAGATTCTCATGGAGATATTTCCCCAAACACAGCAAAGTTAACCTTTTGATTCATGAGTCAATAATTATATATCCTCCTTATCTTCACTCCTGACGTCCTCCTCTTATATTCCCACAGCTCATTCACTCTTCCTTGCATGTCCCTTGAGCTTTAAATTGGATGAATTTTAATAATTAATATGTGTGTGTGCATAAACAACAATCATTTTTTGAAAGGATTTTTTGTTTAACATTATTTCTGATTACTATAAATGTTATTTAAGGAACAAAACTGAAGGTAGCAGATACAGACTTGTAGAAGTCTCAACATGTCTTTCTTAAGAGGTTATTCTAACTTTGTCCTGCAAGTAGTGTGGGTTTTCTTGGTGATTTTTTGCTTTGTATTGTGCAGACCTCTAACACAACACACATTAAGTGAAAAATCACACTCATACAAAGATATCAAATTGCACCAAACCATACATAAATATGACAGAATTGAGAAGTAGCAGCAGAGAAAACAACAGCCCTGAAGAGTGAAAGCATTACTGCAATGCGCTCATGAAACTTCAAAGTTGGTATGGCTGAATCAACACCTCTAGTTAAGTGATAAGTTTCTCCACATTAATTATATATATATATATATATATATATATGCCTCCATGAGAAACTGCACATTATTAAGTTTCTAAATAATAAAAATCTATTAAACAATAGGCATCAGTTAATGTTTTTTTGTCGACATCATCAAATTCACGCATTGAATAATTTAGCTTAAAAACAAACATACAATAAATTAACTTTTATAATCTATAGTCCCAATAAAAAGTTTAAACACCCTACAAAAAACGATAGCCCTTTATGAAGTCATCAAAAAACAAATGTTACGACAGTTTTTATATACACAAAACCCTTTCATAAAGAAATAAAATAAAAAAATAAATAAATCTCCATAGACACATAAACCAGACTGGTTGAATACATCTTCCGTTTTAAATTCAGACACCCCCACCTTACCCTGACTTGACATCTATGAAAGTAACTCTATGCTGATACAAATTATTAGCACACAACACCCCTACCTATTTTAAAAATTCGCCATAGCTGTTACCATGGAAATTTTGATTTCAATTGTGAATACACTATTAAAACACGTAAATTTCAGAAATAAGTTATTCCAAAAAAAATTTCGCTTGAAGATGAAACAGAGCTTACTTTAATTCAATTTAATTCTAATAATTATATTGAAGTTTTCGGCTCTTGTTTTTGAAACATGAGACCTCTTATGTAGCGTGTTGGAATCATATTTTTAAAAAATAATAACAAAAATACTAAAGGACTTTGGATTACTTACCTAACCAGTTCTTTCCTATTTTCTATATATTTTCACACACACACACACACACACATTATATATATATATATATATATATATATATAATCTTTAAAACTTAATATCTGATTTAGACCCACCCACATTTTATATTATGGTTCCTTGCTTGATTTTAAGATGAGTACAGTTAATCATAACAGAAGAAAATATATTTGACAATCTTCTTCACATGTATATATTCAGCAGCATTGAACTGTGAAACTTCAAAAATACTTCAATGGAATCATTTTTTTATAATATAGGTCAGAATTACCTACACATAAATAACATGACATTTTGTATTTAGATGAGTTTCAAATAGACAGGATGCTTGGAATTAAAGGGGTGGATGACATTTTTTTCTGTCTGCTTGAAATTTGTGGAGATTACTTCACTTTATCCACTAGATGGCGCTGTTTCAGGACTATAAAAAAGATGCTATAATAAAACCTCTTTCTCTCCTGCAACATGTAGTAATGAGATCAACAGGACTTCTCTCTGCTTGTAAAGATTTTTTTTTTTAATTTCAGCCAGCCATATGGCACATTACAACAGCCTAGTGAGTGAAAGTGTTGGTTTGTGATTTTAGTGACATATTGATTATGAGTTCAATCCCAGGATCGGTCAGTATGTGTTGATTTAATCTTATAAAATGCTACCAGACAAATTGATTTTTACTGGTGTGCCCAACTTGCAACCAGATGTTAAATATATTTTTATAGTGATTTTCCAAACATAGCTTAGATCTGGCAGCTCAAGGCCTATAATGTTTCAAGTGTACCTTGTATGTGGTAGACGGCCGAAAGTATAGGGCACCCAGTGAGGATCAAACCCACTACTCAGTCATAATCGTTTTAGCAAGACAAACTTGCTGACCATTATCCCACATCGAGGTGTCTCCAAATAGATTTTTATATTCCCCCAGTGAAAAAAAAATCCCTGAATTGGTCAGTATATGTTTATTTAATATTATAAAATGCTACCAAAGAAATTGATTTTTACAGGTATTTACCAGTGTGCCCAAATTGTAACCAGATGTTAAATATATTTTTATAGTGATTTTCCAAACATAGCTTTGATCTGGCGGCATCAGGTACAAACTTTTTCAATGATCCTATATGTCGGCTTGGGAAAGGAATATGAAAATCAGGCGAAAACTTTTGCAATCATCTGTCAGCTTGGGTAAGGAGTATGAAAATCGGGTGCAAACTTTTCCAATGATCGTATATGTCGGCTTGGGAAAGGAGTATGAAAATTGGGCAAAAACTTTTGCAATAGTCCCATATGTCGGCTTGGGAAAGGAGTATGAAAATTGGGCAAAAACTTTTGCAATGATCCTATATGTCGGCTTGGGAAAGGAGTATGAAAATTGGGCAAAAACTTTTGCAATGATCCTATATGTCGGCTTGGGAAAGGAGTATGAAAATCGGGCGAAAACTTTTGCAATAGTCCCATATGTCGGCTTGGGAAAGGAGTATGAAAATTGGGCAAAAACTTTTTCAATGATCCTATATGCTGGCTTTCCTTTTGTCTTTTATATATTGCTTGCAGAATTTTAAACACAGTTGAAAATTTCCCAATTAACTTAGTTTTAATATTCCGAGTGTTTTCACCAGAATTGAGATGAGGAATTATCCTTCTATGTTTTGCTATTCAGAATAGCATGCCCATCATGGCTGTTACACAATGTTTCAGCTGTGACACTCTCCAACCATCATCAGGTGTCAGTCTTCATGCTCAGTAAACATCTTGAAATTTTAATCCATCTACAGGAAGTAATTGTTCTCATTTCACCTTTCCTGTTTAGGGAATATTTCACATCAGCTAATACTCCCTTGTCTTACTCACCTTTGTGTCACAAGCTCATTTCTTCCACTGAAAAAGATGTCAGCTTGCCTGATGGCAAATGGGACCCTGATAGAATAAGCTCACTATATCAAATAAGAATGCAATAAAGAAACAAACACAAATGGGACCCTGATAGAATAAGCTCACTATATCAAATAAGAATGCAATAAAGAAACAAACACAAACAACTGCTTTAGTAATAAAAAGGAATAAGAACTTTATAAAGTTATTTGCACAAAAATTTTAATTGTATTTTTTTAAAAATGTTATTTATTATGAATATTAAATGATGACATTGTCACTGTGGGTGAGCCCCCTTTGTCTCCTGACAGCCGATACTTTTAGACTCAGTCTACCACTGCCACTGAAGCAAAGAATATAGCTTTTCAGCAGAGCCAGATGTAGGTATTGAGTTTGTAGAGTTTGTAAAGAAAAACTTTAAAAATGTGTATAAATGAAGAATTTATAAAATGAACAAATTAAACAGATTTAAATTATAGTGAACACAGAACATTAATCGGGTTTCAAACAAAATAAAATTGTCCTTTTATCGAAAATTATTACAGGTTGAGAATCCTTTATCTGAAATTCTTGGGACCAGATGTGCTTCATTTTACAGATTTTTTTGAATTTGGAATACAGGCTATATAATTTGTATTTAGCATTTATAAAATGGGGCAGCTTGGGAATGGAACCCAAGCATAAACATAACATCACTTTACATTTCATAACACAGCTTAGACATATACCCTGAAGGTAGTTTTATATAAATAACATATACGCTGAATGTAGTTTTATATAAATAACATATATCCTGAATATAGTTTTATATAAATAACATATATCCTGACGGCAGTTCTATATAAATAACATGTACCCTGATGGTAGTTTTATATAAAATTTAATAAATTTTGTGTACATACAGGTAATGATGCAGATTTTTAAGTGGTGAAATGAAGAGTTCATGTAAAAATAATTTGTACTTTCTGTATGTGTACAAAAAAAAAAAAAAAAAATGATCACTACTTAAAAGAAATATATAAATACAACACCAGACACGACTACTACATAAGGTGTGAGAAACTGGAGGGAGAAGGTACATCATCGATTACATCACTATGAGTGTGAGAAGGAAAATTTGGTAAGCTATCAGTCTCTACCAACAATGCTGTGTTTTGATTAAAATATTACAATACATACAGATACAGTATTTGTACATAAACAAAACATGGATTCTGATTACAGTTAAATGTAATGAAAACTGAAAAAAAAGTCAGCATTTTTATTTGTAACACTGCAACGCAATAATCATACTACATGCAAAATAAATGTAAACAAACTACGGAGATCGGTTACATATACAAAGAAAGATTATGCTGAATTAAGGTGTTGAATAAAGATAAAATAATTTTATTATTTCTAAATTCTTATAACTTTTACATACACAAGACGTTGAAGATAAAAGGCCAAAGAGTGGCTTCTAGGTTAGTTGATAATAATAATACCGGTTGGTAATCCTTTATCCGAAATTCTTGGGACTGGAAGTACTCCGGTTTTCAGAGGAGGTAAGAAGATAGTATGTCATCAATCACATCACTTTGAGTGTGAGAAGGAAAATTTGGTAAGCTATCAGTCTCTACCAATAATGTTGTGTTTTGATTAAAATATTACAATACATACAGATACAGTATTTGTACATAAACAAAACATGGATTCTGATTACAGTTAATTGTAATGAAAACTGAAAAAAAAGTCAGCATTTTTATTTGTAACACTGTAACACAATAATCATGTTACAGGCAGCCATGTTACACTCATATGTAGTATTTTAGGTGCGGATTTTTCTTTTCATTACCTATATGGGTATCTGCAGGACTTTTTGAATAATATCTTTACTAAGCACAAAACGCACGGACAAAGGTGTTTCTGTGATGATTGTTAACAAAAAACTGGCACCAATGTAGGCCACATATATGGGCTGAGGTCATTTACAACAGCTGCACATCACCTAGGAACCTCTCCAGTGATTCCTGAATTGTCGGCATCTGAAAAACTTTTGGATTTGGGAATTTCGGATAAGGAATACTTGACCTGTAATAAGATAGAGTAGATACTGACCTAAAATAAAATTTAAATACCTTATAGAGAAAGATAAAAATTACATGACATTTCAAACATTATTAATCTGAAAAGTTTCAGCTTATATAGTTATTTATTAGAAATTTCATACTCTTCAAAGAACACATTTTCAAATTAAGCTTAGCATTTATCTACTAAATATTTTCACGCATTTAGTGTCTACTATTATGTCCACATGTGATGCGTAAATAAAATGGCAACATATTGTGTAATCAGAGTGAGAGTTTACATAATAGTCTGAGTCGCAGCCAGAGTTGAAATTAGTAAGACATCATCTAATTCTTTGTTATATGAAAACATGTCTTCATAAGATACTGGACAATAAAAAAAATAGAATTAAATTTGTGCAAATTACTGATATTGGTTTTTATCATTTTACAGTGTCAAATTGATCACTGACTTTTAAAGACTTATCTGTACTTTTTATTTATAAATATCAAGTTTGAAATTGCTTATCTCATTGATAATTGCATATTGCAAATTGAGAAAAAGAACAACATCAGGAGTATACAGTTAACAATGATGTAAGTACAGTTTCAAACTTGACATTTGTAAATAAAAATAAAATACAAATAACTTCTTAGGGACCAATTTGACAGTATATTTATGTTATGAATGGGACACCCTTTCTAAAATGATAAAAATCAATATTTTTTTTATTCCAACAAATGCTGTGGCTTGAGGAAGGTTAGATGATAAGCTACAAAAATTATCCCCCCACCATTTTTTTAAATGACTGTACAGTAATGCCTTGAGTTACGAGTTTAATTAATTTGTTCCAAGACTGAGCTCATAACTCAAAAAACTCAAGTCTCAAATCAATTTTCCCCATTGAAATTAATGGGAATATTTCCGATCCATTCGAGGCCCCAAAAATGCACCTCTATTTTTGTATTTGAGTTTCTTACAAGCAAAAACATGTAAATAAACAAGAAATGTAGTTTACAAATAAAATAAAAGAGAAAAACAAATTGTAAAGAAATATAATGTACTAAACTATGAAATTCTGAAGAGTCATAGGCTAATTGGCGGAGGAGAAAGAGTGAGGGAGGGAGGGATAACAGCAGCTATCCTAGCAACCGCTAACCTAGCCTAGCAACCACTAACCTAGCCTAACAACCGCAAACCTAGCCTAGCCTACGATATCAAAGATTAACTTAATCACTTGATTTAAAAATTTTTTAAAACATTTACATTTTATCCATTACTGTAGCTAATTTTTTAAAAATTTTATAATTTTTTATTTATCGTTGATGTTGAACGGACATACTGTCTCGCCAAATCCATTACTTGTACATCTTCATCATTTTTTTTTTTTTTATAATTTCTTGCTTTGCCTTGTACGTTTCGACTTTTCACAACACAACAAAGATCCTTCCAGAATGAGGGGAACATGTGTACTACGAGTGGAAATACCATTGAAGTTTGGTGCTTTCTGTGCCAATTAGCGAATGCTTAACTGAAATTCACTCGTATCTCAAAATTCAGTTTGTATCTCAAGGGAAAAGATCAGACAAACTCCAATTTGTATCTCAAAAAACTTGTATATCGGTATGCTTGTATCTCAAGGCATTACTGTACCAGTCAATTTAGATAAATAAGCAAGTCAATAATGAAAACAAACGAAGGATGAACTTGACAAATGTTTATTCTAAAAAGATTGAGTAGGCAAGAAAAAAAAAAAAAAAAGAAAAAATGTCAACAATGAATCATTAGATTTTTTTTTTGTTTTTGTTTCTGCATACTGTTTGATTCAGTTCATAGTTCATGCATGAAGTTTAAGAATTGGATAAAAATGTGAAATTTGCATGCATTGTGCTTTATAAATAAGTTTGTGAGCAAAATCGCACAATATTTCATGAAACAGTACAGACTTTAGCAAATATCATTTTTTTTTTTACTTGGCTGTACTGCAGTCATTTTATATGTTAATCAAAAATAAGAGATAACAAAACCCCCTAAAAGCATATAACAACAAATCATCAATATCAAAAAAAAAAAAAAATTCTTTTGGACAATATAAAAAAAAAAAAAAAATGAAGAAAATGTAATATAAAATATAAAAAAAAAAAACATGGGGAAAAATAAACAATTTTTAGGTTTTATGTAAAAAGTAAAAACTTTAAAATAAGATGCTGAAATTGATGATTAAAATCACTTCTTTTTTCTCTTCTTTTGTCTTAAATTGGTAACTTTCATCATGAAAGGCTAAGTTTTTGTAATTTTAGACCAACAAATCAACTTGTAAACAAATATAACAAAGTTTTTTGCCATGTATAATCTTAGCTCTGTTTCTAGTATGAAATAATTTAACGACTGTTAGCTGTAAGGGTAAATTTGTGCTGTTTCTTTTAGACACAATATATTTATTGTGAATAAATATGGCAGAAAAGAAAGACATTGTTTGGAAAAAGTAGCCAAATGAATTATCATTTTTAGTAATTCTTGCTAAAAGAGAGAGTCCTTAATTCCTTTGAATAAGGAAAAATTACAGTTGCTTTCCTTGAGGCAATTTTTAAAAATATTTTAGATTGTATTTTGAATAAATTCTGATTTATTTATGTTAAAATTATAATTCTTTCATTAATCTTTGAAATTTTATTTTCAGCTTTAAAAAAAAGAGAATAAAATATTCAGATAAAGCAACATTTTTAACCTTTATAAATTAAATGTGAAATTTTTAGCCTCTATAGACAAGTTAGATTAGGTAATTTTTAAACTTTATAAATTAAGCAAAATTTGAAATTTTTAACCTTTATAAGTTAGGTTTGAAAGTCATTAGCAAGCAGTTAATTTTACAAAACTTTAAACAACTTAGGATGAATTATAAAATGTTGTACATCTAAGTTATCCTATTGAATAGCACAATAACAAGCAAACTTCAAATGGGGCTATGGTTAGCAAGTTTGCCTGGGTGAACATTACTACTGAGTAGCAAGTTCAACCCTCACTGGGAGTCCCATATTTGTGACCTTATATCAAAACTATGTTAAATTTAGGAAAGCGGATTTTACAATGGTTCATTATTATTTAACTAATTTACAATTGAAATATTCACTTAGTTAACATCCATACCTTTATTTTTATATATTTAAACAGAAAGCACTTTGAAACAAGAGTAATATGAAGCAACATGTGTTGTATGAAAATTCTTAATATAATTTGAGTAAAGATTTAAAAAAAAAAAAAAACAACTTTCAGAGATTTCATAAAACTAGGATTGATGAAAGAGAAAAACGTTTGGAGAACACTGAAGCTACGGATTAGAATTCATTTTCATGGTTGAACTTTGAAAAACAATAGATTAAAAATGAACAAGAGTTTATAAAACTGGAAAATGATTATGCGAATTCCCAAACTTGACAGTAATCAATAACTTTTAGACTAAACGTATCAATTTTGATTAAATCTCAGTGATATTTCATTTATTCTTTTTTCATGTAGAAAGCATCAACCAAAGTCCAAATAAAATTCAAGATAAATGTTGGTTATTCAGTATTATTAATTGTATAGCATTTAGGCAGTATATATGCTTAAGGCTATTAATGAAAAAACAGAAATGTTTAACCTTTGTACCCACAAATAAAAAATCCTATCAAAAGAATGGTTTTCCCTTGATACTGCTATTACTGTATACACTTTTGAATCCCTCAGCTATGTTTATTTACAAGATTATAAAAGTATTTGAACCAAGTAGAATGCAATATTTATTATTTACCTTTTATAAAGATTTATTATTTACTATTTTATAAAGAAATGAATTTGAAAAGAAATCTTTTTATTCAACAATTTATAAAAAAATGGCAAAATTATCAAAATATATAAACCAACCATAATGCAATATTATTTACCATTTTATACAAAACTATAGAACAAGAAAATTTGAATAAACATGTGATGTAAACATAAATTAAAAGAACATTTTGTTCAGAGGAAGAGATCGTCTCAACCTATTTTAATGAATTTATGTGGTGAGCTCAAATCAAAGAAATGACTGTAAAATGCATTTTTTTTTTTCAAAATTTATGATTAATTACTCGTCATTATGTATTTGTTTAAATTTTCTTATTCTCATCTTCACAGTTTGTTTATAAATTTATGAATAAAATTTTTTTTCATATTTATTTCTTTATAAAATGGTAAATAATGAATATTATAGTTGGCACACATATTTTTTATAATTTTGTAAATATAAAATTATTCTTGCAAATAAGTAATCTAATAAATAAATAGTGTTTAACATCTTTGTTGTCAGATCTCAAAAAAAAAAAATGTATAAATCCACTTTTATATGTTTGGGTTTTATTAAAATTCTAATCATCACTTTTTAAAAAAATAAACATCATTGAGGGAGTCAAAAGTGTATACAGTAATAGCTGTGTCAAGGGAATAACCATCCTTTTAACACATTGTTTATTTGCAGGTACAAAGGTTAAACATTGCCAAAAAAAGCTATCGCACAGAGTATTTAGTTGTATAAAGGTAGAGGGAATTTTATTAAAAATGATTTGAAATGAGTTGGCCTTATGAAAGGGGAAAAAAACACACAAAAATACAAAATTAATTGTTTTATTGTGTGTGTGTGTGTGTGTATGTATGTATATACTTACGCGCATCTCTATAGGCATACATATTGCACAAATGGTTTTCAAAATCAGGAAAAACATTGTTTAAAAAGGCAAAGTTATAATTAGATAGCAAATATATTTGAAATACCAATATAGCTTTTAATACTTTCAAGTTTTCAAAATTTGTACAGGATTAATTAACTCTTATAGTATTTCATTGACAAAAAGCAATATTTCCATCATTATGAGATAAAAATTAATTCACTGGTTCTTCAGGGTCACATGGGATCCTTGGAATTAACCAATGAAATGAGCAGTCAGCTGATTCAAAAATTAGCTTTGTTATGTTATATATATATATTTATATATATATATATATATATATATATATAAAAAATTACATAATTTCAATAAATTTTGACAGTTCCCAGGATCTGACTTAGGATTTGTGAGCATTTTTTTCCTGGAAGTTTACTGTAGTTTTATGTGAAACAGAACACAAGAATATTTTTATTTACAATTGTGTGAGTGTGTATACGAGCTAGAAATTAATATGAAAATGATAAAAGACTTCAGATGGGTACTCAAAACCCTTGTTGCCCTTAAGCCAAGATAACCAACAATTTTTAGAGAGGCCAGAAGCTCTCAAACTAAAAAAGAAAGTTGTACACACACTCTCCATGCAATTAACAGTGTCTGTCACACATTTTACAGGAAGTGTAAACTTGAAATAAGATAAACTAGTGTAATACATTCAACAACATAGCTTGGCAAAGAGTGATGGATGATGTGTTCAAAGAACATATCAATGACACACGTGGTTGAATGTAGGCAAAACATGTAAACTAGTTACATGACTTAAGTACACGTCATGACAATTTAGCTTTGACCATGAAACATATACAGAGTGACCAGTGACAGTGGTCAGAATGCAGCAACATTCACGCTTGGGCCCTTCTTCCCTGCCTCTCAAGCGGCCACCACTTTAAGGTGTGCAAGGTGGGAGCGCTAACAACCACATTGTTGGAGGTGGTTAGACCGAGATAAAAAAATAGCTCGTCCTCCCCACTTTGACCCAAACAATTTGAAACAAGGAACTTTTGTCCTTTGTTTGACCTCTCTCTCTCACTCTCTCATTCTCTCTTTCTCCATCATAGACTGGAGTGAATAAAGTGAGATCTTTCAACTATAACTACAGAAGAAGAAATGTTGTATTTTTCTACTCCTAACCACGAGACAAGATCACCGGCGTTCCATGACCTTTTCATTTAGATTATATTAGAATTATGAAGACACACAGTCTAACCATGCAGACAACTTAATTTTTTTTTGTTTTTTTTTCCAAGTGTACTTATCATAAAACAGAAATACCATTTAATGTTACAAAGATGAAGAAAAACCAACAAAACAATTATAAAAAAAAACAAGAACAATTCAACTGTTTCCAACAAGCTATGTACAGATTTGATTAAAGTACTACACTAGATTTGATGGAGGGATCACCTGTCAGATTAGTTAAATGTATTGTGGGAGTGGGGTAAAATTTAAGGGGCTTAGTTTCAGGTCATAAATGTTGATATGCAAAGGAAAAAACTTCAGTGAGTAACATGGATTTTTTTTCAGTCGATTAAATTCAAGGGTTTTTTTAAAGGGTGATGGTGGTTGGCTAACATTTTTTTTTATGAAATATTCTTCCCATTGCTACATTTGAAATGGTGGGTAGGTTGTAGAATTGGATCAAATTCTTTGGGTCAGTTGAAAGAGAAAGTAAGAAAAGATGTTGACAAAAAAAAAAATAAAAATAAACAAAAGTCAAAGTGGAATAGAAATGGAAAAAAAAAGAGAGAAAATTAATGAAAGTGTAAAGTAAAGAGTTGTAGGTGGGAAGAGAGGTAAAATAAAAAAGAGGAAGAGATAAAAGAGTGAGTGGGAATAGAGAAAGAATAAAAACAGAGAAAGAAAGAGAGGAAAAGAAAAAAGATAGACAGTAGTGAGAGGGGGCGAGATAACAAGAGAAGAGAAAAGATAGGAGGGGAAAAAGGGTGTATTAGAAAAAGGAAGAAAAAGATAGAAAGAGATGAGAAAGGCTGAGAATGAGAAAAGAGAGGAAAAGAGAGAGAAGTGGGAGGAAGAAAAAGGAATGTGAGGGTGGGAACAGGAAGAATAAAAACAGAGAAAGAAAGAGATGAAAAGGAAAAAAGATGACTGCTAGTGGAAACAATAAAGATACAATGGAAAAAAAAACAGAGAAGGGAAGAGAACAAGGGGAATTGTGGGTGGGAACATAGAATGAGAGGGAGAGAGAGAAAGGAATAGGGCAAAGAGAAGGCTGTGGGTAGGAACGGAGATAAAATAAAAAAAAGCAGAGAGGACAAACAGATGGCTGTGGGTAGTGATAGAGATAGAATGGTAAAATAAGGGAGAACATGAGAGAGGAAGCTAAACAAATGTATCAAAAGTCAGTATCCTTATCATTGCACTAAAAGTGGAATTTCAGATGGAGAGAGGGAAGAATGAAAAAGGTAGAGAAAGCAAAAGAATAGAAGAGAGAAATGGTAAAAGGAAAAGAAAATGAAAAACTGGAAAAGAAAAGACAAAATAGAAAATACAAGAGGGAGGACGAAAGAGGAAGAGATAAAAAGAGAAGGGAAGAAAAATATAGAAAGAGGGGAGAGAAAGTTTGAGAGAAGAGAAGATAGGAAGGGAAAAGGTGATAGAAAGAGAGAAGGAAAGAAAAAGAAAAGAGGAGAAAGAAGTGTGATAAAGAAAGAAAGAAAAATATAGAAAGAGGTGAGTATAATGAGAGAAAGAAAGAAAGAAGAGAGAAGGCAAGAGAGAAAGAGAAGGGAAGAAAAATAGAGTGAGAGAAGGGAAGAAAAGAGAGAGAAAAGGGAAGAAAGAGTGAGAAAGAGAGAAGAGAAGAAAAAGACAGAGAGAGGGTGAGAGAAGCGAAGAAAAAAGATAGTGAGTGACAGAGAATAAAAGAAAAAAGAGAGGAAGTGGTAAAGAAGGAAAGAAAAATATAAAAAGAGGTAAAGAAAGAAAGAAAGAAAGAAAGAAAGAAAGAAAGAAAAAGACAGAAACAAAAGGAGATAAAAATGGGGAAAACAAAAGATTATGTCAGAGTATTTTTGTTGTTGTTATT
Organism: Acanthosepion lycidas; assembly: GCA_963932145.1. Taxonomy (NCBI): domain Eukaryota; kingdom Metazoa; phylum Mollusca; class Cephalopoda; order Sepiida; family Sepiidae; genus Acanthosepion; species Acanthosepion lycidas. The sequence goes on along the minus strand of OZ010615.1, from coordinate 47,259,291 downwards.
GTTGTTAGATTGAGCAAAAGTAAGCACCGGCTACTAAAGACAAAGACAATTGGGAAGCCATTTTCGGCAAAGAAAAATATAGCAATGGAAAGAAAAGTAATGATGAAAATGCTAGTTTGAATCCTTGAACGATAACAATTCATTAATATATAAATTAAATAAATAAAAAAAACATTTTTTTCAGCAAACGTTAAATTATTTTATTTCCCAACAACTTTAATGTGGAATAAATTTTCTTTTTTCCATCTTTCTTTGAAGAGGAAAAACACAAGATTATCCAAATTATGAACTGAAAAAAGGAAGGTTGAGACATTATTATTAGAAGAAGAAGAATATAGAGAATGATTAGAAAGAGGGAAAGAACCAAAAGAGAAGAAGACGAAAAACAATATTCTTAAAATCACTGAAATATAAAAATGAAAGACAGGCTTCAAATTTTTTTTTTTACTATTCCTCAGAGGGTGGACTTTATTTTTTTATCATTCTTTTTTTTTTTTTTTAAAGGATGACAAACACATCCAATGAGAAGATAAGAGAGATATTCATATACCATTGTGCAGCATGGATTTTATAAGTACACTGGACTGACCAAGCAATGACTGGGCCACTCTTACAACAGTATCATTTTGCATCATGGATTTTACAACAAAAAGGGATTGACCACATTAAGGGCAAAATATGGTCATTCCAAAACATTCTTGCCACTTGGACATTTTGGATTTTACAAGTACACAAGTGATTTAGCCACAGGTTGGAAAGACAAAGAAAAAGTCTATATAATGATTCCTTGCCTTGAATTTTAGCCAACTATATCTATATAAACATATTTAATGAAAAAGATACACATATACACCAGATAAAGCCATGCCACCAACCCTAACAGTAATAGCATGTCATTTAAGTATAGTGATTTTACAAGTATAAATAACCACTAAGGGCAAAGGCTGTGGAAGATTTACCCAAAATTTAGATGGCTATTTTTTTGGATTGAACCGAAGCCAACCATGTTTATATTGACATAACTGTTTAAAAAGCCAATATCTTTACCAAATGAGCCACATCTATCCCTAGACAGATGCTTATACCACTTTGGTAGTATATATTTTACAAGAATACAATTGTAGTAATACTAGCTTGGGATTTCATTTAGTTCAGTCTTAGTTCAGTGACACTGAAGCTGAGACTCAAGAGAGTTAATGAATTAGTGAAATACCCAATCCTAATATTAATAGCAAATATTTCAATATTGTGAATTTTACAAGCACATGAAAGTACTCAATCAGAAATAAGGTGTAAGACTTGTTCAACATCTACATGGCCACTTATGCTACTGAACAAAGCCAACCATGGCTAAAAACCAACATGGCTGCTTAAAGAAACAGAACCTACTATATGAACCATGTCACGTAACTTATTGAATCCAAAATTTGGTTTACAAGCATTGAGGTTGATATTCAGGAGAAAACCATTTCTGATGTTCTTCAAATTGGGATTGAACTCATTACAGTTGGTATACAAATCCACTCACTGAATCAGTTCCATTATGATAGCACACCCAAAATTAGTGCTTTTTTTTAAAGATCCCAAAACATTTCATATTTTTAAAGCTAGAATATCTTATCTTCCCTGGTTGAGCCAACCTCTGACAATATATTCCCTCAGTGGGGCTCTGATGGTTAAACATCTTTAAAAAAAAAAAAAAAAATCTTAAAATAGAGATAGCAACAAATTTGTGAGTTCATAATTGATTCTTAAATGTTTCTCCCCCATAAAAATGGCAAAAATTCTGAGCAAAGATAATATATATGACATAAATTTTATATATATATATGTGTGTGTGTGTGTGTGTGTGTGTGTGTGTGTGTGTGTGTAATTTTGTCTATGATTTTTAACTATTGTGTCACCTAAATCTTCTTTATGAATCGTGGTAACAAATTTTAAACAGAACTTCAGTTTTAAATTTTCTACCAGGATTTGTAAAGGAGATCTAATTGACACAATAGTTAAAAATCATAGACAAAATGACACAGAATTCACCAAAGGCTTCATTCACACACACAAACACACACTCATACATACATACATACATACATACATATATATATATATATATATATATATATAAGTTCTGATCAAGACACAGTTTGCAAAATATACAATGCAGATGGAATACAGAATCAAGTGAAAAACATTTAACATTTAAACTATATCTAAAATTGTTCTTGATTAGAAGATATGTCTTTTTCTTAAATTTACAGAATTAAAATTCACAATACTCAGTTTTAAAATGTTATTGTCTAGTCATAAAAATTTCTTAGATGAAGCATTGTCATGATTAATTTTTTACCAGTTTTCCTTTCCATTTATTTTAGTTGCTTTTTTATCACCGTGCTTAGGTCACTTTGACATTTTGCAATCATTAAGCATGCAGCGTGAATGAAAAAAAAAAGCTTGCAACAAGATTTGAACTCACCTCTCTTATACTTGTCGTACACGGACAGCAACTAAACAATTAGGCGGCAAAAGCTTTTTAGCAAATGACACCTAAATTTAGTTATGTCGCTGCCTTCTTCTTCATCAAAAAGCTATTTCAGGCTATACTGTTTGCTTACACCATGCAGTAGTAGATATAATAGTCTTAAGTTGTCTACTATAAGTTGTAAACAAACAATAGGGCACACAGAGTAAACAGTGGATAATGTAGTGTGATGACTAAACTTGAATGATGTCTGTTAACCAGCTTTTGTAGCCTAACGCAGTCTTCCTTACCCTCATAATCTTCACTTCCTATTACTTTTAGATTTCATCTCATACATTTCATTCAGTAACCATCTACCTTGAATGACTTTCAAGCATTGTATTAGGTTAACTTTGATATAAAGAAAAACAGTAAGGACAGTCTCACACGTTGGTCCCTAACTTATTTTTGATCCTAAGGATTTGGCTTAATGGCTGTCCACTGTAAAAGGACTTGAATCTTGTGATAGAAAGGAAGTAATAGAAATAAGAAGAGAGGAAAACTAATCAAAATTTCATGTTAATTCTTTTGATGAAAAATACATCAAAATATTTTTATTGAGCCAATTAATTTTTTTTTTTCTGAGTATCTTTATTTTTCAAATTATCATTAGCACTTGGATTAAAATTTAAAAAACAAAAAAGAATGATTTGTGCCAAAAAGATGAAATAAAACAAAGTTGGGATTATTGACATTAAAATAGAGGCACTCCAAATATAAAGTGACGTATCCATACAAAGACATTTCATTGTGTACCTTTGTTACTGATTAACCAAGGACGAAAGACTATGGTGAATTGAAACTGATAGATTAATATTAACTTGACTTCAACAGGTAAACTTTTATCACCTTATTAATTCTGTGGTTAGTTTATTTTAAGAGATACAGAGCTTGATTCTTTAACTCCACCATCAGGTGAAAAACCATCCCAAATGTTAGTATACAAAGTTCTACATCTTTGCCATTTTTTTCTAGCTCTTTTTCAGCACCTTTAGCTCCTATAAATCAGCATCTAGTGTCATTTTTTAAAAATTTATTTATGAAATAATAAATATTAATAAAAGAAAGAGCTAGGTGCTGATTTACATGAAAAAGTGCTAGATGCTAAATGCTGCAGTGACAACAAACCCAGATTTAGCTCCAATATAGCTAAATTGGCAACTCTGGTTTTAAGCTTGATGAGTCAGTTGTGCCATAAAGATGTAACTTGCATGATAAGTTGTCTGGGATATTTTTTGGTTGATTGGAATAGAAAAAAAAACCCAAAATAAAAAAAACAAAAACTGAGCCCTTTATTCCTTAAAATATGGTTACCAAACTCTGTTAATGTTTCTGAAATTTGGTGTCCTGTTAATATTTTCAATTTTTATGATTACAAGACTGTATATCAAAACAACAAAGAGATAAAGAATTTCTAAATAGAAATTGATTGTGAATTTACAAGGTATTTATTTTAAAACAGCATTCATATTAGCAATGTTAGCTTTCTATAGCAAAGGAGAATTTCAGGCTGTGGAACTGTGTTCCATTTTTTTTTTTTTTTTTTTTTAGCAAGATTACAGTATCCTGTAATCTGAACAAAATTAATATATGAAATCTGAATTCAAGTGATGACATGTATGAGCCCCTAGACATTTCAAAGTAAACATGATTTACAATTAAAAAAAAAATATTTTTCAGTGAAAAAAATAGAATTATGTACTGTTAACATTTAATATTTCAAGGGGATATTTTAATATATTTAATATGTTTTAAATAATAAAAACAAAAAATTATCCAGTATTTAAGAAAATAATTAATTAATCTCTTTTTAATGGGGAATGAAAAATTATTAAATACAAATAAATATTTTCTATGTGAGAGAAAAAAATAATAGGAAAAAATGTCCCAAATAATTCTGTCATCAACTTGAATAATAAATATTTTGAATATTTTTAACAGAGATAACCAAAAGAAGTGAGATAGTCTTAAGTGCCTAATATGAAGGGTGGGGAGGGGTTTGTTGGATCTTAATATACAATAATTGTGAGAAGTTTTAATAAAAGGAGATTGAAAATCATTTAAAGGATCAAAGAGTGTGAAATTAACAAACATGATCTTAATAAGTTTGGGGTGGGGTGCGGTGAATTCACCTGAAAAATTAAAAAAAATAAACCCCCACGTCTATTAGGCACCTAAGATTGCAAAACTTAGAAAATGAATTTTCTATAAAGGCCAGTTTTATTTCAATAGACATTTCACATGAAGAGACTTAATTATTTTGTGTGCAAGAAAAAAAACAAAAAAAACTTCACATGTCCAGAAGAAGCAGTACATGAATAGACTGAGGACACTGCCAGACCAGTGAATTTACGTGAACTCTAAATGTCCCTGATTTCAAAGACAACACATTAATAAACCCTGAACACTGAATGATTTTCAAGCAGAACACAAAAGACAAAATTTGAAAGATCAAATCAACAAAGTTTCTCTTGATATGGATAATAATTTTAAAGAGTATATATATATATATATATATATATATATATATATATATATTTTCTTCTTATGGTCAACCATCCAAGTAAATTTCTTTTTATATAAGCCACTTAAATCCCAATCTATCAGAACTGTATTGAAATGAAAAAGAACCTTTATAATAAAATCATTTTACAGTCTTTTACACATCATTCAACTGCCAATATTACCATTGGCCATATTTTTATGTGAAGTGCTATAATAAAAATAATAATAATAAATAATAATTCTAATATTATTAATCATAAAAATTATATCCTCACCTCTTTTTTTCATTTTGGGTCCTCTTTAGTTTCTAATTAGAGTTGACTCTTTAGTATCCATTATAATTCATTGAATTTTCTTCAGAAAAGGAGGGAAACTGTTCCTCCCAAACTAAAGAGCATAAATATCTTAAAAGAAAGAAAGATGTGAAGACTTATTTTAATTGAAATCAATAACAAAGGGTAAAAGTTCATGGATCCGGCAGAGTATTGATGTAATAATCACCATGTGCATTGCCGGCATTTTATATGTCTGGCCAACGTCAATTTTCAAAAAAAAAAAAAAAAAAAAAAAAAAAAAGAACATACACGGGACTTAAGACTTAATTGCTGTCTTTAGTTTTGGTTATTGTTGTATTTCAAACGTAAATGTTGAGAACACCACGATTCATTATTTATCAGTTAAGAATGTATTTCAAATGTTGGGAACACCAACATTCTTCTTGGGCATGATTCTTCAGAGGAACCAAGGATCAAAACCAAAGTTCAGATCTGGATCAATTGTTTGTGGTGATTTTAGCCCCTCCCCCTTGAAACCATACATTCCTTGGGGCATCTGCTCAAATATTATTTTCAATCTTTATTGTTTTTATCACAATAATTTAATCGGTGTGTGATCTCTGATTGGAAAATATCCATGAGAAAGAGCAAGGACTTCTCATTTCATTCAGACCAATTTTTGATTACATGTGTTTCCAGAAATCAGAACTGAATCATAGGCAGCATATGAAAATGTACAAATGTCAAAATTATCAGAAGAAGAAATCCCAAAAAGCGTTCGCCTAAAAAATATTGGCTTTAGCTTCTTGGATTTTCTAAAACACAGATCATGAGCAAAAAGAGTGATGTTCGTGTGAGTTTTTTTTTTTTTGCTTTGCTTTAACATTAAAAAGGTTACCAATAATTTTTTTTTGATCTTCTGATGAGTCATCATTAAGCAAGACCACAGATTTTACTGTTTCATGTTTTGAACAATTTTCTTTAAACAAAAAAATAAAAATCAAATGGGGGAAAAAATACCTCAAAAATTATAAAATTGTGCCTAAGTTTTTCTTCCTTGAAAAAAAAAAAAAAAAAAAAAAAAAAAAAAATGACATGGTGGATTTCAAAACAGAATTTATAAAAAATGTGTGTTCCAAAGTCTAAGGTTTTTTCTTCATTGAAAAAGTCACATCGAGGGGGTAGAATTTGAAACAAAATTTATAAAAATGCGTATTATAAAGTTTAAGGTTTTTCTTCATTGAAAAAAAATCACAAGCATAATAATTTAGCAATAGTCGTTTTGATATAAATAAGAAAAACAGAACACACACACACACATATATATATATATATATATATATATATATATATATAAAGGTATATAAAAGAGAAAGAAGATAACACAAAAATATAAAATTGCCAAAAAAAAATAAAAATAAAAAAAAAAGCTTGTTCAAGACATTTGTACTGTTTAGTTAAATGAGACTGTATGTCCACGCTTAGTACACAAATAGCTTCTCACTCTAGGCAAGAAACTATGAAAGGGAGAAACAAACGCCGAGAGACTAAATAGGATTTAGACAGAGGAATACCAAGCTACAGTTTGGTCACCAAAACTGGATCTTGAGTCTGCATAGAATTCAGGGGTCCACACCTGTTGATTGCATCTGGGCCTAGAGACTTCATAGGACCCTTGGCCAAGGAATGATCTGGCCCTCTGTAGTTTTGTCGATTGGGCCCTTTCACACCAAGATAGGATGGTCTGAAAAGCAAGGCCATAACGGATTGTTAAATGAGCAAGATAAATTGAGATTGCCTGAAAGATAATTTACAAGACATCAATAAAATTCAAGAGCATTGACTTAATTTTATTAGTTCTGCAAACACAAAATAACTGAATTTTAGAATTTTATATGTTAAATAGCATGACTGGGCCCTTTAGCCTTGTGTGGCAGCCAGTTTAGGAGAATGACTTTGAATTCAAATGTAGAGGTTGCAATACAAACCACTATGGCACTTGACAGATAATAAAGAAAATGAAACTTTGGTGAGTCATGATCGTGTATGTCTTGAATGGACATGATATTTAAAACATTTATATTTTAATCTCTTCAATATATCTTAAAATGAAAGTAAAAAAAAAAAAACGTCATATTTGATTTATAATAATGAAATAAGTAATATTTTAATCTGTAGCAATGGGTTCCACAGCAGAGTATACTGGAGTCTCTATGCTTGGATGGCAACCAATGTAAGAAAAGGAATACACTGAATACAAAATTGTGGAGAAGGCAATGGGGAAACCACTCCACTATCTTTGCCTAAATGTCTTGGCAATTGACAGAAATTAAAGAAAACAAAAATCTGCAGAGAACTATGACAGCCTGCATATTTAATGGATATGACACTCTTAAAAAAAAGAAATGTTGCATTAGCACATTCAGTGCCAAAGGAAGACCTAAACGATATTAATTATGTAATATTCCCCTTTTTGAACTATAAACATTCTCTTCATTTTATGGCTATATTGAATCTTGGACCAGCACCTAGTTGGATTTTAGATACCACTACTTGGGTTGATCACTGTGGCTGGTGTAGGAAAGGTGGCATGATTGAAAAATCACCAAGTTGTTGAAAATCACATTGTTCTGGTTTATTCCTGAAATGTATTGAAAGAGAATGTTACTTACCAAAAAAAGGGCACGTTTTCTATACGATATGCCAAAAATAAAATAACCAAAATAGACGCAAGTCTGTGGCAGCTATTGCCATAAATGCATCTCAGATATGCTAATATTGTGTGTCCTCTTCCACATGTCAACCAATAAAAAAATTGTTCTGTCAATAAAAGCGGTTGGTGTTCTTGAATTGGGAAGTTGTTTATTTTTCTACCGCATCTGTTGGCTTGCGTGTTGGATTTCTGATTGCTTATGTATATTGGGATATGTGGCATTGGACCTGTGATTCATGATTTCGACATTCTTTCTGTCCCTTTATCCTCGAGTTTAGACTTGCAATTTGTTTATTTCGTTGTGGAATTAAGGTGCCATATCAATTTTTGAACAGGGACAGCAGCTTTGGAAAATAAGGAAAGTGAAGAGTGTTATATAGAGATCATTCCTCCTAGCATCAACCAGGAATTGGATTGCCACTAGCAGGCCAAACATTTCCTCGCTTGTGGAGTTTGAATTCCCCCTCTTGTCTGTTTAATTAGAAAAGGTGATAAATCACAGCTCCCAGTCCACACTTATTTCTGACTGAAATATTTTTGGTTGAAACTGATTGGTGATCGACTGGAGTGTTGTTTCCAAGTGTTCTGAATTATCATGTCCAATTTACAAAAAGAGATGTTCCATTAACACATTCAGTGCCAAAGGAAGACCTAAATGATATTAATTATGTAATATTACCCTTTTTGAACGATGAGCATTCTATTTATTTTATGGCTATATTGCATCTTGGACCAGCACCTGGTTGGATTTTAGATACCGGCGTTGCCCGTGCTTGATTCAAAAATTGTACGACTCATACAGCAATCACTATCACTTGACTTAAAAATATTTTTGCTCTTCCTTGCCTTTAAAGGAGTGCCCTTTGCTGTGCTGATGCTGCTACATGCCTTACTTCTTGCCTATCTCACACTGCATATTTTTTCTAAGCTCTATACTAAACATTAAATCTGTTACGAAAAAAGAACTAAACAAAATGAACACAAAATGATCAGCTTTAAAAAAGGACTCATAACTGGAAAAACCGAATGAAAAAAAGAATGTTAACAACAAATACTTTTTCACACCCAACCCAGTTCTGCGGAATCAGAATCAACGTTGAATTTAAGCAAGCGAATGAGCCAATTGGAGTAAAGTGCCATGCAGATTTAAATTTTTCCCACTTGTGACGAATGCAGCTATCAATTTTTTTTGCATGCTAGCATGCTAGTTAACATTCGTGTCAGTCAGCTGTTGGCTCTCATGCTGGCCAATAGAATCTTTCTGCCTATTCATGGCAGCCAGCTATTGGCTCTCACTCTGGCCAGTACAAAATGGCTGCAAACTACATGAAAACTGCTGTAGAAGCATGAAAAAATTGATTATTTCCACTATTGATGGGAGTTGGGAAATGCAAAGTCAGTCTTGGTCTTCCTGCTAATTTGGAGCATGTGCATGTAAATTTTGGTGCAAATCCGTCGAAAATTGCGGCTGTGCATTCGTTACATACACACACACACATCCTGCATTTTATATATAGAGATACTTGGGTGATCACTGTGGCTGGATGTAGAAATGGTGCTGTGATCAAAAAGTGACACTGTTGTAAAAAAAATCACTAACAATGAAAAACACTTTATTCATGTACTTCAGCATTGAGACAGGATGGCTATTACTTTGGAAAAAATGGGGAAAACAAAGAGTGTCAAATAGGGCTCCTTCCTTATAGCATTGACCTAAGGGGTCAAAACACTCCCCCTTTTATGGAGCTTGAACACTTTCCTTCTGATAACTTCATTAGGAAATGTCATCAGTTACAGATCCCTGCTCACACTCGTCCCTGACCAAAATAGGGTGAAACTGATTGGAAATCTGAGATGTCACTCCCAAATGCTTTGTTTTATATACTATGGCCAGCAGTTCCTTCAATTGTAACAGCTTGCCTGACAATATTCAAGATGTCTACTTTTATATTATAATAATCTTCAATAATCTGCATTAGAGATATCTCAACAGAAGACACAAATCAAAAGAGTGTTTTTTTTTTTTTCAAACTTAACATTTGTGTCTTGGATCAGCACCTGCTTTGACTTTAGATGCCACTTCATCGATGACCACTGTGGCTGGATGTAGAAACAGTGGCATGATTGAAAAGTGACTCTGTTGTCAAAAATCCCAGACAAACATTTGAAAAAAATCATTCCAGTTTATTGATGTGCTTCAACATCAAGACAGGATAGAATCTACTAAATTGGTTTGGGTTGTTTTACAGCATATCAACCTCAATGGGTTATTTAATACCAACAAGATTTTTATTGTTGGTAATATTTCTTAAAAAATATTTATTAAAAATGCTTTATTAAATGCTTTATTAAATTTATTAAAATTATAAAAAATATTAAAAAATATTTCTTAAAAATATTTCTTAAAAATATTTATTAAAAATGTACTGCTGGTAATAAATTTTCTAAAAAAGTATTACTGGTATTAAAACCTATTTTTATACTTTCATAGTGTTTTGCTATTTACCCATTGCTGGGACCCTGACAGGTGCTACCAACCCAGGTCATGGTGGACCTGGAAACACCAGCAATTAAGAAATGGTTCCATGCTCCTAGGAACCTCCTGATCAAAGGCTTTGCTGCTGGATGTAGTCTATCATCATACCCATACACTTCTACTAGACTTTAAAAAAAAATGGAAAACACAATAGGTCAATGCTACAAGGAATGAACTCTGAGTTGGACAACCATGAGCTGGGGAAACAATTCCTCTTTTATGAACTCCTTTTTTCTGTCAGCTTGATTAGGAAAAGTTTTAAATCAGTGCACCCATCCCAGACTGAAATATTTTGGTTGAGACTGATCAGAGATTGTTAAAAGTCCTGCCTCCAAAAAAAAGGTGGTAGGGGGTTGGTTTAGACAATTTTTTCAACCTCTTGGAATAAAATCTTAAGTTGTGTCAGATATGATTTTCCAAATGACATCACAAAAATCCATCTTCAACAACTGATTCTTAAAATGTCATCTAATTGTTAGCAAAATTCAAAAGCAAAATTATGCTCAAAGTATTACTATTAACATAACACTAACCCCAAATTGTCAGCTTTTAAAATGTTAATTTTAGTAACCTATTCTTCACCTGTTTCTTGCAAGATAAATGTAGCACATTGTTTCATGAAAATTCACTCCTTTGGTGGTGAGATTGGAGTGACTTCTCCAGGGCTCAGGGCTGTGTGATGGTATAAGGAGGCAATGTGCTGCCCAGACTGCATGTGCCCCACTCTCAGTCATACTGACAAGATTCAAAAGGAATGTTAATGACTATCCTCAAAATGATAGACAATACTTTTAGTGACCATTGTTTTAAATCCAAATCCTTTGCACATGGTACTATAAAAAATGGGTTTCAAATTTCATTATTTGACACAATTTAGACACAATATTTGACATAATATCCTTGAAATATCAATTTCAAGGATATTTTGTTTTCAAATTGATCATATACTTCAAACATATCATAATGGCTGGCCGCTTGTATCTGAGTATGCCAGTCTGCAAAGGGTGGCTAACCAATCCCTGTTGCAGACACCTGCTCAGGCACATTTGTGCTTGTTCAACACCCACAGATCCCACCTGTGGTTTATACTGCAACTATACTGAGTGGACCTTAGTTTCTAGGAGAGAGTGCATTATCTGACATAATCAACAGTCTGAACAAGGCCTGTATACTCAAACCCTCAGGCATGATGACTTGTGAATTCATACTAGCACAACCATTGACAGCTCCCAAATAGTTCCATCTACCCAATATCACTCACAGGGTTTGGGTCAACTTGTGGTATGATCTTCCACTTTCCAAAGGTACCACATGCTGGGATTGCCTCTCCAGGAAGCTAACATCAAAAGGTTACTTTTCTGTTAAGTTGACCATGGTGAGATTTGAACCCGGATTTCATGGTCGGATAATGAACACTGCAACCACTTGGTCATGTGCCCATAAATATGATGCTATCTTAGAGCATCCGTCATCCTCACAAAGGTATCCTCAATTATGCATATAACACAAAATCCCGAAGAATTCTGAATCCAGATTTGGAATCCGTGTACCTGATTTAGTCTAAAAGAAAAAGAACACATTTTTACTCCATTAAATCTTGAACTTCATTGGCATTCACAATTTAGCCAAATTTAAAGTTAAGCAAGGTCAAGCTTGGCCAGTATTTAGATGGGTGCCCACTTGGGAATATCAGGTGCTGTAAGCTTGTGGATGTGTGGGTGATGTAAGCTGCTTGGAATGAGAAGTTGGAGAACCAAGTTTGAATTCCAGCTGAGTTTGTTTCATTCACTTCCATGCAAATACCATTGAGAAAGGTTATGAATCTACCTCTTCTCCCCCACCAGCTATGTGTTAAATAATAGGACATGTATCTGGAAAAATTATTGTTACAGATACTAATTCTTTCCAAATCTTCCAACATGCTCAGAGCCAGCACCAAAGAGGAAGGCTCACCAAACTACATGATAATTCCAAATGACTTCTGGAGAGAGTGGAGTCATGCTTCTGTAGGGGGAGACAATGTTCTATGATGATATCCAAATTAACTTATTAGAGCATCATTTATCTGAGTTTGAAAGACAAAAAAGTTTTGTAACAAAGAAAAGAGTCCTGAACTGTTATGTAATAACAGTCCTCCTATATGGCAGTGAATGCTGGACAATCTCCTCACAGATGAAGAAGAGACTTGAAGCAAGAGAAACAAAGAAAAGAGTACTGAACTGTTATGTAATATCAGTCCTCCTATATGGCAGTGAATGCTGGACAATCTTCTCACATGAAGAGACTTGAAGCAAGAGAAACAAAGAAAAGAGTACTGAACTGTTATGGCATATCAGTCTTCCTATATGGCTGTGAATGATGGACAATCTCCTTACAGATGAAGAAACTTGAAGCAACAGAAATAAGGTTCTACAGAAGGATGCTGAGAAAACCATGGATAGAAGATGTGAGCAATGATGAAGTTTTAGAAAAAATGAGAACAAAAAGGACACTTATACTTAACATCAGGAAGAGACAGTTGAAAATTCTAGGGCTTGGAAAACTTGATACACATTAGAGAACTTGAAAGCAAGGACAGAGGAAAACAACATGTAATCTACCTAGCTAGCTTGAGTAAATGGATGGCACAGCCAGGTTTAAGAGAAATAACAAAGACAAAATTTATTAAGAGCTACAAAGGACAGGAAATTGTGGAGAGCTGTGTTTGCCTATGTCACAGAAGGAGAATTCAGATTTACTTACAAGAGGTTCTTGTCATCAGGTCCATGACGCAGCGATGCATCAGGTCCCTTTGCTTTGAGCCGGTAGGGGGACATATACACCTGTTTCTCGGATGTAACCACTGTTTCTGAGTTACTGTAATAAAAGAAACACAAAACAAAAAATATATTGAAAAACAATAGAACATAATAATCCTCTGTATCAAGCAGAAATAATTATTTTTTATTATTATAAAGAGTATACTTTAGAAGTATGTGCTAGACTTTGGAAAATTCCAAGAGCCTGTCTGTCTTCAAATTATTTTGTAAGCTTCCAGATCAAAGATATTCTCTGAAAATGCATTTGACTTAAATAAAAAGCACTTAATATCATGTGATAATGTAAATTTAGATAATGTGTATAAATTTAAAAAAAAGTAATTTGAACTACTTGCCTTGTTTGCGTTAAGCTATAAAAGAAGTTAAAGGTTTTAAAATGTAACTCCATTTAGAAAGTAAGGTAGAAAATAAAATAACACTAACATTAAAATGCTGGATATATTACGTTGGTGCAAAACTAATGTCGTTTTCTCACATAGTAACATATGTGAGAAAACGACATTATTTTTGCACCAACCTAATATCAGTGTGGGGCAATGTTTAATGTGTTATTCTGGTTAATCAAATTTATTAAGTAATTATTATTTAAATTGTATTTATAATTATTAGTTAAATCTTCAGTGGGTGCCACATAAGCTTGGTATATAACAACATATAACTAAAATGTATCTCCTTACTGTGAAATTGTTAGTGAGATTATACATAACCTCAGAGAGGTTAAATCTTGTTTTTATATGAATTTGCCCAATAGGCTTATTAAATAAATTTATCTTTTTTGATGGGATCTTATTTTTCATGTACATTTACTATTAAGTTTTATTAACCCTTTAATGCCCACTATAAAACCTCATATTAATTATAAAATTCAAGATAAAAATATGGTATTAAATATAAAAATTCAACATAAAAATCTGGCATTAATTTTAAAATTTTAAATAAAACTCTGATATTAATTATAAAAACTTTAAATAAAAATCTGGTATTTAAAAACCTTGTATGATAGGTTTCTTAAAAAAGTTAGTATTAATTATAGGATTATGCCTATAATCCATTCATGTCAACTTTCCTATTTTGGAGCTAGGCTAATTATTATAGATCAATAATGAATAGATATATATTTAATAGAAAGTTTTCCGATACTATATTGTAGATAATTGTCATCAATATTTTTTGTGGATTTGTTTATTTAATACTGACAAGATTTTTATTACTGGTAATAATTTTTCCAAAAGTGTATTGCTGGTAATATTCTTTTCCTTTAAAAATGTATTGCTGGTAATAATTTTTCCTTCATAATTCATTGCTAGTAATAATATTTTACAAAAGGTATTGCTGGTTTTAAAACCTATTTTTACACTTTCATAGTGTTTTGACTCCAGTTTGTGGGGGATTTAACTATTTGCCCATAGCTGTGACCCTAACAGGTGCTACTACTCTGGGTCATGGTGGACCTGGGAACATCAGCAATTAAGAGGTGGTTCCATGATCCCCCAAAACCTCCTGGACAGAGGCCTTGCTGTCGGATGTAGTTTATCATCTTACCCAGGACATAGATGTAGTTTATCGTCATACCCAGGATGCAGATGTAGTTTATTGTCTTACCCAGGATGTGAATGTAATTTATCATCATACCCAGGATGTGGATGTAGTTTATCGTTTTACCCAGGATGCTTTTTTGCAGAATAACAGAAAATTGTTTTAACGATAAATCTTCATATTTTTTATCTACTTTTAAAATAGAGATTTAAAAAATACAATTCTTTATGAGTAATGCATTTTTTGCAGTTAGAGACAAATAATTGAACTGAAGGTGAAAATAAATAATATTATGTTTACTATAATATTAATAGATACTCATAATACTATATAATAATCAATAATAATGATTATACTGAAGTTGTTTTGACATAGAAACAAATCAAGTGAATTTTTGATTGGTCATTTTAAAATCATTTGTAGAATTTATATATTAAGTGTGTGCAAAGATTTTCAGCATTTGTTTTTTTTTTTAAATTATTTAAGCCATTAACTGCAGGTGATCTGAATTTCTACCATTGCAGCCCAACAAGACAGACATTTCTGTACAAGTACATATATTTTAAGTGTAAGAATCCTTTTTGTTTTGATTTTCTTCACTGTTGCTTGCATATATTTGATCCATGGTATTCTTAGCATCCTTCTGAAGAACCACATGTTTCAAGTCACTTCTTCATCTTTGTGGAGATTGTTCAGCATTCACTACCATATTGGAGGACATATCACATAACAGTTAAGTACTCTTTTCTTTGGTTCTAATGAAATTTTTCTGTTTCTTAATACTCTGCTTAGCTTTTGGAATGCATCTTTTCCTATCACAATGCGCCTTCAAATTCCAGCATCGCACTTTCTGTCCTCTGTCAAAACACTTCCCAGACATTTAAATTTTTGTGCTGGTTTGATTTCGGTATCACCTATATGTAATTTGCATTTTTGGTTGTGTTCCTTTTGCTAACTACCATTACTTTTCTATAAAGGTTATGTTTTGTTGTTCATGCTGCAGAAGGTCCTGGATCCATCCATGATTTTCAGCAATTGGCAGTAATAAATGAACCCTGATACAAAACACTCAACTGTGTGTTCAGTCTCTTGTTTCCCAAAGAAAAGGATGCTGAGAACTTTTGCATACAATAAAGGACATTGTGCTGGCTACAGCCATGATTTTCAGTACTTTGCAGTGAACCCATTTTCATCTCCAGTGTCAACTGACCAAAAATAATTTTCTAATATCTGACAAGGAGCAAAATATTGCTGCCATATCTGGTCTGCTGCTCCTGCTATATATTTAGAGATTCTTGGTAACATCCAAATAAAAATCTGCAATGTTAATAGTCTTAACCTGGCATCTCAGCTTCAGTCACTTTCCTACTGCTGTAACGTAGCTTCCTGTTCCTTTTCTATAAATACTTTCATGGTAATTCTTCTGCTGAATTTTCCTCTATGGTACTTAGGCTTTATGAATTTAAGCACAGTACTAGATTGGCAGTTAGGTCTCATCATTTTTCAGTTGAAATAGATGCTAGATGTAACCATAAGTTCTATAATAACATTTTCTTCTCTCACACTTCTAGTTTGTTGTGGAACTCTCTTCCAGCTTCTTGCTTCCCGGTTAACATTGATCTTCAAAATTTAAATGCAGTATCAATTGTTATCTTCTCTCTTCTTAATTCTTATCATTCTCTCTCCTTAATAGTGTTTCTTTCTGCTGTTTCTCATGCTCTCTAAGACTCAATAACCCCCTTGAGTCTTAGTGGCTTTATTGCTTTGCTTGGGGGTGAAATGATTAAAAAAAATGCATGTTGGTAAGATGATATCTAATGTTTTACTCTGACAATTCATGTGGAAGCCATTTTCTTGTAGTATGTTTCTCACTCCAGATCATGCCAGAAAAGATTTTGCACTTAGTGTCCTTCAGAGAAGCAAGATGCAGAGTTAACCAGAAGGATGACTTCATGGTTACCAAACTGCATCTGGGAAGCATGAATAAGAAAATTCGTATGACAGGCAATTGTATAAAAACTATCCTGCAGCAAGGAGAATCTCTCATACATAACACATGAGAATGTAAGGATCATATTTTGCATGAGGGACTTGGGTCTGCTTATACACACTGGCTGACAGTAATTGACAAAATTAAGAAAAGATACTTCTGAGCGACTCAGTCTTATGCTTTCATTAGTCTGATAAAGATGATATTTAAATACAGTCTTAACACTCAGCAAATTTTCATTCAATTCCAATCTCAATGGAACAGGACTGTTATATTATTTCAAACATTATTATGGTGGGTACTTCATATTTGAAATAGATGCCCCATTTTTATTTATTAAACAGTGGGATTGAAGGGGAAACCATGTTTGATGCAGTGTGTGCTTTACCACTCAACCATGGAGAATGTCGCAGGTTATTTTTACCCATATTTGCTTCACTGAGATTATTCTCTTGTGGGATCTTCCACAACAAACCAGCCTTACCACTTTTTAGGAAATGCACTCTTCCTATTTGGTAAGTAACATCTTAATTTCATACAAATATAACAAGTATTCATTGGTCAATCACCTTCAATCAAGCTTGTTGATTGGTCAGTTCCGACCAATCAAACCGCCTGCACGCGACCAATCTGTTTTCCCGCTCATATGCTGGGATCCTACCATGTGGTACATGACCATTTTATAAACCCAACACGTGTAAACTCCCTCGAGTTTTCTTTTCATTCATCTCTCTCGCACGTTTCATTCCTTGCTACCAAGTGCCAAGATGTAACCTTCAAGAACTCCTGTCTTAGCGATTGTGGTGAGACGTTAAAGACAATTACCAACATTCACAAACTCTGAAATCACTTCTGAACTTTTACCAACTTTACAACTCACAATTCCAAACTTTATTCTTCTAAATTACAGTTTAATATTACTTCTTCGTAATATGAACTCAGGTACAACTAATACTCAATCAAAGGGACACGACTCTGTCCTACCTTTTTAGTTCGCATGCATGTATATCCAATATTAATAAATTCAATTGTTATGTTTTGAAATCATTACATTCTGTTTTGTATTTTATACTATGTGCTATTTACGTCAAATATAAATTGCATTGCGTCCACGCATTGTCCTTAATCCCACCTTTCCTAGCCAAAGTTAAATATTGGTAACTCAATCACTACAATAATGATGACCGCGATGTTCGTCGTTCACAACAACAATGGTAATACAACCACTATATATATTGGTGATTCTGTCGGAAATAAACAATAACGGTAACCCCTATCGCTACACTCTCAAAAACTTCACATCTGCTCAGTCTTGTATCCAAGATGTAAACAGAGCAATAAAATGTGACATCTATTTCATATATGAAGTATAATAACATTTGAAGTAATAAAATATTAGGCTAAAACTAAATCCATTAATCCTTGAGAAATTATAGAAATATTATCTAAAAGATTTTGCAGGCATCACTTTGAATTCTTGTGGTTTACCACTGCATGCATTGTCTTCCAAGTCAAATTCACCTTTCTTTAACTTTGCATACCATTCAAAACATGTACTGCTTCCAACCAAATCATCTCCACAAATTTCATGAATCACCTTCTTTGCTTCTGCTGTTGGCCATATCTCATCTACTGTAACGTTTTTTTTTTCTTTTTCTTTTTCTTTTTGCTATTAATATAGGATGGATGAACACTGATACAAAACATTCAATTGTATATTCAATCTCTTGTTTCCCCAAAAAGAGGGTGCTGGAAACTTTTGCACACAGTGAGGAACACAAATTGTTTAGTCATAATGGAGTCATAATAGTAGCATCCCAAATTTGAGTTATTTTATACTAATATCTTTAATAAAGGTATATCCTTTAAAACTCTCTTATAAGCACATATAAGTATTTCTCATTTGTGGAACTTGCTTCTGGCTCCATGCTTTCCAGCCATCTTTAATCTGCAAAAATTTAAATGCAATGTCAATCACCATCTACTATCCTCCTGATTACTCTTTCCTCTTGTCACTTATTAATATTTCTGTTCCTAATTCTTCTATGCCCTGTAACCTCTTGTGTCTTAGTGGCTTTACTAGCTTGCATGCATGGGGTGATAAAAAAAAAAAGAAAAAAGAAGGAATTTGTTAACAAAATGGCTATTATTTCAGGTAATAAACAAATCAGAATTGACATGGCCCTGAGCTACGGAGTGGATTTTTTCCTGTTTTAATATTTTCATGGAAAAATTTAAAATTAAATAATATTTTACCCATGTTCATTATTCAATAGATACTTAATCATTTTATAGTGACTATAAGATTTTTATAAAAGAAGAAGGATTTGTAAAGAGCTTCAACTTCTTTGGTTTGAAAGTCAACAAATTTTTTTCTTTTATCAAGGCATTTCTAAGCATTATTGAATTAAATGTTTAATGTTATAATCATTGAACTATTGTCATTAGTCAAAGTTTTATGTATTCTCATGCATTTTATATTGAAAATAAAGACAGAAATGGAAATATGAGTTAAAAATCTTTTTTTTTCTTGCTTTTTTAAGCATTTGTCATTTGAAGTTTCCTTGTGGTTAATATAGAATAATGAACATTAATTCTTATATTAAGCTTGTTTGTTTTGATATTGTAATTCAGAAGATAGAAACAGAAAAATATCAGACATAGCTTATTAATTGCAACTGTATTGAGAAAATATAAAAAGCCTTTTATATAAATTTGCAAAATTGATAAATGGAGTGACTTGGGGTTTTCTTGAAGAATTCATTCTTATTTTTTGACTGTTGTATTTGCAGTCATTCAAAATAAAGAATTTCACTGAAGATTTCAAGAGTTATTTAAAGAAACAAAAATAAAAATATTCATGTTTAAAGTGTTCAAATTTGATTCTCATGTCATATAGTTTTGCAAAAGTTGTACATCTTGTATCTTTTGTATTCAGTTAATTATACATATATATGAGAGTAAGGGCACTTTGACCTGTTGTAATGGTGAGCAATCTTATCTTGCTAGATCAATTATTAGTTGAATAATGAGTTCAATCCTCACTGAGAGCCCCATATTTTCGACTTTGCGCCAGATCTAAGCTATGCTTCGAATACCACCTTTTGGGCATCTCAGCATGTTGTAATGGTTAGCGAGCATATTTCTCTAGAACAATTATGACTGAGTAGTGAGTTCAATCCTCATTGAGTGACCCATACTATCGGCCTTGTGCCACATATAAGCCATGCTTAGAAAATCACCATACGGAATCTTGGTGTGGTGTAGTGTTTAACAAGCTTGTCTTGTTAGAACAATTATGAATGAGTAGTGAGTGCCCCATGCTTTCAGTCTTGTGCCACATGTAAACCACTAGTGCAAGATCAAACAAAAGGTGCTAGAGAAGTGTGCTGCTGACCCCTCACATTGGCATGCTGTTGTCCTCCAAGCATCTGCAAACTTCAGAGAAGTCCAGTATCAAAAACTTATCAATCATGACCTGACATCTTGATTTCAGTCATTTTCTAACTAACATCACGACTTCTCCAATGTCTTCTCTATAAATATTTTCATGGCAGTCGTTCTAATGAGCTCTAGCCCTTGGTAACCATGACTGCATGAATTTAAGCATACTACCAGATTGGCAACTAGATCTAATCATTTTAATTATAGATGTAACTATAAGTTCTATTCTAATAGTTTCTTTTCTCATACATCTTGCCTGTAGAAATCTCTTCCAGTTCCTTGCATCCCTGCCACCTACAATCTTCAAAAATTGAAATGCAACATCAATTGTCATCTTTTAATTTCCCTGAATCCTGTTCTTTTATTGTACTTTCACCTCATAAAAGTCTTCTCCATAAGAATTTCTCCAACAACAGTTTGGTATGTTGCAAGGAAACACTTGCATATGACACCCTACAAGCTGTGTCTTGTTCAAACCTTAAAGATAGATGACAAGCAAAAGCGCAAATAATTCTGGGTTGATATGCAAGAGAAACTTGAAGATGAGTTTGAAAAATGTCTTGTTTTTAGTGATGAGGCCACATTTTATATGAATGGCAAAGTCAGTAAGCATAAGATTCACATATTGGGTGAAGAAAATCCCCACACCACACTAAAAGTAGCTGTTCTGCACCATCTCCAAGGTTTGTTTTGTTTGTTTGTTTTTTTCTGAGGGAAACATGACTGGTGATGTTTATCCACAATTATTGTGTTTCAGTACTTAAACCCTCTGGCCTTCTTTATTTACTTTTAACCATTAAGCAAAATAAGGATAAATCTGTTTCAGATGCAAAAAGAGAAGAGGGTTACCACAGGCATTTTCTTCTGAAGGTTTTATACCTTGTCATGAGAAGATCATATTTGTGATGAGCCCTAACACAGAAGTTTAAAAGCAGACTACAGTGATTGAAATGTTGTGAGTATAACAACAGAGACAGATCTAAATTGCAATGTATGTAAATCGGCATGAGTCAAAATTAGAGTATAACCACTTTTATGTTACTGACTGGGTTTTAGTAAGGAAGACAAAGAGAGCAATATATCACAGTAGTAGTATATTGCTGATCATACATAAAATTGCTAACTGCCAAGGGCTGTAACTGTCCCCTAACTGGTGACCCTTAAGGGATATAACACTACAAAGACCAAAATATGCATTCTGTTCTAAACAGCAAAGCAGATAACAGTAATTCCTCATTTCAAAAATACCATAAAAAAATAAATTCTTAGTTGAAAATTTATACCAGTTTTTTTTTTTTTTGTTTTTTTTAACCCTCGACTGCTCCAATCATTGGTGAGGAACCTGAGGGCGGAAGAAACAGAATTTGATTTTTCTTTTTCATGATACTTTCAGTGGGCTTTCAGATAGCTTGGCAGCACCTATCTCCTCAACAAGTGGGTCGTCAGGTTTTGAATTCAGAGTTGTCTTTACCCTAATCCAGTTGCCACCAAATGCAAGGACCCAGTCTGTCCTGTTATTTACCCATAGCTGGGGGAGTAGAAGAGTTGAATTTACACCTTTCCCAAGGGCATTACCATGTAAGTGAATGTACTAGTTACCAATGTTGAAATTGGGTAGGTTTAAAAAAAAAAACAAAACAAAAAGAAAAATAATTATTATTTTAAAGTGACCCAAGCTCGCCCAGCCAAAAGTCAGTCAAATCTTTTTACAAGAATTTAGGAATAATTCATAGATGTTTAAATTGGTAATTTTCCTAATTGTTTATGTGTAAAAGAAGGAATTAGTTACAAGCGGCTCAAGTCACTCCATTTGCTTGATGGACATTTAAAAGAAAAACAAACTTCAAGATCAAAAACTGGATTAGTAGAATTATGGCAAGAACAAAAAAGAAAAAATCAAGCAGATTTAGCGGAAGCGAGAAATCAGTTCACATTCTTTTTTTTAACAAAAGGAATGAACAAACACGCAAACATACAACAAAAATGCTTGCACTAGCTAGATCAGTGGACATGAAGAAAAAAGAAAAAGTTTTTTTTTTTTAGGTTAATTCATTCATTCCCAAAATGATAAGCTGCATTACCTGCAAAGTAAACATGACACAATAGCAATTTTAATACATTGAATCTCTACACAAACATTAGACAAATACTTATGTTGAAAGTGAGGTTTCTCGGTGCACTGTTGTACAAACCAATATGAATAAAATACCAAAAATCGTCACTAAACAGCCACAGAAGTAAATTTGCGATGCTTTCTGGTGTCAATTTGACAAAATTCAATTTGCCCTGAGAAAAGTGACATTGAGCGAAAGTAGAAATATCAATTTTTTACATAAATGTCATTTTGAACTTTGCTTTTTCGGATCCGACATTCAGAGAAACTTGAGCTTTTTGAGTTTCTCCCAAGCCAACAAACCTGTTTGCTCAGCTGTCCAAAATGAAAATTTCTAAAGATTATTCCTTACTTCTTCATCCATTCTTCTGTCCAAGATTTACAAGAATGACTTAAAACTAGATGTACGAAAACCAGCGGAAGGTACGATGTCAAATAGTAAATTTGAGAATGAGATATTCGATAATCATGACATAGATGTTCTTCGAAAGGAAGAAGTGCAAATGGAATATTTAAACTGTATACTCGTAGAAGAAAGAGAAAAAATTTTGCATGGTCTCCATCTGAGATTCTGAAATGGCACTTTCTGTTTAGTGATTATCTTGCAGTGAAGTGTTATCAAAAACTGAAATGGAATAATTCTGTCATAATTTATCTTAGTAATGTACACATGTGAGTGGATGTGCAGACGGTGTAATAGATATCAGAAAGTGGATTCATAGAGACAAGTTCAAATTCCAGCTGAGCCTTCTGCAATCACTTTCACATAAATACTCTTGGTTAAAGCATGAATGTCTCTTCTCCACCCCAGTTATGAGTTAAATAGTAAACTGGGCTATCTAGCCTTGGATGGCAACCAGTCTAATAGAAGGAAAACTTTAAACTATGTAGAAGGCAATGAGGAAACCACTCTACTATGTTTCCAAAGAATGCATATCAATTCACAGTTAATAAAGAAGAAAGAAGCCATGGAGAGCCATGACCCCTTATATTAAAGGACATGACATTTAAAAAAATATACATATGTACCAAGGCCAGTTTTAAGAGCAACAAGATCCAATTGGAAATATTTTTCACAATTACAGAATTAAGAAAGCAAAAGGAAAATAAAATGCTGTTCTCTCTAAAACCTGCAATTCCACACTACTTCTAACAAAAGGTTAGCAAGGAAACCCCCATCAGTACTGGAAAGAATAATGACTACTGGAAAAATTGTTTTAAGAGAAAAATTTTATAAATTTTCAACTGACAATGAAGGTTGAATGTTTTCTTAGGAGAAAAGGAAATTGAACATAGAATGGACAGTGCTAGAGGTAGTTTCTCCCAATACCACAAATTGCTACAAAACCAAAACATCAATTTGAAAGCTCTAGATTGAGACTTTCATACAGATATTATGCATGTGCCAAACCTTTTTAGCAAATTCTTACCATTGGTTATTTAGAAATTCCATACTATGTCCAAATGAATCTACTAATAGAAGACAATAATCCTGCTTCCCCTCCCAAGGCCAATACACTGATGATGAAGGATGGCTATGCGACTGAATTAGGTATTCATATTTGTGATAAAAATGATCTTGGACAGAAAATCAACATCCTCTGCGAAGTGTTCCAAGAAATAGGACTCAAGATAAACCTTTTCAAAACAGAAACTATGGTCTGGAATTGAAATGAGAGCAGTCATGGAGCTTAATGTGAATCCATCATAAAAGATTCAGGATGTGCACTTAGTTAATATTAAACATTTCAAATACCTCATTGTATGGATGAGTTGAAACAAACTTAGTATAGGAGATGAGGAAATTGAATATAGAATAGGCTACGCTAGGGGTAGTTTCACCCAACACCACAAATTGCTACAAAACCAAAAGTATCAACCTGAAAACTTGAGTCATGTTCTTATATAGTTTCTTCAGATCAAAAGTTTCATATGGATACCATACATGGTGCCAAACCCATTCTGAAATATCTAAACTGTTGTAACAATGCCACTCATTGCTCTAAAACATGATGTGTGATGTAGTCGCTCGCAATGGCACTAAATTCTGTTACTGCATCTAATAAAAAAACCACATGGCCACAAATTTGTTGATTACATCAATTGATTATTTTTGTTGTTTATTTTTTTTGTTTGTGTGAATTGCCAAGTGAGATAGAGAAAGACGACAGATGGATGTGTCTTAGCAGCAGGTTATTAAACTGCCCTCTACAAGGGAACATCTTAATGCTGTCTGCAACCAGCTGACTCACAAGTCAGCCAGCATGCTTTGCTTACAATCTTTCTCCTCCTAGTTTAACGGCCTCAGTGAAAAACTTGCCAGAAGACTCTCCTGTTCCTGTTCTTCCTTTTATATTTCAACTTTTGTGTAGGGGAACACTTCCGGTTCCATTTCAAGAGGCTTATAGAATCACCTAGCGTCTTCTAGAAATGACCAGATTTCTTCTGAAGCATCTCGAATTGGAAGTCCTTAGTCATATATTTATTTATTTAGGAGGTCAGATTCCTGGCCTAATGGTGTGCCCCTGATAGCCATGTTAACCTTTCTTACTGAGGGGTTGACTTTAAAAGGCTATTGTGTTGTTTGGTGACTGGATGACCTGTTAGGCCACATGGTAGTAATTTCTAGTGTCGCTAAAATTCTTTTTTCTTTCTATTTTTAAAAAGAACCTAATACAGATTTACCCCGAAATTTCTCACATGCCACCCATTACATAACACTGTCAGCTGTATACAACCACTGTCTAAGATCAATGGTTAAAAATGGCTTTCAGTAAGTGAAGCCTGTGGGTCTTGGCAAAGTTCATCCTTCTTTGAACATTGTGGTGCTACAGAATCACAAAGAACAGTACCAAATAGAAACCACATCACTTGAGGACTACCAACAGCAGCAACCACTAAAATGAAATGCATAATGAAGATGCTGACATTCCACATTACTTCAAACAAAAGGTTAGGAAGGAAACCTCCATCAATACTGGAAAGAGCAGTAATAAATACTGCACTTGAGAAACCTATTTTCCTGGAAAAAAAGATTTTATAAATTTCAACTGAAAGCTGCACTGGCTGCTCAGTCAATGAATGCCAAAATGTTTCCTTTAAAAGACAGCTTTTATTACCATTTGATAGAGTAAACAATGATTACAGCCAAGATAATTTTAGCAGTGAACACTGCTTGTGGTACATAAATAATCATATTATACAGTCACTGTTCAATGATAATAGTCTGGAGGATATTTTCTTAGATTTTCTAGCTGACTTATTTACCAGTAATCTATTCTACTTTCATGTTTCTTTTGACTTTTGACCTGGTAAAGTATCTAGGTAAAAATTTGTTGTAATGGAATGTCCAACACCTCCATATCACATACATGGACTGACCATATCAGTAGATATATATAGTAAGCACAGGATATACCTGACAGACTTGCTTCGGCAATTAGTTGGAGTTTCATCTCCAGGTAAGCTAGCTGAACACTTTGCCTTTGGGCAGAGAGGAACCAAGACAAGGCTATGCCAAAGGGCAGAGTCTCATCTGGGGTGGTAGACAGCTATCCAACCCCATTTTTACAGGTTCTATGGGGAATTTTTGCCTCGGCATATAAGCTCAGTTTTGAACCCACATTAAAAACGGTTTTGTGCCACATCCTGACTTGTGGGGAGGCAAGGTAAATAACCTTGTTTCAGGAATTACTAGCCTACTAACCAATTCCGTGGCTTTCAATAGTGTATTCTTTTTTACAATAAACCTTTCTTTCTTTAATCTACGTATGTGTTGCTTTCACTCGAATACCACCTTTGTCTGTCTGTATCCTTCTTTAAGGATACAACACAATTATACCATCAAACCTTGCATTGACCCTGAGTAATCTGAATCCAAAACAGTGGTACTAATAGTTTGTCTTAAGAGCTTGAGTGATGAAATAGTCTTTGTCTAAATCATGCTGAACAGTTGCAATTTTGGAAGGTCACTGAAAGTACCCCTATTGAGCTACAAGAGATTTGATGCCATAACTCACAAAAATGACCATAAATAAAAGAAACTTTCTTTTTGATAATTCTCTTTGCTTGTCTTCAAAAGAATCTGACAATGGAACAGAGACGACAAAAGAAAGCACTGTGCAAAACATAAAAGAAGAATTCTTTCTCCTTGATCTTATTTGCACACACATCCATGCTGTGCACAAAACAAGAATGTTTGCAGAAATGAACACATTCAATTCATATATATATATATATATATATATATATATATATAATTAAATCACAGGACTGCAGAGTCCTGCATCTTAAGCCTGAGCAGACTTTACCATATGTAAAGAACATATAAATAAATAAATATGATGTGAAAGGGTTTAAAAGGTATAAACTGAATTGAATCAAAATTCCTTAAAAGATCAAACGTTAAAGATTTTCTAAAGGCAAGAAATTCAATATTATTATTCCTTTTTGATTTGTTATATAAAAAAAAATTTTTAAAAGTTATTTTTCTGTAACTTTGCTAATTTCTGAGATCTACACTACAGTTCAAAAGTTTGAGGCCACCCCTGATAAATTTTTTAAATTAGCCCCCAAAATAATTGTTTTGTTCTTTAAATAAGAGAAAATTATTATACATGGTTAAAAAAAAGTAAGACATGATTTTTTATTAGAAATTTTATTATGACAAAAAGAAAAAAAAGAATTTCATGATTAAATTTTGCTCTTGTCAAAATATTCTACTTTAGCCTTGATTACTGCAGCACAAATTTTTGGCATCCATTGCAAAAGTTTCTCAAAGTTCGATAATTGATTCCATTCTTTATTCTATGACTCTATTCAATGAGCTCTTTTTCATTTTTTTTATTTTTACTCTTCTGTCAAGTTCATCCTATGCTAATTCTGGGGGGTGTCTTCAAAGTTTTGAACTGTAGTGTATAAGAAAAAGTCTTTTGAAGTCATAATATTCCAAGATATTTTTTGCATTAAACATAAAAACCCAACAAACTCTTTAATTGGACATATATTTCCCTATTTTAAAAATATTGTCAATAGTGCATATTATGGTAATGCAATTCTGCATGTCACTGTAACACTTGTGATGACATCCAAGGTTGGCTGTATGTGAATACATTGGCACTTGCTATGTTCCACAGATTCGTCTTAATAACCAATATTAGGGCCATGATCGCTGTCAGAAAAACAATAGTGATAAATTATTTTCAAGACACTTGTTGGGTCAGGAAGTAGCAAAAAAAGAAAAACAAAATGATTTCTCATTTAGTTACCAATATCTTCCTTCAGCTAGAAGTAAGCAAACTTTTTCTAATTGATTTCTCACTAAGTTACAACCACAAAAAACAAATCCCTACATATTCACTGTCTGACTGTTTTCACTGATTGATCCTTCACTCACTGTTCGATTCATTATATGGATACTGGCTGGGGGAACCACCACCACATTCTGTCCATTTGTGTTCCACCAACCAGAAAGGAGGACCACTCAGACTGGTCTTGGGTGGTCAGTTTGTCAAAGAACCCTACTTTTATGGTTAAAAACACTATCAAAATACTATGTTCAACAATTCAAAGGTAGGCTGGAGATAAGTTTCCTGAAAAACCCTGATGATTAAATTGAGTTGAAACAAAAAAAAGAATGTATCTATTCATCTCCTAAGGATGTATGAGAAATCGTATTGCTACAATATCACTGGCATCCACAGAAAGATAATTTACTCTCCTTGAGATTCTCCATTGTTAAGTCCAGCAAATGTGGCACCACAATATTCTATCAGTTTCATTCCAGTAAGTTTGACTAGGTTAGGTATTAACAGCCTGGAGGATATTTTCATATTGCTTTTAGCTGACTTATTTACCAGTGATCTACTCTACTTTCATGTTTCTTTTGACTTTTGACCTGGTAAAGTGTCTAGGTAACAATTATACCAAGTTGAACCACACACTGACCATGAGCAACTTGAATCCAAAACAATGGCACCAACAGTTTGTGCTAGGAGCTTACTATCGCTAAGTTTATAATGACACATAAGTGCAATGTTGGCTTCAAATACATCTTCCTCATTTCCATTGTCAGGGGCATGTTGGCAATTTTTAGCCAAGTGCATGGCAGATCCACAAATAGCACATCAGGTTTACATTCCAGACCCAAGAGGATTTTGTTTCTTAGTTTTATTCTTCTTACAATTGGTATGACCTCTGTTTCTTTCTTCTATTTAATCCATCGCCTCTACAATTATTGCCTCTCTATTCTCTCCTACAATAATATTTCTGTTCATTTTGGTAGCCAGAGCTATACATTAAATCCTTTGTCTGTACATCACTATTTCTATCTGAATATTGAGTTAAGTTCACATCTGCTGCTTCAGACTTTATTTGATTGATTGCTAAAGAGGAAACACTCGCTAAAGTCTCTGGTCTAATGCTTATCACCTTTTTTATTTGAATCATTATTTCATTAAATGTCATGTCTCTAACTGTAGCCATTAGTAATTTTTCATGGTCTTCTCCATGACTGGCATTCTTCAGGGCTCTGCAAGTCGATACAGCATCAGGTAACTTAATTTCATGTTCACCGAGTTACCTAACCATGCTGATCAAATTCTATATTAAAATCAAAAATGGTCATACTGTCTAGTATACTTTTCAAAATTTCCGTATGCTATGACAGCTGCTTGATTAGTATCCATCTTGAATAGGGAGTTTAACTTTTCATGAAATAATTTAATTCCTTCTTCAATATTTAATTTACCAGGGTTCATTTCTAGCACTACATATCTGGCCCTTAGACCTCAAACTCCAAAACACAGAGCTCTTTTTTTGGCATCAACACTTGTCACCATTTCCCAGAACTTTATTTCTTTTTTTTCCTAAGCTGTGTATTTTTCTGGGAAAAAAAACGCTGGTGGGGCTTAGAACTTATTATTGGTGGCTATTTTTCTTTTACTAAACTACGCTCAACCACCAGAAGTGTTTAACCTGTGGAATTGTCCAGCATCAATTCCAGAGATAAATTAATCTTTTTCAACCTATGAACAAATTTTGTGAAGTTCTTATGTAAAAGGATGAGCTCATTTTTAATACGCAGGTTGGACAGGGTAATTCAACAATATTTGTTAGTCAAAGATGAAGAGTTCAATCCTTGTGAGCATCCTTGTTAACACTCTTAATACATCATGTTTGATCATTTGTTGTGAGAGATTCACAATCAGGAGTCTTGTAATCCATTAGGGTCATAGAGACACCATATACTGCAGCCACAGTAGATGTGGCATTTCATGGGTAAGATAGCCTGATGGTGCAACCCTCTTCACCATGCCTGGAGTTATTCAGACATGATCATATTTATTTCTTTATACTCAGAAGCAGATAACATTCTGTTTATAGCAGCAACTATTAAAAGAAAATACATTCATAATGTTAATAGTATGATTAGCGGTTTCTATACAGGAAACATTCAGCATCGATTGACTGAACAGTTAGCTGAAATTTATAACATCTTTCTCTTGAAACAGTTTTTCAGGAAAATAGGCTACTCAAGTTATTGATCTTTCTAGTACTGATGAGAGTTTCTTTCTTAATGTTTGCCTGTCTTCATTATCTATCTGACTGTTCGTATCTATCTCAGTCTGTTCATAGCTATATATCTCTGTTTGTATCTATGCACTATGTCATATATTATGCACGTTGATATTTTCAAAATAAAATTACTATTAAATGACCAAATGTGGAAAACATTTCCAGAATATATTATCATTTACATAAACAACATACTGTGTGCTTCTCTGTTTAAATCATCAACATTTAAATCACTCTGATTAAATTGATGACAGTTTCTTTTGTAACATTTTGTTTGAGTTTGCGTGGAAAGTCAACATCTTGATTATATTATTGTCTTCACTTCTAATTACATGTGCTACCCATTTAAGTTGTTGCTACAGTTGGAAGTCGTCAAGTGGTGCAGTTTTCTTCATTTTGTAAAGCTTTTTGTGATTCTGTAGCACCATTGCTGTTCCAAAAAAACTAAAATCTATTTTCTTTCAGAAGCCTTTAAGCTAAACAAATTATACTTTGGAAGTTGGTAAAATATTATGATTTTATAATACAATATAATATCAGAAAATTCCAAGACTAGGACCAAACGTCAACAGACTCCTTTAGAAATTCTAATCAAGGGATAGAGATGGTGGAAACTTTGGTGACATTCTTAATAGATGGGTTCACCAATATTGTCACATTTTCTGTCATTTTACTGCTGGTTGCTTGGGCTGAACACTTATCATTTTGAAATGATACTCAACTTGACCATGAAATACATGGGCAACTCAAGAACCTCATGAACGTTCAGCAAAAACCTTCTAACTGATCTCAGGTTTTTTGGTAGCAGATCTGTTGAGTCTCTAGCAAAATTTGATTTATGTAAGTTTCTTTGTTAGGGAAAATTTTCTCTAATGAAAATCAGATTCAAGACTTTGCTGAAAACTTTATTCACATCAAAACCTGTGGAATTTTACTCAAAATGACTGCCCGACAAGCGGCAAGAATTCATTGCAAATAATAAATATATAATTGAATTAAATGCAATTGTATGTTATTTTTTGAAGAATAAACTTCATAAACAAAAGCAGAAATTATTTCATGACTTGACCTAATTTATATTATACAGCATTTTAATAAGTAAGTTTTATTTCATATTGGCTATGTTATTTTATGAGATATAGAACTACATTTTTAAAAATTTACAAAAAATAACTCATTAAGGACCATCCACATATTTTCTTATATTAATGTAGAATGTATAAATTATTTGATTATATAATAATTATATTATAAAAACATTATTTTTCAGTAGGTATATCGCTTTATGAAATATAAAAGTATATTTTTTAAAAGATTTTTTATAGTTATGTAACTTTAATTTGGATATAACTTATAAAACAGGCAGAAAATATGTGTATTCTTTAAAAATTATGGAAAACCAATTTTAAGACTGTCATCACAATGCACATCACATATGCTTAGGCGCCTAACAAAAGGCATGAGACCTTTTCTGTTTTTAAGAAAATCTTCCAGATTCCACCTGAACTTAATAATACTACCCTGTTTATTAATTTTGCCCTTTTCTCCCTGAGGACTCAAACAGGAAACAGCAATTATGATAGTTGGTTCAAGTTTTGACTTGCACTTGTTTGAATAGGTTGTCTAAACAAGTTGTTGTATATCTTATATTTGACAGCAACCTTGTCTGCAAGATTTCTTTCACATTCAGATCACATGACAGCATATGAATGTACTTATTTTTATGTAATTTATGCAAGTTAATAGTTAATTTATGCAAACCTTTTAACATAGTAATTAAATTGTACCAGGGATTCTTCACATATTACCATATTATATTTTATGTAATTTATGGAAATTAATATTAAATTTATGCAAACTTTTTCACATAGTAATTATATTGTACCAGTGATTCTTGACATGCTACTATATTATGTTTTATGTGATTTATGCAAGTTAATATTTAATTTATGCAAACTTTTTCACATACTAATTAAATTATACTTCACTTGCTATTATCTTATCACTAAGTGCAAGAATTTCTGGGGATGAGGTTGGGTGGTACAGCCATTCTCATCAGTCCCGTGACCAGGTGTGGTTGTTGGATTGTTGCATAGTTGAGCACCTGACCAGCTCTATCCACATATTGCCACAGGTATTCATTTATGCAGTGTGTGTTTTGGGCCAAGTAGACCTGGTGGAGCCCATCTCTCTCCAGTTCAGAGTTCACGGCTAATATCCTCAGACTTAAAGTCTCACCTTGGTCATGGATATGTGGCCATTGATGCCATCAAGGGGAACCCTCTACCTTGGCTGTTAACTTCAGGCTAAGAAACCTTCTGCCCTATGATGCCATGTTGGGTCACAGTAGTGGTTTGGAAAAAAAAAAAAAAAACATTTCTTTCCTTAAATTCTGATTTTTTTTTTTTTAACCATTTTCAGAGACCAATAAAAAGTGCAGTCTATTTATTGCATATGGAGAAAAATTCTGACTCCTCCAATTATTAAGTCTACTCCGCCTCCCCAACATATAAGACATCCAAGTGTAGGTAAGTATAAATGTGTAGTGGTATGAAAAATACTAAAAAAAAAAAAAAAATAAAAGAAGCCAATTGGAAAGAACAAAGAACAATCTTGAAAATGAGAAAATTCATTAATCATCCTCTGACTTACACCAAATTAAATTTAGAAACTTAAAAAAATTGAATAATAATAAAATATTATCAACGAACAAACAATATAATGTGCAAAAATGACAAAAAAGAAACAATCACACATTGTCTCAGTGATGTACAGGTTTAAATTATTTTAAAAATATACTAAAGAAAATTAATATAAGATTCAAATTCACAGCTTGAATAGTTCATCTCTTATTTTTTTAATTAAAAAAAACATGTCCTTTAAGGCACGAGCTATACACAGCTTAATTTTCTTTAAAAATCTGTAAATTGTAATTCATCATGACTTTTTATTATAAACATTTGATTTCCTACAGACTTCTCTTGAATTCAGAGTTTTCTTTCTCCTAGATGGGTTGCCTTACCAAGGCTAGACAGCCTGTTCTGTCCTACTATTTTACCTATAAATGTAGATGAGAAGAGATGGATTCATGCCTTTTCCCAATAGCATGGATGCCTTGGCCAGAATTTGAACTCAGCCTGCTGATTCCATTTTCCATTCTGATAACGATTACCTCCCCCTTGAATGTTTCCTTGTTTTGTTTATGCTTTGTGTACGGGGCATCCCTCACCATCATAGTCTCTTTGACAAAATTATCAGATTTATTAATCATGAGGTTTGTTTTTAGATGGTAAAAGACTCCATTATTTGGAGATGGCTGCACTGGTAGAGGAAGTGATTTCAACAGTTGATCGTTTTATTCTTGACTGGATATAAGTGAAACAATCAACTTACAACAAACATTTTTTGGCAAACATGGACAAACGTGCCTGCTATAGGATGAAGTGTCAAAAGGATGGTTTTTCCCATGACAGTTTTTTTTAACCACTTTCGCTCCTCAGAAATGTTCATTATTTTAAAAATGATGATTAAAATTGTAATAAAATATGAAAATGAATTTTTACATTTTCTTTGATCTTGAGAATATACAACAAAAATAATAAACAATATTTATTTATTAGATTGTTTATTTACACTATTTATTATATTGCTTATTGGAGTGGTTGGCAAAACATTGGCTTATTGCCAACTGAATCAACCTTTATAAAATGGTAAATAATAAGGATTTCCTTATAGTTGGTTTATATATTTTAATAATTTAGTAAATATTTAAAAATAACAAAATTGTTTTCATATTTTTTCTTTATAAATTGGTAAATGATAAATATTGCATTGCATTAGTTTTTATTGTATTAGTTTTTTGAATGTTGTAAATATAAAATTATTCTTGTAAATAAACAATCTAATAAATAAATATTTTTTAAATAAATAAATATTTTTGTTATAAATTCTCAAGAACAAAAAAGTGTATAAATCCACTTTCATCATATATTTTGGTTTTATTCCACTTCTAATCATTGCTTTTTAAAACAATAAACATTGTCAAGGAGTGAAGGTAGTTAAAAAAGTGGTGTCATGGGAAAAACTGTCCTTTTGACACTTATTGTGGGCACAAGAGCCCATGTTTGCCCATATTTTTTTAAAGAAATTTCATTATTTCATAATATTGGTCATATTTTAAAGAGTCTCTCTATATCGTAAAGATATGCTGGAGTATGCCATCGGTGATGTTAATATTGGGTATGACAAAGAAGAGTTACTCCCTCTTTCAAGATGGTTTCGCTAGGAATATAATTACATGATAATTTAAATAAATTTGCTTCATAGTGAGCAGCCAATTGCACAAAATAGCGACATATTCAAGAAACAGCAAAATTAATTAAAAGATTTGATTCCATTCTCTAGCAGAGCAGAAGAAAGGGAAAAAAAGGAAATGTTTACAAAAAAGATGAAGAAAGTAAGTGATACAAACAGTGGAGAGCGGGGAAAAGAGTTTTGTTCAATAAGGTTTAAACATGAAAGATGAGGGTGAAAAAGACATCAGTGCAAAGAGAAAGAGAGAAAAAAAAGAGGTGAAGAAATGGAAGAAAAATATAGAGAGAAAAACTTGGTACACATTCAAAAATTCAATCAACCAAAAGTCAAAATCTGACGTAAAACAACTCAAGTGAAACAGTTTGTTTTTGCTGCTTTTTAAGAATTCACAAAAAAAAAAAATGATTATTTTTCTTCATCTTTAACAAGGAGAATAATATAAATCTTGAAATATCAGCAACAACATCGGCTGAAAATAATTTCTCTAGATGCCAAAAAAAAAAAAAAAAAAAAAAAAAGATATGCTTTAGAAAATGTATTTTTCATTTTTTCTTGTAAATCCAATCATATTAAAGAATGTTTTAAAAGTAAAGAATTATCATTCAAATTGTAATTATTATAAATTTGTGAGCCATAAATAACTATAAAATATTATATTAAATGGAAATGAGAAGTTTTTTGTTTTTGTTTTTTTACATGATATAAAACATGAAATATTGTTCAGATTAATTAACTCATATTTGCATTGCATCCCAATTAATTAATATTTTAATTCCAACTGATTTAGCTCTTGCAATTCTACGGTAATATAAATATGACTCCAGAAGAACCGACTGTTAACAATTAATAAAAGTTGTTAATTTCTGGAAATAATCCCAGTTGTTGTTTTCTTTTTTTTTGACATAATACTACTGTTGGGATATTTTTGATTTATCCTTGAAAATTTACTTAGGATATAATTCCTTAAAAAATTATGCTGGTTCAAATCTCAAAATCCCTAAAAAAACTTACTTAGGATGTAAACTTTTAAAAAACTTAGGATCTAAACCTTTAAAGGACCTACTTTGAATCAAATCTCAAAAACCCTAAAAAAATTAAGTTAATTTTTTTAAGGGTATTTGAGATTTGGATCTAATCCTGAAAAAAAAAACAACAAAAAACAAACTTACTTAGGATCTAAACACTAAAAACTTACTTTTGAATTTAACATGGCATCTTGACAATTGATTCAAACACAAATCTGTATCACTACTGGGAAACATTACCATTTCAGCTATGAGGAAATTAACTCATGTGCCCATATATATATATATATATATATATATATATATATATATATATATATATATATATATATAAAGTGAACATTGAAGTCAACCTCAGAGGTGACAGGCTGTTTCATGCTAGATGCAATCATCAGGCCGTGAATCCAACGTTTACATATGCTCTATCTCTGATATTGAGCACTTTATCCCATAAAATAGCAAACCTTAAAACTATATTTCTTCATATGTATATATATATATATGTATATTAAACATATATTTAAGCACTACTCTTTCATTTAAATATTTGAGTGCAATTCCATGGTTATTTCATCATAAAATTAAATGTATTTTTTTCTCGATCTTACAAATTATTTTCAATACAAATAAACGGTCTTGTGGGTGGCTTACCAATTAATGGCATGTAAAATGGAATCATCTTAAGAAGTTGGTATTTACTCTGTATTAATGCCCTCAGAACATGAACACACTCCTTCAAGTATGGCTAAGTAGCAGGGAATGGAAAAATTCTCAGATCAGAGATTATGAATAGACTATGATAAATAGGTATAAATAGACTGTGATAGATAGGTATGAATAGATTGTGATAGATATGGATAGGCTGATAATGAGTAGACTGTGATAGATATATGAATAGACTATGATAGATAGATACAGTTTCTTACTCTGGCAGTGAATTAGAGAGTGATTTAAGACAATTCATATATGGCGATGAAGATAATAGAAACAATGATTTTCCTGGAGCAGTTGACAAGTTGTGAGAATTTTTTTTGTTCTTGGTCTTCTTACTCTGGCAGTGAATCAGTGGGTGATTTGAAAGAACTTAAAAAAGTGATGAAACAATGATTTTACTGATATCAACGATTGGTATTGATTGTCACTAGGAACACCCAGAAAAAACATTTTCCACTAGAATTAATTAAAAAAAAAATCTTTCTGGAAGCAAAAACAATTTTTCAAAGATATCCCATTCCCAAATGGTGGCTTTTCATTATTGTTAGAAATTGTTCATCTTGTAAATAGGTTAAATTTTCTGCTTGAGAAGAGTAAAACTTATATGGATAATAAAAATCAAAAGAGGAATTTTGTTGATGTCTATAAATATTTTCATGGCAGCTGTTCTACTTAGCTCTCTTTCTTGGTATCATGACTAAATGAATTTAAACATAGATTGTTAAGTAAATCTCATTGTTTTACTGTTGAATTAGTTGCATAAATTATATTCTAATTAGGTTCTTTTCTTGCACTTTTTGCTTGTGGAACTTTTTTATGGTTTCTTGCTTCCTCATTACCTACAATCATCAAAATTTGAAATGCAACGTCAATCCTTATCTTTTGTCTTCCTGAATTCTGTTCTTTTGTTGTCCTCACTACAGTCTTCTTCTCTTTCACTCTCAGTAACCCCTAGTGTCTTAGTGGCTTTATCCCACATTGCTTGGAGTGAAATGATTAAAAAAAAAAGAAAAAAAAGAAAGGAAGGATGGAAAAAGTATAAAAATAATTTTTGTTTTTGTTTCCATTGATGTAGTAAAGCCACTAAGACACAAGGGGTTACAGGGTGTAGAAGAATTAGGAACAAAACATTAATAATCAGTGGGAAGAGGAAAGACTAATCAGGAAGACAGTAGATATAGATTGAGATTGCATTTAAATTTTTGTAGATTAAAGTTGGCTGGAAAGCATGGAGCCGGAAGGGAGTTCCGCAAGCAAGAAAAGAAACAGTTAGCACAGAATTTACGGTTACATCTACCAGCTCAACTGTAAATTGATGAGTTCCTGATGCCAGTCTAATACTGCACTTAAATTGAAAAAGTGCAAGTATCATAGTGAAGAGCTAATCTGAACAATTACCATGAAAATATTTATAGAAAAGTCACAGAGAGGCAACCTTAAGGTGGTGGAAAAGTTTGACAAATGTTTGAAAATTGAGGATTTTTTACTCCCACATCCATTGCATGTTCATAGAAATTACAAGATGTCTCATCAATATTAATAACTTTACAGTAAGGCTATTCAAATTTATATATGACATGTGCTATATTGATATAGCACATATAGTCAATATGCTAAAACTTTTTAAATTACCATACTTATCCAAAAAGTGTTTGATTTAAAATTGAGTCAAAAAATTTGGTGTCCTGTAAGTGGATTGTTTTCACAAGTCAAAAAATTGGTCCTTTGTTTTCAAATAAAGATAAAATACTGATGGATTGTATATGAATTTGAATAAGGTTAGTTATATTGGTAAGACATGTCATCGTTTACACCAACATGTAATGAAACATTTAGATGTGGGTAAAAAAGTCTTCAATTTTAAAACTTAATTTCTAAAATAACTTCGGCAGTTTAATCAATTAATATAGCATTAAGACCCTAGAAATATAATTATTTCACAATATAACCTAAATGCATGTCTGTTAAGAGAGATTTTAAAAAAAGCAATCTGACTTATAACTCCCAAATTATTTTTCAAAAAATTAGATTTATCCATTAAAAAAAAAAAATTAAACAAAATCTTTGGACATAGGAAAACACAGATAGGTTTCCTAGGATACAGAATATTATTATGTATAAATGTTGTTTGAAATATAAGCAACATATCTGCCTCTCCACCTACTCACCCACAAAAGATGGAAAAAAATCCATATACAAAGCAAAAATGAAAGATAATCTTATTCAACATTGCAAAAATGTTAAAGTAGTATTTTGCATTTCATATATTTTGCAAACTTTATTTAAAAAAAAAAAAAAAAAATAAAGTTATTTTCTTTCTTATGTATTTTTATTACTTATATGAATTTATTAAATGCATCATCACTTTGTTTTAGAAACAAAAGGTGATTCTGAAACAGTTTTCAGGTTCAACTTTGGCTGCTTTGTAAATATTGGAATGACCAAGTTGTTATGAAATAATCCTATTTCCATGCTTTCTCATGTTATCCATCTAAAGATTGTATAGAGAAATTTTAGGCATACAAAAACTTCATTTTCTGCATCGACAATATTTAAAACAAGCTTTAAGCATATATGTAGGAAAGAGAGTCAAGGCAAAAGAAGTTTTTAGCACAAAAATTCTATGGCGATTGAAAATGACTGCATCTGTTAGAAATTAATTCTTAATTTGATATTTTCTCTAAAAGGTCTCACAATTTGTTTATCAAGAATATCCTTATTTCAACTACTTCAAATGTAAATGTGGTATATTACTGGAATAGACATTACATGCAAATTTCACACTAGGTCATCAAAGGAGGCCAGGTGCACCAGATGACTGGTTTGGGGTTAGTCCCATGTGCCAAAGGCAGAAGTACAAGACGTCCACATCTCTATCTGGTATTGCAAGTGTAAGGACAAGAATGTTAGACAGATGAAGACATAAACAGCAGCCCCAGACAGTATTGGGCAGTCTCTCACATATAGCAAACCAAGAATGTAATGTCCATGTGTTGAAATTATATAAATGACTATCATTACTTTCTATAAATAACGAACATATTCAATGTTATTTTTTACTGTCATAAGCTAGTCTCTATTCTCACACTTCTGGAAATCTCTTCCAGCTCCAAGTTTTCAGCCAACTTTGATCATCAAAAATTTAAATGTCAATCGTTATCTTTTGTTTTCTTAATTCCTGTTCAGTTGTTGTTCTCACTGCTTAATAATGTTTTTCTTATATTCAGTTGAAATAGCTAGATGTAACCATAAGTTCTATGCTAACAGTTTCTTTTCTCACACTTCTCACTTGTGGAACACTCTTCTGGCTTCAAACTTTCCAGACAAATTTGAAAAATTTAAATGTAATGTCAATCATTATCTATTGTTTTCTTGATTCCTCTTCTATTGTTGTCACTCCTTAATAATGTTTCTCTTTTTTTTAACCCTTTGTGTCTTAGTGGCTTTACTGCCTTGCTTGGGGTGAAACGATTAAAAAAAAAAAAAAAAAAAGAAAGAAAAAAAAAAAGCAATACTAAAAATAAAAATGTAGCAGGAAAGAATAAATTAGATTTAATGTGATTGTTTATATAACAGTTGGCCCACAAAGCTAACATCAAAAATATGTAAAAAAAAAGCTTCAAGAAAAACAAACCGTGCATTCATTGAGTTTTGTAGAGTTCGCACTTTTGGCTCTGTTAATGTCACACTAAGACAATGAACAACACATGTACAACTACAAGCAGAAGAATCAATTGGAACAAATCAAGAATGGAGTCAACAGAAACATCAGCCAATAGCAAAATACACAGCAGTCGAACAATGCCAAATGGCTTCATCGTTGTCTTGTCTGGTGATCTTCACAAATTGGAGAAAAAAACAAAAAAAAGGAATGAAAACTGTTAAAAAAAGTTTTTAAAAACAGTTTACAAATTTTAAACAATTGAAAAATAAATTGACACAATCTTGATAAAACTAGGTAAATAATGCTACCTACCAACTCATTAATCACTACAACTGAAAAGAATTTATCTAAACTTATTACAACATTTATTACAACTATAAAAACAATAAGAGATTTAATCAGCACAAAAAACAACATTAAACCTAAAGCAGGAATTTACATAAAAAAACTATAGAAAATGTCCTAAGAAAGACATATGTGAAACATTGAGGAATTTAAATAAAAGGGATCTTTTGCAAAACAATACATTTAATTCATCGTACAAGGCTTGGCTATAATTTTGATTATTGTAGTTTTAACTAACAGATTTGTTTTTTTATGCTTTAATAACCTTTTGGAGGTTATTTAAAGCCAGAAAATATTTTTTTTTAGATTGTAAGATATTTTTATAGATAATAAGGATTTTACTATGTCATACTAATTTAAACCATAGCTGAGGGGGGGGGGTGAATAGGTGGATTCATACCTTTCCCAAGAGTATTTGTGCATGTGAATGTTCGAACCTGAGTGGAATTGGAATTTGGCTCTCCGATTTCCAATTCATACACCTCATATTTCTAAGTGGTCACCAATCTAGGTAATGATGTGGCCATAAGCCCTGTTGTCATAGGATTGAGATAGTAACATTTAACAGTTTAAAAGGAGTATATGAAAAGTTCTCAGCCAGACCTACTTCTCAAAATCTGACCAAAGGACTAAACAAAAGAATTTGGAAAGATAGTTATCTTTTCTTGGTCAGGCTGAGAACTTTTCAGCATTAATTTTGTTACAACAGGTTTAATATTTGGATTGACTAAAAAAAACAAAAAACGACAGGAATTAAAAGTTTCAAAGTTTAAAGAGTACATGAGTGAGGTGTGGCTTGTTATCATCATGTGACTAAGAGAATAAACACTGACTTCAAAGCAACAAAAACTGCCCCTTTATTTATCGGCAGTCTTGTACAATAGCCAAAGGGTGAGTATAAGTATTTATTTGGTCTCCTATTTTTATATTACAAGATAATTTGACTGATAAAATATAAATAGACCATAATGAATTTCATTCAATAGAACCTGTGCAGCTGTAGACATACTTGTATATCTTTATGAAATTTACACTGCTTGCTGTTGACGTATTTATACCTTTTAAGACAATTGCATTTGTGTTATAAAATAATTAACACTTAGTGCTATTTTCAGTTCAGTACAAACATATTATAACATACAGCACAACCTGTTTTGGGACATATTTTTATCATATTGTGTGTTGGGGGTGTTGTTTGGCTTAACCTGTACAGTAGACCAAAATGTCAGCACCCATGAAAAATAAGTGTCAGTATTTTTATAGTCATTTATTTCCAGTAAATGACCATTTTCTTATTTTTATCCAAAATAAGCCAGTACAGCTAGACAACAATGTTATAACAATGCAGCAGTGAAAATGTTAATAATTGTATTGTAGATTAATATGGGTATCCTTTTATTTTGCATACCTCACAGTCAGAGTATTCATGTATTTGTAAAATCTGAAATAGCAAAATATTATATCCACCTTGGAAGGAAATGGCTGTTTTCAATAAAACTTTAAAAAAGTTTTTTTGGAAAGTTATGATACTAACTTGCTGTTTATTTAACCTGCAATATCACAGGTAGGATTCATTAAAAAATGTCATATATTTAATTTACACTAGTGATTGCGTGCACATATATATATATATAGAGAGAGAGAGAGAGATATCTCATCATTGCACCTGCACACATCCAAGCATCAGGACCATCATCCTCTCTCCACTACCAGGGGGAGGGGAGAGGATGATGATCCTGATGCTTGAAATATGAAAATAATTTTTTATTCATCAATTTATAAACATTTGCTAAATTATTAAAATATGTGAATCAACTCTAAGGGAATCCTGTCATTTTATCAAGTTCAAATCAATTAGTAATTAGTTGATGTTTTGCCAACTATTCTAATAAATAATATAATAAATAAACATTCTAATAAATAGTGTTCATTATTTTTGTTGTAAATTCTCATATTCAAAGAAAAGGTATAAATTCATTATCATACATTTAGGTTTTATTACAATTCTAACGATCACTTTTTAAAACAATAAATATTTGGTCGCTGGTCTTAGCTGGTCATAGCTTGTGCAAGCAAGTCATAGCCATGATATCACCAGCACAAGGTCAGTTTTTAACGTGGGGACGCGAGTGTTTTAACTTGGGCCGCTGGTCCAAGCTGGTCTGAGCTGGTCATAGCTTGTCCAAGCTGGTGAGAGCTGGT
Source organism: Acanthosepion lycidas (assembly GCA_963932145.1). Taxonomy (NCBI): domain Eukaryota; kingdom Metazoa; phylum Mollusca; class Cephalopoda; order Sepiida; family Sepiidae; genus Acanthosepion; species Acanthosepion lycidas. Next base: position 47,217,003 of record OZ010615.1, on the reverse strand, counting down.
CTAAGCTAGTCATAGCTGGTCTTGGCTTGTCATAGCTGGTCCAGACCCAAGCCAGTCCAAGCTAGTCATAGCCGTGATACTACCAGCAACAGGGCTGAAGCACAAGTGCCAGGTAAGTATCTGAATGTGTATATCCCTCAAGAGAGGAATTTACACGGTATTTACTTGACCCCCCCACAAGGTCAGTTTAATGTGGAGAGCCCAAGCGCATGTACCCGGGCAAGGAACAAAAATTCCCCGAGTCCCCGCAAGCGTTGGTTGCGCTGGCCTTGGTGCGTGCACCGATCCTTCTCTCTAGTGCAATGAGAAGGCGCGGCCTCAGGCAGCTGTTCCCCAGGGCCAGGCACCTCTCAGTATAATTTTCTCAGTTGCGACTCTGTCTTTTGACAGAGCCGCCCCTGAGCGCACTCTGTCCAAGGACAGAGACGCAACTGAGAGATTATGAATAATGCGAAATCCCTCCAAGGAGGGATTTACGCACTCCAAATGAATGTTCACCCTCTGGGAGAAATACGATGGGCTTTTACGAAACTCCATGGCAGAACACATTACAAACAGGTGAGACAGGCCAATCCAACAACAACAACAACACATTAGTTTTTATTAACTGGTGGTTGTGAGTTCAATTCCTGTGTTGGGCAATATATAAGTATATAGAATAAATAAACCGTCTTTTTTGACAGTTTTTTTTTTTGCAGGCATGAAGGTCTAAGTTTTACTTTTTTTTTTCTTCAAACCATAAACCTTCAGTCTTTTTTTTTTTATCTCACATTTTAGCTAGAAATCAGGGCTAGAATAACAATTTCTTACTACAAGAGAATCAAACTAAATGACAAATAAGCTAAAAGAAAAAAAAAATCTACATTCTAGACATGTGCCACTTGTGCATATAATCTGTTTAAACTAAAACATATAGCAATATCTTTTCAATCAATACATATTCTTAAGCCACAGCAGTGAGGATATCAGGGGCTAAAAATGATATCAATATATCAATACTCTGATTCGTTGGAACAGGTTGCATTGAGCTCAAATTTTTTTAGTAACCAATGTTTTGCATATAACCAAATGAAACTAGGGATACAGACATAGCATGGTGGTTATTGGCATGCAGAGCAGAATTGGTGTACAGAGTTCAAATTCTAGCTGAGGTTACTACATTTACTTTTGCACAAATACTCTTGGAATGGTACAAATAAATCTTCTCTTTCCAGCTATGGGTTAAATAGAAGAGCTGACTGGGTCTTGGGTGGCAACCAGTGAAAGAGAAGGACAACACTGAATTCAAATCCAGCTTGAACAGAGATGGGCTTTGTCAGGCCATCTTTCCTTAAACATGCCACTGTTGCAATGGCTGAAATACATACATTGCTCCTACATCCCTAATGAGTTAAAGGTCATGTGATGTAAATGAAATTATCTTTGATAACTAGCATTTATCTTTGTAAATTGAGTAATAAAGATTCTTGTTGCAGATCTTTTAGTAGGATTTTGTCTTTTATGATGTGCCATATACTATATTAGAAATCTTTTCCTTACTGAATTGATGTTTTTTTTTTCCTTTTGAATGCAATGTTCCTATAGGATGTGAGTGATTATCAGACTTCCCAAATTTATTATCTGTGAATAGCCTTGTATTCTTGGACAATATAGTGGAATACTTTGCCATTGTCTTTTCTATGGGTTGAATTCAGAGTTTTCCTTCTCTTAGATGGGTTGCCACTCAAGGCTAGAGAGTCCAGTCTACCATAATATTAATAAATGGCTGAGATGGAGAAAAGATGGATTCCCGCCTTTCCTAAGGGCATTAGTGCAAAAGTGAATGTAACAGACTGGACTGGGATTTGAACTCAGCTCACTAATTCTATTTTCCATGCCAGCATTCATTACACAACCCATATATCTTTGGCAGATAGCCTACATACTCAAAATATCCAAATAAAGTGGTTAAAAATTATTTGTACCAGCAAGGTTATGTTAGTTGCTTAGATGTGTGGCTTCCACATAAGTGAGAAAACCCAACGGTACCATATTTCTGTGAGAATTATACTTGAGAATAACCAATGTCAGATGATTTGGGAGATAGACATTTTTTTTTAAATACCATGTCTCTTCAGGATGTAGGCAATCATAGCTCTCCACAAATTCCTTTTTCTTTATTATTGCAAATTGTTTTGCATTCTTGGGAAAGATAGTGAAATGCTTTACTATTGTTTTCCATAGAGAAAACAATAGTAAAGCATTTAAGAGTTTTCTTCTATTAGACTGGTTGCCACACAAGGCTAGATAGCCTGGTTTACCCTATTTAGTCTATTTATGCATCTTGCTAAGATGGAGATGTATTTGTGTTCACATTTTCATGCATGCATGCAATGTACATAAAATAAGGATTTCAAAATTTTAAAATAATTTTCGACAAGAGTATTTACTCCAAAGCACTGTCTGAACAAAAATTTTAGAAATTTAAAATTTTAAACAGATTTTTTTGTTTGTATATTTACTAGTGCTAACACAACATTTTAGCAGATCTGCTGTTCAGTCCTCACCCAGGTGTAATTTGTAGGAAAAACAAAACCTCTTAGTTGCAGAAACCTACTAATCAACAGGAATTATCCACTAATTGGTAAATGGTGCTGTGAAAATAGACCAGTCCACTGAACTTGTCTATTTTTACATGTGTGGGTAATTTAATGAATATTGGTGCTGAAAAAAATCATTAAGCCAAGTTCAAGTTCTGGGCTAGTCTACTGTATTCAGAAAGAGGTTAAATAGCAGGGTAGACTGTGGCTAACCAGCATTGGGTGGCAACCAGTCTAAGAAAAGGAAAACTGAATTCAACTCACAGAGAAGGCAATGGGAAAGAATTCCATTATATTTTCCAAGAATGAATGGCAACTGACAGTAAATAAAAGGAATCTGTGGAGAGTTATAATTACCAATGTCCTAAACAGACATGGCATTTAAGAAAAAAAAATCAATTCAGAAAAAAAAAAGATTCCTAATACTATGAGTCATAGAAATATTTCTGATGTAATGGAATAACCTGCCACCCCCATGAGTGGCAGCGCTATAGGTGTTAACCACCTATAAGTATTCGTTAGGACAGCAGAGTTGAGCTGGGACCTGCGAGAACTAGCGGCCTTCCAATAGCAGCACGCACACAACGGTACTGACTAGCAACGACCATGTGCATAACTATTAGTTCTTTGCTTATTGTACTGGTTTCTACAATAAAACTGTTACTATTTATCCACTCTGTCCATTCCATATTCTTATTAGCATAGAATATAACAGTTTCCATTTTCTTGAAATGACATGTTATAAAAAAGTGGCTAAAAGATCCACAACAAGAATCCTTATTACTCAATTGACAAATATGAATGTCAATTATCAGAGTTAGTATATTATGCCAGTGTATCAAGATAATTTCATTCATGTTACGAGACCTGTGACCCATAAGGGCTGTAGGGACATCATGTGTACTTCAGGTATAGTGGCAATGCTGTATCTAGAGCAAGATTGCTTGCGAGAACCCATCCTTCTTCAGGCTGGTTTTGAATTCAGAGTTGTCCTTCTCTTAGACCGGCTATTACCCCCGGCTAGAAAGCACAGTTTTTCATGCTATTTAACCCATAGCTGGGGAGAGAAAAGATAGATTTGTATTTTTCTCAAGGGTTTTTTGAGCAAAAGTGAACAGCCTCAGCTGAACAGTTGGCAGACAGATATATGTAGCCACCTTCAATTTTTTCATGTTCCATCAATTATCTAATACAAGCTAATGTGTATCATTTTCTTCAGATAGGTTGATGCAAAAATAATGACGTTTTTTGACATATTTTTTAACTTCAAAAAACGTCATTATTTTTGCCCCAACCTAATACAAACCACCATACCAAATTTTTCCACCTTACTTTTAGTTATAGCTATCTTGTGTTCCTTAAGTTTGACTTTCTTAAGAGAAATATTTTGAAGGTGATATTGTATCAGTGGACAAATGTACTATTTCAGTGATTCTGAACCTTTTTTGAGTCATGGACTCCTTGAGCCACAGACAAGAACTAGACCTTCATAGACAGACAAGCAGATGCTCACAGTCTGATTGGCTTTTCACTTGTACATACATTTCCCAATACTGCATCCTCATGTGCAGGGCCTAACAGTTCATTTTATTTTAAGTGATCTACCATACTCACATATATGATTTGATCATAGGGGTGAAGGCTTGTGCAGAATGAGCTGCATTTTTCAAAAGAACTGGTAACGGAGTTTGCCACAAATCTTTAATTAGTTCTCCTCAAATTTAAATTCATAATTTTCATTTTTGTAGACTGGTTGCCAACCACAGCAGGAGAAACCAGTCTTCTTTGCTATTTAACCCATAGATGGGAGAAGAAATAGATCCACACCTTTTTCCAAGGGTATTTGCATGAAAGCCAGAATTTGATCTCTGCTTGCTTCTTTCTCCTTCTGAACTGCTATTCTTAACACTACCCGCACATCCATATATGATTTTATGATATACATACGCATATATGCTTTCAATAATTGCTGTTATATATATATATATATATATATATATATATATTCAAGCCTAAACTTAATCTGATGAAGTCCTAAAGGATGAAACATGACTTGAAACGCATTAATTGTTCTTGATATATGAAAAATTTATATGCCGTTTTCCCATATATGTGTGTGTGTGTGTGTGTGATCCACAGACAGACTGTTTCACTGTATCATGGTTCATCAGTGAGACTAGACATCTGACTGCTTCAAGCCAGGATTAAAACCCAACTGATTTGGCATCAGTTGAAGATTTTCCCTCGGAACTATCTGTTCTCGGCAGATATATATATATCAGAAAAAACTAAAGGATGAAATATGTCACAAGAAAACATTTCCACTTTGTCCCATATATATATATATATATATATATATATATATATATATATATATAGTATTAATACAATTATAAAATTTGTTACATAGCTCATTGATGCTATATTCATCACCCTGACTCAGTTATGTAAACGAACCTTTTTGTAATCCGTTGTAGCATTTTACAGATGATAATGGGTCCCCATTCACATAAATACAGTAGTAAATACTATATGTTGGTCTGCAGTTAGAGATTCACTGTGGAATTTACTTGACTCACTGCTAGCAGTTGACTACCACTTCTACACACCGCTGGCGAATCTTATATGTGTTGTTCGTGTCCTAAGTATTATCGTTCATTACCAACCTACATGGGATTATTCTATTCAGTAAGCTTCCCTAGGTTACAACATAATCATTCGGTCCACTTGTCAGGAGGTATCAGCAATTGTCTGATGATTTTCATATTTTCATTATTTTTATATTAAGTTAAAAAATAATTTATGTGCTTTCTATTAGTGTTAGGTTGATTTTTTCTTCTCTGTGTGTGTGTGTGTGTGTGTGCGCGCGTGTGTGTGTATATATATTTATATATATTAAAAAATCATTAGTGTGAATAAAGGATTTGATGCAATTTAATGAATTCTACCTGATATCATAGGCTTATATAACTTATAAATATGAAGAATAGAATTTTCAAAATGATTATTTCATGTCAATAACATAAAAACTGATTATTGAACATTAAGTACAACAGTCAAATAAAGTTTGATAGAGCATGCTAGCATGCGATTTTAATTTTTAAATTTATCACCAGACAAGACACAATTGAAACCGCAAAGCCTGTTAAAGACAGGACTGACATTGGAAGACTTTTGCAAGACTAATTGCTGTATCAGCCGCTTAGATATCATTTTCTCTGTCATTTCTGAAAGACAGAGTTCCTAGCAAGCGAGCAGGCCTTTAAATAGTATTAAATTGTTGTTTTTTTTTAAATTAGCGAGAGACAGCGATCGGCGGTTGTCCCCACCTCGTTCTCGCCAGTTGATTCTTGCTGCCGGTGATACTTGATTCTGCACTGTTAGTTCCAGCATTTTTCAGGTCCCTGTCTTCCGCAATTGTTGAAGAGGCTGAAGAAGTGTTGCCATTGCCACCTCGTGCGTCACCAGTTATGCCACAGCTTGCTAGGTTGGCTACAGTCGCTGTTGTCCCCCCAATGCAGCAACTGTTAGCTATGTGACTCAACATGTCAGTTGTAGAACTTAGTAGCTGCTCGCTGAGCCTAAAACAGCAACCAAACCGCTTTCCTAGTTGGGACAATCATGACATAAGTATATATATATATATATATATATATATATATATATATATATATATATATATATATATATTCTATAATGATGCATTTAAAAAAAAATCACCACAAAAGACATTAGACAGACAAAAGGATAAAAAGAATCAGAATGAATTTTTTTAAATGAAAATGAAAAAATGTTTAAGTCCAATATGAGATGAAAAAATGAAGAAAAAAATCAACTCTTAAAATGTGTTTTAATTTTAAAGGGGGATATTTTGAAACAGTGCAGGAAGTTTGTTTATTTGAATTCATTGTTATATATTTTTGGGGGAATGACATTCATAAATGATCTGACCTGATACTATTATCATTATAACTAGTTTATCAGTACTGATAAAAAATGGCAGTAATTTTTACGTATTTTTGCAATCATATAGGTTAAAGGCTATGAATGATTGATTGTGGATTTTTATCCTTACAACTAACCCTATTGTCACATGTAAGAAACAAATCTGCCTTTGAAATCACTAAAAGTAAAAATATCCAAAGAAAGTACCATCACTGTCAAATAATGATGGCCATATTTAAACAATTTTGCTATTGCATTAGTTATATTTTCTGAACGATTAACCTAGCATTCTTACCAATACAATTAACTCTATTGTCTCTTGTAAGAAAGAATCTTGCTTTTTAAATCATTAAAAGTAAAAAATACTCAAAATAAGTTGACATGAAATATGAAAATACAAGGCGTATGTTAAGGGAGGTCAAGTTCTGTGATGAATTAATATATAAAATCACAGTGAGTTTTCTATTACAGAATACATAATTTCAATATCTCAGTGGAACTGACATATTGTTCAAGGATTTAATGAAACTAAAATTTGTAACTTAAGTTTCTGATTACATGAGTGTCAGCTGGAAAGTTCATAGACTGACCAAGATATAAGTAGACACACCAGTAACTAAACTAAAAGACATCCAAGTGTACAACAACTGGTCAGCTAGCTGTTGTATTCTGGTATACTTGCATGTCTTTTAGTTTACTTATATTTATATCTTGGTCAACCTATGAATTCTCCAGCTGTGACCCTCATATGACATCAGATATCTCTTTCTTCTTAAGACTAAATAAAAAAATGCTCATCATTGTTTTGTTTGTGTGATGCCAATAATGTGAATTGAAATTCACTGTGCCTAATTTAAATCTCCTTAATAAATTAGATTTAATAATAATAAACATCTGAGATGTTAGTGTGAAGCTGGGCAAAATGATAAGCCAAATCTGAAGAGAATTTGCAATGACTGGAAGTTGTCAAAATGTCTTCTCCCTCAATAGCTGAGTGTTAACAGCAGGGTAAACTGGGCTTTCTAGCTTTGATTGCCAACCAGTCTAGGAGACAGACAACTCTTAATCCAAAACTAGCTGAGCGTGGGGGCTAGCAACTCTACATTGGAAAAACATACTTGCTATGGAAACAATAGCAGCAAAACTTCATGTGGTGAAGCAGTTGCCCTAGGCTTTCCAAGGATTCTACAAGGTTAACAAGTACATACATATTAACATAGTATAATATGGATTGATTTGTTTTTTTTTTAATAGTTTATACTTGCAGGTTATTTTATATAAGTTTAGATAGTTTATACTTTGTAGGTTATTTAAAGCTGGAACATATTTTGGATTATAAGAAGTTTGTTTTTTGTAAGTGAAATTTTTTTTTTAACAATTCTTTTGAGAATAATTAATTTTCCAGATAAAAGTCCTACTATTTAACCCATTACTGGGGAGAGGATATTTGTGTGTAAATGAATGTAATGAACCTGAATGGGATTTGAACTTGGCTCTCAGATTTCTGATTCAGGGATACTATCTATTACATTATGCACTATAGTATTATAAAGTAAGAGTCAGCAACCTATGACATGTATGCCACACATGGCACGCAAAGCAATTTCCAATGGCACACAGCTGCAAATGACATCACAAAGTCCAAACCAATAAGTACTACAATACAAAGAAGATATTTAGCTGTTTCAATTTTTATATATATAATATATTACTATATAAAATATATTGTAGAACAGGTATATTGACCTTGACTTGTATAAAAATACATATGCTGTTGGCACACTGAATGATTTTAAAACACTAAGTCAGTACATAGTTAGAAAAAGGTTGTCAACTCCTGTTATAAAGCATATATGTGAATATTGATACAGGGATGGATTCATTAAATCTATAAAATTTCTTAATATAGAGTTGGTCCAAAGGATTAACAGTCATTTATTATTTTTACTACTATTATTAAGTGAAAGAGCAGTATGCGGACAAAGTGATGCTGGGGTACAAATATACAAAGCCCAATGTGTACCCATCTTGACACCCAGTGTACCAGGTACAGTCATAACAGTCAAATAGAGGCAACATGGTGACAGGCTCTGATAAAAGCAGTATAAGATATTGCAGATGTGGCCTAGTTAATAATACCTCCATGTTGTTTAACTAAATCTGCCTAGATCATTTCTGATTGAGGCTGGTCCCAAGTATCTAGATGTGACTCCCAAGTTACCTTGATAACATCACCTTTCAAACTTAAAAAAAAAAACAAAAACAAACCCTGACAACACCTGACCATAATGTTACCCCATTACTCACACTCATGAACAGATATGCACAGAAGATACTCCCAACTGGATATGGTCAAGCAAACCAACAGAATATTTACTGTAGTCCATCTTAATTTGCCAAAAGCAATTATTATTCTCTTGGTGCCATATACTGATGTTGACTGTACTTGGGATCATAGAGTCACTACAATCTTTTCCTTAGTAGCTGCATAGTATATGCTTTGCCAGAGCTACATACGGTTTTGAATTTAGAGTTTTCCTTCTTCTAGACCGGTTGTCACCCAGTCTGTCTTGTTATTTACCCATAGCTGGGGAGAAGATATGGATTCATACCTTTTCCAAAGTATGTAAATGAATGTAATGAACTCGATTGGAATTTGAACTTGGCTCTCCAATTCCTCAATTCAAGCTGTAATTCATTATGTATCGATATAGTGATGTAGTCAATGGAAATTCCTCCTATCAAGAATCAGAATAGGACTCACCCATACCACTTTCTCATTTCTCCTAAAAATAATGGACACCTTTTTGAATGCACAGTATGTCAGGAGGCATATACCGATTGTAGTGACCTTGCCCCGATACATCAATGATTTTAGGACATAACAAGTCTAGAGGAGCTTTTTCAAGAAGATAAAAGTAGAAACTATTCAGGCCTACTTGAAGGAGGTTGGTCTATATCATAAATTATAGCACTAAATAACTCTGTTCTAGAGGCATAACTGGAGAGTGGTGGAAACAAGCCATAATTAAAAAAAATCTTTTTAGCATTAAATAACTGACAGAGTTGATATGCCATTAAAACAGAACAATCAATGGAAATTCTGTTCTTGAGGTACAGTGTCACCAAGCCTCCTCAGAACTCAAGAACTTTCAGATAATCCTGACAGAATAAATGATAGCAGTTTTCTGGAGGTCAACAATCTTCGTCTTAATTTGAATTTTCCCTAAGTGCTCTTTCAGTTTTCTAAGTGGTGTTCCAAGCACACCCATTAATTAGGAATTACTTCAGTGGTTATGTTCCATACCTTCTTTGACTCCCAAGCCGTATTCTAGTATTCTTCAATCTTTTTACTTTCTCCAGATGAATTGAAATCATTCCTTTCAATAGGTTTCTCTTCCTTTCTCTTGACTTCTTTCCATTTCTCTCTAGATATCCAGCTCTTTTCAACAATGTGTTACTTTTGATCTAAAAGTATGGGATGTATCATCAGCACCTTTGCAGCAAAGCAGTCTATTCAGGTGAATCAAGATGTGAAACTGTACTGGTCAATGGCCTACATCCAACCCTCACACATACCTCAAAAATGTTGCAAGGGTACTGCATAAGCCACACTCTGGTCAATGGCATCAACCAGCTGGCCAAATTGTGTCAGAAGGGTTTCCTGATATGACTGGTGAAATGGGAACACCTCTCCCCAACCTCCCTATGCCAAGCAGCCATTGGCCAGTCACTAGCCTGAGAGTAGAAGCTGTGTCTTATAGGTTAACGGTTTTAACAGTAGGTGAAGGATCTTCGGTGTGGAAACACAGGGTAATCTCAATGTCCCTAATGCAAAAAGAACTGGCAAACCATTGCATTATTTTGCCTTGAATGAACCACAATTACAACAAAAGGGAGTGGTGACCACAGGGGTGGTACTAAATGTACAGGCTAAATAAATGATGATAATCTAAAAGTCATTACTCTTTTACATTAAACATAGCTTTCACTTTTTCAAGTCAGATGTATTTTTTTTCTATATCTTATTATTGTTGGTTCATTCTCATAACAAAACTCATTCTAGCACAGTGGTTCCAAAACTGCAGCATGCTTCATAGGTGCAGCAGAAGAGGAAAACAGGTGAGGCGAAATGGTTGAAAGACAATCAAAGATTTAGAAAGTTTCAAAAATTCATATGCCAAAAATAAATATGATTTTAAAATCTAAAATATTATTATGGATTACTTGTAATTACTAACATGAGTCCCACTATAAATAGTTATAAATAATTATTGACCAATTTAACCATTTCAATATATTTGCATTATATCAAGTATTTAGGATAAGGTTTGCAAATTGGAGGAGAGAGTTATCAATGATTCAATGACTTTGAATCCATGGTTATTTTCCTTTAACTTTCTCTTTATTTTTATTTTTAAATGTACTTTTTATCACATAAAATTTGGTGAGATGTGAGCACATTCTAATGCCAAAAATGTGACACAGAGAAAAAAAGTTTGTGAGCCAGTGCTCTAGCAGATAATGACCAGGCCCACCCTGCTGGGCAATGAGACATCAACCATGTGAGATACCTTTGCCATTTGTTCTATGCGCATTTACACTGTTATTTTCCTTATTTTTATCTGACATTTCATTCATAATACGAAGATTAGTGAATTTAAGGTTGCACAACATCAGTATTGTTATTGATACACTATTTCTAGGAGGGTTGCCCACAAGACATAGTTATACCCCGCTGAATGTCAACCCTGTACTTCAAGACCACAGCATTCTTATTATTATTGTTGCGCTCAAACCAAGAAGATTATCTTCTTTTTTTTTTTTTAATTTTTTAAACTGGTATGTTGGCATTGATTTGCTAATAAGAAAATATATAGAACTTAAAAAAAATCTTTTTAATTTAGAAGTTTGATTTTTTTTAAACTTAAAACTTTAGAACAAGGGTATGCAATGTTTTGGAGAGAATGAGCCAAACAGCTATGCAGTGTCTTGGAGGAGGGTCATGATATCAAATATACTATAATAAATTGTCTCAACCTTAGACCCCTCCATCCAGAAGTCTACCTTGCTTTGGAGGTTTAAAGAAAAAAAAAACTCAGTTAAGTTAATGTTATAACATTTAAACAAGATTCCTTATTTTACTACAATCGACAGAAAATGCAAATTCCTTATTATGATTGTGTTGGTGGGCCGGACTTGGCCTGGGAGTTGCCAACCCTTGCTTTAAAACCTAGAAACTTTTTTAAAAATAGAAAATAATTAGGCAGACAAAAATTAGAGTTGAAGTACTTAATAGAAGGGTTTTTTCATTTCTGATCAGAGCATCTAGATATTAAGAGGTAGTATCAGTGTTCATTTTGATAGTGGCATGGAAGATGACTGGTTTATTTGAATCAACCTGCAGGTTAGACAGGAAGAGATATATTTTCAAAAAAAGAGATTTAAAGAATAAATGCAGAATTTGGAGATACAAACTTCCTACAATGTTCCTTAAAACTTTTTAAGACCTTGCATCTTTGTTTTTTTTTTTATATATATATTTTTGAAAATTATCATGTATGAAAGATTAGATTTAAGACACTGAATAAATCTTGAATCAAATGAAAAATGTTATTGATGAACACCTAAACTTAATGGGAATCAGTATGACTTTGCAAAGTAGTCGTAAAAATGATGCAGACAATAAAAGAAAGAAACCTATGAACAACTTTTATTTACATTAAAATTATTTTACCTGAGATCAAAAATAATATCATATACTTTTTCATACATATTTTAATTTATTTTTTTTTTTTTGCGTTTGCTCATTAAAAAGAATTGTAATTATATTAAAAGATTAAATATTGTTCAAAGCAAAAAATTCAAAACAACGAATAAAAGAAAAAATGAAATTATTGCAGTAATAATGTTTGTTATGGCAAAAGTAATATTACATCTTGGCAAGGAATACATATTAAAAAATGGGTTTAGACAGATTAATCAAATGGGATTTTTTGTTTGCATATATATTTCATGTTACTCTAAGAATGATTTCTCTTTGTTTCATCTGAAAGAAAAACATTTGCTTTAAAAACATTTGAATAAAATTGACCAGATTTTAATTTTTATAATTTTACAAGCAAAAATTTAAGATTCTTTTTATTCTATTTGGGGATAAAAAGCGTCTTACCTACTACAAAAGATGTCTCTACAAATATTTGACTGTATTATGAAATTCAGAAATTTAACGGTTAAAATTTTTCGAAATAAATTTAAAAAATTTGATTCAGCTTCAAAATTTGAAAAAAAAATTTTTAGACCTAATGAAGAAATGTAATAACAGTATTACATTTCACAGACTACCAAGATACAATGACTGTGGTTGCCATGACAATCAATATTATAACATTATCATATAAATCGTAACAAATGCTGTAATTATGACTGACATACAATATTGTATAAAGTAAACATTTAACAAAAAAAGAAAGATTGCAATATTTTTAAAAGTAGAAAATAAAATAAAGACATAGGCAAAGAATAAAAAAAATACAATAATTTATCAATCAGAAATATTAATATAAAACTTCAGGGTTGAAATAAAAATATAACTTTTAAAAGAGAAATTCAGACAGTGTTGTAATTGAAACCATTCAAAATTATCTACATGACAAAATTTGCATGTCAAGCATGCCTTAATTGGCCTTATCAATTGATTTTGTCTTTGACATTAACAAAAACCATCTAATATTACCTCTAGATAAAAATTAGAAAATTTACATTGTTTTTTGGAACTTAATACTTTGTTGGAGATTTTAGATAGTAACATTATCCAGTTAATGGTAGGACTCTAAATGCCAAGTATAAATAAATTAAATGTCAAGTAAATAGATCTGATACTATAAATAATATACAATAAGTCAAACCTAAATACTTTACCAGTCAAGTAAAAATCCTCTCTAGTTAACGGTCTACACATACACATGCACACAAGAAATAATTATATATTTGTTTCAGCTCAGACTTTCATGCACACAACTATCATCAGGTACAAATTGAAAATAGACTCGCTTTGAGCTATTTTATATTTATATATTATTTCAAAGGTTATTATAGTGGATAATTTGAAGGATTAAAAATAAGTCCATTTAATTCTTTTATATATATATATATATATATATATATAAAGATAGATAGACATAGGATTAATAAAATTAAAATGTGTCACTTAGCTGATTGATGTGATATTCAGCACCTTAATTGTAGAGTTTCATAGATTAACTTTTTTGTAACTGTTCATTCATATATATATATATATATATATATATATATGTGTGTGTGTGTGTGTGTATATTTAGGCTGCATATCTTCATTCAAAGATGTTTCATTGAATAATATAGACATATTGTGTCTACTTATTTTTATACCGATCCTTTCCAGTTGTCTAATCAGTTTCTTGATGTTAAGGAGAAATTCACCAAGGAATGCCCTGTAGGATTTTTTTTTAAAACCAAAGTACTTTTAGCTTTTCTAAAATCATCTTCAGATAGTAATTTTTAAAAATACACATGAACATGCTCTATTATAGTTATTTTAAAATTTTAAAATAACTATAATTACCACTTAAAAAAAAAAAATAAAAATAAACACTGCTGATTACTGAAGGTAGTTAAAATAATAGTGGAGTTTATAAATTAGAATACAAATTAAATTTTAAATGTTTAAAATTTATTTTATATTCTAATTTATAATGTAAGGTTGGTATAGTTAAGTAGTTGTTTTGTTTGTATCTGTTTTTTCTTCTTAAAGTGTCTTTTATTTATGTACTATGTTGAATTTTGTTGGAACATGTGATTTCATTCAAAGCGTCAAAGTTTGAATTGTGACATTGTATCTTTAATATGTTTCCTATCTTGTCACATTATATATTTCCATTCAATATTGAATTTTCCATTTTAACATGTCTTTATTGGCTATATCTTGTATCAACAACTTCTCATTTCTTAATTTCTTCTCTTTCCTCTTCCTTTCTATCTGTATGATTTGGATATACTCCTCTCCTTCTTTTTCCTTTCTTTTCTTTCCATTCTCTTGGTAGTAGGGTTGATTTCTTATGCCTTTCCTTTTTTTTCCTCTTTTTTTTCTTCTTTTTATTGATTTTTAATTTTCTTTCATTTTTTTTTAAATTTAATTTGCTTTTTTCTTTCTTTTCCTTTTATGGAATGAATCATTTTTTTATATTTGTTTAAAAGAAGTTTCATAGTTCATATTTTTAAGTAAAATTGTTTATTAACACCATTGTTAATCACCTGATGAGACATTTTTTCGACATTGAAACAAATAGGTATTTTTGTCATGGTATTAGCAGGGGGTACATCTTCTAACAGATATGGAAGTGCGTTCAAAATAAACTTCCTGTAGAGAGCTCCTGTAAGATGTGCTGAGAGAACATATGGACCTACCATGCAGTCACCTACAATTCCAGCCAACACATTAATGGTAAACTGATGCTGGTGTCTAGCCTGTATTGTACCATGGGGATTCCGATCCACCCACAAATGTTGGTTGTGTAAATTTGTTATTCCATCTCTTCCAAATGTTGCCACATCCATAAAGTCTGAAGTGGCAAATAATGAATCAGCAGTTTGTGCAATAAACCATCGTCAAAAGTTCTCCTGTGAAAGTGATTAGAGGGTGAAAGACTCTGCAAACATTGCAAATGATATGTAAACCTAAGCTGCTCTTGAAGTACCCTCTATAGAGTATTATGAGATGTATGACATGCTAAGGAGTCAACCTTGGGAAAGGTGTGAATCCTCTTCTTCTCCCTCCAGTCATGGGTAATTAGCAGGATAAACTGGGTTCTATAGCCTTGGATAGCAACTGGTCTAAGAGAAGGACAACTCTGAATTCAAAACCTGCAGAAGGTCGTTTGGGGACCCTGTGGCATGTAGTGCACTAAGTTTCTGTATTCAGCCCCGTAAAAAGTGTGGATGGTTCTGCACAAAACCTTCACCACTATAACCAAACCTTATGTGCTGGTGTTGGGCTGTCAGTTTCCTAGGAACTGATCTCCTTGACCCTCATATGTCGAATTTGACGGGAGAGTTAAGTATATATATATATATATATATATATATATATATATACACACACACATAAAAGCTGCAATATCTGTGTAACCAGTGGCAAAATTTTTATCTAGCCTCTAATGTTTAATACAGTTCTTTTACACAGATAATTCTTTTACCATCATAATTACAATTTTGAAACATTTTTTTAGTCATTTCACACCAACCAAGGTGATAATGCCACTAAGATGCAGGGAGTTACTAGGAGTGAAAATGAATGAGAAGAATTTAGTGAAGAGAAAGGACAATAAAAGAACAGGAGGACCAGTGATGTTGCATTTTAATTTTTGAAGATTGTAAGTGGCAGGGAAGCAAGAAATCAGAAGGTGATTCCACAGGCGAGAAGTGCAAGTGTTATATTCCGTGCTAATAGGAATATATACTTGAAAAACAAAGTGGATAAAATAAGTAAAGGTTTATTGTAAAAAAAAAAACAGTACAATAAGAAGAAAGGTAACAGTTATGGACAAGGTCATCACAAGTCATTCCAGTAATGAGTGCTACTGTTAGAAGGTTGGTAGTTCTCGCGTAAGTCTGAGTCGTACTCAACAGATCCCAGCTAGTATATTTAGCTACCCACCCCACGAGTGTTGCATGTGGCACAAGGCCGGTTTAATGTGGGTTCTCCGAGCCTGTAGGCTTGGCCAAAAATATTCCATTTTTGAACCCGCATAAACGGGTTCAGGGGCAGTCTACCTCCCCAAACGAAAGACTGCCCTACGGTGGAGCCTCATCCGGGTTCCTCTTTGCCCGAAGGCAGAGCGTTCAACTGTTTAGCTGGAACAGGTTGCAGCTAGTCTCTGTAGTCTGTTGACTTACAGATACTTATAGGCAGTTACTACATATAGTGTAGTCTCTCATGGGGGTAACAGGTTATTCCATTACATCAGCAAGTAAAGAAACTATTAGAATAGAACTAACGGTTACACTTAGCTCATTCAATAGTAAAATAGTGAAACTTAGTTACCGATCTAGTAGCATGTTTAAAGCAGTTGGGATATCAAGGAGGAAAGCTCCTTAGAACAATTTCCATAAAAAATATTTATAGAAAAGATGGAGTGAAGCCACATAATGGTGGTGAGAAAGTGACTAAAGTTGAGATGCCCGGATAGGATTGAGAACATTACAGACCTTTCTTTGGATTTTGTCAATTTTAATCAAACTATTCCGAAGTAAATGGCAAACTTCATTGGAATATTGTATTAATGTTAAAATATTCAGTGCATCATCACCAGTCCTATGACTGGGTGTGGTCATAGGGTCACTTCGCAGCTGAGCACCTGACCAGTTCCTTCCACATAACTGAGTTGAAAACCAGAGAGATATTTGTAGAACCCAGTTAAAAATTGTAGAAAAAAAAAATCAATAGATTTAAGTAGTATAACTAAGATCTCAATTCTGTGAAAAATAGGATCACACAAATGTCAAATTCAAATTTCCACATTAGCATTTATTGACCAATCAGTGAAGTTGTTTCAGACGCAACTCAAAGATTTAAAAAAGCAGACAACCATTTTTGTGTCATATGCTCAAAAAATGAAGGTTCATATCCAGGAAAATGATTAACAATCTTTTCCCCACTAAAAATCAATACTAAAAATTAGGAAATATATTTATTAAATGATAAAACTTCTGAATTTAATAAATATATCTTTTAATTTAGTTTTATTGTATTCCATTTTATGATTCAGAGCAGATTTTCAGTAAATGGTGTTTCTATTTGACAAAAAAAAACTGATGATATAAATTCTCAAAGAAGTCCATCCTGCTTTTAGCTAATATAAATGTGAAGAGGGTGGAATTTTAATTTCTTGAAATTTCATAAAATTAAGTAAAGGTAGCAGATATAAAAAAAATTTACCAAGATTTTCTAAAAAAAATATTTAAAAAATAATTTAATTCAGTTGTGAATAAGTCCTGGAAATTTCATTAAAATTTGACAATTATTTGATTTTTGCAAGAATTTCCAAATCAATGCGTATTTTACTGTAAAAATTTCTTATACTAATCTTTGGTTCCCCTTCTGACACAAGAAAAACAAGATTTCTAACCAAAAGTTAGAATGTGCAAGAAAGGATTCAAAAATTTAATAAAAAATACTTTGGTCTTTCCTTTTTATAATAAACATTTTGACTATAAAACTTTGTTTTTATTAGGTTTGGGACATTTTTGCATCATGGTATGCTCTTTTTTTTCAGTGAATTAGTGGAGGTTACTTAAATCTATTAATTTTTTTCTATAATTTTTAACTGGGTTCTGCATATTTCTACCAGCATAGCCTGTCTTTGGCAAATAGGACTGGTGGAGGCAATCCTTCTCCAGTTCAAACGACAACTGATGTCTTCCAATGTGAAGGCTCACCTTGGTCATACATGATTACTGATTTAGTGCATATGACAAGATAAGCTACTGAAGCAAACACATTGTGAGTAAATAATATTATTGTTCTGCAATGCATTCAAGTAACCAAGAATGTAGGAAATCTATTTTAATAACAGATTTCTCTAATGTTTTCTTCACATTTGCATTGTGTTCTTTACTAAACAACAAAACAGAGTGTAAATATTTATCTCATTAGTGAACAAGTAGACCAACATGAGACACTCTAGTTTGACCTTTAGTCTCAAATGTATTCACAGCTCAAGTGGTCAGCAAAGAGAAGTCTAATGAGAAGGTATGACACCAAAAGGAGGCAAGTAAGACTTAAGAGATGAAATTGAGCCAAGCATTGATGATACTTAAGGACATATGTGAGCATACGCCCACACATACGCACACTTATAGGTTTTTGTTCAATATGACAGACAAGGAATATCTTATGAGATTTTTTATTTAACTTTTCTTGTGTCCTTACAAGTTTTCTTTTCCAAGGATAGTGTGTACAGAGAAATTGTCCATAGTACTGGTTTTTCTGAAACACATTGCCAATATCTATTTTAAATTATTTGAACTATTGTTCCCATCTTAATAATTATAGATGTCATTATAGACATGTTTTCCGACCAAGTACTTTCTGACCATCTTCAGGTGTCCATTATTTTTGGTTGATATGGAATAGGTGTTGATTACTGTTTTGTTCATTTTTGCTGAACCATTATATATTGTTTCACTGACTGTTCCAATGATTGAACTCACAACCTCTAGATGACAGCAAAACATGTTTAATCAATGTCGGTATCAACTACACCACTGTTCCAAAAGACATCAGTGGTGTATTTCTGGAGCCTTTAAATCTGATGTTAGATGGTTTCAACATTTGTTTATCATGGCAATTTTGTACTGCTTTTTGAGCATTTTGTATTTCATTTTTGTTATTGTTTGTTTTAATTAATATTGTGGCTATAATAAACATGACGAGAACAACAGTTCAAATAAACTAACAAGTAAAGCTACATTTTTCTTTATCTAATTTTTAAACCATACAATATTGTTTGTTTACACCCAGTAGAAGTTGATATAATAATCTTAAGCTGTCTGAATGGCTTAGATAAAAAAAATTGTGATTATTATTGATTTTCCAAAGGTCTTGTACTTGACTTAATAGTGTTTAAGTTTGTTATTATTGACTTATTATTTTTCTTTAATTGTATTTTTGTTGCTTTCTATCACAGCACTCAAATCATTTTTATATTACATGACTTAAGTAAGCAACATGCATCAAATTTTAATAATGACAAATTTTTATTTAAGAAATTTAGTTTCAACGACTGCAACCCATAAGATATTTTAACTTAGTTATACTGTTGGATTTGGTTTGGTTGATTTTGTTTAGCGGCATATCAACATCTATAGGTTATTTGATGCCAAAAACTAAATATTTTAAAAACAATTTTATGCCTTCAACTAAATATATTTTTAACATAATTGTATGCCTTCAACTATTGATAAAATGATTGTTGGTAATTTTTTTTATATAAAAATGTGTTGCCAGTAATTTTACTATAAAAATGCATTTTTATACTTTCTTAGCGTTTTATATTTGTTTGGGACTTCACTATTTGCCCATAGCTGGGGCCCTAACAGGTGCTACCACCACAGGTCCTGGTAACAACAGCAATTAAGAGGTGGTTTCAGGCTCCTCAAAACCTCCAATCTCTCAATCAGAGACCTTGTTGCCGGATGTAGCTATACTGTTTAATGTAGTACAGTGATATGTGTGTGTGTGCATGCGTACACACGCACACATACACATATATATCACACACATGAATAAAGTTGGATGAGAATGTGACAGAATATATAAGTCAATCCAGAAAAGTTCTACTTCGATATGTTTTGCTGATTTAATCAAATGAATGGTAATGGCAATATTGCCGTTTCCTTATAAGGAAATATTTGGCATTCATTGACTGAGCAATCTGTGCTACTGTCAGTTGAAATTTATAAAATCTTTCTATTAAGACAATTTTTCAGGAAAATAGGTTTGTCAAGTTCACTGTTATTGCTCTTTCTAGTATCAATGGGGAATCCTTCCTAACCTGTTGTTTGAAGGAGTATGAAACATTAACATCAATTATTTCATTATTTGGAGTTACATGTGCTATCCATTTTAGTTGTCACAGCTGTTGAAAATCATCAAGTGATGTGGTTTCTATTATTTGGTACAGTACTCTGTTGTGTCATTCCACAAGGTCTGAAGAAGGATGGTCCTCTCTATGATCTACAGCCATTTTTAATAATTGATCTATGAAAGTTGACAGTTTAGATATTTCTGAACAAGTTGTACGCCATGGATAAAATCCATTTGAAAGTATCAATCTAATCAGGCTATTTACAAAGCCACATCAAAAGTGTCAGGTTCTATGAGTCCCCTATGATGCTTAATATACAACTTGGATATTTCAGTTTATCCTCTGTGAGGGCATAAACAATGTGGGATAAATAAAACATAAAATAAAATGTATCATGCCCCCACCTTTTTTGGGGACTTTTGGCAGGTAGTCTGTTGGTTGCACTAACATTTTGGATTTTAATCTCCTGAAGAGTGGATTGAACAGTTACCAAAAAGTTAATCTATGAAACTAGAGTCAAGGTGCAGATGAATCTGAATATAACATCAATAAGTGACAAATTACATTTATTGTATTAATTACATATGTGTGTGTATATATATATATATATATATATTAGTGAATATACATAATATCCAGTGTCGGTAACAGGACTCAGAGTTTCATGCTGTTTATGCAATCTTCAGGCACAGAGATATTTTTATAACCTTATAGCTCTGTTTCATAACATTGAGCACCGTATTTATAACACCCGAGGAAGAAATATATTTATAAGTACATGCAAGTATTTGTGAATGTAGATTTTTTATCCTACCCATTCCCATATATAAAATTATCATATCTTGAGGCAATTGGATGTCTAGCCATACTAATGAGCTGTGGTAAAGCAAAACAGTCTGTGGATGACATTATATATATATATATATATATATATATATATATTGTCATAATCCTCTTTATGTTTAATAATAATAATAATCATAACTTTAAATAAAAATGAATCTTTTTCTATATATATGTATATATAGTTTTAGGTTTGTCTACTTTAATAGATTCTTTTAAATAAATAGCATAATCCTTGTTTATTTTAAATATAAAATAACAATGCCATCTATTTTAAATGCAATATAAATTCTTAAATAAAAAAAAACATAATCTGTGTATAATATATGTACTGCGTTAGCATTATATTAACCATATATTTTTATTAAAATTTAAATTATGTAACAGACAGTCACTACCCAGCAACTGAAGATTGTGTTGTGCATGAAATTCTGAGCTGTGCTACTGGTGATGGATAATGCATACATTTATATATATATATATATATATATATATATATATATATATATATATATATATAAGTATCCCTGATATTGAGCTCTTTTATCCATAAATATAGCTAACTTAAAACTATATTTTTATCATTCATATATACACACATGCGTGCGCATATATATATATATATATGTTTATGGGAGCCCAGTTTCAAGTATAGAAACAAATTTAAAACAAGTTCAAAGAGTTTAACACTAAATCTTACAATACATTTGATGTCATATTGGATATCCTGACTTGAGAGTTGATATAAATTTTATTAGCAATGAAAAATAAAATCTCATTGCCATTTGTCAAATGTCTTGCGGTATTAATCGAACAGTAACACCATGCATCAAATGATTGAATGGTTTTACTTTATTTGAAATGAACTAAACAAAGAAATTTGCAGACAACAATTATAGTCTGTTGAATGTATTTGCATCAGAGTTTTATGTTATTTGTTGGAACCTGATAGCCATTATGTCATCTCAGAGGAAGGAAATACTTAGGTAATCAGTTTTTTGGGATGTCATTGGGAAGATAAGTGATCACTTCTCAAAAGTCATACCGGATCAGGAGAAATACAAATTGGCAGAATTCCACTAATGTATTCAATAATTAAGTCACCTATTCATTGTTTACACTGCAGTAAATGATAAACCTTACACTATTACACGCATGCATTGTAACCCTATCTGCAGAAGTAACCTCTTTTCAGCTTTTGGGCATGCATGAAGAGAAAAAAAAAAATGCTGTAAACCTGAAAATATCACACTAAATTAAAAAAAAAAATGATGATGTGGGTTTAAAAAATTGATAAGTTTTGTGTATAAAAACTATTCTTTCTTCAACAAAATATTTCAGTTCCATAAATATATATATATATATATATATATATATATATATATATATATATATATATATATAAATAATTTAACTATTTCGATATTTCAGCTATTTCATAAATCTTTAAATTTACTTGGGTTTCTTATTGGTTTCAACTCTATAGTAATCTTTAAATGATTCCCTGCAAGTTTGCTTACTAAATCAAAATAAAACAAGAATTTTATTTGAATAAATTCAAATAGTATTTTAATACAAGTTTCCCCACCTATCAAAAAAAAAAAAAAAAAAAAGAATTTTGGTAAATTTCTGCCAACTAAAATGGCTTAGAAATGTAAGCAAATAGTTGGCATCAGTTTATCTTGCAAGATAAAGGTAGCACCCTGTTTGGTCAAAATTCAGCCCTTTGGTGGCGAGACTGGAGTGACCTCTCCAGGGTGCATGTCTGGGTGACGGTATATGAAGAGCATGTGCTACCCTGTGAACATGACCCCACCCACCACCACTTGGCCGTACTAACAAGAGCCAAAGAAATACAGAGCATTACATTGGCTGCAGGAGCTGCTGGAAGTTTGTCAGTGTTGGGGTTCCATCTTGAGTTTTCTTTTTAGATTTATTTCCATAGCCGTTTCCATATTTGGTTTAAAATCAGGGTTTTCTGTCCCCTACATGAACTGCATTCCTGGGCTGTTGAGCCACCTGAAGTAGCTGGTCATAAAGTGCCAGGTGAGCTTTACCCATTATCTGGCTTGAAGCTAGACTTAAATGTCAGAGGCTATTTGAGACACATGCCATGGTTGCATTTTATAGACAGTAGGAGCTTGTCCCTACTATCAACCCTGGTTATGAAAGCCTTAGGAACATATATAATGTATGTATATAAACTTAGAGAGATAATTACCAATAATTACCATGGGAAAAATATTTGAGCAATGCCCATTTAAAAATATCACCTTGCACAAAATTTTCACTCTGAGTGAAAGTGCTGCAATTATTGTAGAAAATCAGGACTTCAATTTAAAAGTGCATTTTGGCTTATTGGTTAATTTGTTGACATATCAGCCCTTGTTAGGATATTTAATGTCAAATTTAAGTCTTATAGGATAAAATCATGATGAATTAATTGATAGGTAGTAATAGGTATGGTTAACACTCAAGTTAAAAAGGGGCAACATGTCCAATATAAACCTGAGTCTACAAGTACCCACCTAGAAGGCAGTTCTTTTGAGAGGGTTTTACTTCTCTGCAGAAGATAGGATATTCTGAGCCTTGCAGGACACCTCCAGGCAGTGTAATGGTTAACAAGCTTGTCTCGCTAAAACAGTTACAACTGAGTAGCGAGTTCAATCCTCACTGGGTGCCCCCTACTTTTGGCCTTGTGCCACATCTAAGCTACACTTGGAAAATCATTGTTCTGAGCCTTGCCAATAGAGCAAGATTTACAGAATGTTTTCAGAATATATAATCAGGGCTGGTGTATATTACCCCTGGACCCCTATATTCATAAAATAGAAGTAATGTAAAGTAGACTTTTGTAAAGTGGGGGATACCTGTATTTAAAATAATGAGCTAATTTTATTGTAATGGATTTCAATGTTTGTTAATAATTGACTAAAATAAAATAAAATATAAAAGAAGTTTAGAACATTCAGAAAATTCCAGGGAAAAAAAGGAAAAAAAAAAAAAAAAAAAAAGTTAATATAAATCATATCTGAAAAACCTTCCAAGAACCCTTCCCCTGAAAAACAAAAACACCAAAAAACAAACAAAAAAGAAAAAAAAAAAAAAATGACACATGAAGACCATTCAGAGAACCCCCCCTCTTCACACAAAAAAAAGAAGAGATTAAACAAAGAAATATAAATGATATCTGAAAAGTATTTGGACCTTCGACCAAAAAAAAAAAAAAAAAACAACAGATAAAAAAAGAAAAAGAAACTGAAATTATATCTGAAATTTTCAAATAATCAAATCAAGCAAAAACACTGTACGACTGAGAGACAAAAAACAGACAGCTGGAAGAGGTTCATTTTAATTATATAAAAACAAAGTGATATAATTTTTATATAAAATTCAAACCATTCATGAATTTGATATATTAAAATACACACAGACACACACACACATACCAAACAAAAATAAGACCAAACAAATGTAATTCACATTTTTATCAAATTCTGTATACTTACCAGAACAATTTTAATAGTGTATGAGTGGAAATTTCAATTTTGTAATTTTTTTTTTGAAATCCTTTACAAATCAATAGATTTATTTTAGAGAAGCTAGAAAAAAATTGGTTATTTTTCCGGCATGAGTAATTTAGTACTTTTATCTTTATCATAAACTCTATTTTTGCACATAAGAGAAGTCTGCTTTGTAAATATTAAAAGTGAAAGCTAACATGGAACAGAAGGAAACATAAATATATTAGCAACCTGATCTCCCCAAATTATGAGATATTCCATTGTTGTAGAAATTTGCTTATTAGTGTTGGGTAATGCCTCATGTTAACAATGGAATATTTCATTATGAAGAAGGGGAAGTCACAATGCATGTTCAATACATATTTAAAATTACATTTTGCTTTATATTACAGAATAGATATGATATATATTTAATATGTAAACAATAAAAGAAAACTATGCAGTCAATGGGAAAAATATTAAACTCAAATTTATCTAAATTTATGCACTTTGACATTTGATCGACCAGAATGAATTTTCTTTAATCTTCTTGTTTCTCAACTTCTTTCAATATTTATTTTGATTTGAATGACATTAATTTGAATAACATGGAATCCTATTATAATTATTCTTGTCTCTCACTTCATTAGTTTGCATGACCATTATGTCCTGTCAATACCTCATAAATAATGGACTATTCCATTTCGATTGCATGGATGAGGGGTGAAAAAAAGACGACTTGGTTCCAATGAGAAAATGAACAAAAGAAAGAAAGAAGAGAAGATAGAAGAGTTTAACAGTTGTTTCAGTGAAATGGAAAAAGTTGTTAATTTCAAATCTTTTTATTTGTAGCCCCTTACTTCTTAAGATAATGACCAGCATTCATATTTATGATCGTTATTGCAATATTTTGTTAAAATTGTAAAGTTCAAATATTTAACAAGGTGATAGTGGAATATTTTCAGATATTTTATTGTCATGGAACTTACCATGAGCTTAATCATTAACTTAGGAATTTTAAGATTCATCAGAATATTAAAATAGGAAAACCTAAATCTTTAGTTACTAAAGAAATAGTGTGTTATTCTTTTAAAAATATGATACAAATATGTTCAAGTTATTTTTTTTAATATGGAGATTGATAAGACTATATGTAAAAATTCAAATATAAGTAAAAAAGATTTAATAATATTTACTCATTTTTGTTTATTAGGCATTAAATTACATCACTTAGCATCTTCCATAGTTTGGCCTGACTCTCACTTAGCTTGATGTATATTTATGAATGTTCTTAAATTTAAAAATTCTGAAAAACTAACATTGTTACTTCTGTATGTAAATACTTACTTCAAAATAAAATCCTTGCATTTGTCTTGATGAAGTCCATCAGAGGATGAAACATGTTGGCTAAGATAAGTTTTCCTTTTGTCGTTATTCATAATCCTTCTACAGATGGACTATGTAAATTTATACATACACACACATATATATATCAATCAATCACTGTATTTTTAAGATGCTTGGCATGACTTCAACCAAGTTTTATATATAATCCTTGTTCAGAAACATTGAATATTTTTTTAGAAAGGAAATTGTGACACTAATTGAATAATAAATAATTGTAACACTATTTTAATAAATAAAAGCTAAAAACAAGATATAACTCCATTATTAAATATGAAACTTTTAAAACAATGTTTATAAATTTTCCTCATTCGATATTCATAGATCTTTATCAACATTTATGTGCTAAGTCCTTTCAGGAGATAGGCAACAGAGGCTCTCCACAATTTCTTTCTTTTGTTGCTCGAAATAATTTTTGTTACCCTTTTCTATTATTTTTTTGTTTTTGCTCTGCTATTCATTAAACATAAACTCATTAAGCAGGTTACTTGCTGTTTCCCTCTTTACCTATTGTCTTATGTGTGTTAAGTTTGCTAGGTCTTCTTTTCTCATTATATTCTAGATCACACATCACTAAATTCAGCTGAGGCATTTTATGAAATTGCAAGCATTTCTTCAGAGTGATTTCTGTTTTGAATTATTACAAAATGGAGAACTAAAATCCTATGTCAAAAATCAAACAGATTTATATATGCAATCCAAGGGATCACAGCAATTGCTAAGGGGAAAAAATATCAAAATGATTTTAAATGATTGAAATATAAATTAAGCTTCAGTAATAAAGTGACTAGGAATGTCCGAAAAGTAAGTTAGAAAGAGACAAATCAACCAGAAACACTGTGAAAGCTGTAAAGGCAAAGCAACAAGAGGGTATACTATACTTCTTGTAACAACCAGAATGGTCTTAATATTGTGTGTGTGTATGTGTATGTATATGTATATATATATATATATATATATATATATATATATATATATATATATATATATATATATTTTAAGAAATGAATTAAAGATTAAGAGCAGATATCTATATTTTAAGAATCAGGAAGATATGTGTTCAAAAGGACTATTTGGACTTTATTTGATCAGGAGGTCCTATGTGGACAAGTGGTCTAAGGCATGTCAGATCTAATGATAGTTTTCCATAGTTTTGAATCATGCCTGAGAACACATATTTTTCCAATATTTTTCTAATAATAAAAGTGTGTCCAGACTGCATCCACCATATAATCTGAAGGAGCAAAGTCAAGACTATTATCCGTTGAGGGCCACAAACAACATTTTTCTGAGAAGCCATTGCACACAGCTGACACTATTGCTGCAGAGATGCAAGGGTGGCTCCAGACTCTTCATGCTACATTCTTCAATGAAGGTATTTATATACACACACACACACCAATGGCACAAATGCTACAATTTTAATGGCTGCTATGGAGAAAAAGTAGCATAGTAGTACTGGTAACATTTTTTTTTACTAAATATCACTCTATAACAGTCTTGAGAGGATTACAGTGAAAATGGTAATGATAAGTGAGGTGAGAATGCTAATAATATCAGTGGCAGAGAAGGTGGTAAAAAGTGGGAATTAAGCAGCTCCTCAGTCCCTCAAACAACATTCCTCTGACACAGAAGACACTGTTGCTGCAGATATATAAGGGTGGCTCCAGTCTCTTCAGCCTACATTCTTCAAGGACGCACCAATGGGACAAGTACATCAGTCTGGATGGCAACTATGAGGAAAAGTAACATGGGAGTGTTGGTAACATTTGTTCTTTTTTTAATATATATCACCCAATAGAAGGCTCAAGAGCTACTGAAGGTAGAGGGTTAAATTCAAAATTGTATATGTGAGTCCCACCTGAAATCTAAGGTCATAATTTCATCTTATATATCATATTCTCTCATATGATGGACTCTCCTATAGTGAATGATAAATGAGGAGCAGCATTGGATGGTGCCTTTCGTTTTACACTTATGCATGCTAGCAGGGACTATTGTGGAGTAAATCAGTTAAGGGAAAGACATGTTTCATTTGTGCTTTCTTAAGTGTGATACTAGCCCAGCCTTGCTGTAAGCGACAAAGCCACACTGACAAATGAAATTTGTTAAAGGAGGATTTTGATGGCATTTCTGCTTCGGAGCTTGATGAAGCTTCAGTCTACTGTCTTCAAAACCCTTTAACATAATGAAACATGTCTTATGCCACTCCTTTTGGTTTGATGCTTGGTTCTCCTATATATATATATATATATATATATATATAATGAAATGGACAAAGTCCGACAATTATTTTAAGACATTTTTATGTTTATAAATTCTTTTTATAGATACAAATATTTAAGTAAATGCTCTGTTTATAATAAACAGTATTAAACAACATTTACCGCCCTGAATGTCCGAGAAATTTTCACAAAAAATAATTGTCCTCCGACAGGATTCAAACCTGTATCCTATATGGAAGTGTCATTTAGCTTGATGTGCCTTTAACCAATTTGGCCACAGAGGAGTGTTCAGTTAGCAAGGTCAAATTTACTGTACTTGAACTTAAATCTTCCATGAATCTCTCGTGTACATTCATATCTGCACATGGCGTATCAAATGTAAACAAATGACATCACACATTATGAAATGGACAAAGTCCGACAATTATTTTAAGACATTTTTATGTTTAACATTCTTTTTATAGATAAAAATATTTAAGTAAATATTCTGTTTATAATAAACAGTATTAAACAACATTTACCGGCCTGAATGTCCAAGAAATTTTCACAGAAAATATTCGTACTCCAATGATTTTATTATTTATGTGAAAATTTCTCGGACATTCAGGCCGGTAAATGTTGTTTAATACTGTTTATTATAAACAGAGCATTTACTTAAATATTATAATGATGGTTTTAGTGGTACAAGTCATACTAATTAACCCAAAGCTAGGGGGTGAAGAGGTCTAGGAGAAGGACAATTCTGAATTTAAAACTGAATGTAGCCTTGGTGAAGCACATGCTCTGCAGCTAAGAAAAGGATCCTTTCACATTGACTTGCTGATCCTGACTATGGTTGATATATCCAATAAATTATGATTAAATTACAACTGCATAATGAACTGGTATATAAATAGATGATATTATTTGTAAGCTGGTATGAAATCAAAATAATACTTCTGTTTTTTTTTTCTTCTTGCATTAGTGTTTACTCTGTATGAGGCTGAAGAGCCACTCAAAGTAGAACGTTACAGAGTAAGAGGCACAGTTCATGGATTTGTGAGAGGAAGATAATGGTTAACCCTAGACGTGAACTGGTTAAGATTGTAGTGATTGGGTAATCATCATCTTGAGAGTTGGTTCCACAAAGCAGCAGTTCATGAGAAGAAACTGCTCGAGTGGAACTTGCATCTCACCAATGGAATACAAAGGAAATGAGGGTGGATCTCTACAATGTCTGTTGCATGACAGGTCTTAACCATGAAGGTTAGAACTTTTGGAACTAAGGAATGTATTTAGCCTGAACACTTTCCATAGAAATAGCAATGGAGCAGAGAGAGGCTTGCAATGTTTTGTCTGTGGAAAAGAGTTGTAGGGTGGAAAATAATTCATCACTCACAAGGATGTGGAGACATTTTTGGACTATTGAGACCAGAAAATGAGGACTGAGCAAATATGGCAGCAGTACTTAATTTTTGGCCTGATCTGGAACATTTAAATGTAGAAGATAGTAAGAGGAGTCAGGTACTTACTGGAGCAGTACAGGGAGCTGATCATTTTACCTGCATCTTTACCAATTGGTTGTGTGTACCAGTTACAATAGAGGTCTGTGTTGAGCATAAATCCTAATAGCTAATGTTAGCTTTTGTTCACTACTTTTGTTACAAGTATATCATGAAATACTTTAGGAATGTGAAGATTAATATTTTAATACACAACTCTAAGCATCACTCAACAATAAATGCTGATCTATCTTACATATCTATAAGTCTACCATTTGTACTTGCATTGAATATTGTTGTCACACCTGGTCTGGTATTCCTGCTATATATTTAGAGATTCTTGATAAAATCCAAAGAATCTGCAATGTTATTGGTCCTGACCTGGCATTTCAGCTTCAATAGCATTCCCACTGTTATACTACATTACCTAGACTTTATGAATTTAAGCACAGTACTAGATTGGCAGCAAGATGCCATCATTTTAGAGTTGTAATGGCTAGATCTAACCATAAGTTCTATGGTGACAGTTTCTTCTATCATACTTCTCACTTGTGGAAATCTCTTCTGGATTCTTGTTTTCCAGCCAACTTTAATCTTCAAAAATTTAAATGCAATTGTCTTCTTGATACCTCCTCTTTTATTGTCCTTGCTCTCTAATAAATATTTTTTATATTCTTTCACACTCAGTAACCTTTTGCCTGTTAGTGGATTTGTTATCTTGCTTGACTATATATATATATATATATATATATATATATATATATATATATTTATTGTGAATAAACAATCTCTTTGCTCAGTTAGTTATGTGCCATGCATGATACATGCTTAGGCAATCAAGTATCTTTTGATACATGACTGGCGAGGCAAATTTTTTCACCATAACCTTTTGTTGCCATTTCTTTCTGCTGGAGACCAGTTGCCATTCAAGGCTATAGAACCCAATCTGTCCTGCTATTTACCCATAGCTGGAGGAAGAAGAAGAGGATTTATACCTTTCCCAAGGGTATTAGCACGTAAGTAAATGTAATTACTTCGAATGGAATTCAAACTCGGCTCTATGATTCTTCAATATGAGCTGCTATGCATTACTCCACTGTGCCTCCTTTCTTTGCTACTTCATGAGAATCTTTGGCCAATACAACGAATGCACTTTTGCTTTTATTACATAGGCTTCCACTCATTACATTGAAATTTATAGGTCATATAAGCTAATCTATTCAAGAGAAATCCATGCTAGAACACTTACTTCTTTAACAGAGTGACTGTTTATTGCATTTTAATGTTAATAGAAACAACTATCAAACAGGGGGAGAGTGAATCTGAGGGTACCTTGTATTGATTTCAAACTTACCTTTTAGTTACTATTTAATTTCTGGTTACATTTGCTCTTTTGTAAAAAATGACATATTTTTGGAAGCCTTTCTCCACTTAGGGGCATAAGGAGGCCCTCCTACAGAAAATCTCATTTATATTTGAAATATAGAAGGATCCAATTTCTACTAGAGCTTGCAGAATGATAGTGTCTTAAAACAGGCTTTCAGTCATATGTAACTTTATATATATATATATATATATATATATATATATATATATGTATGTATGTATCTGATTGAATAAATTACAGACATTATGTCTGTTAATTTTTAATAAATCTGTTCATACTCACGAATAACCTTCCATGTATTGATGTTAAAGGATGAGAGAAATGTGCTATAGCTGTTTAAATTTCTTTTATTTTCATTTCCCAAGTAACTTTTGATCTTCTTTCCAAGATCATCTTCAGAGGTGTACAAAACTATATGTTGTTCATTAGTATAAGTATTTATACAAAGTTGTGAATTGTTATCCATTACTGTAATTTTTTCATTATGCTTTTAAATGCAAAATGTTTGACAATGTGTTGA
Organism: Acanthosepion lycidas; assembly: GCA_963932145.1. Lineage (NCBI taxonomy): Eukaryota > Metazoa > Mollusca > Cephalopoda > Sepiida > Sepiidae > Acanthosepion > Acanthosepion lycidas. The sequence continues at coordinate 47,185,492 of OZ010615.1, read as the reverse complement.
GCATTCATTAGAACATGAAAACATTATCCATTATGGAATTTTTTCCCTCTATGTTATAATTACAAAAATTCCATAATGGATAATTTTTTTCACGTTCTAATGAACACTCAACACATTGTCAAACATTTTGCATTTAAAAGCATAATGAAAAAATTACAGTAATGGATAACAATTCACAACTTTGTATAAATACTTATACTAATGAACAACATATAGTTTTGTACACCTCTGAAGATGATCTTGGAAAGAAGATCAAAAGTTACTTGGGAAATGAAAATAAAAGAAATTTAAACAGCTATAGCACATTTCTCTCATCCTTTAACATCAAAACATGGATGGTTGTTCGTGAGTATAAATGGATTTTGTTACAAATTAGCAGACATAATGTTTGCTTTATTCAATCAGACATGCCTAAAAGAGAATTTGCTGCCTAAATACACAAATTATATATATATATATATATATATATATATATATATATATATATGCATACACGCACACAATAAAACTGTTTTTACAAACAAGAAAGTATATCTTGCCTGGGAAACAGTTATATTAAACAAGTGCTCAATGCGCAGTTCAAAAAAAATAAAAAGTACAGAACTATTTAATATTTAAAATAATAAACACACTAACCCTTTCTGCTACCATGGTTTCCACCAATAAATGATTTCTTTAGACAATGAAGAAACCATTTATTGGTGGAAACCGAGATAGCAGAAAGGGGTTGGTATGTTTATTATATATATATTTCTTTGTAATAAAAAATATAACTAGCTGGAAAAGATAATTTTTTTTAAATCATTTCACCCCAAGCAAGGCGATGATGTCACTTGAATGCAGGGGTGTTACAGGAGTGAAAGTGAAAGAGAATGAGAAGACTTAGAATGGGGAGGATTGAAGAAAGAACAAAAAGGAAAAGGGTTTAAAGAAAATGGAAGATAGCGATTGACGTTGCACATAAATTTTTCAAGAATTTAGCTATCAGGGAAGCAAGAAATCGGGAGTTCCACAGGTTGGAGGTGCAAGAAAAGAAACTGAGTAGTAGTGGCAGTTGAATCTAGCTAGTTCAAAAGAAACATTTGATAAATTTTCTTGTGAATGGTGAGAATCTTATATGCTATTTTTGCCAACTTCTGCTTGAGACTAGATTTCTTCCTATTTATAGAACTTATAATTATTTCCAAATGATAATTATCATTGAGCTTAATTATTATTAAAATATAGTAAGTGGTATGGCACCACGGCTGATGGAATGACTAACAGTTCACTGATTCTACCCTACATATTCCATTAAAAGGGAAACAACTTTGTAATTAGTAATTAACACTTGGAGTTATCTCTCTTGGAAGTATGTTTTTTTTTTTTTTGTCAGTATATATATTAAATGAAAAATTACTTTGAAGCTGATAGAGCTGGGAATGAAATTAATTTCCCAGTTAGTGCTCTAACAAATATTGTGCAATAATGTGCAGTTTTTGCTGTGTTATAGTAACAAAAAGAAATAATACTTTTTTGACAATAAGGTTCAATGTGTGTAAGGCTCAAGAATCACTCAAAGTAGAGGGTTAGAGGAAGAAGCACAGTTTATAGTGATATGTGGGGAAGATAATAGTTAACCTTAGACTTGAACAAGATGGTAGTGATTGGAGAAGCATCCTCTTGGGAGTCAGTCACAAAGAGCAGCAATTTATGGGAAGAAGCTGCTTGTGAAGAAATCTCAGTAATGGAATACAAATGGAATGAGAGTGGTTCATTATAATGTGCATGGTGGGACATAGCTGTGAAGGTTAGAACTGGTGTAATTAAGGCATGTAGTTTGCCTGAAGACTTTCCATGGAAATAGTGATAGAGCAATAAGAGACTTGTATCATTTCGTCTGTAGGAAAGGGATTGTAGGGTGGAAAATAATTCATCACCCCCAAGAATGGAGAAATGCTTTTGGACTGGAAAGTAAAAACTGAGCAGCTCCTGCCCAAATATGACAGAAGTACTCCATTTTCGACCTGATCTGGCTCTTGTAAAGGTAGAGGAAAGCAGGAGGAGTCAGGTACTTACTAGAGCGGTACAGGAACCAACAATTTTTTCAGTATCTTTAGTGATGGATCATATGTATGAGTTCTACTTGAGGGATCTGGATTGAGCTTAAGCCTCAATAGGTGATCGAGGGACAGGACCTTCCTGAGAGAACATCATAACGATAAATGAAAATTCAGGGTCTGCTTGGTGATGATCAAATGTCACTAGTTTCATTTTTGAGCCATTGAATGTGACAAGCCAGTCTCTCCCCCATTGAGCTGTTAGAGCCAGGACAGAGGAGAGATCAGCTGCCAGGCTCTGGTCAACATGAGTTTTGATGATGTAGCCATATACTATTTATGTTATTATTGTATAAATCTTAATAGCAAACATATAAGATTATTATATACTCTGTGACATGCATGAATATTAGCCCTGTGTTAGCCACATGGGGTGTTTTGTTACACATAATTCCTAGATGGAAACTTGTTTCTTTTGCTCCCTCCCAGTCCTCTCTTGACTAAGTGAGTATGTGTAACACACAGTGTGGCACAGTTGTTGTGGGAGGCAAACATTACTTTGTCTTCTTCAGGGTGTCCTTTCACCCCACATGACTAACAAAGATAAGTTTTCATGATTTATATCTCTTTTAAAAATTATATATATATATATATATATATATATATATATATATATATATATATATATATATATATATATAAAAAAGGGGACATTGAAGTCCACAGTCTGAGGTGACAGCCTGTTTCATGCTAAATGAAATCGTCAGGCCATGTGCATTATATTTGCTCAACTTTTTATATATATAAGTCAGTAATGCATTGTGGGTAGTATATTGTATTATTCTAATGGCTATTTTGGTGGGCCTAGTTAATTTGTTTATTGTTTACTAAGTTTATTTACTTATTTATGTTTGGATTCATTTATTTTACTTGCTTTTGTTTATTTATTTTATTTATTTATTTATTTTATTTTGTTTGTTTTCATTTTTTGATTTTTAAGTAACATAGTAAAAATTTTTTTGTGTCTTCATTTTGTAATGAGTTCTGTTTATTTAGTAGTTTATTTTGGTCTGGGAAGGTAATTATAGCTATTTTTCCTACAGGCAGAGTTTACAGTTTTCGAATTGACTGTTGTAGGCTGATGCTATTTTCCTTATTTTCCATGATATTTTTGTTGTGATTTGTTTTATTTTTAATCTCTCAGATATGTTCAGAAAGCATTGTGCAGTTTGTGTATTTATTATTTGTAAAGGATGTTTTGTGTGCATAGTTTCTTTGTTTCCCGGGTCCTTCAGTTAATTCTATGTATATTTTTTCTTCATTATCTGCTGATTTTACATTGGTTTTATATATTACATTGTTCTGAAGCAATTGCCATTTAAGAGACATTCATTCCTTATTCTGCAGTTACACATGGGTTTAATTTGTTCAAGTGGTTTGTTGATTGTTTTCCTCTTGAGCTTTTTTATTGTTTGTGTTATGTTCTCTGTGCAACTGTAGCTGATTTTTACTGTGTTTTTGTTGAATATCTTGTGGAGAGTGATTGATGTTGGGAAATGTTTGTGTACAAATTAACTGATTGTTTCTGCTTGATTACTGATGGTGGGTGGTTGGAAGATATGTGTATATACAGTGGTATATCACTGGGTTTTCTGTATGGTTCATCTATACCTTTTTTAGATTAAAGGTGACATCAAATCCTATATTTTCAAAATCTTTTATTGTTTTTTAGTTTTGCCTATGTTTTGTTTGTTACAGTTTCTTACAATGATGGGTCTGTCATCCTTGTAGAGTCCTGTATCATTTCTATTGATTATTTTACTTATTTCACATAGGAAATATATACCAGTTCACAGGTCTCTGCACCATCAAAGCTTCCCATTGTAGTGTCAAAGGTTCCTTTTTTATCCATGTGTCTTCATTGTTAAATAGTAGTGATTTTTGGGAGTGTTTAATGATTTCTTTATTTCATTTGTTCATTTTTATTTGTTCTTGGGCTAAGGAGATGGCCTTATCTAGCATGGGTTCTGTTATAGAAGAGTAGAATTCTTTATCTAGTTGTATAAATTGGCAATTATGTTTGTTTTTTAGGCTGTGGAATCAGTCTATAGTTGTTTTTGTGTTTTTTCACTGATTTACTCCAAACTTCTTCCTTAACTCTGAATTAATTCTTTCTTGTATTGTTTTACTTACTTTACTTAGTTCACTTTTGGTAGGATTTATGAGTCTGTGTGTTAGGTTTGTTCTGAAATTATCCTTGTAGTCTTTTAATGTGATAAATGCTTGTGCTTTAGTGATTTATTTGGTTGTTTAGGTCTAATTTTTGGGAAATTGCTTTAGCTTCCTTATTCATATATTGTTTTGTTGTTTTCAGTGCTTTTTTGTATGTTTTAGTTATGTTGTCCTTCAGTAATTTGTTGTGTTTAGCGGGGCTGAGTTCATATTAATTTCTAGTTTTGTTTGCTGTGATAAATATTTTAGTTAAATTGTTTATTTTAATTATATCTTCTTTTAGTCATTTTTTTTGGAAAGAATCTACTTATTTGTTTGGATTAATTTATTTTACTTGAAATGAACATCAGCCTACAACAATCAATCCAAAAACTAAACTCTGCCTGGAGGAAAAATAGCTATAATTACATTCCCAGACAAAAAAAAAATACTAAATAAATGATCATAACTCATCTGAAAATGCAGATATGAAAACAAATTCTTACATTGTTGATAAAAATCAAAAACTGAAAACAAACAAAAATAAATGAAAATAAATAAATAAAAGCAAGTAAAATAAAATAATCCAAACAAATAAATAAGTAAAAAAACTAAATAAATAATAAACAAATTAAACTATGTCCACCAAAATAACCATTAGAATAATACAATAGACTACCCACAATACATCACTGCACTGTATATATAAAAAGCCAAGCAAAAACACAACAAATATAGCCTAAACAATCTGAGGTGACTGACACAGGGTTTAGGTGATTTATAACCAAACAACTTCCTACAGATAGCTGAAAGGACCAAGTTTTATCATTTAAAATCTACGGTATTTATCGAAATGTTGCAGTGTATATACACTTTTATTTTGGGCTGTTATGATGTAGAATTATTTAAATTATTTTCAAATCAATAAAATTTGAAATAACCAATAGTACTATCAATGTTTGAATAGCCAGAATATCATTTTTAAAAGGTGTAAAAACAAAAGAAACCAAAAGAAAAATAAATAAAGAGATAGAAACACGCATACATACACTCATTTACACACCATGATATTGAGTATATATATATATATATATATATATATATATATATATATATATATATATGTGTGTGTGTGTGGACACTGAGGTCAACACTGAGTGGCAACAGTCTGCTTCATGCTTGAAAAACTGTTGCCATGTGGTGTTGACCTCAGTATCCACTTTTATATTTACACATGCTCTATCGCTGATATTGAGCACTTTCACCCAGAAATATAGCATACCCTATAACTATATTTAAATGTGTGCGTGTGTGTGTGTTTGTGTGTGTGTGCTCACATACATACCTTGTAACTTGTTTTGCTCTGGCTTGAGAGGCTGGATGCTTGGTAGGGGAATCATGTATTACTGAGGGCATGTTGGATATCCTTTCAGGGCTATCTTCATCCTCTGGAGACTTGCAAGAAGACATATCCCGCACACTGTATGGAAACAGTACAAAATTAGAAGAAAAAGGGGTTAATGCAAGTTGAATACAATAATAATAAAAATAATATTGTACAATTTTCAGAAATCATTTTCAATACATGAATTTCACTTGGAATCAAGTTTATAAGATGCACTTTCAAAAAAAAAAAATATCTAAAATAATTTTCTGCATTGTGTTATAGATGTAAAGTTCAAGTTACCTGTAATGATAGTGGTAATATTAGGCATTTCCCTATAAGGAAACATTTAGTATTCACTGCTTTTAGTTGAAATTTATAAAATCTCTTTCTCAATAGAATTTTATAGTCATTGATCTTTCCAGCATTGATGGGAGTTTCTCTCCTACCCTTTTATTTGAAGTAATGTGAAATTTCAGGAAAATAGGTTTCTCAAGTACAGTAGCTTTTATCACTCTTTCCAGTATAGACAGAGGTTTTCTTCCTAACCTTTTATTTGAAGTAGTGTGGAATGTCAACATCTTGATTATGATATTATTTTCTCTTTGAGTTGCATGTGCTATCCATTTTAGTTGTTGCTGCTGTTGGTATTCCTCAAGTGATGGTGTTTTTGCTATTTGGTACAGCTTTTTGTTTGTAATTCTGTAGTACCAGTCTACAATATTTAAAGAAAGATGTTTTTTTCCTAAGCTAATTTTATCTACAACACTCAATACTGTAAACTATAATTTTACCTCAGATGGTCACTTCTACCTCACCAAAAATCACAATAACATTATTTACTTAAATGATATTTTGTCCTGGGTATGATGATAAACTACATCCAGCAGTAAGACCTTTGACTGGGAGGTTTTGAGGAGCGTGAAACCACCTCTTGTTTGTAGGTTCACCCTGACCTATAGGAAAATAGTTAAAACTGGTGTCACAACACTATGAAAGTATAAAAATTGTTTTTTGTAGTAAAGTTACCAATAATACCTCTTTGGAAAAAAAATTACCAGCAATATATTTGACTCTCGACAAAAACATTCTTTACAATAATACGTCAATTAAACCTGATCTACAAACTGATTTCTTAAACAGAATACATATTCTATTCATATAAACCTATCCTAAAAATCTTGTTGGCATTACACAACTCATTGAGGTGTTGATATGCTATAAAATAAACCTAACCAAACAAAATCCTACAATCCAAATTGTTTTGGCATTAAATAACCCATAAAGGTTTATGTGCCACTAAACAAAACCAACCAACCAACCAACCAACCAACCAACCAAACAATATTTTCATCATCGTTATTGTTATCAATATCATTTGTACTATAAAAGGAATTATCATGACATTCATTGCTATCAGTTGATTGATTATGCTTAAATAGGCCTCAGTGAACTCCCTGTGGAAAATATGGAAGAAAGAGATGCAATTGAAAGGAATTAACAGTAATGATAAAACTCTGGCAACAGCCATATCACACTGAAACACTAGTTTGCATCTGCTCACTGAAGTTAAGCAACATCGAACCTGTTTAATACCTAGATGGGTGACTGCTGAGGAAGGTGGTGTAAGATTATATATGTGGATGGTGTAACGGCTAATAGCTCAGAATAGGATATTGGTGACCCAAGTTCCAAATCCAGTTGGGTTCATTATATTCACTTATGCACAAATACCTTTTCCAAGAGTATTTGCACATAAGTGAATATAACAAATCAATCTATTCTCCCCCCAGCTGTGGGTTAATTAGTAGAACTTGTATCAGTAAACCATTATTATCTCCAAAAAATTCTTACAATTTGAAAATTTTTTTCTGGCTTTCTTTTGCTCATCTAAACAGCCTGGTCAAATTTTGGACTTGACCATGCATATATCTCACCATATTTTTGTACACTGTCTTGGTGTAATGGATAATGGATTCAGCATATTCACCTATGTACATTGTGCAAATATCCTTGGGAAAGTTATGAATCCACCTTTTTCTCCCCTGGCTATGGGTTAATTAGTTAAGTCTTGTCTCACTTAATCATTATTATCTCCACACCCCCAAATTCTTACAATCTAAAAATATTTTCTGGCTTTAAATAACCTGCAAAGGGTTGATAAACCACAGAAAATGAATCAATAAATAAAATTATAATTGTGATTTCTTGCTTTATATTCAGCTGTACTGCTAGCTTGCTTTTTATATACAGTGAGATTTTTTAGCTATATCTTATCAGGTACTTTCCAACATATATCTTTAGCTATATCTTATCAGGTACTTTCCAGCATGCTAGGATCACCTCCCTAGATTGATAATATCAAGAAGTTGAGATTTGAACCAGAGTCTCATAGTCAAAATTTGAACATTCTAACCCCCCAGCCACGTGTTCATACTAATCATACATGTCAGTTAAAAAGAAATTTGAGGTACACTAACATATGACAATGTTCAGTGCAAAAGTCAGTGGATTAAAAAGGATTAATCCTTAGAACTGATCCCAAAAGTTGAGCTCCACGAAAGAAAGGTGATTTGCATGTTGCAGGATCTTCAGTGTATTATTCATTGAGATTTCTTAAAATGCCAGGAAACACTAATTGCACATTTATATATCCAGTAACTGGAACATGTCCATAAAAATGTTTTTCTCTTCTATGACAATGCAAGGTCTCATGCAGCAAGAAGTGGAAAGATTATATTGAATCAGTTGCTAGGTCTGCTGCTAGGAAAGTTGTTTCACTGTGTCATGCTAGACAAGATCATTTTTTTACATTAAAACCTGCAGTATTTTACTCAAAAGGTATTGTAAAAACTTATGAAATGTGGAAGGAAAAAAAATCAACAAGGGAACTGTTGAAGAACTTCGTTTTATTTACATTATTTACATGGTTCGGATTGTTGCCCTCATCTTTATTGCCATATTCACAACATTTTGGCTGTTGAGCACTCCAACCTACTCCAGGTGATATATGTTGGAATTTAAAATCAAACCTTTTGTTTAGTTCACAAGCGTAGATTGTTCTAATTCCACATGCCATGCCTTTTTTTTTAGATATCTCAGTATCAGTTAATTTCCTTTAGTAACTCAAATCTCCAAGATTTTGTTCACTTCTACTGTGGCCATGTATTGAACTCACAATTCTTTGGGACAAGTCACTTTTTGGATTACTTCAACCAACACTTTTATCTACTGGGTCATGGGAAGTTCCAATGTATATCACCTGAAGAAGGTTGGAACATACAATGGCTGAAACGCTCTGAATATGGTAATAAAGATGAGGTCACCAGTCTGAACAATGTAAAGGGGGTAAATAGTTACAATACCTCATCTCAAAAATATAGACAGATCCTGAAGAAGGCTGGTGTGTACAATGGCTGAAATGTCATGAATATGACAATAAAGATGAGGACAACAGTCTGAATAATGTAAATAGTGTAAATAGTTTAGTGTAAATTAGAGACTTTCTCTCTTTTCAGCTGGTCTCTTGGAAGGAAAACACATGGAATTGAGCAGTTCCAGAAATGAAAACCACAGATATGTCAACTCACCCAAATATCACTTTCTTTTATTAAATATAGCCTTCACTTATTCACTTCCAAAAACTCTATTCATTCACCCAACACAAACACAAAGCAGAAATATTACACTAACAACCACAAACAAGAATTTTCTCACTCCTCTGAACTTGGATAATAAATCCTTCTGATTATTTAGCATAAATGTCTCACTTTGTTGCTGGGATGAATATGTGTTATATATTTTACTAACCCAAAACAGGAGTCAAGCAAGGCCAATCATAACACTAAACAATTGAAGTAGAACTTGGTGATTAAATATCTGCCCCATGAATGCCACTGTTAAAGAGGATGCTAATCAAATCAAATGTCTAAAAACCTTCTTGAAAGTATTATTCTTAGTTTCACACCAGAAATGACATTTGTAATGACAGAATCTGCATTAAGAATTACTCTTAAGGCAATACTGCATTTCTTAAACTGTTTTTCTTGTATCACTGTGTAATAGAATGTTATAGACAAGCCAATGAAATAGCAAAAGATACCATCAAAAGCTAAACATGATATTAAGAAGCATGAAAATAGTGTTGGAAACAAAGAAAAGAGATGTCCTTTTATATGGCTGTGAATACTAATCAAGATGAAGAGCAGAGTTGAATGAATAGAAATGTGGTTCTACAGAAGAATGCTGAGAATACCATGGACTAAGCATGTGAGCAAGGAGGAAGTTTTAAGGATAATGGAAACAAAATGGTTATGCTTAGAATCAGAAAGGGCAGTTGAAGTTTTTAGAGCACATAATGAGGAATGAGGGCTTGGAGAATTTTACACTCACAGGATATATTGAAGGCAAGGTGGACAGAGGAAAGCAGTAAGTAATGAGCTTGTGTAAATGGATGGCAGAAAAAGGATTAGGAGGGATGGCAAAAAGATAAATCTTACTAAGAACTATAAAGGATAGGAAGTTGTGGATAGCCATGATCACCAACATCCTGAAGGGACACAACACATAGAAAAATAGACAAGCAATATCTTGAATATAAGGTAAAACTCTAATGCAAGAAAAGCTGGAAGATTTTAATAGTCCTTTGAAAAGCCCGGTGATTTATCAAAGGCAAGAAAAGTGGAGGAAAACAGTGACAGGTTATTTAAAGCCAGGAAATATTTTTAAATTGTAAGAATATTATTTTGAGATAAAAATGATTTAATGATACAAGTCTTACTTATTAACCCATAGGGGTTAATTATTAGGTTGGTGCAAAAATAATGACGTAATAATGTCGTTTTTTGACATATTTTTTAACGTCAAAAAACGACATTATTACGTCATTATTTTTGCACCAACCTAATAAGAAGACTTGTATCATTAAAGAGGGGAGAATAGATGTTCATACCTTTTCCAAGAGTATTTGCATGTAAATGAATGTAAGGAACCTAACTAGAATTGGAACTCAGCTCTCCAATTAACAATTCTGAGCCATTATCCATTACTCCACCCACATATTCAAGCTTACAGCACCTGGTATTCCCAAGTGGTCACCCATCTTGTTACTGATTACACTTGACATTGCTTAACTTTGGTAACTGTATGTCATATAATCATAAGTCTTCTCATGAATATTAAAACTTGAAACATGCACTTAACCCTTTGAACATCTCATTTGGGTATTTTGGGTTATTTTACTATACACTATATATTTCAGGTCATTTCATTCACTATTTATCCTCCTTATCCACATAAACTTCAATTCTTACCACTTTCTTTTCATTCATATTGTAATAAACAAAGAGAAGAAAGTGACGAGAGGGTGGTCAGAATGTGCAGTGCGCCGTTTGACCAGCTATTCTACCTTCGTCGTCGGTTGCCTCAAGGAAATGGATTGCGAGACTCCCTTTCTCGGCCGTGACACCGGGCAGTCGTGAAACAGACACCAACTCAGCCGCACCTACATCGACTTCCTCTTTGTCTGTCAGTCAATTCATATGTCCAACTCTATTGCATGAAGTCTGCCGAATGACTCCCGACCCTCTGCTTGTGCTGCTGCTGGCATATCGCTTTTTATGCCAGTCAGGATACGTCCGAAATTTGCATGTGTGCAAATATCGTCTCATTCTGGACAAGAGCAGCGGGCATAAATTGCGTCTTCAATAGCAGCCATATTTCTTTTCCTCATTACTTTGCAGGCAAGACACGTTTGCACTTGTTTTGAACTTCAAGGTAAGTCGTGTCTTTCGTCACACATAACATACACCTTATTTATCACAACTATTTTAACAGTAACCTTGTGATACTAAAATACTTACTTGTAATTTGTCTGGGTTAAAATATTGGTGGTGTGTCAGTATAAGCAAATAATAATAATTGTTGAACAGACTCCCGAGTGGATGTTCCCTTGAGAATTACAATTTTAACCCCTTCAATTCAAGGATCAGTCATTATCTATTCTCCTTATTCTCATAATCTTTTATCCATGCCACACACCTCATTCACCATAACTATTTTAACAGTAACCCTCTACCATGAGTGGCTCTTGAGTCTTGTATTGAGTGAATTCTAGTTTTAAAAAAAATTAAAAATTATGTAATATGAGAAGGGTGCTGAAAGTTTTTTGACCCAACAAAGAATCTCTTTTGGTCAGAATTTGGGAAGTAGGTTGGGGTGAGAATGTTTCAGCAGTCATTTGCAATTAAATGCTTAATCTAGTAACCATTAAAGAAAGTGTAGTAGATTTATTTTATTTACACAATAAGAAGTGTTGCTGCTATATATCTGAAGAACAAGTGAATCAACTGAGGAACATAGAAAAAATTTTTTTAAATGTTTTAAAATTTAAACTATGTAAAATTTTTCAAAACTAAAATTTGGATTGATTGTTTTTTTATGGCTTTTGCGGATTATTTAAAGCCAAAATATATTTTTAGATTGTAAGAATAATTAATTTTTTTATGTGAATGAATATTGTATTAACAATGTTTTGGAGATAATAATGACTTCCTCATACAAGTTCTACTATTTAACCGATAGCTGATGGGGAAGGAGAAGAAGTGGGTTCCTACTTTTTCCAAGGGCATTTGTGCAAAAGTGAGTGCAACAAACCTGATTGGAAATCAAATGCAGTTCTCCAATTTCTCATTCTGAGCTATTATCCATTACACCATCTGCACATCTAAACTTACACTACCTGGTATTCCCAAGTAGTCACCCATTTAGGTACTGAACAGGCACAACATTGCTTAACTTTGGTGATTGGATGGGAATTGGTGGTTCAGCATGATAAGACTATAAGCCCTTGAATATCTGGAGTAAACCAAAAAAGTAACATTTTTAAAACACAAATATTTTAAAATTAATAAATTTTTTAAAACATACCATATATATATATATATACCATATATACCATATATATTTGCATATAAGTCGCACCAGTAGACAGGTTGTACCCTTAGTTTGTATTTGTGGTTGACTCGCAGATTGGTCACATTATAATCTGGGGACTTATATGGCCCTTTTTAACATAAATATAAGTAATATTTGTTAAATATTTTCAAATATTCACTTTTATTTCAAAACTTTGCTTACATATAGCATAAGAAAAGTGAGTGTTTGTAATTTCATGGAATTTACTTATCAAGTGCAGGGCTGCTCTCTTTAGATGAAAATTTGGATACTGTTAATCACTTCAGTCCTAAAATCACTTGAAAATGATAGTCTTTCATCGTAAATCTGATAATAAATGGTAAACATGAGCATTGGTGATTGAGCACTTTTAATTGGATGTGTGACACGGTACTGTTGGAAGAGGCGATTCTGTAATATCAAAATGTTTGGAAAAATTCATTTTCTCCCTTGCTCTTGTATTTGCCTGGATGACTGATATGCCAGTCTACTTTGGGTTCTCTATGATATCAAGTGGATTAGGTTGCACCCGATTTTTATCAAAATTTTATTGAAAAAAGTACGACCTATTCTCAAGTATATACGGTAGATGTTTTGTGCAGGACTTTTCTGCAAATTCCACAATGGATTAGATCTAAAATATATTCCTCGTACTGCTCATGAAAACTGTGGTAGATTTACTTTATTTACACAATGACAAGTGTTGCTGGTATATATGAAAGTCAACTGGCTAAAGCTTCAAAGAATTAATTAAGGCATATTAAACAAGCCATAAATCTCAGTAAGCTTTGAGGTCGATAATTACATTTGAAACACTATAATAGCTGCAGTGACTATTAGACCAAACAAGTGGCGACTTGACAAACAGCTATAATTGGTCTGATACTTGAAATAGTTCCTTTCTAAAGATATTTTAATCCTGACATGTTAAGTTGCTTCCTAGGTTTATATTTTATGAATGCAGTGAGGATTTTTGCAGGGTGACAATGCTGAGTATATTGGTTACTCAATGTGGTTTTGATTCAGAAGAGTGCTGCTCAAGCTGAAAGAGAGGGCAATTTGCTAAGATGAAGATGTGTGGAAGGTGCTTTCATTGCTAGATTATTCACAGTAAATTTGCATCTGGGGTCTTGCAACATTTCACCTTCCTCGGCAGATCTTCTATGATATGGGATATTTAATGGCAAAAGTGATGGTAACATGAACAAAAAAAAGGGAGACTGGATAAAGTCAGCTAGACTATATATTCAAGGCATATATTTTGAAAAAAGAGGGGAAAAAAGGTGGGGGGAGAGAGAAAGAAAAAAATTTTTGAAGTTTCAATTTGGAAATTCTCAGCGTAATCTTTCTTTCGTCCACCTGTGGCCACATCAGGGCAAACATCACTTTGGTCTGATGAAGTCCTAAAGTATGAAATGTATCACATGAAAAAGCTTTTCCACTTTTGTCATAGATTTTTCCCTAAAATTGTTCTTGACATATAAAAATTTATTTATAATTTTCACTTATACTTTATCTAAATATTTGAAGCTTGATCTCCTTACATAATCGGGAGAAAATAGAGTTGAAAATGAAACCAACTTATTTCTTCAGAAAGCTCAAGTATAATATCATCTTGAATAAATAGGAAGTCACATTGTAATTTTAACTTTTGTTCATTTAATAAATTTTTAACTTGAGTTTTCTATAATTTCCTTCAGGTATCATTCAATATTTTCTTAAAGCTTCCATTTAAATAAACTTCATTTTTACACTTAGCTTGATGCTTTCATGAATCATCCATACATCAAAAGAATTTGTCTGATTTCTTTCTGAGTTACCATTATACTGCATTCATTTTAATAAATACAGATGAATGATGAAGAAAGGGAAAAATCCAAATAAACAAAAATGAAATATTATGGGACACATTTTTCTTGTCTGTCTAGGGACAGAATATTTACTATTAAATTGACCAATTTTCTCTAGGAGATTGCTGTTGTAGTGATCTTGTGATCATGTAAAATAAAAAAAATAATCTAATTCACATAAATTTTAGTCTTTATATTTTAAGTTGCTTCTGAGGCTCATATTTTATAAATGTAGGGAGGATCTTTTGCAGGGCGATACACTCAGTGCACTACTTGCTCACCATGGTTTTGAATCAAAAAAGAACTGCTCAAGTTTTGATTTAAGGTGCTAGAAGAAGGGGATTTATCAGAGCAGATATTCAGGGGTCTAAATGAACTGTTTTCAAAGTATAAAAAGTTAACTGACCTAGAGGCGCTAGAAGAAGGGGATTTATCACTGCGGTCACTCAGTGCTACTGGATCATAAGACACTGGTTTATTGTCTGTCTTTGGATGGGATCGTTTGGCATCTGGAAAAGATAAAGAAAAATTCACTATGAATATTGATGAATGTAATTTTTGTCTGTTAATGAAAACTTATTGGATCATTTTTCATGTAGAATGGCAACACATTTTATTAAAAATATATAATAAAAGTAAGACATAACACTTCTGGAGAAAAAAAATCAAAACTAAACAAATATAAAAGGTCTCATTTGAAATCATTCAAATAAACGTCAATGAAATAGTTCATTGTTATTTTAATCCATTAATGACCAGTTTAAAATCTGATATTAATGAAAATAAAAATCTTGTAGTAATTATGTGTTTCTAAAGAAACCTGATATTAGTTATATGTTTAAAAATATGGGACTCTTATTTTAAGACTTTATTAGTAGAAGAATATTTTAACATGTGAGGCTTTGAATATATAAGATTATTATGAATCAGCTCTTCTCAGAATTAATGCAGCATCTCTGCACTCGACCAAGGATCAAAGTGTTGTTTCCAGCCTTCTGCCTAGGATCAGTATAGTATATGTGCACTCTAGCAAGGATCAAAGTATTGTCTACAGACTTCTGCCTAGAATCAGTATATTACCTGTACACTCTACCAAAGAGCAAAATGTTGTTTCTGTACACTCTACCTAGGATCAAAGTCTTGTTTCCAGACTTCTGCCGAGGAGCAGTGTAGTATCTGTGCACTCTATGAAGGATAAAAATATTGTTACCAGCCTTCTACCTAGGATCAGCGTATTTTCTTTCTGCTCTCCTCACACATTTTGGTATAATTCCAACTGCCTGTGCACCAAATAAAACTTGTGGCTATTTGTTTAATTCACATAATGCCATTGTTTGATAGCTTGCTTACCTTGTGGTAAGATGAAAACTGTGTGTGTCCCTCACAGTACAACATGCCTTCATGTCTCAGTTCTCTATTGTATAGAAGCTGTAGTTCAGTAGTAGACACTACTTCTCATCCATGTTGAAGCAGGTCATCCATTCCAGAGTGCTAATTCACATCTTGTTATTGCCACAATTTACTATGTAGAAATGAGCAATCCAATCTCTTCTGGCTCTGTGCTTTCCAGCTAACTTTGAGCTTCAAAACTTTAAATGCAATGTCTATTGTTACCTACTGTCTTCCTGATTACTCTTCTATTGTTCTTGCTTCTTCTTAATGTTTTCTAATTATTTCAAACCCAGTAACCCCTTTGTGTTATACTGGCTTTACTACCTTGCTTGGGGGTAAATTTGATTAAAAACAAAAAAAAGTATTTTTGTAGAGGGCAGTCCTCTTTCTTTTTATTGACCTGTTCTTTGTTGCTGCATCCACAGGAAAATGGCTAAGAACCTCTGTATTCTGATAAGAATGTCCCTCCTTGTACTTTAGCTTGTTACTGTAAGCTGCCAATGACAACACACATTGCTGCACACTCTGAGGAACCATCAGTCAGTCAAGTGCCATGCATACTTAGGGGATCATGTATCTTTCAATACATGACTGACGAGGCAGATTTTTTCCCTGCAGTAGGTTGCCATTTCTTTCTGCGGTAGACTGGTTGCCAACCAAGGCTATAGAACCTAGTCTATCCTGCTATTCACCCCATAGCTGGGGAGAGAAGATATGGATTCATACCTTTCCCAAGGGTATTTGTGCATAAGTGAATCCAATGAACTCAACTGGAATTCAAATTCAGCTCTTTGAGTTCTTACTCTGAGCTGATATCCATTACACCACAATTGACTGCCCAAACACAGATTTATAAGTAGTCAGAATGGGGAATTGTCTGCCACATAAATCCTTGTGAGAATTCTTGGCTCTGAAAACATTATGGCAAGACCTCCTTGTCCATGTGTATATAACATGTTCAGGTTAAGACAAGGTCCTGGATCTTTTATCAACAGCCATCTGATGAGACAACAGCTCCTACACTATCAGGCTATGTATCACATAAAAACAGAGACTTCAACAGAGCATAGTGTATGACAACTTGAAAATTTTACAGCAACTACTTAGACTGTTGGAAGATGTCTTCCTGTTTTTCCTTCCATTCAACTTCAACCTAGCTCCTCAACAGATCATACAGTGGACTCAGAATTGTGCAGAGGTCAGAGGGATGGTTAAAAACTGGCCATAATATATGAGCAATCAAAGATAGGCCTTCAATTCTGATAAAGTGAAAGGGATAGATGCTTGTATCTTGTTTTCCACAAGCTAAAATCTGATTGCTGATTCTATATCTGAGTTAAACTACTTTAGTGACACCAAACTTAAACTTCTTTAAATACATGTTAGCTTCTTGGAAGTACTGTAATAAGTTCTCCAAGTTCTTGTCATGCTGTTCTTTGTCCTTACCTGAAATCAATACATCAACTGTATGTGTGGGTACTCTAGAAAGCATTTGAATCAGACTATCAGAGATTCTCTGAAAAATACAAAGCACAGAAGGGATTCTAAAAGGAGTCTCTCATACCAAAATAAACCTAGATGAGCATTGATCATGGTGTAACTGAAGGGTCATTCCTCTTGCAACTCCTGTTTTTTACATGTCAAGAGATATGAAAACTGTTCATGCTCCTACCCTTAGCCAATTAGTTGTAGGTTGACATTTCGTCTCCAAAGATTCTTTACAGATTCATCTCTTCACCATGCACACTTTTATGAAATCTGCCTGGATAGATATACCAATGCTACAGCTATCGGTCAGTCAGTTATGTTCCATGCATGATACACACTTAGGTGATCACGTATCTTTTGATACATGACTGACGAGGCTAATTTCTTCCCGCATAAAAAGGTTGCCATTTCTTTCTGTGGTAGACCAGTTGCCATCCAAGGCTATAGAACCAGGTCTGTCCTGCTAGTTACCCATAGCTGTGGGAGAAGAAGAGGATTCATACCTTTCCCAAGGGTATTAGCATGTAAGTGAATGTAATGAATTTAACTGGAATTTGAACTTTGCTCACCAATTCCGCAATCCAAGCCAATATCCATTTCTCCACCATGCCTCCTCTGCTACAACTATAGCACCTCATAAACTTCATGATGAGTCATGTTGCCACTATTATTCCAGGTTGGATTGGTGGATTTCATGATACATCTCCTCTTGATTGGGCACCTTGAAGTGGTGTAATGGTGAGCAAGCTTGTCTCGCTAGAAAAATTACAACTGAATAGTGAGTTTGATCCTCACAGGGTGCCCCCTACTTTTGGTCTTGTGCCACATCTAAGCTATGCTTGGAAAATCACTATATCTCCTCTTGATAGGTTATTTAATAATGAAATCTGCTTTTTTAATTATACAAAAGGTAAATATTAGTTGGGTTTATACTAGAGTCAAAAGGTAAATATTGGTCCTTTTTATACATAAGTCAAACAGTAAACAAAGAAGTTTATATCCAAGCCTGCAAGAATCCATTTGGAAAGTGACTCCTTTTTTGAGGTGGAATTACCATTCTGCAGAACATACAGTCACCCTATTCTAATTCTTGCTGACAGGGAGAAACCATTATTTAAGCAACATGAAGAGGTACACATTAGGTAGTCTCTAATTTTCTGGCAGTTCAGTTGTGTTTTGTGTATAACTTTTCACAGAGTACACAGATATTACATTCTGATTTAAGACTGAAGCACTGACTTGTAGAAAAATGATCCTCTTATTTTTGTCTGATACAATCCTAGTCACTTTATAAGGTTGTTTGTAAAATAATGTCTGATTTCAGAATCAACTTTTATTTCTGAATTAATGTATATAAACAGTGCTTAAATCACTCAAATCAAGAACCCTGAACATCTATACATTTCTGTCATCAAGGTACAAGTTTATTTATGCCTTTATGATAAAACTTTAAAGTTGTCAAATAACCAGTACCAGTTGAATTTTGCTTAACTGAATATACATTCCATCCAGTTGCTGGCAGTGGACTTCAGCAATGATGCTCTAGTTACATTCCAGAAAACCTTTACAACTTTGGGTCCTTTGTCATGTTCCAGCTAATGAGCCAATCATTTACAATTGTCATAAAGGATCCATTTTTCATCACAAATCACTATTTGATCAAGAAGGATAATTTGAGTTTTGCACATACAGTATTGAGCACACTTCAAAATCACATTCACCGAGTGCATGTTGGAATCCACTTATTGAGTTTCTTCACCTTGCTTATTTTCATAAGAGCGTCAAATATTACATAGAGAAAGTCAAAGGAGTAAAACTAATTAACTGACTAAATTTTTTGAATCAAGGAGTTTCTAACGGTAATAAATATTTGCTTACCTTGTTGGCGGACTGGAGCTGGTGGGGTAGCTGGTTTGGGTTGAGGCCTGGATGTGAAAGAGAAAACATGAGAAAATATCACTGACTGTAAAATACAAAATTGACACATTGGCCTTAAATTTGAAGAATTCAAATTTCTTTACATAGAACAAATATGTTTAAAATAAGAATTAGTGCAATGAATCCCTTGAAATCAAATTAGAATTATTTTTATTTATTTACTCAACAACCCAAAGAGCTTTTTGGTAACTCAAAGAGAAAAGATAATAAAAAATGAAACTGATCAAATTTGCTTCTTCAAAGATTATGCTAGCTTCTGTGTATTATATGTGGATCAATAAATAAAGAAATCTTTTTCATTTTTTTAAAGCTATATTTATAATATAAGCAGTCATGGCTCTTCGAAAAGTCTTTTTCTTTATTATTTGTAAATTGTCACGCATTCTTGGGAAAGATAGTGGAGTGGATTCCCATTGTCTTTATGGTCAGAGTTGATTTTCTCTTACATCGACTGCTACCCAAGGCTAGAAAGTACAGTTTACCTTGCTATTTAACTCATAGTCAGGAGTAGGGAATATATGTCTTTTTCAAAGGCATTTGGGTCAAAGTAAACACAACAGACTAGGCTGAAATTTGAACTCAGCTCACCAATTCCATTTTCTGCATTACATTCTTTTTAATCATTAGACTATATATATATAACATACACACACACAGTGTCATCTTCTTCAGACTGGCTCATGCCGTTGTCAATGGTGGCTCATTTCATTTTTTCCTGGGATCTTTTCACTTGACACATTGTTATAACTAACCATTTTTCATTGCCTGTGATTGTTCTTTTAAAAATGAATTGTTTTCATTATGTCTGAGCAGAGAAGAATGGATAGAAATCGAACATTAAAAAATTGTAATGGTTCATGTATCCAAGTGTTTCAAATGTCTTATATGAGATATGTGGCATATCATTGTGATCTCCTGTGTCATGTGACCTGGATTATTTTTAATCAGCATTTGAATTTAGCAGGCCTGCTGAAATATTGTGTCTTCCAGATCAAAATTTCCACTTCTGAATGCAGCAAACAACTTACAAACAGTACTTTCAGCTATGGTACCATCTCTATAAATGGCACATATCTCATTTTCTTTCCATTTCAATTTTAATGTAAAAACATTTAAAATTCACACACAAAACATTTAGAAAGATGCATTGAAGTGTCACCTTTCAGAATATGTCAGCCATGTGTGAAATAAAATCATGCATTCAAACACAAATTATTGAAAAACATCACAAATGATATATATATGTATATATATATATATATATATATATATATATATATATACATATATATATATATATATATATGACAGACATTTTTTGTTGATTAATTCCAATTATCGACTTTTCCAAATTATGAATAATCCTTCTCAGGCAAGGAGGAAATTCTGCCAGAAATTATTCAAAGTTCATTTTGGAAGAAAAGCATAGAAATATGGTGCAAGCTTTTGAATTTCTTAAGTTATCATCAGGGTAGGTAGAAGTAGTTGGTAAGTTTTATAGAATTAAAGAGTGTTGTGATGTAAGTAAAGTGCGAAGTGTGTTTTTTTTTTATATACATTTAAGATCTGCAGTTTTTAATAGTATTTATCTTAAAGAACATTTACAGCTTAAATAGACAAAATTATATATGGTGTATCAAAATACTTTTACAAACTTTGGGGATGGGTTCCTCATACCAAAATAAGGACAAAAATCCATATAAACATATGTCTGTAAATCCTTCATTTTTAAGTTTAAAGAAAGTTTATGGTAGTTGGCAATTTGTTGCCATTTAAACTTGGTTACATTTGTCATTTGTGGCTAGTTTGTCTTCAACATTTAACATGGGTAGTAGTGAGTTAACTGAGAAGTGTTTCATTTAACAATGACAGGATATTCATATCGTGAGCAAGTAGATATGATTTTTACATATGACCATGCAAATGGTAATGGATGCAAGGCTTCACAGTTGTATCAGATTGTGTTTCCAGACCAAAGGCAGCTGAGTCATCCAACCTTTGCTGCAGTTTATCATCGCATTACTGAAACAGGATCCGTGGCACCATAAACTATGGCTTGAGGATGACTGAGGTCTGCTCATATGTCTGATGACAAAGAATACATTCTACAAGCTGTCAGAGATGATCAAGTGGCCCTAGCATCATGTACATCTCATAATACCGCATGGAGGGTACTTCAAGAGCAGCTCGTGTCTGTATCATTTGCAATGTGTGCAGGGTCTTATGCCCTCTGATCACTAACCACAGGAGAACTTTTGCTGATGATTTATTGCACAAATTTGCTGATCCATTTTTAGTCTCTTCAGTCTTGTTTATGGATGAGGCAACATTTGGAAGAGATGGAATAACAAATTTACACAACCAACATTTGTGGGCAGGTCAGACTCCCTATGGTACAATACAGTAATAGACACTAGCATCAGTTTATGATTAAATTGTGGGCTGTTAGGTCCATATGTTCTCTCAACAAGTTTTACAGGAGCTGTCTGCAGGGACTTTATTTTAAACTCACTTCCAAACCTGCTAGAGGATCTACTCCTGCTAGTATGAAGACACATGTGGTTTATGCATGATGAGACTCCAGCACATTTGAGTTACATTATGAAAGATAGGTAGGTAGGGGAAGACTGGTTCCATAGCCTGCATGTTTCCTTAACATCAATCCTTTGGATTTTTGTCTGTAGGGCCACCTAAAACAATTGGTATGTAGCAGACATTAATAATGTAGGGACGTCTAATCAATATGTCA
This sequence comes from Acanthosepion lycidas, assembly GCA_963932145.1. NCBI lineage: Eukaryota > Metazoa > Mollusca > Cephalopoda > Sepiida > Sepiidae > Acanthosepion > Acanthosepion lycidas. The sequence continues at coordinate 47,163,487 of OZ010615.1, read as the reverse complement.
TGGGGGCTTGTGAAACCATTCAACACCGTATGGGAGTATATGAAAGGGTCCACCAGTCAATGATCCGATGGGTGTAAGTGGTGGACATTTTGTACATTTGTTATGAGTTGTCATATTGTGGTCCAACAATAGCCTTTTGGACATATATTTATATAGACATTTTATCTTGTTTTGGTCTGTGGAATCTGCATCCAAATTTGTAAAAGAATTTTTGATACACCCTATATATATATATATATATATATATATACATACATACATACACAGACACACTGAACTTTTTCCACTTTGGTATAGGATTTTTTCTTAAAATATATATCATCCCAAATATTATATTAGTGGATACCCATGTTTAAGTAGATGCACCATTTGTTTTTAAACAATATGAATTACATCTACCAGTCTGCGTATCTGAGAGACTTAACAAAAGAAATGTGATCTTTGGCAGGAGTCGAATCTGGGTCCCCCTTTGTAGGAGAAACCACCATCTGATCTGCTTAGCCACAGAGAGCATCCCAGCACAGCAAAATTTAATTAACCTTTTTGAAGAATGCACATTCTCTCATTCAGATCTCTTTGAAAACCCATATCTACTTGATTTTGTATCCAAAATATAAACAAGATCAAGATAGTGATATTCAGAAAGAGTGAGTTGTTAGTCAAGTCTCATCAGAATAGTTTCATGTATAATGAAAACCCCATATGCAAATGAGTTCAGTTTATAAATATGAGAAAAACTAAGAGAAACAATCAAGACACTGGTACCCAGCCAAAAACCAAATAAACCAACCCTGCCTTATATTTAAAATAATGCTTACAATTATGAAAACATTAACTTGCATAATAAAATCTGACATAGTATAGATTAATTGCCTATCAAAGCTAGAAAGTCCAGTTTGCTTTGCTATTTAATCCATAGCTGGGAAGAAGAAAAGATGGATTCCTGTCTTTTCTAACACCATTAGTGTAAAGCAAATGCAAAACGCCTCAACTTGAAGTTGAACTGCATTGGCTGATTCCATTTTCTGCTCTGTAAACTGTTAGGTCATCCCAATCTTCAATGAAGCAATTATAATTTCTAGTCTCAAAATAAATTTATTTCATGACAATTTAATTAGTTCTTTATACACATAAAATTGGTAAGAAACTACTTTTATTGATGAGAAGAAATTTAACGAATCTAGTTTTCCAAGTTTCAGGTTAGAATGATGACCTGATTTCTTCTTCCACTCTTTGAGGAGAGAACATCAAAGAGATAATCTTTCTTTGTTTTCTTTAAATCAATAGAAACACTTTCAAAGATCTAGAATGATTTTTATATTCAGTAACTGTGAAATAAGATCTGACAGTGACTTCAATTACTGTCACTTCAATCAGATGAACGTTTTTTGAAACAGACACAATGACCAAACGATGTGCAGATTTTAAATTTTGCATGGTAATGCTGAGAATCATAACGGTTGAAATTTCTCAAGTGTACACATGACTAACACCTTCTTTGGGCCACAATGACCATTTATATCAACAGTATTCTGGATAATCAAGGGATTATCCATAGCTGTTGAAATCTATTGTTTTCATTTTATAGACATAGTATGTACCCCGAGTCCATCATGAAAATTCAGGACATGGTATTAGTAAATACTAAATGCTTAAAATGTCTCACTCTAGGTATTTATTCACATACCCACATGGTTACAGAATGTGACACAAAATTGAGGTTTAATGTGGAAAGCCGTTCAAAAATTGCTTAAGCACCCTTGGCACTTCTCCTTTTGTGGATGTCTCAGGTGCCAGATAATGACTCCAGCCATCTTCCAAAGGAGAGGTAGTGCCTGGGGCTTGTGCTAGTATTAATTTCAAACTTCCCCTGACTGGTGCTATATGGATCAGTTATCACAAAGTTAATACAGGAGATAAAGAAATTAAACATAGGATAGGTTTGTCTATATTTCTGAAATGAAGGATTGTAACTATTTTGCGCTATTTACATTGTTTAGACTATAATTGTAATATGAGTCCTAAAAAAAATCAGTTACTGAGACATTAAGTTTATAAGTTCCAAAAATTCATTCATGGTCCAGTAGATAAAAGCATTGGTTGAAGTAATCCAAAAATGACTTGACACAAAGAGTTGTGAGTTCAATACCTGGCCACAACAGAAGTGAACAAAAACTTGGAGAGTTGAGTTACTAAAGGGAATTAACTGAAAAATGAGATATCCAGAAAAGGTATGGCACGTGGAACTAGAACAATCTACCGCCATGGATTAAATAAAGGGTTCAGTTCAAAATTTTAATGTATATCATCAGAAGAAGACTGTTGTGTACAATGGTCGAAACGCTGTGAGTATGACAATAAAGATGAAGACAACAATGTAAATAGTGTAAATCGATAGAACAGGTTGCACTAGGTGTAGTTTTTCACAGCACAACATTGCTACAAAATCAAAACAATAACCCAAAAACTGGAGTCTTATTAAGATCAAGACTTTCATATTGATGTTGTGTATATTGTCAAATTCATTCAGAAATATCTAAACCATCAGATGTATACAACTACTTTCTCAGAGCAATGATAAAAAGTGACTTTGAATGAATGAAGCTTTATTGTGAACCATACTTCTTTGAATCTTGTGAACTGGCACTACAGAATTACAAACAAAGAACCATACCAAATAGCAGATCCCACATCACTGGAGAATTTTCTACAATTGGAACAACTAAAATGGATATCACATATCACTCGAAGAGAAGAAGATGACGTTTCACACTACAAAAAGTTAGGAAGGAAGCTCCCCCATCAATACTGGAAAGAGCAAATAATAGTGAACTTGAGAAACCTATTTTGCTGAAAATTTGTTTTAATAGAAAGATTTTATAAATTTCAAATGACAATAGAACTAGCTGTTCAACCAATGAATAACAAATGTTTCCTTATAAGGAAATGGCTTATATTACCATTACCATTCCATGTCTAACAATCTTTGTGCAACTTGAGATGAATGAGTTTTAGATTCAGAGTTGTCCTTCTCCATGACTGGTAGTCCAATTACAGCTAGAGAGCCCAGTATGCTCTGCTATTTAACACATAATTTGGTAGAGAAGAGATGGAGTCATACATTTCCAAAGGATATTTGTGCAAAAGTGAAAAGAATGTAAAGTATTTGACTGAAATTCAAACATGCCAATTTCTCACTCTGAGTTGCGATAACATATGGCACTATTTGCACATTTAGTTATACATAAAAAGGATGCATATGTGTCAGATTTTATTCAGATCATTGGTGTAAACTAGAAGGCTAGTAAACAACTAATTACATGTGATTAACTCTAAAACTGAATTTTGAAACTGTATTATATAAAACCGTGATTTTGTATATTGGTCATGCAATCTGGACTCACCAGGCATTATGAAACAGCACTCAAAGTAATGAAGCATTATGAAACAGCACTCAAAGTAAATATGCCTCAACATCTCAATACTATAGAGTGAGACCAGGTTCCTCATCTTTGTCATTCACGTTTCAGGTGTAATGGATAATTGTTAATTGGAGAGCTGAGTTCCAATTCCTGTTGGGTTCGTTATATTCACTTACACACAAATTCTCTTGGGAAAGGTATGAATCCACCACTTCCTCCCACCTATGGGTTAATTAGTAAGACTTGTATCACAAAATAAATAGCCAGAAAGAATAATGAGGATAATTTTTTTTTTTTTTTGCTTTTTTATAATATAGATTTATAAAGAGTTTATTTATTTATTTTTAAACCATTTTATTACTTCAACCTGGCATCTTGGCTTCAGTCACTTTCCCACTGCCATAATGCAGCTTTCCTGTAACTTTTCTATAAATACTTTCATGGTAATTGTTTGGATGAACCTTCCTTTATGGTAGCTAGACTTTATGAATTAAAGCAGTGTACCAGATTAGTGGCAAGTTCTCATCATTTAATGGCTGGATGTAATTTAAGTTCTATGCTGACAGTTTCTTCTATTGCGCTTCTTTCTTGCGGGTCTTTCTTCCAGATTCTTTCTTCTAAGTCAATATTGATTTTCAAAAATTTAAATGCAATGTAAATTCTCATCTCCCTTCTTATTTTTTTTTATTATTCTCTCTCCTTAATAGTGCTTTTTGTTTCTCCTATTCACTAACACTCAGCACCCCTCCCCCCCCCTTGCACCTTAGTGGCTTTATTACCTTGCTTGGGGTGAAATGATTAAAAAAAATATTTGTATCTGAAACAGACAAACTTAAAATAAAAACTGGGCATCTATTTCAAATATGGGTATCCACTAAAAATAATGTTTGAAAAAATACAGGTTTATTAATCTACTAACCTATTAGATGAATGGATCGGTGTGCGGAATTTAAATTCCAGGATAGTTTGTTGCATTCATTTTCACACGATTTCACCTTGGGAAAAGGATGACTTTGTCTCTTCTCCCTACATAAGAGGTTAAACAGGAAGATAGCCTGAGCTTTCCTGTTTTGGTTTACAGACAGGCCAGGAGAAAAAATACTCTATTCCAAACCATAGAGAAGGCAGTGAGAAACTACTCTAATATTTTTAACCTAAGGAGGCAATTCACAGATAAAGAAGTGAATCTGTGGATGACTACATGATTTTCTATATCCTGAATGACAATCATGTTTTAAAAATTGAAAACAAAAAGACCTACTGTAATCCTTAATACTCAATGACATTTGAAGAATTTATCAAGTGTAGCCTGGGATAATCACTTAAGTAATTCTACATGAACAAAATCAGTTCAGGTATCAAGTGAAGGTAACAAACTTAGCTTATGGCCATATCACATTAAAACATTGGTTCTTGTCTTGTATGACCACCAAAGTTAAGCAACACAAAGCCTCATCACTACCTAGATGGGTGACCTCTTGAGAATACCAAATGCTGTAAGATAGGATGTGAAGGTGGTGCAATGGAACACAGCTCAGAGTTGGAAATCAGAGAGCAGAGTTTCAATTCTTCTTGGGTTTGTCATTCACTTATATGCAAATACCCTTGTGAAAAGTATGAATCTACTTCTTCTCTCCCCAGCTATGGGCTAATTAGTAGGACTTGTATCAGTAAATCATTATTATTGGCAAAAGTTTCTTAGAACCTAAAAATATTTTCTGGCTTTAAATAACCGGCAAAAGGTTGAGAAACAATAAAAAAAATCAATCTTTTTTGACTTTTGTTAAGAGTGCTGTTTTCTTTGTTTTTTGTTCTGAGGAATTTTAAGCAAGAGACAAATCATGTGATAACCTATTTGAAGTGCTTTGAAATTCTACGTGTACTAAATGATGCATAAAATCATACCTACACTCTAAAATCAGATACAGCAGATACTGTCTGAAGTGGTGAGGGTGTCATCTATGATTGAACAAAACACTACTTATGCTAGTCCTAAGTGATAAGGATATCAGTAATGACTGGTCAAAATGCCACATGATGGTCCAATCAAACAATTTGGTGGATAAAATAAATCACTTACAAATAGACTTTCAAGATTTAGCTCAAATAACCAGATAGCCCAATTAAAAGAAATCTAGTGTATATGAAATTAAACATATGGAAAAGTTATTTACTACAAAGTAATAAAAAAAGTCCCTTACCATTTGATTTATTTAAAAAAAAAAAGAAGATATACAGCAAATTTGACAGTGTTTAGTCCTCAAAGTAATCCCCATTGACATCCAGAATCTTTTATCAACGTGTCTCAAGCTGTGCAATACTTGGTAAAAATCAAGTGTCTTGGATGCAAAGAAATCTGTGAGTGTCTGCTGCAAGTCAGCCTCATTTGCAAATGATTTTCCATGATATTGTCCAGGGAATAGAAGAGGTGGTAGCCTGGTGGCACAAGTTCCTGGGAGTAAGATGAATGGCACAGTGTCTACTAGCCAAATTGCCATATGGTATACATGACCACCCATGTAACAAAAGGCCATACATTGTCATAGAGGAACAGTATACCTTAGTGATTAAACTAAATTGGCTCCTTTTGCTTCAGTGACTATTTCACAAGATCCAAATACTGCAAGTACAGGTTCATAGTGATGGTATGGCCTATTGGTCACAGCTCATAGTACACCACTTGTCAATTAGTCCACAAGGTACAGGGCATGATCTTGTGTGGGTGTAGAGATAGTCTTGTGGCATGAGGCATAAGGTCACATAGTGACAGCCATGGTCTGGTATGCTTGGGAGTGTCATACAGAATCCACTTTTTGAGTACTCGATCAAATGTGGGTATTGCATAGTGTCGAGAACTCAACACAAAACAGGCTGTCCCACATTGTTGCTTGTTAGCTTTCAACAGTGTGTCGGGTACCCACTTGCTCAACTTGTACACCTTCACTATGCAGATATTATGGGATAGAGGTTGTAGAAGAAAGAAGTTTCAAGGAATATATTATGGGACAGAGGTTGTAGAAGAAAGAAGTTTCAAGGAATATATTATGGGATAGAGGTTGTAGAAGAAAGAAGTTTTAAAGAAGATATTACTATACGTACAATACTAAGGCACTTATTGACACTGACATTGTTATACATTTAATTAGTCTTCATAAAATGCTTACCTGTCATCAGTATCCCCAGAAGCCTGAAGCACGGCTAATGTCTGCATTTCATTGTAACAACAAACTTCCAGAGCAGCTGCAATAACTGTGGTAGGCTGATTGGGAAACTGAGCAACAAATTTTTCATACACTGTAGAAAGTAGAAAGCAAAGAATAAAGTTTATTAAAACATTATTTTTATGAATTAAGATCAAATACAGATCAGGATCTGACAATGATAAAGTACAAATAGAAAAGGTTTATCAATCTAACATGTTTCACTTTTACGAAAGCTTCATAACGGAATGAAATATTGAGAAATAGAAAAAATTCACATGTATTCAATCTGTTAAACAAATATTAGTATAATTTATGGCATTCCGAATATAGTATAATGTTAATATAATTTATGGCATCATCTCTCCTTTAATTCTTCCAATTTTTGAATAAGAATATACATCGAAATCAAAATTGTGGATAAGCTGTCCAAAGTTCATGGTTTTCTTTAGATTTCTCCAAGTACTTTTAACCATCTCAGTTGATATTGTTTGTATAGTTTATCTATATTTTTCATCTCAATGTAAATATTACTCAAAAATTAGAAAACACAGAGATTTTATCAGTTGAATTTATATCATATATATATATATATATATATATGCATATATTTTTTTTTCATGGAATTTTATACAACATTAATGTTGCTGACATTTCCAATATGAAATTGAAGCTAGTAAATATAGATTTGTAGATGTATCGACCAGGAATATGAATTCCTTAAATAAGTAATTCAAACTGCTTTGTCAGCGTGGTCTCTGTAGAAAAATTAGTAAAGGCATGTTTCAGCTATAGAAAAGTGGTGGAAAAGGGGTTTCAGGTTCAATTCTTGTTGGAGGCGCAGTCTTTTTTTTAGTTGGACTTCACAATCTAGGCCAGTTTTTATTAATTTCACTGTTTAAAAAAATAAAAAGACTGGGATAGTAATTCAAATACATGTCCCCCATAAAAAAATATTCTTTACAGTAATAAGAAACATATATAATAAATAAATAAAAAGTTCAAAGACTTATGTACTCAAAAGTAAATCTGCACATCAAGGGCAAAATAAATTCTTTGAATTTATTAACAGATATATCTATTTTAAGATACATTACATAAAAGATGAAAGAAATACTAGTGAAAAATGAATAAGAATTGACAAGGCTTCATCTAATAATAATAATAAAATTCCAGATAATATTACTACTAATACTACTAGTGGAAATAAAGCCATTGAAATGAAGATGAAAGAAATACTAGTGAAAAATGAATAAGAATTGACAAGGCTTCATCTAATAATAATAATAAAATTCCAGATAATATTACTACTAATACTACTAGTGGAAATAAAGCAATTGAAATGAAGATGAAAGAAATACTAGTGAAAAATGAATAAGAATTGACAAGGCTTCATCTAATAATAATAATAAAATTCCAGATAATATTACTACTAATACTACTAGTGGAAATAAAGCAATTGAAATGAAGATGAAAGAAATACTAGTGAAAAATGAATAAGAATTGACAAGGCTTCATCTAATGATAATAAAATTCAAGATAATATTACTACTAATACTACTACTGCATTTTCTGAAGTACATCAAGTGTGCTTATCATGTCCAGCAACTATAATACAAGTTGATAAATTACTTGCACAATAAGAATGATCAGAAACAAAGCACATGGATATTTCCTGTGAATGAAATAAGGGATTAAATTTTAAATTCTCTTAGGGTTTATCAGAAATGCTGCACATGTGATGAAGGTTGAAAAAGGTCAAATACCAGAAGTCAGAATCAAATTTAATAATTTAAAAGTTGATCTCCGGTGACTTCAATATGCACTTTATGCACCCTTAGAGATACCAAACTAAGTTTTGTAGTTGGTGTTACCTCAAAATGTCAAAAGATTTAAGGGCTCTAAAGGTTGACTTAGAAGGTATCCTCATAGCCACCAATTGCAGAATCGGACCTCAAGGTTTGTCAGTTGGTGTGCCAACATAAACACGAAGTGAACGTTAGATATAAACACACAAGACTACTGGATGAAAGGAAGTAACAGAAATGCCTGACCCATGAAACTGTGACCATATTTTATATTAGTGACATTCATGTGAAGAAGTAGTTTTATCTTGATTTTAAGTGTTTTTGTTTGATAGACCAGTGGATGGATCCTTTTTGAAGTCTGGATTTCTAAGCGGTATCCACTTTGACCAAAGGATAACATGGAAGTAAAGAGGTAGACGAAGGACTTTTAGAGATCAAGTGGTAACAAAACCGAAAATGCTGGTTTATATTAACAGTCATGCTTGGGATTAGGGAGAGTTCTGGTCCACCCTTGGGAGAGATGAACTTGTCTATCGTGTGATTCCTGTGTCATCATTCGTCTTGCCATCCATTAAGTCGGGATGAGTAGATGTGCAAGGAGTTGGTGGGGGGAAGAGCTGAACAGTTAAATCAACATGACAGAAGTTGTCCCCTAGGTAGCCACCATGATGAGCAGGTGAAGTCCTGAATAAAAAAAAAAACTATTTTATAATATAGGAAATGAGGTTTACATTCTTATTCCTTGATGTGGCATTTGTCATTCATCTTGTTACATTGTGTGTAGCAGCAGGCCTTTTCCCAGCTTTTGGTGCACAACACTGAGAAATTGAAATTCAATGTTGGGTAATCATTGGCCAATTGGTGGAATGCTTGGGTAAGGGTCACATTGAACGTCTATATCTCGTATCTTCAGGAGAAGAAGCTTGACATTCAAAAAAAATCCCCAAAGCCACATACATGAGTTGGTGATGTTAATTTGATGGAATCCAGAAGTAAATAAACAATTATGAAATTTATGAAAAATTTAATCTCTTTATTCTTATTAGATGCCATTAACATATTACAAGTGGATAAGCAGAAATATCTAAAAAAAATATAAATAAAAAATATGGTGATGATTTATAAAAAAAAAAAGAAAAGAAAAAGATACAAAAATTTACTTACATCTTTCTTTTTCTGCTTCACTTGGTCCTGCCGGGTAAGCAGATGGAGATGGACTTCTTTTTGGAGGGGACGATTTATTGGGTGAGTATGAACGCTTCGGGGAGAGTTGCCTAGGAGACCGACTTGGTGATCCAGTGTGGTGTGGAGACAAATTGGAGATGTTGTTTCTGTTAGCATGGTTGAGTGGAGAGCTTTCCCTTGAGCCACTGCTGTGCCCCTTCTGCTGGTACCTATGTGGGGATGTGTTGGAAGATGTGTGGTAAGGACTCTTACTTCCAGACCCAGGACGATTACCCACAGGACGATATCCAAGTTGAATCAAGCGTGACTCTGCTTTTGCCTTGTCCTGACTTGAACTGGAAGAATAAATGTAATAATAATAATAATAATAATAATAATAACTGATATCATCACTCATAATAAGAAAATTGTAACATGTTGGCCCAGAGAGAATATATAAATATGCATGACTGGGTTGGGGGTTGGGATTCAATGGGATCAGCCAGGATTTGACCAAAAAATCAATGTACACAAACCAGAACCTGTCTAAGAGGCAGAAATAAAATAAAATTCTCCAGGATTTTAAGATCAAAACAAATTTCCCAGTCCAGGCCAAATGACCAGATCCAGTTATTTTAAACAAGGTGAAAAAAATTCAAATAATCAATTTTGTTCTGCCAATAGAGTAAAATTGAAAGAAAGTGAAAGCCAGGGAAATATCTAGACCGTCTTCTTCTTTATGTGCTGCACCTCCTCAGGACATAGGCGATCTGGCTCTCCACATCTTCCTGTCCTTTGTAGCTCTAAATAAATTTTGTCTTTATGTTATTTCTTCAAAACCTTGTTCCACCATCCATTTACTCAAGCTCACTAAGTATGTTATGCATCGTTTTCCTCTGTCCTTCTTGCCGATAATCTGTCCCGTTAGTATCAAGTCTTGCAAGCCCTCTTTCCTCATTATGCAGCCTAGAAATTTTAAGTCACCTTTTCTGATAATAATTATAAGTTTCCTTTTTGTTTCCATTTTCTCTAAAACTTTGTTGTCGCTCCTATGTTTGAATCCATGGTATTCTCATCATTCTTCTGTAGAACCACATTCCTGTTGCTTCAAGTCTCTTCTTTGTCTGAGTAGATTGTCCAGCACTCAATGTCATAGAGGAGGACTGATATTAAATAACAGTCCAGTACTCTTTTCTTTGTTTCTAACAAAATTCTCCTGTTTCTTAATAACTTGCTTAGCTTAATTATGATCTTAAAAAATTTAAATGCAACATCACTTGCCATTTCTGTATCCTTGAATCTTTTCTTTTTATTGTGATCTGTGCTCCTTCCTCTCTCAATAACTCATTGTATGGTTTTATTGCCTTATTTAGAGTGAAATGATTTTTTTAAAAAATGAACATGTTTATATATAAAGTGACTCACATATATGTATCTATCTAACTAGTTAAGTAGATAGATAGATTAATACAAACAGACTGAGGTAGATACAAAGCAAATATAGTTATACCAGTGATTGTGAAATATCAATTAATGAATAAAGTCACTATCAGGATTTGGTAGAAAACATATTTATATTTAGTTTTATTTGAATTGGGTTGATGTGTGTCAAATCCACACTAATGTTTCAATGAGGAAGTATATTTACACTTCAATACAATACATATTGGATTTACAAGATCTGAACAAAAAGCATCAGGACTGGTGCTATAAAAAGAAAACTACAACATATCACTCCAGCTTTTAATATCCTTTGAAGTCATCCCCTTCTGAAGTCACACACATTATCCAGTGTCATTTCTGTTGATTGAAGAATTTTTGAGGAGATTCTCCAGCACTCACTGCCATACAGAAGGACAGATATGTAACAGTTTAGCACTCTTTTCCTTGTTTCAAGCAAAGTTTTTCTATTTCTTAATACTCTGCTTAGTTTTTGGAAGGCACTTTGGCTATACCAATCCACCTACAGATTCCAGTGTCAAAAAATGACAATTGCACCTATTATTGTTAGCACACTTGGAATAGCGTGTCCATGTTTTAATGTTCACAACAGAATGTCACTGATAAGTTCATTCTTACTTTTCCAGGAATGCCTTGCAAATCTTGTTCTACTCTCTCAAATGACGTATGAATGGGTGGGAGATATCATTGAAATCTTGTTTATATGCTTATCTAGCTGCTTTTCCAATCATTTTGTTAATGTCCATGCAGTATTATTAGTTGGTTCTAATTCAAAGAGAATAACTACTAAAAACATTCCCTTCCCCAAATTTATAGACAAACCCTACAGATGCATACTGGAACATCATAATCAATAAAAATAGACAACTTTTCAGTCTCATCCTCCATATTTTAGTTCTTTCTTGTCTTGAAACAGGATGCTACAGTCACTTGACTGTATCCCCTGTGTGTGAGAACAGAATTCTTACTTTGTGAATTTTTTACCTTATTACTGTTGCTTTGTCTAGTACTGACTTACATATACAGAGTACGATGGGTAAATTGACACCATTTTATATTTTTAATTTTGTGCATGTGTGTTGTTTTTTATTTTGTCAACTGCACAGGATAGTAGGATCAGTTGGGCAACATCTGTGAGAAAAAGAGCACTATGATCCAATTTAGTCTGCCAGAAATTTGGAAATGGCATACTGTACTGCTTTGCATTCAACCAGGAGCTCCGATTAGAACATTTCAGAGTGTTTGGGTGTCAATCTGAGGACAGTGCAGGGTACTCAAAAAGAGTTAGATGAGTCTAATAATGATTATGAAGATACAGCAGCTCAAAAAACCCACTCTGATCATTCTGATAAGAAAAGAGCACCCATCAGGCAGGTAGTGCATGTAGACATTCAATATTTCTCATACAAGATGAGAAATGGCCAATTTTTATCCCAAGACATAAAGGACAAGAGGAAAGACAATGCTACAAAGCTTTTGAACAAACTCAAGCATCCCCTCAAACCAAACATATTTTGGCTCATTTTTATATGAGAAAAATTTCTGCCAGGATAAAATGGTGAACATACAGGATAACCATTGACTTACTGTATCTCCAAAAGATGTACTGAAAGTGATGAAAACCAAATATCCAGTCAACATCATGGTGTTTGGAATGATTACTCCCTCCATCTTCTCATAGATCCTCAGACTCAACACAAAGGTCTACATAAAGTTCCTTGAGGAGGTAGTGCTGCCCTGGGTCAAGAGGGTGGCTGCTGGAAGACCCTGTGTCTGGCAACAGGACTTTGCACCATGTCACACTAGCAGAAGAACCTAGTCGTGGTTGCCAAACAATTTCTGCGACCACATCAGCCCATACATCTGGCCACCTAACTCCCCAGACTGAAATGACCTTGATTATGATGTTTGAGGCGCAGTTGAGCAAGAGACCAACAAAACTCCTTGTAACAACAAAGATGAACTGAAAGCAAGGATTATGGTCATATTAATCAACTTGAACATGAAGGCAGGAGATTTCGAAGTTGTATGGAGGACGTAGTTGAGGTCAGTGGTGATAGCATTTGAAGATATTTTTGTGTAATTTTGGTAAATATATCTGTTAAAATGAGATGTCAGTGTTATTTTCATTTTTGCATAATTTAGATGACTATATATATATATATATATATATATATATATATATGTGTATATATATATATATATATATATATATATATGTATATATATAGAGAGAGAGAGAGAGAGTGATTGAATTGAGCATTTTTATAGCAGATTTGATAAAAGTTGTTTGTTTACTACATGTCTTTTTGAGAGGGAGAGTGTGTGTGCATGTGTGTGTGAGAGAGAGAGAGATTGACTGATATCTGTTTAAATGAGAGTTCAGTGTTAATTACATTTTTGCATAATTTAGACAAAAATTTAGCCATCGTACCATGTATATATTGTATGCTTAGTATTATTTTGCCCTGTTCTTTTTCTTCATTTTTTATTGGAAACTTTGTCAATTCCACTTGTCAAACATTTTTTTGCTAATTACAGTACACTAATTACACTATCATAGAGCAAGACAGATACAAATATGGCTTGGAAGAAGTCTTATTTCATTTTATCCTGCAGAACAGATTCCCAAACAACTGACAGCTTGTGTGTGCCCCATAAATTTCAACTTTCTCTTTCTGATGTTAAGTGTCTTTTTTGTTACCATTGTCTCTAGAACTTTGCTATTTCTCACATTTTCAAGCCATGGTATTCTCATCATCCTTCTGTAGAACCACATTTCTATTGCTTCAAGTCTCTTCATCTATGTCCATCATTCCCTGCCATATAGGAGAACTGATGTTATGTAATAGTTCAGTACTCTTTTCTTTGTTTCTAATAAAATAGTGTGCTTAGCTTTTGGAAGATATCTTTTACTATTCCAATGCAGAAATTTTATTTGGATCTTCATGTCACACTTTCCCTCCTTTGTTAAAATGCTTCCCAGATATCTAAATTGTTGCACCTGTTTGATTTTGGCTACCTTTACTAACAACCATGCATTCAGGCCTTAGAGATATCTAGTCCTTTCCTTCACCACCTTCCATAGGAGTTTTTGTATTTTACTTTCTATGTCTGCTTAACACTCTGACATCTGCTTATCTTGTGTTGTTAAGAATGTGGCTGAAAATAATGAATCCCAATAGGACTTGTAATTCTCTCAGAATTGCCTCATAGTATAGGTTGAAAAGGTCTGCTGAGAAGATGCATTCTTGTCTTATAACATTTTCTATTTTTGTATATTTACTGAACTCATTTTCTATCTGTGTGCAGGCAGTTTGCTGTCAGTATATGTCCTGGATTATTCTAATATCCTTCCCAAATATGCCAAGGTTACCTAGCAGTTCCAGCAGTTCTTTTTGATATACTTAATCAAATGCTATTGTATAATAACAGAGTTAAAAAAAAAAAAAAAAAAAAAAAAAAAAACCTTCTATGATCGATTAACAAACAGTATTTGTGTGTTATAGTTTCTGCTTATCAGAAACTAAATTGAAAGTACAAAAAATTTAAAAATGATAAAGGCTGTTGATTTAGTCACAATGCAAAGCAGATAATTGTAAAAAAAAAAAAATGTTTTTATAATGACTTTAGAAAATTTTTGATAATGAAGTGTTGGAATGTGCTAATGCTGTTTACACAGAAAATGAATGCAGAGAGCACAATTCTTCAAGTTTGGTAAATGTTCCTCTGAACATGAAAATTAATTAACATTTCCATATAAAATTATTCAAATGGATTTAACCAAAATGTTTAAATAAAATTGTGATTTTTTGAAAAATTACAAACCAATTTGTTTTTAAGTTTTTTCATTTTAAAAACTTAATATTTTAGCTTTGTTAAAATTTTAATTCACACACACTGTGCTTTTATTATTCTACTAGCAATTACTAATTATAAAGATAAAAAAATCATTTTTATTTTGGGACAGTTTAAAATTTCTTTGGGGCAGTTCCAGGATGATGGTGAAAAATGTTAGTCTGGGACCCTGTATTATTATTTTTTTGTGTTTTTCACAAATAGCAATCAATAAAGGTCTGAGATTCGATGCCAAATATAATACTAAAACAGCAAATATTCCTGTCCATAAGTAGTTAGTTAAGCCTAAACAAAATCGGCATTACTCATGTAGTATAAATATCCATGAAAGATGATACTGAACGAATGACAACAATATCTGATTTTATTGCATTGCAGCCATCCAGGCTTTCACAAACAGGCAAATTAATAAGAAAACCGAAAAAAGAAATAGTTGTTCTTAAAACAATTACTTATTCATTCAAACTGATTTCATAGTCAATATTATGATTACTATTGCTTTTGTTAGTAGTATTTATTGCAAAATGTCCAATCTCACAGCATATACTAGAAAAAAAAAAATGAATATGTTTCGTTTTTTCCAAGTGGTCTGATAAATGGTAATAGTAATATTATCCGTTTACTTACAAAGAAACATTTGGTATTCATCGACTGAGCAACCTGTACTGTTTTCGGTTTAAATTTATAAAATCTTTCTCTTAAAACAATTTTTCAGGAAAAGAGGTTTCTCAAGTCCAGTAGCTGTTATCACTCTTTCCACTATAAAGGGGGTTTCCATCCTAACCTTTCATTTGTAGTGTAGAATGTTAACATCTTGATTATGACATTTTCTCTTTGAGTTATATGTGCTATCAATTTTAGTTGTTGCTACTGTTGGTAGTCCTCAAATGATGTGGTTTCCTGTTATTTGGCACAGTTCTTTGTGATTCTGTACCACAAGTCCACAAAGTTCAAAGAAGAATGATCTTTGCCAAGACTCTCAGTCTTCACTCATCAAAGTCTTTTTTCACTATTGATCTTAGAAAGTGGTTGCATACAGCTGACAGTTTAGATAATCAGTAAACCTAACTGGTAAGTAAAATAGTTGTTTATTTGTATTTCCATTATTATTGTTATATGATGAATAATAATAATAATAATAATTATTATTATTAATATTGCTCTACTGAAAAATGTTCTCTTACATATCATGCATACTTAAAATTAATTTTTAGGGTTTCCTCATATGGATTTGATCCAAGATTGAACTCTTTTGTTCTGAGACTATAAATATGCCTTTTGTCTCAGAGACCCAGAATGGAAGACATCTGTATTTGTTTAACTTGATGAAGACAAAAAACTTGTTATGTTTAAAATAATTATTTATTGATTTGTATAATCACCTGTCTAACTGAGAAACTAGTTCTCTCTTATATGAGTAAATTGTTCACTGTCATTTGATTTATAACAGCGGAAGCTGGGCGGAAGGTTGAAGGAGAAGAGAATATCAAGAGCATGTAGGACTAAGTTAAAACTTAATGGTAAACAAAAATCAATAATTGCATAAACAACAATTTGAGATTGCAAGACCAGGACTAGGGCTTCATCTTTTTCTCAGAAAGCTTGTTTGGTTAACCTCTACAGCATAAAAGAGGCACAATCAAAGAAAAAACCTGTGACCAGGAGATCTTATGATCAGTATCCTACTTCAGTCAGTCAGTTATGTGCCATGCGTGATACATGCATAGGCAATCATGTCTCTTTCGATACATGACTGACAAAGCAAATTTTTTCCCCACAGTAGGTTGCCATTTCTTTCTGCAGTAGACCAGTTGCCATCCAAGGCTATAGAACCCGATCTGTCCTGCTATTTACTCATAGGGGGAAGATGAGGATTCATACCTTTTCCAAAGGTATTAGCATGTCAGTGAATGTAATGGATTCGACTGGAATTCAAACTCAGCTCAATCTGAGCCACTATCCATTACTCCACCATAAGGATGGAGTTAGGAAAGCATATATCATTCTCCATCTTAATATATAACTAGCACAGGCCTGAGAGCCACTCAATGTGGCTCCCACAGACATGGGAAGGTTTGTAAAAATCATGATAAACCATTCTAAATTTTCTAGAATGGAATCAAGCCATGAATATCATAATCCTAGATTATAAGGCTAGGAAATCATTTCATGTTTGCTAAGCTTTTTGAAATGGTGTACTTTTTAAGAGTAAAATATGCAAAAGTCATCAATATTATATGAAGAAATGGTGCAAAATTTACTATAGATAAACTTCTTGATAGAACACTTTCTTTAATACATACTTAAATTTTATTTATACACACCAGAGAGATTGCAGTAAGTGTGCATAGAAGTAGATAGGTTTGCCTATTGTTCGGTTTACACTCCTCCCTGGTCTTTTGAATAGGAGTAAAGTTTCATTCCTTGTTTCCTTTTTAGAATTGGGTTTCTTGTTCATTCTAAATTCTACTTCAATTCTATACTCCTAACGTCTCTGCCTAAAAGCCTGAACTTTTATTTGCTAATTAAATATTGACCTTTTCAAGTCTGGAATTAGATAACTTGCTTTAAAATTTAAAATTTATCCAGGCACAAGCAAAAAAAATAGAATTTCCAAATATGTGTTTTAAAATAAAGTTTTAATATAGGAGAAGGGAAAGGGGGAGAAAGATAAAGAGATAAGTATGTCTAGAGATATATAGGGAAGGCAGAGTAATATAGGAAACAGCTGTGGATAAGAGCCAACAGGTTGAACTCTTTTCACCAGATGTGAGAAGTAAGGTAGAGAGGATACCGAGAAAATATATTCATGCCATAAATCCACCAACCTACATTTTAGTATAAAGAAGCATAAACTTCCACGGACTAAGACCAAGTTTAATACCATAAGCAGCTTTAATCAGTTTTAATCCATACAGTAATTGGTAACATTAGTTGCTAATATTAGTAAATATGGGATTTTTGTGGGTTATATAATTACAAGCCTCATTTTCTTCTGCACTTATATAGGAAAACTGAACTCCAGGTGGGTTGTGCTAGCCTTACTTTTGTCTAATGACGTAAAATATTATAAAACTAAAAACAAAAATATTGACCCTGAAAATGCAAGTTATGTTCTCAAAAGCCTCATCAGATATAGATTTTCATATGAAAGTCCATCAATTGATCGATTAATTTTTTTACAGTTTATCATCATTTTGCAGGTTATTTAAAGCCAGAAAATATTTTGAGATTGTAAGAAGTTTTTGGAGACAATAATGATTTACTGTATAGATTAAAACTGATTAAAGCTGCTTATGGTATTAAACTTGGTCTTAGTCTGTGGAAATTTTGCTCATCCCTGCTGCTGTGTATTGAACTCACAACTCTTCAGGTCAAATCACTGAATTATTTTAGCCAATGCTTTTATCCCCCGAGCCATGTAGCCCAGTGGTTACTCTCATGGACTAAATGAAGGGTTCAGTTCAAAAATGCCACCATGT
The DNA here is from genome assembly GCA_963932145.1 of Acanthosepion lycidas. Classification (NCBI taxonomy): domain Eukaryota; kingdom Metazoa; phylum Mollusca; class Cephalopoda; order Sepiida; family Sepiidae; genus Acanthosepion; species Acanthosepion lycidas. The sequence goes on along the minus strand of OZ010615.1, from coordinate 47,145,092 downwards.
ATCACCTGAAAAAAGTCATACTGTACAATGGCTGAAGTATTGTGAATATAGCAATAAAGATGAGAACAAAAGTTTGAACAATGTAAATAATTGCAATACCTTATCTCAGAAATATAGAAAATGTCTGCATAGTGTTATTCACTTGCTTCAACTCCCATAACTTTATGGAACATAAATGCATTTTCAATCCCTCCACTAAAAAATTTTATTAAGAAATTTATTCTTTAATCTGCTGTATATACTGATGACACAGCTATTCACTCTCGTCTTAATAGTAAATCTGATTGGTTTGATAAAGTCAAATTGACATCTGATATAAAACAAAATAACCTACATTTTGTTGTTATCTGGAGCAAGGAATGTCTTTAACAACGCCAAAAAGAACTGCCCTCTATTGATAGTTCAAGAGAACCGTTTCTGCCTGCCATCAGGATAGCTGGTGCCAACCTCCAGGTGAGCAACATGTTGCTAATGTTTTCTGCTGAATATGAAGTGGAAAAACTACATTGAATCAATTGCTAGTTCTGCTGCTAGGAAAGATAGTTTGCTGTGTCGTGCAAGGCAATTTTTCTTGCCAGAATCTATTTTACATATTTATAAGTCTACATTCATCCATGCTTCGAATGCTGTCATATTTGGTGTGTCTACTATATACATAAAAATTCTTGACAAAATTCAAAAAATGGTTTGTAATATAATCAATCCTGACCTGGCATCTCAACTTCAGTCACTTTCTCATCGACATTCTGTGGCTTTTCTATAAATATTTTCATGGCATTTGTTCTAATGAGCTGTTCTCCTCAGTGCCTCGGCTGCATGAATTTATGCGTGCTACTAGATTGGTAATTAGGTCTCACAATTTTATTGTTGAACTAGCTAGATACAACTGACTATTCTAATAGTTTCTTTTCTTGCACTTCTTGCCTGTGGAAATCTCTTCTGATTTCTTGGTTCCTTTCCACCTACAATCTTCAAAAATTTAATTGCAATGCCAATCACATTCTTCTGTTTTCCTGAAAGCAATTCTTTTATTGTCCTTTCTCCTCACTTCTCTTTACTAAAGTCTTCTCATGCTCTTTCACTGCCCTTGAGTTTTACTAGCATTACTGCCTTGCCTGGGATGAAATGATTTAAAAAAAAAAAATACTAGAACACAGAAGGGTTATTCTAAAATTAGACATTATTTTACAAACAATATATATATATATATATATATATAGATAGATAGATAGGGGAATGAAAAGTAGGTATACAATATGTATTATACCAGTATTGATATTTTGTATAGGGCGGAATAGGTTGTTTTTGATTTTGTCAACTGCAAAATATAGTAGGGTCAGTTGGGCACCATCTATGAGAAAAAAAAACACTATAACACAATTCACTCTCCCAGAAATTTGGAAATGGCATACTGTACTGCTTGGTGTTTGTGCTAGAAGCTCCAATACAAACATTTCAGAATGTTTGGGTGTTAATCTGAGAACAGAACAGATGATTCAAAAAGAGTTGGATGAGTCCAATGGTGATTATGAAGGTACGGCAGTTCAGAAAACTCATTCTGATTGTTCTGATAAGAAAAAAACTCCTGATTTTATCAGTGAGGGCCACAGACTAAACATGGAGGCCTACATCCAGTGATTTGACTGGGTAATGCTGCCTTGGGTCAAGAGGATGACTGCTGGAAGACCCTATGCTGCACAAGCAGAACCCAGTCATGGCTGACAGACAATTTCTGTGACCACATCACCCCTTACATCTCTGAGCAAGAGACCAAGATAACTCCTTGTAACACCAAAGATGAACTGAAGGCAAAGATTATGGCAGCATTCACCAACTTAAACAAGGAAACCATCCAGAAGAGATGCAGGAGATTCTGAAATTTTCTGGAGGTCATGGTTGAAGCTAATGGCAATTTTATTGAATAAATTTACTCATTAATATTTCAAGATATTTTTGTATAATTTTGGTAAATATATGTGTTAAAATGAGATGTCAGTGTTATTTTTATTTTTGCATAATTTAGATGACAATTTATCCATCACACCCAGTATAATCAATATATTTTATTTTTCCTTACAGTATAAGCACTTTTGCACTTATCAAAAACGTATGCAGCATGGGAGCTCAATTAAGATCCTATGCTGCATATATTTGGGATTGTTAATGCCCTGAATCATTTCACAACTTCTACCATTGCTTGTCAAACAAGTGTTCACAAGCAGTCCCCCATCTAAGTACTGCCAGGCTCAAGACTGCTTAACTTTGGTGATTAAGTACATGCAGTAGGACCCTATTATAGTGTGATTATTAATCCATAATGTTATATCTAGAAAAAATTTTTTACAGCATTTTATTTTTGAAATTTTTAAAAAAGCTTATTAATAGTTTTTTATAAGAGTAAAAAATTTCAATCATCTATCAGCCATAATGCAAAATTTTCCGTTTAGTGGAAAACATGAAAAAAAAAAAAGTATTTCATTATTTGAATGCTTTATTCTAATCTGTTCAAGGATAAATGAAGGTAAAATAAATCTCATTTTTTGCTATTAATAAAATTTAAAAGACTATTTTTAACCAAGTCAAAAAAGCTTATACATGTTAATTAAATGTCTGTGTTTTCTAATGAGGTGATAATGATAGGAAGTTGTGCAGAGTTGAAAGGTTACCGTACATAAATGAAAATTCCACTGAAATAGAAATTCAATAATTTTTCACTGACTGGCTGGAAAGAGGTTGTGGCTGATAAACTGCATAATCTTTCTGCTCAGTTATAATTTAAAAATAATAATTCAATGCATTTTTTCATGACATTTCAAATAAAAAGTCCTTCTATGAGAGAGTTATGCTGAAAAAGAACATTTTTAATTAGATGAGCAAATCAACATATAAAAATCTTTACTAATTGGCATTTGATAAAAAAAAGAAAAGAAAAAGAGAATAGTTATAAAAATCAAATATGAAACTTGTATGAATTATACTTGTTATTAGTTGTGGATGTCAGGAGCACTATTCCCCTATAAATATAGCACATCCTAAAATATTTATCTTACTATAAACATTATATTCAGTAGATACATGTATTTGAATAGATATGCCTATTATTTTTTGGTTAAACAGTGTAATTCATATGTACTGGTCTGGGCATTTCAGAATCTTAATAAAAAAAAATATGTTGTTTGGTTGGGTTAAAACCTGTGTCCCCCTTATATTGGGGAAACCATCTTTGAGCTAGGTGTGCTTTAGACTGTTCAGCCACAAAACACTTTGCAGCAAAGCAATCTTCAATTACCGTTTTTTAAAAATACACATCTATTATTGGGACCTTTCAAAGGATATATTTTCTTTATTAAGACTCTTGAATGCCCAGGCTGGTAGACATGAGTTGTATATATATATATATATATGATTTGTAGAATGCCCATGGCTAAGATAGAAAGACAAGCTGAAAAGCAACTTGTCAGCAGTCAATATACTACATAACAACCTTGAGCGCTTAGCTTTGGAGCAGGTAGAATGGAGATCAACGTGTTTTAGTGGACTGAGCAATTTTCAATCTGCTTGTCTGAATCATCTTCAAGAAGTGAGAGCAAGATCTAAAAGGTCAGACAATCTAACAGTGATCTCATCTCACAATCCTCACACTTGCTCCATATGTGGCCTCCTTTGTAAATCACTAGCGGGTCTTAAATGCCACTTAAGATTATCGCACAAACTTTCATAACTGAATCAATAAGCTGTCAGATCCTCATACGTCGAAACCAACGGGAGAGTTCATTATTATATGATTTGTATATTCCTGTCCTTATTTATATAAGAGTGCTCTACTTTAAATACTTTTAAAAGGTCTTTTTAATATAGATAAAAATAAATTTTTGGGGATTGCTTATCCATGAGTATATTGTTTAAAAATTGCTATATTTCTGCATTAAATGGAGTATATAAAAAGAAAAGAAACAAATGGCTATAAAATAAGGGACATATTTTTTTTATTGTGCGAGAAAGGAAAACTGGCTACAACTAGATTCCCCTGACAGAAAAAGTAGAGTTCCAATTCCAGTTGAGTTTTTTTAGATTCACTTATGTGCAAATACCCTTGAAATATCTAAGTGTCATCTCTTTCCCCAGCTATGTGTAAATAATGCCTTGGTCCTATAGCCTAGGATGGCAACTTGTCTTGGAAATAGACAACTCTGAAATCAAAACCTAAGGTCAGTCATGTGCACCAGTTTTTGGCTCTTCTCAAAAGTGTCGTCAATTCTGCACAAGCCTTCATCACTATAATCAAATCATATATATGAACAGTCTGGGTGGTCAGTTCAAAAATCTCAGTTGTTGTACACTTGTATATTGAAAACAAAAGGAAAGTTCAGTATGAAAGAGAGAATGCACATTTAGAATTTCATAAAAAAACACTAGTCACTATACATAGACAACATTTACTTAGGGATGCATAGCATAATCCCAACATCATGCAAAACATTTAACATCTCATGGCTACAAATAAATCATTAAAGATGAAAAAAGAAAAACACAACAAAAGATTCTAAGAAAATGTTGAACTTGACGGATAAACAAAATAAAGTTGAATTAAGCAAATCATAAACAGGTTGATGAGCAAGAAGAAGAGGATAGACTTACGACATCCAAATGTTGAAAACCAAAGATTTGTCCACATGTGGAAATGTGTGTCTAAGAATCTGCAACGCGTTGGCTGAGGCTCCTCCCATTTTCCGGTAGCCACGGAGGGCAAGCTCGGTGCTTGCATCCCCCATTTTGTACTCTTTACTGCAATACAATCAAAGGCGTGTTTAAGAGTCAAATGGTAGATGGTGGTGGTGGTGGTGGTAGTAGTAGTAAGTTACAAAGATTAATAAAGAAAACTAAAGTTAGTAATTGTTTAGTAATCTACTTTAAATACTAAACTGATTAAAACTGGCAATCCCCAGATAAAAGGGCAAAAATACCAATGTTGGGATACTGTTTGATAATAGACATGTACCATATATTTTCACCATACAACATCTGAAAGTGTGAAACCCTGCCCTCATCAGCTGCCAACCAGGGGAGGTAATGCAGTTTCGGTGGCTAAGGCAGTACTAATCGCCAAAAAACTGTTATCTCACCTGGTAATTATATATATATATATATATATATATATATATATATATATATATATATTTATATATATATATGAATAAATAAATAAAGTGGATATTGATGTTAACACCCAGCAGTAACAGTGTTTCATGCTCAAACACAATCATCAGACCCTGATTGCATTTAGGCATGAAACAGACTGTTGCTGCTGGGCATTGACCTCAATGTTGACTTTTATATTTACACAGGCTCTATTTCTGATATTGAGCACTTTAACTCATAAATATAGCATACCTTAAAATTTATATATATATACAAATATATATATAGGTATGGGTATGATAGAAAATATACATACACACACATACTTGCACATATGTATAAGTGTGTGTATGTGTGTGGTGTAAACAAATTCTTTAGATAATTTCAAAAAGTCAATATGAAAAACTTAGAAAAGGCAGTAACTAAATTTTTATTGCATTTTAATAAATTATTACTAAAATACTTTTAATGATATTAATAATGTTATTAATATATTTATATTTCTGACAGTAATTAATGCTTTTTATGTTTCAGACAGACACTGAAATTGAATATTGCATAGACATCCTTTGTCCGCTGAATATGGCCCATATAGAAATTTATTAACTATTTGTGTATAAACTCCACTATTTCATATTATGCAAACATTTCAACAGTATCCAGTTTCTGTTGTAATTCTAATAATTTTTTTCTATTTGACTTTGTGAACATCCTGTATATATGAGAGTCAGCTGGAAAGTCCATAGGCAGACCAAGATATAAATGTAAGTAGAAAGACAGACAAAAAGACATGCAAGTGTACCAGAATACAAGTGGCCAACCAGCTGCTGTATTATAATACACTTGCCTTTTAGTCTACCGATTGGTGTTTCTACTTACATTTATACCTTGGTCAGTCTATGAACTATTCAGCTAACCCATATATATATATATATATATATATATATATATATATATATATCCCTGAAGAGTGAAAGCATTGCAACAATGCACTCACAATACTTCAAAATCGGCATGACTGAAATAATACCACTTAATTAAGTGACAAGTTTCTACACATTAATTCTATTAACACTCTATCCTTACCTTTTGATATCAAGAACTTTAAGACAAAAACCTGCCTGCCTAAAATGCCTTTCGACCAGTAAACTACAGAAAAGTACCAGCAATTTTGGTACCCAACACTCTTACAATACTATATATATAATTTATTTTTACAAATTTTTTTATATACAGTCAAAAACAATTACTCATGACAAAGATGCATTTTTGTGTGAATGTAAAAATTTATAATAAATAATTATTGTTCTACTCTTGGTATTGAGCCCTCTTTTGAATTAATGCTGTGAACATTAGAATTTATATTATTTTTGTTGTGATTACATTTGGAGGTGTATATATATATATATATATATATATAGGAAGCAAGGATTCATCCAAACAAGTCTATTAAATTCCACCAACAAGGTCTGTCTATTCAACTTTTTATTATATCTTTTCAATTGCCAAATAAGGTATTGCACAATGAAATTCAAATTATGAATAAATTGTCCAAAGTTCATGTTTTTTTTCCTGTTATATTCAAGTAGTTTTTACTATATTCCTCAAGAACTGACTGTTTTTTTTTTAAAATAGTTTGTTCTACAAACTAGCAGTTCCTGGGGGAAAACAATGCCTGAGTGGTACTTCTTCCTTATAACTAGATAGAATCCACATTTGTAGATCAACTGATGACAACATCTTTTTAAATTAATTGTTGCAAAGTATACTATAGCTGGCCACTCATATTCAAGGATACCTGTCTACTAGGGTGGCTAGCCAAACTCTATTGCCAATGGTTGCTCAGGTGCATTCATGTTTATTCGACACCTACAGAGCCCACCTGTGGTTTATACTGCAACTATGCTGAGCAGACTTTAGTTAAAGTTTCTGGGAAAGAAAAAGTGTGTTACCTAGTGTGATCAACAATTTGAACAAAGCCAGCATGCTCAAGCCCTCAGCCACGATGACGTGTGACTTTGTGCTAGCACAGCTATCGACGACCCCCCACCAAAGGTTCCGTCTACCCAATTTCACTCACAAGACTTGGGTCAACCCACAGTATGGTTTGCAGGCACTTTCCAAAAGTGATGCACGCTGGGATCAACCGCTCCAGTTCGATAACATCAGGAAGTCTCTTTCCTGACAAATTGACCAAAGTGAGATTTGAACCCCGGTCTCATGGTCAGAATGCAAACGTTTTAACCACATGGTCATGTGCCCATAAATTGTTACAAAGTATTGTGAACTAATGTGATTGTGTTCATTAGAGGTATTTTAAATCTCAGGTAAGGCTGGGTATTTCCCAGTGATGATATCAGTTTGTGTGAACCAATTCTTAAAATTATAAAAAATTTAGCAAAACAGTTGTTGGATTATCTGAAAATAATCTTATATATTAATAGCTGATATATAATAGCTAAAAATATAATTAATACCATTGCTGTAAGTTCTGCAGAGGCTGAAAGTGGGTTTTCTGTGATGAACATAATCTGACAAAAGAAATTGTCTTGAAGTTAAAAATGTGACAAATCTTCTAGTTATAAATTTGATAGGTTTTCTATTGGATCTTTGAGACTGCAGCAATTCAGTTCAAATGTTATTAAGAAACCATAACAGAGCTGATGACACTAGAGACAAAAAAAAAAAAAGCATCATTATTCTGAATGTAAATATGATGAGAACAGAATTTCAGTCCAGAAATATCTTAATGTTTTCTATGAAATTATCAAATTGGATACTATATAAAGTGATCTGTTTCCATTCTCAGATTGAAAAGAAAATAAGCAGAATAAGTTTGTAAAAATTATCTGCCTTTATAGAACCAGTTCCTAGAAATTTGGAATGCTATTATGGGTATTTATGGTAGTATGTACATTGAAAGTGAATGTGTATTTATAATCTCAGATTTTACTTTCTTTCCTTTGTTTTTCAACTCAACTTTTCTAGCTCTTTCTTCGACACTATAAGCTTAGAATTATGAAAACAGATTTTAGAACTGTTTAAAAACGTGTTTTTGTCACAACAGCCTTCTTATAGGCTAGAAGTTTTATCAACAAACGCAGATATTATTCATTCAGTTATTTTGGGGGCAACAGAGATGTGGTTCTACAGAAGGATGCTGAGTATGCTATGAATGGAGCATGTGAGCAATAAGGACGTTTTAAGAAAAATGGAAACAAAAAGAACACTTATAAACAGAAAGAGCTAGTTGAGATTTCTAGGAAGCATAATGAAGAAAGAAGGCTTAGAAAATCTGACACACACAGGACATATTGAAGGCAAGAGGGACAGAGGAAAGCGATAAGTAACCTACCTACAAGCTTGTGCAAATGGATAGTGGAATAGGGAATAGGTGGGATAGTAAAAAAATAAACATTGGTAAGAGCTACAAAGGATAGGAAGTCGAGGAGAGTCATGATTGCCCACATCCTCAATTGATATTTTGATAGTAAGGAGGATAGTTGTTGTGGCCTTGTTGGGGCCAGAAATAAAGACACAAAGAGAGGAATTGAGTTAAACAAATATATTAACAGAAACAGTAATACAAAACATATACAAACGAGCAAGAATGTTCAGTCCAAATGTCAGAGCTGACTGCTGGAAATTACACTCTCTAAAAGGCAGTACCTGCTCTTATTTATAGCTGGGAGAGTCCATGCATGCATGGGTAAATTACCATAACAAGTAAAAAGATGAATATTGCTAAAGGGTGCAAAAGACAGGAAGTTATGGAGAGCCATGATTGCCAACGTCCTGAAGGGACATGGCATATAGAAGAAAAATCCTTCAAAATTATACTTTTTGTTTTAGCTGCAATTTGATGATTGGTTGGTTGGATTTTATGGCATATCAACCACTGTGGGTCATTTAATGCCAAATTAAGGTATATATATATATATATATATATATATATATATATATATATATATATATATATATATATATACACACACACACATATATACATATACATACATACACCTATACATATATTAAATATACAGTACTATTAAACATAGCAGGCAACATTATTTTTTCAAAAACACATAGCTGGCAACATTATTGTTTCAAAAACACATAGCTGGCAACATTATTTTTTCCAAAAAAACGTATAGCTGGCAACATTATTTTTTCCAAAAAAACGTATAGCTGGCAACATTATTTTTCCGAAAACATTATCTGAAGCCTTGTTGTTGGACGTAGTTTATCATCATACCAAAGACGCAAAACGTATAGCTGGCAACATTATTTTTTCAAAAACATACAGCCGGCAACACCGTTGTTTCAAAAATGCACAGCTGGCAACACTACTTTTTCCAAAAAATGTATAGTTGGCAACATTATTGTTTCAAAAATGCATAACTAGCAACATTATTGTTTCAAAAACGTATAGCTGGCAACATTACTTCTTCTAAAAAACGTATAGCTGGCAACATTATTTTTCTGAAAACACTATCTGAAGCCCTGCTGTTGGGCGCAGTTTATCGTCATACCCAGGACGCGGATGTAGTTTATCGTCATACCCAGGACGCCTGCAATTTGAGGCTTCAAGATAAATGTCTAAAGGTTAAAGAAACCACACAACTTTTCAACGAAATCTTTGATAATGATGCAAAAAGGAATTGTTTTGAACTATTAGGTTGGTGCAAAAATAATGACGTAATAATGTCGTTTTTTGACGTATTTTTTAACGTAAAAAAACGACATTATTACATCATTATTTTTGCACCAACCTAATATTTCAAGATTGATTTGCTTTATTGACAAATTTTTCAGACATCAAATCTGCTATGAAGCTTGACATTTATTACATTTTGAATATTTTTTTTTATTTCTTATACAATAATTCAATTATTTTTAATTGATGTCATTAAAAATATACAACAAACATTATTCTTCTTACATGTCAAATCTACTTTAATGTAAATTAATTAACTGATTACAGAAATATGCCGAGTCTGGATGTGTTTGTGTGTGTATGCATATGATGATGGACTCTCCCATCGATTTCAATATATGAGGATCCGACAACCTTTTTTATATTTGTGTTGTATATGAGACTTCAGTCCCGCTAGTGACCTGAATACAAATCTACATATTGCGCAACAGTGAGGATCTCAGGACATAGCCACAGAAATATTTGCTGATGCTTTTTGCCATTTCCTTTCATCTCTTAGCTGGTCAATATGACCGATTTCTCAATTTCTGATACCACTCTGGCACAAATATCTCCATTTCAACTTGCTTGAAGTTAGTATAAGGCACATTGACAGCCGAGAGGTTACTCTCTAGCTTGTCTATATACCTGAGCCTTGGCTGCCCAAAACTCCTTTATTCACTGTCAAGCTGACTATACATGAGAACCTTAGGTATTCTGTTGTCAGTCATCCTTGCAGCATGATCAACCAAGCAATATATTATAAAAATATAATTTTATGGTATGCTATATTTATGGTTTAAAGGGCCCAATATCAGGAATTCAGTGTGTGTAAATATAAAATTCTTTGATTTTTCCAACATTAATATGGCCTTGTTACATTGCCCATTCAATATAATAAGTATTGCATTTTAGGTTCCATATATATAAAAAAATTTTTAATTATACTAGTGACCCCTTTAAGAAGGTTTTGTAGGTATAAAAAATTCTGAAATTCTTTAAAAATAACATTTTCTTTAATACAACCTTGTCTACTTCTTATCTAAACTTTGCTTGCAACAGTTTGTCTGCTGTTGGCCATGTTTAAAGCATCATTTCATCTAAGACATTAATTAATAACCCATCTACCCACACCCTCTGACCTTATTCTTCGTTTTCCCTTTTAGCTTAGATCTGTCTCTTGATTGGTTAATCCTGACATGCCCACAAGTATATTTTATAATTTTGAAATTAGGTTTTTCTTCACTTCTTTTTAACTTTCAAATTTGTTTTCTAGTTTCCCAAATAAATCATTTTCATCATAAGTTGTCTATCATCACCTGATGAATGAACATTATAGTTCCGAAACATAAAAGTTTTTGTTTAGCGATGTAAAATATATTAAAAATATTATAATAAAAATATAATATATATATATATATATATATATGAGTCTGGTTCACATGCCTCTCTAGACTTTTGAACAGGAGTAGTAAAGGTTTATCCCTTGGTTCCTGTTTTTTTCTAAAGTCCACTTCAATTCTATACTTCTAATATCCGTGCCTAAACTTTGATATCATATATATTTTTTTCACCTAATGGAATTTGTTTGATATCATCTTGCTCACACTCCCCTCCACCCTTTTGAATAGTAGAAGTTTATCCCTTTTTTTTGTTTAGGATTGGGTTTCCAGTTCCTTCCAAAGTCTTCTCATTTTCCTACATTCTTCACTCCGAGTAGCCCCGTGTGTGTGTGTGTCTATGTATGTATGTATATTTAGGCAGCATATCTTCATTCAAACATGTTTCATTGAATAATAGACATATTGTGTCTATTTATTTTTATACTGATCCTTTCCAGTTGTCTAATGAGTTTCTTGATATTAAGTTGAAATTCATCAAGAAAAGTGCCATAGTTTTTTGTTAACCCAACTACTTTTGATCTTTTCCAAGATCATCTTCAGCAGTGAATTACAAAGACAAACTTATTGGAACTGCAATAAAATCAGCATTCTGTTGTGATGGTGATTTTTAAAAACACATGAGAATGCACCCTGTAGTTATTCTAAAATTTTTTAAATTTATTTGTTGCAACTATGGAAGTTTTTGCAAAACAAGTGTTTCAATATAAGGGAGCTGACCAGAAATAGGTAGAAATTTAAAATTGCATTAAATGCACTTCAGTACATTGCTGCTACACTTGTAATAAATTTTATTCAGTGTTTGTTGGTTGGTTGATTTTGATATGGAGGGCCTCAAAAATTTGAAGTTTTAAGTTTTATATATATGTATATATATATACACGTTGGTAAGCAAATAAATAATTACCAAGTTTAGCCAAGAGGTGTAGACATAATAGTGCTCAATGTGATTAGACAGAGCTAAGAAATATATATTAATAAATACATGTATACTTATGCTTGGTGTGCGACTTAAGTTTCATTGGTTATCCAACTTGTCAGGCACAAGATATATATATATATATATATATATATATATATATATATATATATATTAATTTAATGCTTAAATGTTATTGAGTATATACTAAATATAACGTTTAAAGTGATAAAAACTGTTGGATTGATAAATAAAAATCCATTTCTTTAGAAAAAATAGAATGCTATGTTTATCACTGAAAAAGAAAGCAGATTTCAAAACAAAGAGATGTACCCTCTTTGAAGCATTCAAAGTAGGTCCATTAGTAATCTTTCAGAGTAAATAGTGTACAAAGTGCTTTAAAAATAGGATGCATTTAAAAGAAATCTAATAAAGTCTAAAAATTAATAGAAAAAAAAAGATATTCAAACTGTAATTTATCATTAACTGGTTTGATTCACTGGTTGGATAGAGTCTGAGATTCTAAAATAAGTCAGTTGATGTTTATAAACTACAATCTAAGAGAGTTGAATAAAAATTAGGATTTTATAACTGGATGAAGATTTTTCAGTTGTCTGCCACACACTTGTAAACTTTCTAAATAACTTAACTTTCTAAATAAGCAGTTTGGACAGATAATAAGACTAACCTTTACAAAACTACCTTGTTGGTTAATTATCTAATTTCACATTACTATGCTTCTATTGTAGTTGTAAAACTTTCACCACTCTCTCCTATGCACGAGGAGGGTGCTGTTAAAAGTTTCTTGATCCAACCAAAATCCTTTAAAAATGTGATGTTTCATCAGATTATTAGAAAGAGCCAAGGAATTGTCAGTACCACCTTGAGTGTGTAAGGAGTGTATGCATGTCATTTACCACATTTATTTATATATATAAAAGAAGGTTTTTTTTTTTATATATATATCTCACACAGGTAAAAATATATAGGAAAAAGAAGTTGAAAATACAACTAGAGTCTTTCAGAATATTTATGTAAAGTAACTTTACTGGTTTCGCAATTCTATGATTTTCAAAAGTTGAATTGAGATGGAGAGATTTGTGGCTATGTCATGATGATATATGAGACAATATCATCATGGCATAGCTATATGTCTCTCCATCTCAATTTAACTTTTGAAAATCATAGAAATGAGAACCCATAAAGCTACTGCAAATATTCTTAAAGACTTCAGTTGCATTTTCAACTTCTTACATATATATATATATATATATAATTATATATTTAAAAATATGATTCCAACGCGCTACATAAGAGGTCTCATGTTTCAAAAACAAGAGCCGAAAACTTCAATATAATTATTAGAATTAAATTGAGTTAAAGTGAGCTCTGTTTCATCTTCAAGCAAAATTTATATTTATGCTCTACTTTTGTATCGAGCACTATTTTTAAAAAATAATAACTAAAATACTAAAGAACTTTGGATTACTTACCTAACCCGTTCTTTCCTATTTTATTTTTCATATATATATATATATATATACACACACACACATATATATATATATATATATATATATATATATATATATATATATATATATATATATGGTGCGATGGGTAAATTGTTGCCATTTTATATTTTTTTTTTATATCAAACATGTATTGTTTGTTTTTTTATTCTGTTAACTGCACAGTATAGTAGGGTCAGTTGGCCACTGTCTGCAAGAGAAAGAGCAGACATGATGCAATTCACTCCACCAGAAATTTGGAAACACCATGCTATACTGATTGACATTCATGCCAGAAGCTCTAATACAAACATTTCAGAGTGTTTTGGGTGTTAATCTGAAGACAGTGCAGAGGATGCTGTGTCCCCAAAAAATGTGCTGAGAGTGATGAAAACCAAATATCTAGCCAAAATCAAGGTTTTTAGAGTGATTACTGGTGATGGTGACGTTATGCTGAACTAAACAGAGGCCTACATCAAGTGCCTTGAGGAGGAAGTGCTACCTTGGGTCAAGAGGGTGGCCACTGGAAAACCCTATGTCTGGCAACAGGACTCTGCACTATGCCACACAAGCAGGAGAACCCAGTCATGGTGTCATCACCCCTTACATCTGGTCACCTACCTCCCCAGACTGCAACACTCTTGGTAATTATATGTCAGGTGCAATTGAGTGAAAGACCAACAAAACTCCTTTTAACACCAAAGATAAACTGAAAGCAAGGATTATGGCAGCATTCATCAACTTAATCAAGGAGACCATCCAGAAGAGATGCAGGAGATTCTGAAATTTTCTGGAGGTCATGGTTGAAGCCAATGGCAATTTTATTGAATAAATTTACTCATTAGTATTTCAAGATATTTTTGTATAATTTTGGTAAATATGTCTGTTAAAATGAGTGTTATTTTCATTTTTGTGTAATTTAGATGACAATTTATCCATTGCACTCTGAATAATGATAGGATAAGTAACAAATAGGAAATGTTTATAAATTAAAAATGTTTCACTTTTATTAAAGCTTCAGCAGAAAATGAAATATGGAGGAGAAAAGAAAATTCTGGTATTTTTAATTTTTGTGTTGGTTTTCATTGGTTAAAGAGACCTCACATGCCTTGCCCTATAATTCTGTTAGATTCTAAACCATATTTGATCCCAATTCATATATGTGTATGTATGTATATAAATTGGGATTAAATAAAAACACTTACACCAATATTAAATGTACACAAATGGAAAAAAAAAAATAAGCAGTAAATTGCTGATAACCCCTAAAGAATGGGTGGACAGGTCTACCTACAAAACTCTGGAGTTGGGATGCTGAAGGTAACATCAGATAAGTGACAAAATTTTATTTACATTAATTATATATATATATATATATATATATATATACACACACACACACACACAGAATCCAAGACTGAAGAGTCCCAACCTTACTATGACTTAGTTTATTAGTCTCATAATACACAAACTGCTCCTTAAGTAGTTCAAAGAGTTTGTATACAAAACTAATAGTCATGTTAAAGCCCTGTCTCTGTTCAATGTTCGAGTGTGTTCCCACTCTTTCCTGGACTGTTTTTGACTGTGGGTTTTCTGATCTTGACTATTGAACACTATATGTTTAAATAGGTTTCTTTCTGGCTCTTCTTTTTTTTGTTCTTTTTCTATTCAAACCCAGTTTGTTTTTTGTTTTTTTCTTTTTATTGTTTGTTTGGTCTTGCGTATTCTGGTTTGATTGTGGAAGGTTGAGACAAGTGAAAATTTGGCCTTTGCATAAATATTCAACTAATCCATAAAGAAAAACAAGAAAGCAGTTAAAATGTAAATCCAAAATTTTTATATTCCAGAAATTGTTGAGGTTTTTTTTGTTTTTTTTTACAAACATTGTTTTTTTCTTCATAAATTCAATTTTTTCTTTTGAAGACAGATTTCATGATACCAAATAAACTAGACACAGGAAGATTTCTAAATGATTCCTCTTACTACTTGACACAGGTTTTTACTCTGACTGCTAATTTGGACTGATTACTTGATATGTTGTCTTTTTATTTATACATGGCACACAGAGTAGTAGACACATGAATACACACATATTTAACAGAAAAAATTCCACCTAATTCTAAAATGAGTTACCTGAAGGGTATACAATTTCTAATAATTTAATAACTGTACATGCTTAAAAGCCGAAATATGTATGTTAACAATTGGATATACAT
The DNA here is from genome assembly GCA_963932145.1 of Acanthosepion lycidas. Lineage (NCBI taxonomy): Eukaryota > Metazoa > Mollusca > Cephalopoda > Sepiida > Sepiidae > Acanthosepion > Acanthosepion lycidas. The sequence goes on along the minus strand of OZ010615.1, from coordinate 47,129,208 downwards.
TTTAAATATTGTATAATTTTTATCTTTTCCTGCAAATTATAAGTTAATTATATTTTACTTTAAATTGGTATCTACTCAGTAGAGGTATTGTATCTTATTAATTTTCAATAAAAAGAGGTTTTTATTTTGTCTGAAATTGATTAATAGAATATGTTTTAATATGTGTCTGCTATAATTTAAATCCATTTACTTTGCTCATTTTACCAAATCCTGATTTATACAATTTTTAAAAGTTTTTCTTCACAAACACTACAATATACTTAAGTAACATTCTTATGTTTATTGATATAAAAAAAAATCACTCTCAGATGAAGGCAGCTTCAATGTCTCAATGTGGCTTCAGAAGCACCTGTATACCTGAATCAGGTGGCTTACATCCATGATGGTGGCTTTCAATGAGCCATTGGTATTGTGGTTGGTTTTTCTCAAGAAAACATGCTAAACATAATAATAGTCTAGCAGATTCAACAAAGGAGAGCTATAGATTGCATATATTTAAAGTGACATGATCATAAAGATCCACTCCTGGATCATGTAGCCAACATGGTAGTGAAAGGAGTCTTGCTGGAATGTTTACAGTGAAATCAAAGTTATGACCAGCATTGTTTCAATACAAAATGAGAGAGATCATTTGTAAGGGTGGGGATGACCAAAAAAAGGTTGAAAACTACTGGATTATACCAAGAGTTTAGTTTTTTAATTAAAGAAAAATATTTTAGGAATGGATTTGTCATTTATTAATTGACATATTTTATTACATAAACGTTATTTTTAGAGGATACCCATATTTTAGTAAATGCTCTGTTACTTATTAAACAGTATATTTATTTATATTTTAACAGATATAGTAAAATTCTAAAATTAAATGATAAATTCTATTTGCATGTATGCAGTCTCAAGTTCTTAAGTTAAGGTAATGGTCTTTTAGGCTTCCTCCATTTTTGAATAATAAAAATTATGTCACAGCAACGGCATCAGTATTTCAGAGATGCTTAGGTTGAGCATAGCCAAAAAAAAAAAAAAAAAGGTTGGAAACCACTGACTTGGACAAAAGTGCCAACTCACATGTAAATAACCCTCAAACATTCTAATACATATTTCAAGATCAATGTTTATTTTTTTTTTATCCCAATAGTTTCTATTTTGAAGCACCTGTTGATAATGATTGAAATGTTTTGTGAAAGTCTTTATTAATATCATCCATTCAATATCACTGCTTCACAGTAAATTGTTATTTCTTAGACAAAAATCTGCCATATACAGTAGGAGTCAAGATCTAAAACAGATGTAGCAATGAAAAGTAACAGCATTGCCAAGGCATTCAAATTGCTTAGAGTTCATTCAAAATACAGAAGGATAAAACAACCCCTTGAAAAGCAGCATTTAAATTTGCTGTAATGAAGCAACAGAGAGAAACAGGAGACATAGAGTTGGCATGGACAGTGGTAGTCTGGCATGCTAGAATTGGTGGGTGGATGATGTCCAAAAGGTCAGCAATTGATCTTGAGATAAAAGACAAATGGCCAGGCATTAAGGCAATGTGTGGTAACTACAGATGATGGTACAGATGAGGTAGAAATAGAATGAAGAGATTAAAATGCAACAAGTTGCCAAAGGCAAAATTAAATTAAAACAAATGCAAAATGCAAAACAAGGATTGCAGTATTAAACATAAAAATACAAATGCAACAAGAATTTTGTTAGTCAAGGTTGAAAATAGTAAGTAATTCATTCAAAGCATGACTATTAATAATTTTATTATGTTATTGCTTTTCTGAATGCTATGTCCCTTTATCCCTTTAAGATATAAATTCTATTAACTTAGTATATAAGAATTACCATGCTTTCTTGAGAAAAAGAGTAGTGTGGCTTCCTTATACTTTCTCCATGGTTTGGAATTTTGAGACTAACCCTAACCCAAAGCAAGAGAAACCAGTCAAAATTGCTATTTAACTCATAGCTAGGAATATTATTATTATGTTTATCGTAATGTTATTTCCAAAGTCATTAGTGGCCAATGGATAAAAACTTCAGATTGATTTATAATAATAGATTCTCAGAATACAGTACTTTTTTTTAATTGAGAAATTAAAATCTCAACAAGGAAATTCATAAGAAAGAATTTATTTGCTCTTTTACTTGACTAGCTTTAATGATGGCCAGGTGATGATTTCTTTCTTGAAAGAATCAATTGAATCAAGATATCATGTTTAGCCTCATGATGATTTCTTTCTTGGAAGAATCAACTGAATCGAGAAAAAAATCCTTAGTCTGGCCGTCATGTCTTTCTTGCAAGAATCAACTGAACCAAGAAAATGATGATTTCTTTCTTTCAATATAAAAAAAATGTTGGCTTAAATATAAATCCATTGCATTATCTCCCATATATATATATATATATATATATATATATATATATATATAGTAAAATAGTCATTCAAAGAATAAATCAGTAAAGTTAATGTAATTAAAGGTGAACTCACTTCACTAACAGATTAAAAAGGCATTAATTCACTGACCACTCACTGAATGACACAATCCTTACTTTTATTAATTGTACAATGGATTAATAATGTTTTCCCTTATATTCTTTCACAATCAGTAACCCCCTGCATCTTAGTGGCTTTATTGTCTTGCTTGGGGTTAAATGATAAAAATAAAAATAAAACTCACATTTTATTAACAAGTGTTTGAACAAAAACAAACCAAATAGACTTATTGTTACGTTTATCACGTTCAGTAAAAGATTTTCACTCTACTTAATAACAATCCTTTCCCTTAGGATTTTGAAAAAAAAAATTGTATTCAAGACATCAATTGTAGTAGATATGTCACAGAGAATATAGGAAAGGAAAAAAAATATAAAGGAAATCTAGGCACATTAGTATCCAAGAATGGAACCGTGCAGTTTTTTCCTTTGGTTCCTGACTTAAAATACTTATTGATTTTCCTGATAGACAGTACTTAGCTCCGTTCGACTGAATGGTCTCAATAATTCTGCACTCATCCATGATGGAGACATATCTAGTGTTCTTTGTTGTCTCTCTGCACTGTTGCTCTGAACAGACTCCATTTCAGGTGAGAACCTGATTTGTTTAGAATACATTGGCAGTCTCAAAATACACAGCCACTTCCAACATAGAAATGGATTTAAAGAAAAAAAAAAAAAGAAAAAATAAGAAGCATATGTGTCGACCAATAAACAGTTAAAGAAATTACAGGCAATGTTTGTAGATAATGCAGAAATTTGGTGGCTGAGAATGTATGCATTTTGCAATATTTAATTGCAGCCTTTGATATGAGTAGTGTTATCTAATGCCAACTTCATGCAACATCAGGCACAGTGAAACTGACATCTGAAAATGTCTGTAGAACAAGTTTTTCAGATGCCAAATTGTTTCCTCAAGAATGTCTTGATATGGAAACAATCAAAGAATATTTATTTAAAAAAAAAATGTTCTGTTTGGACTTTCCTACACACAAGCCACCAATCTGCTGCAGGGTGGGGCATGCTACTAGTGTTTACTAATGGTGGCCCACTGCCAGTGTATTCCTCTTGGCACTAGAGGCCTGCCGGTGTTGCCAGCTGCGGCTTGCCAGCAGGCCACTAGAAGCTTGCATATAGGGGGTTTACCTGGTGTTGTGAGCAGGCTAATTCTGGAGTACAAATGTGAGGAAAGCCTTCAAAACAGGATCTCCATAGAGAAAGAAAAAAGGGATCTAACAGTAACACCATAAATATATGGTCCACCTCATGCACACTCCCTGCTCCTTCAAGAGAATCATTAAATACCCCCTATACTCATAAATATTCATCAGCCGATAGCATTATAATGATTGAAATTGTGCATGCGTACTCTTTCCATTGCAAATGGCCACCAACATGTGAAACACACAAAGCATTGTGCTTGCTTAATTTCAGATAAGTGAGTTGGAAATTCATCACATTTGGATCAAGCAAAGTCTGACAGAAGATGACATTAGCAAATCTCAGTGTAAGAGAATGTTATTTGGCTGCTAATCTATACATTGTCCTTTCTGCTGAACTGTTATTACACATCTTTGTGCATAACATTCTGCATCTAATAATCACTCTCTAAAGGACAACTTTCTCTACTCCTACAATTAGAGGAGGGATTAGAATTCCAATCAGAATTATTGACCACCAGCTTTTAACATATTATTATGCTTTTTCATCAACTACCCCCTGTTTTTTTTTAACAGGAGTAGAGGTTTATCCCTTGTTTCTTGTTTAGGACTGGGTTTCCAATTCCTTCTAAATTCTATTTTAACTCTATGCTTCTAACATCTTCACCTAACTTATTGTAACTGCAATAAAATCTGTAATTTACACCTGAAGATGATCTTGGAAAAGATCGAAAGTACTTGGATTAAAAAAAATTGCTGTGCCTTTCTTGATGAATTTCATCTTAACATCAAGAAACTGATTAGACAACTGGAAAGGATCAGTATAAAAATAAGTAGGCACAATATGTCTATATCATTAAATGAAACATGTTTGACTGAATGAATATATATATATATATATATATATATATATATATATATATTCACACATACATATACACACAGAGTTGGTGTCAGAATTATTCATTCCCACTAAATATTTGTATATTTTTGAAGGAAATGGGAATATTTCTAAGCACTTACTGCATATGTCACAAATAGTTTATTCCATATTTAGTTTTGAATAATAAGTGAAATTTTTATAAGTTCCGATCTATTATATTCATAGTTATAGATTTTCTAAAAATTGGTTCAGTCCAAAATTATTTGTCTGTTCATCCTTATAGAATTTATGAAATAATATTATTCTAAAGCAATTGTAATTTTATTTTTCCTAATTTGACATTTAATACAAGCAGCCTTTGAAAATGAAATAGTATTGACCTAATTCTATAATATTCTAGAATGTTTGTCAGAAGACAATATGTGAGTGCCATCTATCATGATGACACATTTATTCTGCAACCATGGCAAAGACTACTGAACTTGACAAGAAGCTCTGAGTAGAGATAGTTGATGCATACTAGCAATGTACAGTACTTTTCAAGTGTTTAAATGTTCCTAGATTGACAATTCAGAGCATTATTAAGAAGTACAATAAGACTCATTGTGTTGAGAATAACTTAAGGACTGGCAGAAAATTAATTTCTGAGAGAATGGAAAGGGAAATGGTTAGAGATGTCTCAAAGAATCCTCAGTTAACAGCAAAGGACATTTTAATGAGATACAGACAGCAGGTTTGAATGTATCAATGAAGACAATCTCTAGATGCCTTTATCAAGCATGACTTTAAGCTTGCTGTCCAAGGAAAACTCCCTTGCTTAAGGCTAAACACTTAAAAATCAGATTAGCTTATGCTAGAAGCCATGTAGAACATGGAAGTGAATATTCGAATACTGTTTAACGGTCAGATGTGACCAAAGTAGAATTATTTGGTCACATGAGCTCCCGATATGTATGGAGGAAATCGATTGAAGCTCAAAAACCAAAAAAAAAAAAAAAGGCTTACTACAATTAAGCACAGTGGCAGGAGCATTGTGCTTTGCTACTTCTGGACCAAGAGAGCTAGTCTGTGTACAGGGTAACGTGAATAAAGAGCAATATTTGGGTATTCTTTAAAATAATATAAAAGAAAGTTCATTAAAGTTGTCTTTAGAGTATGTTTTGACATGACAATAATCTAAAACAAATGGTACAAATTGTTACAAAATACTGAGATGATAGTGAAATTATGGTGTGACGAAACCCACACAAAGTTCTGACCAAAAATTCATTGAAAATTTATGGACCTATTTGAAAAAAAAAAAGTAAGACTGAAATCATTCAAATTTGAAGGAAGCAATAAAACATTTTTTTGTCCTTTTCTCCTACTATATATATATATATATATATATATATATATATATATATATATATATATATATATATATATGAACAAGTCTTTTGTTGTACTAAATTTAATAATAGCAAGGAATAAGTGTAATTTAAAAGGCATTTTTAATGCAAATTCTAATAGCTAAAAAATGACCAGTTTCATCCCAGTCTTATCAAGTTTATTCCTGGGAATTAAATAAGTGTAAACTAAATAGCGGATGACTAATGGAAGATAAAAAAAAATTCAAGGAAATCTATAGCCCCATAACATTCAGACCCAGCGAACAATCCCTTTGTTTACAAAGGGAAGGCTTGCGGGATCTGATATATAAGGACTCCAGAACCTTGAGATGATATGAGGAGTGGGACCTTGATAAGGTAGAAAAATGGTCCACACTAAATTCAGAAACACAATTCCTGCTATTTATAATATGCTGTGCAATAGACAACAAAGATGTATTAACTAGTTGACTATTACTGGCAGCCGGATTCAAAATCCTAGGAGATAAGTGCTGCTTTATTCTCAAATCCAAGCATTGAGATGTCCTCCCTATGTAGTCGTGTCCACAGCTACATTCATATTTGTAAATCACAGAATTAACATGAGGGGGGAGGATATCCTTACAAATGGAGGAAAGAATTGGTCGAGTACCAAATATTACTTGAACATTAACTGAAAAATAACAATTGTTGATAGCACACAAAATTCGTCTAGCTAAAGACTCACCCCCTGAACTGATAAAGGGAAGATACAAATAAACCCAGACATAACAAGATGCAGCTTAACCCTATGAAAATCATTGATGACATCACGGATAACAGAATCCAAAGGATATCTATTTTTAGAAAGGGTCATCTAAATAAAGTCAGTTTCACTGGAGAGGAAGCCTTCAGAACAAATCATAAGCACCCTATGGATCAGGGTCTTAATCAAGTTTATCTTGCATTGTCGGGGACAAAAAGAGTCCCAATGTGTATAAAGTCCCAAAGAAGTAGCATTCCTGAATAAAGAAGTCAAAAACTTGCCACTATTCCTATGGACCAGAACACCCAAAAAGAAAGACAAAAATTAGACTCCTTTTCTATGGTAAACTTAAGAGAAGGATGGACAGTGTTTAATAAAGTGGGAAATAAGTTGGCTTTGGCCTCATTATTAAAGAGGCAGAAGGTATCATCCACATAATGATGATACATAAAAGGATGATCAATACAGGAAAATAAAGAAGCCTTGTGAAAGACAACAAAAATATTTCTGACACAATTGTGTTGTGATATTCTGTATCATAGCTCGTTGTCTTCTCTGGATTTTTATGAGAGTGTATTTGTTGAGCTCATGAAGTTTGCCACCACATCTGTTGAATTTAGTTTTAATAATATTATTTATCGGCAGATTGATGGTGTAGCGATGGGTTTGCCCTTTGGTCCTACTCTAGCTAATATTTTTGTGGGCTTTCACCGACAAATATATATATATATATATATATATATATACACACACACACACACACACATACATACAGCAAGATTGGAACTATTTACACTATTTACATTATTTGAACTGTTGTCCTCATCTTTATTGTCATATTCACAACGTTCCAGCAGTTGTACACTGCAGCCTTCTTCAGATAACATATGTTGGAATTTAAAACTGAAATTTTTTTATTTTATCCACCAGGGTAGATTGTTCTAGTTCCATGTGCCATGCCTTATCCAGATATCTCAATTTTCAGTTATTTCCCTTTAGTAACTCAACTCTCCAAGTCACTTTTCCAGATTATTTCAACCAATTCTTTTATCCACTGGGTCATGTGGCCCAGTGGATAAATGGGTTCAGTTCAAAATTCCAATGTATATCTCACCAGAAGAAAGCTGAAGTGTACAACGTCCAAAATGTTAGGAATATGACAATAAAGAAGACAACAGTTCAAACGATGTAAATAGTTACAGTACCTCATCTCAGAAATATAGACAGATAATGAGATTGGAGTTTCTAAATTAGTCAAGTGTATAAGTTGTATTGACATTGGATTGTTTTCATTGTACACAGTACAGTGAAGAGGAACAGCAGTAACTTGGATTCCATTCCTCTTACTCAATTGATTTGTTTATTTCTGTTTTATTCATACCAATAATTTTTATGCCTTACAGCGCATTCTTCTTTCATGGCCCATTTTTTTTTTCTTTAAAACTTTTGATGCACAGGCAGCTAATAAGAATTGTTTACACAGAAGTTCAATAACCTTCTCTTAAAAACACACACACATTTCAAGAAGAAAGATGGATGCTAACATAACTAGGAAAAGAGTAGAAGGCTAAGAAAACAAAGCCCAGAACCATTTTAACCATTTTATATTAGGCATAGCCTATCTTTTTCCAGAATGCTAGTAATTAGAAAGAGATTTTTTTAAATCATTCACACTGGCTCATTTTCACACAGGATATTATTTTATGAAACACAGCTCATGGAATCATAGACAGACCAAGATTAAATATCTCCAACTCCTCAATTTAAAATTTTTTTTTTTTTTTACAGTGGTGCTCACCCTGTACAAGGCCTGGGAGCTACTCAAGGTAGAGAGTTACAGGGTAAGAGGCAGAGTTTACATGGATATGTGGGGAAGACAATAGTTAATCCTAGACATGAACAGGCCAAGATTGTAGTGATCAGGGGAAAAAAACTATTAGGAGACAGTTCCACAGAGCAGCGGTTCGCAGGAAGAAGTTGCTCAAGTGCAACATACATTTCAGCAATGGAATACAAAGGGAACAAGGGTGGTTTGCCTGGGGTCTCCCCGAGGGAACATCTGTTCATCATAATTGGTAAAAACTTAGGACCTGATCAGCAATGATGGAATGTAACTAAGTGCTCATGCAAGGATCATGTCCTTGCAATGATTCATCTTTATTTTACAAACAGGATCTACCATAATGTAAAGCAGTTAAAATTTGAATGCTGAAAAGTTTACTGTTGCTACACAAGTTTCACAAGAAACTACATGATTTAACAAAGAAAATAAAAAGACTCAAAACTAAAATAAAACACATGAAAGATTTTGCAGAATTCAATTTAACATCTTTGATTAATTCTAACTTGAGGAGGTTTATTTGAATTTATTAAATAAGAATTGTCAATTCTTATTCATTTTTCACTAGTATTTCTTTCATCTTCATTTCAATTGCTTTATTTCCACTAGTCGTATTAGTAGTAATATTATCTTGAATTTTATTATTATTAGATGAAGCCTTGTCAATTCTTATTCATTTTTCACTAGTATTTCTTTCATCTTCATTTCAATTGCTTTATTTCCACTAGTAGTATTAGTAGTAATATTATCTTGAATGTTATTATTATTATTAGATGAAGCCATGTCAATTTTTAGTAATTATTGATTTCTCTTTGTGTTATCTTTTTATTGTAACTTTCTGTCATTCTAACCTAGTTTGTTAGCAGCATAGATTGGAAATAAGGGAAAAAAAATCTGTCATGATTCAAACTTGTATCCCTTTTCCTTGATGAGCCTGCCAATCAGAAATAAAGAATAAGTATAGTGGACTAACAGTTCAGAACATAGAAAATAAAATCAGCATGCCAAGTTCAAGTTCCAGCTGAGTCACTAATTCACTTGAGAAAGGAATGAATCTACCTTTCTGTCCCCTATTATGGGTTATATATATACCAAGGTAAATTGGACTATCATCTTAATTGATGGCCAGTCTAAAAGAAAAAGAACTGTGAATTCTAAACCATGGAGAATGCAAAAAAAAATAAAATAAAAATAAACAAACATTCCATGGTCTCAAAAACAGTCATAGCAATGCACACAGTTTACATATATTAAAAAGGGAAGGAAGCTGTTAAAGTATTTATGATTGCCAACATTCTCAAGAGACACTGCACATGATAATGAGAAGGACTGACTACTAACATTTGTATAATGGCAATATAAGAGTTGCAATTAAAAATAATAGAAATAAGATAAAGGAAGTACTTGTAAAAAATCAATAACAACTTCCTACTCTACTAGAAAAGAGTTAAGATTTAAAGAAATATTTTTGTACATTTGAGAAAGAAAACAATCATTATTATATGTTTTGCAATTTGGGCTAGCATGCTTGTTTTTGGTTGCACTCACAATTTTTTGGCCATTGTACTCCACATCAAGGACATTGTGAGTACACCAACCAAAATGAACATTCTAGTCTGAATAGGAAAACATAAAATTGATAACTGCTCATCTAAAATAAAAATAAAAAAACACAATATAAATAATTATTCTTTTCTATTGTTTAACTCTTACCTGAACAAACATTAAATGCTGTTCAAGATGTTATAGACTCTTGAAAATATAAATCAAAGATATATATATTTTTATTACCAGTGAATTTCTGCTTCTAATTCATCCCTCTTAACTTAATAAATTATCACATTTTATCTTTAGGTTCTTTCTTTTGAAACAAAACTTACGCAATGTTTAACCTTCATGCCTGAAAACTAAAAACCAGTATGTCAAAAGACGGTTATTTCCTTGGCATCGCAATTACTGTATATGCTTTTGATTCCCTCAGCAATCTTTGTTTTAAAAAATGATGATTAGAATTTTAATAAAACCCAAACATGTGGATTTATACATTTTCTTGAGAATTGACAACAAAGATATTAAATACTATTTATTTATTAGATTTCTTATTTACAAGTATAATTTTATATATATATGATTATAAAAATATGTGAACCAACTATAATGAAATATTTATTATTTGCCATTTTACAAAGAAATAAATATAAAAAGAAATTTTTTTTATTCACAAATTTGTAAAAATGTTTAAAAAAATTTAAATGCATAATAATGATTAACTGTAATGATGAATTTTGAAAAAAAATGCATTTTCTGGACGTTTCTTTAATTTGTTCTTGCCACAAAAATTCACTAAATTAGGTTGAGAGCATCTCTTCCTTTAAACCAAACATTCTTTTAATTTTAGATTTTAGGCAAGACCACAGTCAATATTTTGAGTATCTTCTTATTCATTGGGTGGACAAAGTTTCCCTTTTGTATTATTAGGTTGGTGCAAAAAAAAAAAAATGACATAATAATGTTGTTTTTTGACGTATAACGTCAAAAAACGACATTATTACGTCATTATTTTTGCACCAACCTAACAAAATGTCTGTAATTTTATCACAAATATTAGATTGTTAGCTTACATATTTTGATAATTTTGTAATTTTTATAAATTTTTGTATAAAAAGATTTCTTTTCAAATTTATTTCTTTATAAAATGTTAAATAATAAGTCTTTATAAAAAGGTAAATAATAAAAATTCCCTTGTTTTTGGTTCACATTTTATAAATAAACATTGCTGAGGGAGTCAAATGAGTATACAGTAATAGCGATGTCAAGGGAATAACTGTTCTTTTGACATAGCATTTTTTTGCAGACACAAAGGTTAAACATTGACAAATGTTCTATATACTCATAAGAATTCTGTTCCACTCAAATCACAACTCAATATTGAAAATATACAAAACTTTATTCCTATGAATATACTTTAATTTTAAATTAAAGAATAAATTTCTTAATCTCACTAATGAATTTACATCACAATCTTATGAGAGTTCAAGCAAGGGAATAATGCTATGGAGACATCTAGAAAAATATGTAGTGGTTATGGTCAAGGAGTCCTGACTGACCAGCTAGTATGAAAGTGGATTGCAAAATGATATATTCTATAGCATTTATAAGATAATCAAAATAATCTATTTATAATGATTTTCTTTAAAATTTGAAATCATGAAATGACAAAATTTCATCTGCCTTCTACTGCTATTTATTAAGCCAAGTCATAAGTAATTTCTGTTTTTGGTAACCAATTGTACTGATGAATATGTCATCCACACTACTAATCATACGTGATAGTTAAAAATGCATTTAAAGTACATTGTAAACTTGAATGTGTGGATGATGTAATAGATAAGGCTGACAATTGGAAATTGGAAAGCCAAATTCCAATTCCAGTTGGATTCATTATGCATGTAAATAACCTTGGGAAAGGTATGAATTCATTTCTTTCCCTCCTACCTATGGGTTAATTAGCTGGACTTGCATCAGTAAATCATTATAATCTTAAAAAAGAAAATTCTTAAAATCTAAAAATATTTTCTGGCTGTAAAAAAAAAAACAAATCTATCAACCATGAATAATCTCATTATTTTTTATGGGTACTATGCTAGTATTCATATAAACATAAGGCATCAACAACAGACAGAATAACAACTTCATATAATAAGTTCAAAGAAAGTTGAGGTTTTGTTAGCAGTTTGCACATTTTTCTTTGTTATCCTGATTGCCTATAAGCATCTTTCTTCAAATGATTTTATTCTTATGGACATGAATAGATATTTTATATCAATTTACATACATGCAAGTATTTCATGCTGTTGGTGTATATTGTGCATCAATCCAGGAAAAGAAGTATGTTTTATTATCATCATGTTTTTCATCCAAGATTTTTAAATAATTCAGTAAAGTTAAAGGAAATTAAATAGCTGCCTGTCTTTAAGATGACAAACAACTGTTTTGTTGAAGTGCCAAATGAAACTTTTCCCTTTTCTATCTCTTTGTGAAACATATTGCTGGACACAAAGGAATTCTGCCTTGAAGATTTTAATTCACATGTTTACTAATATGGTGCATGATTGTATAACAGAGCAATGTTGAGGTTGAGAGTTGAAAAGTTCTCAAACCCTATTAAAAAAAACAAAAAAAACTGCCACCAAGATAAAAAAATAAAATAAAGATCTAGGGTTTAGTTATTTGATCAAATTTTGAGAATTGGATCAAGCAAAGAACTTTTCAGCATCCTCTGATATAGATTGATTCATTTTCTATGGTTTATCAACAGTTTGCAGGTTATTTAAAGCCATAATTTTTTTAGCGGGGAGGATAATAATAGTTTAGTGACACAAGTCTTACTAATTAATTCATAGCTGGTGGGTGGGAAAAAAGAGGTGGATTCATACCTAAATAGGGGATCAAATCTATATTGCAATCAATATATAAACTGATCCCTCAGTTTGTGGTCACGGTAGTTTCTATACTTTTCAATTCCAGAGAATGTAAATAAATCTAAAAGGCATACCTGCATAGCTAATCAGTATTTCTTTGATTGATTGATTGATTTGCTTGTCTGTTTCTTACAGTATATCAACCCTTTGCAGGCTATTTTAAAAATATTTTTAGATTGTAAGAATTTTTTTAGGAGGTAAAAATGATTTAGTGATACAAGTCTTACTGATTAATCTTTAGCTGTGGGGAGAAGAGGTATTTGTGTATAAGTGAATGCTATGAACCGAACAAGAATTGAAACTCAGTTCTCCAATTAACAGTTCTGAGCCATTATCCATTATACCCCCCGCACATTCAAGCTTACATCATCTGATTCCTCATAAAAAATTATGCTATTCAAATCAAAGTATATATATATATATATATATATATATATATATATATATATATATATATATATATATATATATATTTAAAGACATTTTTATGTTTATACATTCTTTTTATAGATACAAGTATTTAAGTAAATGCTCTGTTTATAATAAACAGTATTAAACAACATCTACCGGCCTGAATGTCCAAGAAATTTTCACAGAAAATATTCGTCCTTCGACAGGATTCAAACCTGTATCCTATACGGAACTGTCATTTAGCTTGACATGCCTTTAACCAATTTGGCCACAGAGGAGCATTCGGTTAGCAAGGTCAAATTTACTGTATTTAAACTTCAATCTTCCATGAATCTCTTACGTACATTCATATCTGCTCATGGCGTATCAAAAGTAAACAAATGACGTCACACATTTACCGGCCTGAATGTCTGAGAAATTTTCACAGAAAATATTCATCCTCTGACAGGATTCAAACCTGTATCCTATACGGAACCGACATTTAGCTTGAAAAATGTCTTAAAATAATTGTTTAATACTGTTTATTATAAACAGAGCACTTACTTAAATATTTGTATCTATAAAAAGAATGTATAAACATAAAAATGTCTTAAAATAATTGTCAGACTTTGTCCATTTCATAATGTGGTACATCTTTTGTTTACATTTGATACGCCAGGAGCAGATATTATTGATCAGAGTGGGCTCATTACTACTAATCAAGATGCAGCAACAAGAAGTACTCAGAAAATGAAAAGTAATTGTCTTTATTAAGACTTTTGAATACACAGGCTGGTAGACATAGATTTCTACTCAAACATCTGTTAAAACAATGTTTGAAGTAACAAAACAAAAGTTGATTTTAAATTAAATCCATTAATTCTTTCAATGTTACTTTGTTTACATCTGAGGTACAAAATAAAAGCAGATACAGGCTTTGATTGATTATTGATTATTTTTTTAAGGCTTATCAACTTTTTACATGTAATTTTAAAGCCAGAAAGTATTTTTAGATTGTAAGAATATTGTGGGTGGGGGGATAATTTTTACTGATACAAGTTCTAATTAACCTATAGCTGGAAGTAGAGAGATGGATTCATAACTTTCCCAAGGCTATTTGCATGTAAGTGACTATAATGAACCTGAATGTTATTAGAACTCTGGTCTCCAATTCCCAATTCATAGACCACCTGCGTATCCAAGCTTACATTTGGTATTGCCAAGTGGTCATCCTACTTGACATTGCTTAGCTTCGGTGATTATATAAGAACAGGTGTTTCAATGTGATATGGCTGTAAGCCCATTAAAACACCTACACGTCTAAGATTACAGCATCTGGTATTGCCAAGTGGTCACCAATTTAGGTACTAACCAGGCTTGACATTGCTTAACCAGTGATTGTATGAGAATCTGTGCTTCAACTTGAGATATGGGCTTTGTAAGATATGGAAAAAAAAAGCTATGTGCATTTCTTAAATAGGGTAATTGGCTTTGAAAGTCTTTTGCGGCTTAGCAGTCTAAAAGCACATTGTGCATCCACTAAATATAACATTTAAAGTAATACAGAATTAAGAGAAAGTTCAAGTGAGATACAAAGAGTAAAAAATGAGATGCTGTAGACAATCTCATCAATCAGTAACCTATAATCAAGCACATTCGATCAAAAAAAAAAAAAGAAAAAAAAAAGATTTATTGATACTACCTTCAGTTAACGATATGGAAAAAAAAATGCCCAATTGAAATGGCAAACTGCCAACAAATATATATGGTAGGTTTAGTCACTGATAGCCTGAACTAGTCGTTTCTATTGCTTTTTGATACAATTGTTCCCTGGGCTTCATAAAAATCAACACTGTTCCCCAGTTCCTTTTATATATCTCTTAACAAAGCTATTTGGCAAAATAACAACTTCTATTTTTCATTAATGATGGTAGCAATAAAACTGCAAACACTAATAAAATATTTATTAATAATCCAAGTTGAGGTTTCTTTGTTTTTAATTAATACAAAGCAAGAGAAAAGTGCTTTAAACCAAAAAAATTAATAAGACATGGGTGGGAAAAGTTTTATGCACAACAGATTCATAGGAGTTATTTTCATTTTATTTCTATGTAAACTCTTATCCATCTGAGAACAGGTAATAATATAGTGATTTTTGTTAGGATTGAGTGGAGAGCCATTTCTTATATCAACATTTTCTGTTTGTTTTTTCTTCTTTTAAACTACTTGCTTAAAAGCCACCAAAGGTGGCCATTAAGTCTGATGACATATTTATACTGTAATTATTTTCAAATACAAATAAATAAGAGGGACTATTCTGTAATAAGCAGTCAAGTTTTATTTCTGTATAAAACATACAAAATGAAGTTGTTTTTATGTGTATCATCATTTCATATAGCATTTAGTTATCTTTTCATTTCTTCTTTCAATGTTAATGTGATTTTATTTTGAGCTTTTGTAACGGATACAAAAATCAGATAATTATTATCATTCAGTGTGGAAGCTAACCCCAAACTACTTTTCATTTCTTTTCTTCTTTCAATGTTGATGTGATTTTCTTTTAAGTTTTTGTAGCAAACACACAGAAATCATATAATCACTGAGTGTAACTGGAGACCCCACATTATTAGTAATCTTTTCATTTCTTTCAATGTTGATGTAATTTTTCTTTTTGGCTTTTGTAACAAACACAAAAATCAGATTAATATTATCAGTGAGTGTGGATGCTGACCCCACACTACTACTTTTCTTTTTTCAATGTTGATGTGATTTTCTCTTCAACTTTTGTAACAAACACAAAAATCATATCATTATCATCATTGTGAGTGCGAATGCTGACCCTGCCCTATTTGTAATCGTTTCATTTCTTTCTTTCAATGTTGATGTGATTTTCTTTTCAGCTTTTTGTAACAAGCTCAAAAATCATATTATTATCACAGTGTAGACCCAACACAATTAGTAAACTTTTCATGTCTTTTTTTCAATGTTGATATGATTATCTTTTCAACTTTTGTAGCAAACACGAAAATCATTATTATTGTTCAGTGTAAATGTAGATCCTGGTCTATTTAAAATATTTTCATTTCCTTTCTTCTTTCAATATTGATGCAATGTTTTCAGCTTTTGTAACAAAACATACAACTAGTGGTTCCTTATTATTGAGGCGAATCTAAATACAGAGTCTCCCACACTATTAAGTTGCACATTAAACTGGAAATTGCTTTATTCTTCAAGTTATAACATTTTAATGGTATTGTTCTAAGAGAAACTCAGGACGGTGTGCCATTTTTGCAGTATTGTGGTAATGAACACCCATACTCACAAGCAAAAATCAGATTTATAGCTTCTCTCTCCTACCTACTTTTGTGAACAAAATATACACTTTTAGAGCTATTATAAGAAAATAAATATATTGGCAGGAAACTTTGTTTTGTTTTTCTTATTAGATAACATTAGAAGCATTTAGTTTTAACTAATTTCATTTAAGATGAAAAATGATTGATTTTGACTACTGTGACAGCTGTCATATCATTAAAAAATTATCAAATTTGGCATTAATGAAGACTATGACTTACTAACAATGTCAAAAGTGGTTGGTGAATTTTGTGCTGAAGATTTCTCATTGAATAAGACTCCAGAGTAAAATAGACCAAAATAAAGCAGGTGAAGTTGATAAAATCAAGATATTATTTGAGAATAACTGTTATATGATGAATAGCCAATATATTCAAAATATTCTACCTCAAGTGGCTCTTTGGTCTGGTATAGAGTAAACATTAGTAAGAAAAAAGAAAAAGAAAAGGCTAGTCAAGCACTGATAACCATTGTTTTTTTTTTATTTTTAAAATTGGTATCACCCCATGCAAAGCAGTAAAGCCACTAAAACACAGGGTGTTACAGGGTGTGGAAGAATTAGGAACAGAAACATTAATAGTGAGCAGGAAGAGAAAAGAGCAATCTGGAAAACAGTAGATAGCAGTTGGCACTGCATTTAAATTTTTGCAGATTAAAGTTAGCTGGAAAGTATGGAGCTGGAAAGGAGTTCCACAAGCAAGAAGTGTGAGAAAAGAAACTGCTAACATAGAATTTATGGCTTCATCTAACCAGCTCAATTGTAAATTGATGAGATATCAATAGCAGTCTAGTACTGTGCTTAAATTTAAAAAGCCTAGGGTACCATAGCAAAGAGCTTATCCAAACAATAACAATGAAACCGCCAGATCAGTACCAGTAACATTCTTCTTTGAATTTTATCAAGGAGCTCAATGTAAATAGCTAGGGGCACTGACCCATAAGTTGCAGCAATAGTCTAAGTATTTACATTAGTTTGGTTATGTTAGTCACTTTGATGTGTGATTTCTACATCAATTAAGCAAAAACAAAAGAATTAATGAGCTGAATGTACAATTTACTACTTAAATATCATGAAAATTTTCTATTTTTAAAGAAATTGTGACAAGCAATGAAAAGTGGCTGCAAAAGTCAGTCTTCATCCAAAGAAGAGGATGCTGTGTACGTAATGGGATTTGGAATGATAGGCACTACTATAAGCTCCTTCTGAATAAGCAAATGATTGATTTGTGCAAGTACTGCTCATAATTAGATCAACAGGAAGCAGCAACTAACAAAATGTTTCTGGAATTAGTTAAGACACAGAACATAATATCTCATTATGCCAACACTAGACTGTTTTTTTGGTGACCAGATAAATATTTTTAGGTGGAAATTTTTTACCCATGCACATTATTCACCAGACATTACACCTTTGAATTAACGTTTACAGCAGTTTTTACAGATTTCTCTTAATACAAAAATTGGAATTCTTTGGAGCAATAAATTCTTGAAGGATGGAATTTTGAAGTTGCATGGAAATCGACAGAATATAGTGAAACAAAATGTTGTTTAATAAAACTAATGCCAAAAATAATTTAAAAAAAATATCTTTCAATTTTACTTCATAAATCAAAATAATGTTTTCAGCTAACCAACATATTTATGTCTTGCAATTAAGGAAAATGTTTTAAACAAGTTTGTTTTGTTTTTTAGAGGATTATGATTTAGACTAACATAAAAAGTAATTTTTATCTTTTGCAAGGTGATTTGAAATCCAAACATCAGAAAATTAGCTATATTTATTTTTTTCATTCATTCTTGTATTTTTAGATACATAAAGATGAAAATAATTGTGCAGATTACATGCAGCTTGTAGTGAAATTAAATTGAAAGGAAAAAGAAAAATGAAAAAAAGGGAAAGTGAAAAGGAGAAGGAAAACGAGAGAAAGTGAAAAGGAGAAGGAAAACGAGAGAAAGTGAAAAGGAGAAGGAAAACGAGAGAAAGTGAAAAGGAGAAGGAAAACGAGAGAAAGTGAAAAGGAGAAGGAAAACGAGAGAAAGTGAAAAGGAGAAGGAAAACGAGAGAAAGTGAAAAGGAGAAGGAAAACGAGGAAGTGAAAAGGAGAAGGAAAACGAGGAAGTGAAAAGGAGAAGGAAAAAGAGGAAGTGAAAAGGAGAAAGAAAAAGAGGAAGTGAAAAAGAGAAAGAAAAAGAGGAAGTGAAAAAGAGAAAGAAAAGAGAAATAAGAGAATGTGAAAGAGAAAAGAAAAAGAAGGAAGGAAAAAAGAGAGTAAAAGGGCTTTACTGATCTGAAATTAAAATTTGAAATTCCTCAAAATGAATGCGACAACCTACCCAGCATCTGAAGCTTCCAAGTCAAAACAAAATAAAAAGCAAAAAAAGAAAACCTAATTCCTCTCTTGAATGCTGCTGACTTATAACCAAAAATACATTTCTCATTATAGCTGAGTTCCAGAAACTAAAAACAAGCACACACCGCCTAACATTCCTTTGATCTTTTTACAGTGATACTCCCTAAAGCCAAAGCAACAACTATTAAAATATACTAAACAAATCAAAACAGGTGGCAAGTTCTATAAAAACAAATCTTGAACACAGTCCATCTAGTAAAAAAAAGAAAAATACAACAATGTTATTAAACCATCTCTCTTCATATAAACATGG
>OZ010615.1:46972333-47104833 GCA_963932145.1 Acanthosepion lycidas | reverse complement strand
GAGATCATTGCCGTCCTCTGTCCTGAGAGGAGCGATCTGGTGGATCTGGGGCCAAATACTTGTTTCATCGAGCAGTACATCTGCTTGGTATTATTTGAATTCACTGCATTGTCTATTACATCTGATAGCTCTGACCACCATTTTTCCTGCATAGTTTGGAGAACATGTTGAGATTCTGCTTTTGCAACTTTAAATCCCTTTCACAGTTTACTGTGTTGTTCTTTGGACAGGCCTTTTTGCAACACAGAACTTCATATCAGATTCTTTCTTGCAATGATTCCTTGAGAGCATCATTATTTTCATCAAACCAGTCTTGATGTTTTGCTGGCATTTTACCCAAAACTTCCTCAGCTGCTTTATATATATATATATTCTTCTTCAAGAAGTCCCATGAAGATGCATCATTGTTTGTTGTTGTTTTAGTGATTCCTGCATTTCCAGAGAGTGCAGTTTCGCAACATTCAGATGTACAGGAAGCTTTTTATTGTTTTGTCTAGTTGCTGGTTTAAGAACAAAGTTCATCTTGGTCCTCACTAGGCAACATTCACACTATGCATAGATCTAACAATATGGACATCCTGCATATCTCTCTTGTAGATGATGACATATTCAATGAGATGCCACTGGTGTAAATAGGGATGCATCCACGTAGTAACATGATCATCCCTGTACATGAATTGAGTACTATAGATACAAAGATTAAACTCTGTGCAAAGTTCAAGAAGCATTAAACCATTGCAGTTGATTTCAAGACATCATATTTCCCCAAACTATTTCAGGTCTCCCAATCTGCACCAATTCAGTCACTGAAGAGGACAATCTTGTCATCTTTTGGAACCCTGTAGAGTATACTTCCCAAGGACTCCTAGAACTGAGCCTTTAAAATGTTAGTTCTGTCCATTGTTGGAGTGTAAGCACTAATAATTGTAGTGTATTATGATCCATTCCAGAAAGAAGAAAGTGTAGCCACCTATATATATATATATATATATATACACACACACACACACATATATATCTCTATCTATAAAAGGCAGGATGTGTGTGTGTGCAACGAATGCATGGCCACAATTTTCAACAGATTTACACCAAAATTTACATGCACATGCTCCAAGTTAGCAGGAAGGCCAAGACTGACTTTGCATTTCCCAACTCCCATCGATAGTGGAAATAATCAATCTTTTCATGCTTCTACGGCAGTTTTCATGTAGTTTACGGCCATTTTCTACTGGCCAGAGTAAGTGCCTATAGCTGGCTGCCACAAATAGGCAGGAAGATTCTATTGGCCAGCGTGAGAGCCAACAGCTGACTGACATGAATGTTAACTAGCATGCTAGCATGCAAAAAAAATCAATAGCTGCATTTGTCATGTGGGAAAAATTTAAATCTGCATGGCACTTTACTCCAATTGGCTCATTCGCTTGCTTAAACTCAACGTTGATTCTGATTCCACAAAACTGGGTTGGGTGTGAAAAAGTATTTGTTGTTAACATTCTTTTTTCATTCAGTTTTTCCAGTTACGAGTCCTTTTTTAAAGCTGATCGTTTTGTGTTCATTTTGTTTAGTTCTTTTTAGTTCAGATTTAATGTTTAGTATAGAGCTTAGAAAAAATTTGTAGTGTGAGATAGGCAAGAAGTAAGGTATGTAGCAACATCAGCATGGCAAAGGGCACTCCTTTAAAGGCAAGGAAGGGCAAAAATATTTTAAGTCAGGTGATAGTGATTACTGTATGAGTTGTACGATTTTTGAATCAAGCACAGGCAACACCAGGCCATGCTGCTAGTATATATATATATATATATATATATATATATATATATATATATATGTATATATATATATATATATATATATATATATATATATATATATATACATACACACACACGTGTGTGTATGTGCATGTTATATATATGTATATTTACATGTACCCTCATCCATAGAGAAATGAATTAGTAATAACTCTGCAAATGAAGATATATTTTATAAACATTGCAACTTTTATAATAAAGATTTAAAAATTAGTGGTTATAAATGCCCTGATATTAAATATAAAAAGAATAATAAAAATAACCAGAGAAAATAGAAATAGAAAAATCATTTGGTACACATTTGGTTAGTAGTAAGTTACAGCAAAAGTTTCTTCCTTTGATTGAAAAACATTTTCCAAGTAATAATCCTCTTAGCAACATTTTCAATGAAAAATATGCTAAAATTAAGTTATAGTTGTACTGAAAATCTTTGAAAAAATTATAAAAAAAAATAAGAAAATTTTAAATAAACACTTAAACCAAAATCATAATAGTGATTCTAGAATGAAAATCGATAATATTAATAATAGATTATGTAACTGTAGAAATCCCATAAATTATCCTTTGTGAAATAAATGTCTTACAGAATCTATAGCTTGCCAATGTACTATTTCATCTATTGAAAATCCAGTTATTAAAATTTTTTTTATATTGAGATGGTACCGACATCTTTCTTCTTTCAACAACAATGGGCATTGTAACCAAACATCTCTCTCTAAATATTTTTGGTATTTGAAAGAAATATGTATGTAAATAATTACAATACCATATCTCATAAATCATACATATATATAATGTAATAAAATTAAATAAGTTTTCCTTAGCAAAAAATTACAGAATGCTCATAAATAATAATCGGACAAATCTCTAGCGTCAGAATAAACCCAGAGAAAATCAGCAAGAATCAGAAAAAGAAAAAAAAAAGAAAGAAGGCTAAATGAGGAAGTGTAAAGTGAAAAAAAAAGAGAAAAATGAAAACAACAACCTACATGTATGTACAGTACAGACAGGTGCATGTGAGCAAATGCACATCTGAAGAGACATGTGCATGGCCACACACACACACACCCCTGAACACAGAGAATACAGAAGAAAACTTACACCAGTGTTAAACATGCATAAAAGGAAAAGAATTGAAAAAAATATAAGCAGTAAATTGTTGATACCCACTGAAGAGTGGATGGTGAGGTCTGTCTACGAAACTTTGGAGTCGGAATACTTGGGGTCACATCAATCAGCAAAGTGACAAACTTTTACTCACATTAATCATATATATATATATATATATATATATATATATATATATATATATATATATATATATATAATGGGTTGGATAAAAAAATGTACATACATGCAGAAATACTTGCATGTTCATAAGTATATTTATTACTCAGGTGCTATAAATACAGTGCTCAAATGTTATGAAACAGAGCTATAAGTATATATTAGTCAATATTAATTAGTGAATTGGATATTATGTATATTCACTAATATATATATATATATATATATATAAGCTAGACAAATACTATGCAGGGAACAAGCTTATGGAGTCTGCAAAGAAATCTTTTGTATTGATCCAGACTTAAAACTATAGCCTCAGAATATTGGCAGACAGAAGTTAAAAGGTTTTTCATTCTAAAGAAATAAAAAGAAAAAAAATGAAAGAAAGTTATAAGAAACCAGAGATGCAGCCTATTTGTAAAAATCAAAGAGTATAACGGCAACAAGGGAAAGAAAGCAGCAGTCGTAGTGAGATTTTATTGTTGTTTTGTATTAAACACTGGCTTTCAGATATCACCAAGAGTAAATACAAGGGAAGTAGTGGGAAATTCAAAGACTCATAGCAGAAAAGAAAAACAGGAACATTACATTCTGTTCAGACTAATTCAGTTAGGATTGAGTTATCACTTTAAAAAAAAAATTAAAAAAATAAATAATGGATCACTAATTGTCAGTAACATCCTGGTTTTGACTAAAGTTACTGCCATACTTACTATGCTTAGCCAGCAGGTTGGCAAGAGTGTTCTGTTGTTGGGGTTGGAGGTACTGTGTCTGGGACCTGGCCTAGCTTTTATTACCAAGTAGGTTGATTTTATGACATGTTAAACTTTGTTGGATTATCTAACATTGTTTAGTGAAATGGACTTGTCGATTTACAGTTGCATAGTAAAATTAACTCTCCTATTACCAGTGTTTATAAGTTGTGACGCTAGTAGGTTTGCTTTGTTCTATGTTTACTGCTTCCGAGATGTACACATGTAAATCAAAGCTTGTAACACAGATATTGAACAGAGGGTCTTTCACTTTGATTAAAATAGTTCCATTGCAAAATATAGAATTATAACATTTGATTTCATATTAATTTTTTAGGGAAACTATAAGACCTAATTAGCATAGTTTGTTTTTTAAGTCAACTCACCCCAAGTAAGACGTTAATATCACTAAGACACAAAAAGGGATAGAAAATGAAAAGACTTTAGAAGAAACCAGAAATCCAATCCTAAAATGGAAAAAAAAGAGATAAACTTCAAAAAACAGAGTAGGAGTTTGAACCAGATGATAGGCAAACCTATCTACTCCTATTGAGGAAAAAAAGAATAGGAAATAAAATTTCAGAGTTTATGTGGAGACATTAGAAGTATAGAGTTGATGAATACGTTAGAAGGAACTGGAAACTCGATCCTAAGCAAGAAACAAGGTATAAACCTTTACTCCTGTTCAAACAACTGGGAAGGAGTGTGAACCAGACAAGACATGAACCTATCTATTCATTTGCAGTATAAACTAGAGGTGAACTCTATGGCTATTGAACAAACACAAATATTCCTGATCAGGGATCTGCAACAGGGACTTGCTAGCCATTCTAGCAGACAACCATACTCAGAAACAAGCAACCAGCCATTATTGAAGGAATGAAACATGACTGAACAGATAATGAAAGAAAGTTACTAAGAATTCACTCTTAATTACATATAAAAAAGCACAGAAATATATATAAGCAAAATGGTTCAACCACATGTTCCATCTGTCAAAAGGTTTGCAAAACACCTGCAGGCGTTGGAGATATATGTGTGTCCATAGAAGTTGAACACCTCTTTATTTTACTGAGCCCTCATTTGTCATCTGTTACAAGAGTCCACCATATATATGTAAATTTAATAGGCTGGTTAATTAAATTTGAGGCATAAAAAGCCAACTGAATGATAACAATATTAGCAATAAGATTGATGATATTTATCATATATTAGTAGGCCTTATCATCAAAAGGCTAATATATAATAAATATCAATGTTATTGTCAATATTATTTTGTTGTCCTTTTATTCTTTAAATTTCATTAACTGGCCAATTAAATCTGCATATTACAAGAAGCATACATAGTCCATCTTTCATTTTCATTATATATATATATATATATATATATATATATACTAGCTTAAAAGCTGCCCTATCAGGCAGCATTTAAGCTAGTTCCTGTGGAGGGCACTTGGTTGGACCTTCATCACAACAGGTAGGGATGAGTAGATGTGATAGGTAATAATAAACTACAGAAGAACTCAAAATTGATCGCTGCATTTAAATTTAAGCTTACCTTTTAAATGTTCAATGATAATTCTCCTGCTGCCACTTAATTTAAAGACAATTGATGTACATAGGTCCTTACTTTCCATACAAACATTTTTATTTCATGGGTGACTTTCATTGAAATTTGCAATTAATTTCAATTATTTCCAAATTTATTTCCAAGTTATAAAAATCGTTATCCTACAAAAAATTTGTCACAAAAAAAATCACATAAACAATCACTGTGATGAAAACTTGGGAATCCAAAATTTCAGGAGTATGGATCCAGGTCTGGCCTGGAATGTTTTTAATTTTTTCATGGAGTTGGCCTGATTCCAAAATGATATGATATGTTGGGCTACAACCTTTAAGAGTAAAGTTGAAAATATATATATATATTAATTATTAAAGAAAACTGAAACTGTTGCTGGAAACAATGGACAACTCACCTAAATACCCTTAATAAAGAGAATATCTCAAACAAGGACATCAATAAGAAAAAGACCTAAAAACAAACACCTACTTACTAAATAAAGTTCTCAATGCCTAGATTACCTAGACAAAACAAAAAAATGATTAACAACATTAATTCCTATGAAAGGATGTCCCTTGCTGTAACCCGAGTTTCATGCGATCTTCAGACAATTTGAACACCTATACACTTTGTGTGTGTGTGTTTCCTGGCATGGCCTTTATTCATCTTACCTATTATAATACATGAAAAATAACAATGTAATATGGAGATATATAGAAAAATTGATATAGAACTGTCATTTGATGCATCCATGGACAAAAATAAAAAAAAGATGTGTACTGAAAAGAGTTTGGCTGAAATGGCAAAAATGAGTAAAAGGCTAACAGGTGAACAGAAATATTTCAGTTGGATAATTTACAAAGCACTATTCCCAAAAGTCCAGGAAATTTGAACAGATTGATCTATTCATCTGTGAAGCTCCCCAGAATTATTTTGAAATCACTACACAAGGAAATAAAGAGCATCATTTTCAAGCAATATTTTTTTTTGAAGGTTTCATGCCTTAATTTCCCAATCTTCTATTTCTACATTTAAGCTATCCATCATGCATATATATAAATGTTTTTATTCTCTTATCCCTTAGAACATCACTTGATCAATAATTCTTCTTTATAATAACAGCAATTAGCATAGAAACAAAGAAAAGAGTACTGAACTGCTATGTAAGATGTAATCTCTATACAGCTAAAAAGTGAATGTTGGACAATCTTTTCACGGTTAAAGCAGCAACAGAGATTTAGTTCTACTGATCAATGCTGAGAATATCATAGACAAAGCATGTGAAAAATGAGAAAGTTTTAAAGAGAATAGGAACTACTACAAAACTGCTACAAACAAGCAGAAAGAGAAACACATAAGGAAGAAGAGTGGGGGAATTTAACACTCACAAGGCATACTGATAGAGAAGCAGAAGGAAACAGTAAGTAACCTACTTAGCAAGTTGAGGTGAATAGATATCAGAACAAGGGCTACAAAGACAAAGAAGGATGGTAAAGCTGCATAAGTTACTTATAGCAGGAAGATGTGCAGGGCTACGATCGCCTACAAAAGACATGGTATATAAAAGAAGAATGCTTTTTGAAAAGCTTTAAAAAAAAAAAAATAAATCCAAACCGATGTTATCTATTCAAATACAAATTTCTTCCAAATTATACATTGACTGTTTCTGTTTAGCTTTTCAGCTTAATTTTATTCTATGTAATCAATTTTTAATTGAGAAAATACATATCAATTTATGTAAATATAAAACAACTTTGGAATGACTTCTCTTTTTACATTGGTTTTGGGTCTGAGTTCAAATCATTTTATTCATTATAAATTGCGCTAGGGTTAGTTTTGTCCAACACTGCAAGATGTTGCAAAACCAGATCATTAGCCTAAGTACTTGAATCATGTACTTAAATAGTCTTGTCAGATCAAGACTCTCATATGGATGTCATGCTCAGCATCCAACTCATTCAGAAATGTCTTGACTGTCAGCTGTATACAACCATTTTCTCAAGTTAATATACAGAAAGGTTTTATAAATTTCAACTAACAGTAATGATAACTGTTCAAGTTTCAATATAAGGAAATGACCAATCTCATCATTCAGAAGGACTTCTCAATCAGGTCCAAGCACTTGTATAGAGAAATTCAATGGTCTGGATAGTGTAGTAATAGATGATGGATAGTTTGACACAAATCCTAAAGTGTACCATTGGTCTGGGATCATTTGTTTTATAAATATCAATATAAAGTATAACGTAGCAGTACAATTTCTCACACATCCTTACGAGTTGAATAGGTAGATAGATTCTTTTTCCTTTTAAGTCAATTTAATGACCAGGGTTTCTCAGGAATCTTGTCTGCAGCCCACCTTTGAATTGACAAACATAAAATTTTGTTAGTGATTTTAGATAGCCATAAAAGTAAGGTCCTTTGAAAAAAACTGACTACCTAAAAAAAGTGAAGGAAAATGGCCAGCAGTCAGTCAAACAGTCAGGCAGTGAGTGCGGAGGGGTCTGTTTTCTGCGGCCAGAACTTAGTGAGAAGTCAGTTAGAAAAAGTTTGCTTTCTCATAACAGAAGACAACATTGCCGGATTAAGTGAGAAATCATACTTTTTTGTTACTTCCTAACCTGACAAGTGTCTTGAAAAGCATTTGTCATCATTTCTTTGTTGACATTGATCACAGCCATAATCAAAACAAATCTGTAGAACATCGTGAACACCAGTGTATTTGCATACAGCTGACCTTGGATGTCATCACAGCTTGTGCAGTGACGTGTGGAATTGCATCATCACAATAAGTCAAAAGTAATGCGTAAAAAATAGAAGAAGAAATACACCTCCACAGATTTTATATGTAAGCAATAAAAATGTGAAATCAATAAAAGATATTAATTTTGAGACTTTAACACACATCAGTGAAATGAATTTAATAAACAAATCAAAAGTATGATAAAAAAAATTACAGATTTTCAAAGACAATTTTTGCAAAGCCATAGGAAAAAAGAAAGAACAAAATAGTCATTTTGTTTTATTATTTCCATAATGTTAATCAATAATTAAGCTTGTGTAATAGAATGAAGTAATTGTCTTCTCATTGTCACATGCCTGACCATCTGGCCAAATATCTGCTTTTAGGAGATTAACTTGTGATGATAAACAGAACTCAAATTAAAAAAAAACAGACTGAAAAACAGAGAAAATTAAGGGACATACTATGGTCAGTTTGTGTTTGACAAAAATTTGTTTTGATTTTTGTTTTGTCAGACGGAATTAGAATGGATATGTTGATGGTGTAATGGAAACCAAGTTTGAATTCTGCTCAAGACTGCTACATTCACTTTCACACAAATATCCATCAAGGTTCCATCTCTTCTCTTTTAGCTATGGTTGGTTGTTTTTTTTGTCTGTGGCATATCAACATCTATGGGTTATTTAAACCTTACCATGCTGATGGCAAAAATTGTTGTCATAGAACTCTCTCCTTTGCTGCCCTAGGCACATTATGTTCCTTGAGATGGTGGTTATAAATACATACTTGTCAACTGTTATTTCCAGTATTTTAAGCTGGAAATCGCCTACTACTGCTCTGGAATGAGGTTAAACTTTCATTTCCTAATGCCATTTTGAATTCTTCTAGACTATACATGAGGTGTAACATTGATTAAACCCACATTCATTTTTTGCCATTTTTTTTTTGTAAACAAAAATGGCCACATCAACATCCAACAAAACCTTTATTCAGGAGTTTTTCTTTGATTCGGACTCTGATGATAATTCTGAAGGCTTTACTCAAGTGGATATTGATGGTGAAGTGGTTGAAGATGATAACCACGCATCACTCTGTGAAAGAAAATGTTGATGACCACTATTGGCTACTATCATCCATGGCTGACTAATTTTATGGAAGCTACTGGCGACCATTGATATACCTGATAGCCTTTCTAAAGGTGAATTATCTCATCTATTCATAAACGACAAATAAATATATTAGTCAGGTGAAAGACCAAACAAATGCTGGTGTTTTCTCATATGTAAACACAACAAAGCACATCACTTTTTTAATGAAATGAAAGCCTTCTTAACTATTTTGCTTCTTACTGCACCCAGAACCCCACAAGAAGTAATAAAAGTTAAAGTAGGTTAATTTGTTTATGTATTTGTTTTTTGTGTTTCAACATCAAAACATGCATTCAAAATGTCATGCATTACATCAAAATATTACTCATCCATTCTTTTATTAGTACACAAAAAATAAAATCTATACACACAATACAATGAAAGTTATAACAATTTTAAAACAGTAGGTGGTTATGTTTGTGCATCCTTAAAAAAATGCAGTGGCGAGGAAACAAATATTTTGTACACAATTTTTTTTTTAAATATATTAATGATTTTAGTGATACAAGTCTTACTAATTACTCCATAGCTGGGAGAAAAGAGGGAGATTTATACTGTTCCCAAGGGTATATATAATAAATGTGACTGGAATTGGAACTTGGCTCTCTGATTAACAATGCTGAGCCATTATCCATTACATCACCCACACATCCAAGCTTATAACACCTGGTATTCCCAAGTGGTCACCCAACTAGGCTTAACATTGCTTTGGTGATCATATGGCAACCAGTGTTTCAATGTTATATAGCTTTGAGCCCCTATCTATGGGCTAAAAGCAGAACATACTGGACTCTCTAGTTGGCAACCAGTCTAGGAGAAGGAAAACTGAATTAGAAAATGTATGTTAGGTACATACTTGAAGATCCAGTATAAACAATAGTTTGGCTCTGTGTGGGTTGAAGAAGCACAAATGGGCCTGAGCCAATGGTCCTTCTTAGAGATGAACAGCTATCCAGAAGATGAGAAATCATACAGATTTTACAGTGTGCTTTCAAGTTGAAACACCTCTCAAGATGATGGATGGTATTAGGAATGTTCAGTTTAAATGAATTTCATTTAAAAACATTCATTTTAATCACATTGTGATAACCGTCATATCAATATGCATTTTTTTTTCAAATCTGTATATTTTTGTTTATTAATTCTAAAACTGATGATGAAAGAAGATAATGTTTTTAGTTAATTATGGTTCTTTATCTTTAAAAACGGTAAACATGATATGCAAATGCAAAAAAAATAATAAATAAATGGGACTCTTTTGATTTCCTTCCAGACAGCGAAATGAGAGACTCAAACAGATGCTACTCCTTATTAGGCCAATTGAAGGTAGTAATTGACAAAAAGCACTCACGGTTTTTTTTTTCACTCCAAGCAAGGCAATAATACCACTAAGAGATGGGGGGGGGGCTACTGGGTGAGAAAGAAATTTAGGAGGAGGAATTGGAAACCAAATCCTAAACAGGAAATAAGGGATAAACTTCTACTCCTGTTCAAAATATGAGGAAAGAATGTGTACTGGGCAACAGGTGAACATCTCTACAGCTATACTTATAAAAAAAAAAATTATCAGGAAATCTACAAAATGGCATTTCACCCAGGTCTTTGTTGAGAAAACTAAAAAAAGTTATGGTATAATGGAATTATGAAGTTACTTGAAATAAATTTTATTTTACTTAATAAACCATAAAAATTTACTTGACTTTAAAAAATTAGGAAACCCTGGTGTTATAAACATCAAAATGGTAAGAATTTTTGAACAGGTGTAGTGGTTTATCCCCTGTTTCTTGTTCCTTCTAAAGTCTACTTCAGCTCTGCACTCTTAATGTCTGCACCTGAACTGTAAAATTTTATTCACTATTTCATATTTTTTTTCTGTCCTTATCCAATAGGAGTAGACAGGTTCACCTATTGTCTGTTTTGCACTTCAGAAAGAAAAAAAAAAGTCCATTAGAACATTTCAGTAAAACATACACAGCTGGATAGAGTGTTTTTTTTAATTGAATTAATATTCAAAGCATCAAGAGTATAATTCATTAATGTTGCAGTTTTCATAAATTTTTTTAAAAATACTTAAGTTTATATTCAAAATTTCCTACAGCACTGTTTAAATAACAGAGATAAATTACCACCAATATTATTTTCTATCAGATCAAGTATTATCATTATTAATAATAATGTGACTATTATTTACTTTCATTTTCTTTTGTCAGCAATTATTGATTTTAACTAGTATTTACTTTCAATTACATTTTTTTATTAGATGAAACATTGTCCAACATTATTATTCATTTTTACCAATATTTACTTTCCTCTTTGCTTTTTAGTTGCTTTATAACCTAATTATTGTTGCAATAAACAAATTAGGATAAAAGTAAATACAGGTCAAAAACTAATAGTAATCATATTATAATTCTACTTCTGACTTAGCATGCATGTTAAAACCTGCCAATGCCTCATAAATAATAGACTGTTCCATTTTGATTGATAGGAATAATGGAAAAGACATATCAGGTACTGTTTGATTTCAGTGAAAGGAAGGAAGGAAGAAAAAAAGAGATTGAAGAAGCAATAACACTCATGTGTTTAACTTCTACTTCAGTAAAGTGGGAAACCTTGTCAATTTCAAATCTTTTCATTTGTACCCTCTTACTTCTTCAAATAATAGCCTGGATGCATATTTATGATTGTTATTGCAATATTTTATTAAAGTTTTCAAGCTCAAATATTTAATGATGCAATTTCCACAGGTATTTTATAATTATGAAACTAGCAAGGAGCTTAATCATTAACTTAATAATTAAGATTCATCAGAAAATTCAAATAAAAGCTGTAAAATTATCATAGATATTTCTAGTTGTAGTAGTAGTAATAAAAATAATAATAATAGAGATGAATTATATTTATTTTTTTTTACTTTTTTACTTTTTCGTCATTTTATCAATCTTTAAAATTGTCTCAAAAGAAAAAAAAAAGTAATCCAACAAAAGTAAAGGGCATCCCCAGAGATATTTTTATCTTGGCAATGTCTGGTGATCTTGCTAGAAAAACAGATGAATGCCAATACTGGTCTGAAATAATTTGCAAAACTGAAATCAAAACATTAATGCCGGAAGTTTTGAATATGAGTAACAAAACTCATTTAATCTAATACAGCAAAGATGCGTTATTCCCAAGTGATTTGGGTTTGTTATATCGTCAGATAAAGAGCAACTTGTAAGATGGTGCGATTAGTGCAAAAAACAATGAATGCTTGTAAGAGAAGAAAAGAACACTACAATCACTGATGATAGCCTCCTGACAACAGAGTGGGACAGACAAAAAGCTTGCCAATCGTGAGAGTAGTGATAGTAGTAATAATATGAATGAATGAATCGATTGCCAAAACAAGTATCAGCAGCAGCTGATTGGGTAGTAGTGGAAAGGATGGTGTGGGTAGGGGGAACCTTAATGGACACCATTAAAAGAATGTGGGAGTTTTTGCTTACTGCCGATAACAAAGGGTGTAAGTATAAAATGAAATCAAGAATATGTGGAGCTGTTAGTGGGAAAATGTTTCAGCAAATATGTGTCTGAGATTATCGGCATACCGATATTTCAATTTCAATATGTGAGTTTGTGTAGAAGCAGTTCAATGTTTAGAAGGATGGGAAATGGAATCGGCAAGGTTCAAATTATGGCTAAAGTAATTTTTATTCAATAAAATCCTAGAGAAAGGCAGGAATCTACTTTTCCCTGATAGGTCAGTTCAAGGATTATGTTCTGCTGTTGATGATCTGTCACATGATACTTAGAAAAAGTAGCAAATTTCAAGCAATCGCCACTGCTTGAAGAAATGGTATGAATGATCCAGCATAGTATGACAAATATCTATTAAATTAGGAAATAATTTGACTTTTTTTTTTATTTATTGAAAGTGGGTGTATTTAGTAGGATATCAAGCAAAGACTTGTTGTGATGTAATAAGAAATGCATTTGAAAATTTTTGTTAAAAATCACATGCAAAAATTCTCAGATCATTAGTAAATATACAGGGTGTCCCTACCCCCAGAGAATTGATATTATTTTGTAGTCTAATAACATTCTAATTCTAATTCTCGCTCAAATGATCTCAAATTTTAACAAAATGTGTAAAAACTAAGTTGACTGTGTGGACTTATCTCAATGAGAATCTACCAGGAAGATGGATCAGGCATGCCAGTGATAATGACAATATGTTGTTGAAATGGCCACCATGTTCACCTGACTTGGCAACTTGTAATTTTTTTCTATAGGTGCTATGTGAAAGGACAGGTCTATATCCCTGCTTCATTCTCCTACAAGCTTAGACAAACTTCAGAAGAGAATCACTGATGCACTGGAGAATGTTATGCAAGACATGCTACAGTGTGTTTGGCAGGAGCTGGACTACTGACTTGACATGTGACATGTCACAGGTGGTGTGCATATTGAACACTTTTTAAACTTTGTGAAATCAGTCATAAAATGTACATCTCTCTGAATAAGTTGTTCAAATTTTGATAAATAATCTTTATTGTTCAAAATGAACCCTATTTAATTTTGTTTGCCTGGGACATGTAGTTACTCAAATATTCACATTTTAATTAATATTTTTAGTAATATCAATTTCTTGGTGACCCCCTGTATATTCAGATGATAGCATGGTTTATGGGAGCACCACCAAAAATCTAACTTTGCAGCTGCTCTCTCCTTTGATCTTGTTCACACAGCTTATCGGGGAGGAACTAGATTGTAACATTCAATACCACTTGGACATTGTATTGGTTGAACATTATTAAATTTAAAAATTAAAAAGATTTAATCATCTGAGATAACCCTTTCTGCTTTCCATCAGCATGGCTGATGCTAGCCTCCAAGGGAGTGGCTCATTACGCCTTCTTGGACTAATGTTTTCTGCTGACATAAAGAGGAAAATTTATATTGAATCCATTGATAGATCTTCCAATAGGATAGTTGGTTCAACAAGTCATGCTAGACAATTTTTATTGCCTGAATCTATCCTACAATATTGCTGCCACATCTGGTCTGGTACTCCTATATATTTAGAGATTCTTGATAAAAATCCAAAGAAGAATCTGCAGTGTTACTGGTCCTGACCTGTCATCTCAGCTTCAGTCATTTTTCCACTGCCATAATGTAGCTCTCTGTGTTTTAATTATATTTTTCATGGCAATCATTCTGATGAACTTTTATCACCCACTCCCTAGACAAATTGTACATATGGAACTAGTTATGACATCAGAGAGGCTCTGGGGTATAATGGTGGTTGTAGTAAGATTGATAAGTAAGAATGTGTTGTTTTGGTGTAAAGAATACTGTGGTATGTTTGGGTCAGTAATTTTGGCTAGCTAAGTTTAAGATAAGACAGATTGAAGGCCAGCATCCACCTACCCCCCTTTGGCCTTGTGCCACATTTTTGTATTTTCCAAAATAAATATTACTTTCCTCTATGATACCTAAACTATGAATTTAAGATTTCTTTACTAAATTGGCAGCTAGGCCCCATCTTTTTACAGTTGAAATGGTGAGATGTAACTGTAAGTTCTATGCTAACAGTTTCTTCTTTAGCACCCCTCGCTTGTGGAATTCTCTTTTGGCTTCTTGTGTTCTAGTTAAATTTGATTCTCTCACAAATTTAACTGCAACGTCAATTGCTATCTTCTGTCTTCTTAGTTCCTATTCTTTTGTTGTTCTTGCTTCATAATAATTTTTTTCCTTTTCTCATATTCTTTCAGGAGGCATGGTGGAGTAATGGATAGCGGCTCAGATTGAGAATCGGAGAGTCAAGTTTGAATTTCAGTCAAATCCATTACATTCACTTACATGTTAATACCCTTGGGAAAGGTATGAAATCCTCTTATGGGTAAATAGCAGAACAGACTGGGTTCTATAGCCTTGAATGGCAACTGGTCTACCACAGAAAGAAATGGCAACCTACTACGGGAAAAAAATCTGCCTTATCAGTCATGTATCGATAGATACATGATCACCTGAGCATGTATCACACCTGGTACATGACTGACATATTTTTTCATACTCGGTAACTACCTTTGTCTTAGCAGCTTTATTGCCTTATTTGGAGTGAAATGATTTAAAAAAAGATTTAGTTTGAAATTCTCTGAAGGTCACCCAGATTGATAGACATCTGAAGAAGGTAAGAAGGCAGAATGGTTGAAACGTGATAGTAACAAATATTATTCCCTGTTTCATTCTTAAAGTATTTCTCCTTTTCTGTAATTCTTCTGTTTGTCTTCTTTCACATTCAACATTGCTGCAAACGTCTGTGTCTGCTTCTTCATTTGATTGACAAATCTTTCTATTTACATTTTAGTAATATTGCAAAGTCACCAAAATCAATAATGGCCCCCCTTTTTTCTTTTTTTTTTTTACATTGCAAGGCAAATTTCATGATCAGTGCTTAATTTTGGTAAAAATGTTGATCATAGACAACTGAACAGCTGAGAATGGAAACCTGATTATATAGGCAGATGAAGCAAAACAAATATAAAACTTTTCTAATTAAACATTTATGCAGTTTAAAAATACATCTTATTTTCATGTCTTCCCCTCCCAGTCCCTAATTTATAGACCTCAACTATCACATTTAATCACAGAGGAGATTTCACCAAATAATAATAATAATAAAATTTACTTCAATAACCATCATCCTTTGGCATCAAACAATCTTTTGGACTTTTCAAATTCTAAAATACTGTATGATTTAGCATTTCCTTCATTCTACTTACCCAGAAAAAAATAGCTGTCTTTGTGCAAAAGTATTTACTAGCATTAGATAAAAAAAAAAAAAATTAGCTGAAATCTTGTATTCATTGAGTATGTTGTCTTCCTTCTTTAGGTACCATGACTGACATAGCAGAATTCCTCCACTAGGCTGCTGTTACTTTCTGTGGTAGACTGGTTGCCAAGCAAGGCTATAAGAACCAGTCTGTTCTGCTACATTGTCTACCACATCCTAAATTCCTAAGAAAAGATTTTTTTCAATAAATTTTACATGTAGCTTTTATAAAATTGTTTTATGAGAAGTTCAGTTACTTTTTTTTATTGGAAATTTTGAAACCTTGTTTCAATTAAAACTGCTGGGGTTGCTGAAAAGTTCTTGGCCCTAAATATTTTCCAAAATCTAATGAAATGACAAAACATCAGAAATTTATTCATTTTTATTTTTGAGGTGGGGGGGCTTCTTGGTCATGTTTGGGGCAATTCAGCACCTCCCCATAATGAACTTTTGATATTTATCTGTTCTTTTAACACACACACACAATTACTGATTTAAAAAGCTCTTTTCACTAGTCTAGTTTCAGACATCATTGCATACAGACTTTCTATTATTACTAAGAAACCAGAAAACATAGTTTTACATATGAATGAAACTGATCCTTAGTTGCACATGCAGCCCTATCAGAATTTTGAGTTTCAATTCTTAAGTAGAGCAAGTGGCTGCATTGAAAGCACTGAATGGAAGATGCTTTGTATGGCAGTTTCTGTTGCCATAGCAACACAATCACTCAAAATTCCACACTTCTAATATTCTGTATCTATGTATGAACAAATCTATGTAGTGCAGTATCATAATATATATTTTCCTTCTTTTTCTTTTTTTAACCTATTGTTCACCTAATACAAAGCTCAAGAGATACTCAAGGTAGAACATTACTGAATGAGGTTGTTTTATGAATGCAAAATAAGTACAGATTATGAGGATATGTAGGATAGATAATGCTTGACCCTCAACTTATAATTACAGTTGTCAGAGAACCATCTTCTCAGGGGTCTGTCCTAGAAAGCAACAGACCTTGAAAAGAAGCTGCCCAAATGGAACTTCCTTCTTTCCAATAGAATATGAAGGGAATGAGGATGATTCACTCCTGTTTACATCGCATTGAGTCTTAGTTGTAAAGGTCTGAAGTGGTGGAACTAAAGAATGTTGCTCATCAGAATATTTTCCATGGAAATAACAATATAGTGATAGGCTTGCTATGCTGCAACTGTGGGAAAGATTTTTTTATATTAATGTTCACTAAATAAAAGGCTCAAGAGGTACTCAAGGTAGAGGGTTACTCTATGGTGTTGTGTTGTATAAGTGTAAGGAAAGACAGGGAATGCAATTCATGAAGTTATGCTGGAAAGGTAACAGTTAACTCTAGACTTGAATAGGTCAAGATTTTAATGATCAGGTAAATATTCTGTCTGGAGTATGTTCTACAAAGTAGCAGTTCTTGGGAAGAAGCTGAGTAGAACTTCCTCCTTACTAATGGAATATGAAGGGAATAGGGATGATTCATTCTTGTGTACATGGTATGGCTGATCCCAAGTTCAAAGGTCGGGGGTGGTGGAAGCAAGGAATGTAGCTTGTCAGAACACATGCCATGGAAATAGTGATAGAGTAGTGAGAGACTTGTAATGTTTTATCTCTGAGAAAGGGGTTATACAGTGGAAAATAATGTTCTATTTATATAAATGAAGAAGTTCTTTTTGTTTATTTGTTTGCTATACACAAACACGTTCTTTTATAGCCCTCAAAATTTGGTGTGCATAATTATTGAACCCTGGAAAAGGCAATAAAATATTTTTTGTTCACCATGGGGAAAGTAGTGCTCCACTGTTTTTTTTCTTATATGAAAATGTTTTCTTGTAACAATTATTTTGGTGTAAGATTATATTTTATCATTAGTGTCTGGACAAGATATTTTTGTGTTTTGGAAAAGTAATTTTACTCTTACAATAATAATGGAAAGGAAGAAGAAAAGACTAACTATTAACTGTAAGAAGATAGAATGCATGATTGTTAGAATCAAGTTGTTGGCTATATAATGGAGATGTTAAAATTAAGCAGTTGTAGCAATTTAACAATTTTAAATAATTTGTAGCATATTCACAATTGGTGGAAAGTGTGATATGGTAATCAATGTATGCTAAGAATACTAGAGATGGAACATGTGAGTAACACGGAAGTTTTACAGAAAATAGGAACTACAAAGAAACTACTGCTAACAATTAGAGACAGATGAAATTTCTGGGATACATAAGGAAAAAGAGCTTGGAGAATTTAACACTTGCAGGATATACAGAAAGCAAGATGAAACTGGAAATAACCTACTTGACAAGTTTAAATGAATGGATTAAGGAACAAACACAAAGAGGGGTAGTAAAGTGCCAAGATTAACAAAAACAGGAAGTTGTGGAGAGTCATGATTGCTCACATCCTAAATGGACATAACAGAAGATAAATATGACCTTTCCTCATTACAGTTATATTTGAACCCCAATTGTTTGTCATGTTTTCTTAGGTCTGTTTTGTAAAATTAATGAGAATTACAAAATAATTCTATTGCAGACAATATTTACCATCAGGATGTGCAGATGGTGTAATGGATATCAGTGTGGAAAGTGGAATTGTCAAGCAGGTTTTAAATTTTGAGTTAGTCTCATTTACTTCTTTTTCATACTAACAACCTGGAGTAAAGCATGAATCCATCTCTCCTCTCCCCAGCTATAGGTTAAATAGCAGAGTAGACTAGACTCTCTAACCTTGGGTGAAACTCAGTCTAAGAGAAAGAAAACTGAATTCCAAACTGTAGAGAATGTAACAGGAAACTACTCTGATATCTTTCCCAAGAAGTCAAGGCAATTAACATATAATGAAAGAAAAGGAATCTATGAAAAGTTGTGATTACCCTAATCCTAAAGTGACATAGCATTAAGAAATATTACCTTCAATGAATCTCTAGGCATGATAGAGAAATATGTCTTTACTATATTCAGCCAAAAATTTATTTTGTAATCCAATCTATCTATCAAAAGGCTGCATATTTATAAAAAAAAAGGTACAATCTGAATAAAAGTAAAAGTGAATAAGTAAAAAAATTAAAAAAAACAAAAGAAAACTTCCTGTAATAATCATTATTTAGATAGTTGCAAAACAGGTTAAAAGTATACAAGTGTAATTTCAAAAATTTAGATGACCAGAGCCTGGCAGCTGATCTCTCCTCTGACTGAGCTCTAACAGCTCAATGAGAGAAAAACTAGCTGGTTACATTCAATGACTCAAAAATCAAACTTGTAACATTCCATTATCACTGCACATATTGTGAATTTTCAACTATCACAATGAACAGGTGTTCTGTCCAGGAGGCCTTAGACAACTATTGGGACTTAAGCTCAACCCCGGACTTCAAGTGGAACTCATATATATGATCCATCACTGAAAGAAACTGGAATAATGGTCAGTTCCCTGTACTGCTCCAGTAAGTACCTGACTCCTCCTGCAAGAGCCAGATCAGGTCGAAAATGGAGTAATGCTGTCATATCTGGGCTGGAGCTGTCCAGTCTTCACTATCCAGACTTGATAGAAACCAAAAACGTTTATGCAACCTTGGGGATGATGAACTATTTTCCAACCTACAAACCCTTTAAAATGTTACAAGCCTCTTGCTACTTGATCACTGTTTCCCGGGAAAATGTTCAGACAAGATACATTGCTGAGTTCCTCAGAGTCTAACACTGCCAGTTAAGATCTGCTGTACCACATACATTGAGGCAAATCACCCTCATTTTCTTCATATTCCATTAATAAGAAGTTCCAATGGAACAGCTTCTCACCACAAACTGCTATGTTGTGGAACTAACTTCCAAGAGGATGCTTTCCTGATCAATTCAATCCTAACCTCTCAAGTCTAGGGTTAACCACCATCTTCTCCACATATCCACATAAACTCTGCTTTTTACTCTGTAATCCTCTACCTCCTTTGTGAAACCAACTCCCAAGAATATATTTTCCTGATCACTAAAATCTTAACTTCTTCAAGTTTAGGTTTAACTATTATCTTTTCTACATATTATCATAAACTGTGCCGCTTACACTCACACAACACCCACCTTCAGTAAGCCTTGTATAGTGTAGGTTCCATCAAGCTTGGATGAAAGGGTTTTATTTAATGTCCAGGCTTTGGCACCATACATTAAAACCACCTCTAGAGTGGTGCATAAGAATCTCTGTTTAAGGTTGTCTGGGAAATCAGATTTCCAGATTACATCCATTTTATTCAGGTGGTTCAGGCTTTAGCTATGTGAATTTTCACATCCTTTTCAGTAGAATTTATTTTGCTTCTGAGGTATGTAAAAGATTTGACAAATTTTATTGATTCATCTGAGAGAATTTGTATTAAGCCTTGCTGGTTGAAGCTTATGAATTTAGTAGCCAAAAAATGGATTCATTCATTTACTTTTGGTAAAAGGTAATTTCCTGTTTTTCCCCCATAATGGGCCAGCACAGACAGGCAACAATGCTATAACAATGCAGCATTGAAAAGGGTTAAAAGTCCATAACAAATTCATGTACATTTTAAAAATTAAAAGATGAGAGTATCATTAAATATTTAGTTATATATTTATGAATAAAATTTTTATGTTGTTTTAAAATTGTTACTTGTGCAACCTTAAATGAAATTTTAAATAAGGCATAAAACTAATGTCATACACTAAAAAGAAAAAAGTTATATGTACAAATTTATATCAGAACATTCCAGAACAGAGAGAGGTTCATGAATTTAATCTTCATTGCCCAATGCTTAATGAAATTCCCATATTTATACAATGAGAAAATTATTTTTGATGAAGATATCATTTGTAGAAATGAAAGAAGTCGGTTTGCTTTGCACTGAAAATCCAATAAACTGATAAAAATACAAAGTCCAATTTTTGAAGCCTATATATTTCCCTGACTGAATATTGATAACAGCACAAATGAGTGGAGGCACAAAAGCTATACAAATACAACAAGCCAGAAGCAAGTAAACACAGAATATATTGATCCAACAATGATGAAGAACAGATGGGAAACCTACTAGACATATATACATGGATGTACAGAGTTGAGATAAGAGCAAACAGAGGATTGTGGGTAAAATAACCTTTAATAAGCAGAGAAAGAGGAACATTAACCTTTCTGAGCTATAAGAATCAAGGTAGGAATTGTTCTTTTTTTTTTTTTAAAAAAATGTCCATGCAGAAAGGTGACCTGGATTGAGTTTGTGAAGGACAACCTTCTATTTGTGGTGTCTCTTCAGGATGTGAACAATCATGGCTCTCCACAACTTCCTGCTCTTTATAGTTGTAAAAAAACATTTGACTCT
This sequence comes from Acanthosepion lycidas, assembly GCA_963932145.1. Lineage (NCBI taxonomy): Eukaryota > Metazoa > Mollusca > Cephalopoda > Sepiida > Sepiidae > Acanthosepion > Acanthosepion lycidas. The sequence goes on along the minus strand of OZ010615.1, from coordinate 47,083,358 downwards.
TGACCATCCCTCATTTTGCCATCCATGCATACAAACTTATTAAGTGCTAATTAGGAAACTTACTATTTTCCTCTGCCATACTTGCTTTCAATATTTTTCTTTTTTAATGTTTAATTCTTCAAGTTCTCTTCATTATTTGTTCAAGAAACATCTATTGTCTATTGCTAATTTAAGTGTAAGGGTCCAAGACCTCATTTTATTTTTCAAAAACCTCCCTGTTTGCTGATATGTTCTGTCCATGTTAGTCTAGCATTAGGACAGGTGGCTTTTGGAACTGCAATATTGCACTCAATTTGAAAGTTGGGGTTTGATATGATAAATAACAACACAAAATATTATATATATATATATATATATACTGGCTGAAGTACCTACTGTATACCCACACACCCCTGTCTAGAAATATCTGCCTGCATCCCTGCTTGCATGTATACTCCATTGGTATATTAAGCTACTCCCCCCTCATCTTTTTTTACAGCATGTCTTTCACAAGTGTTTGATTGTTCTTAATAAAGAAATTCCATCAATAAAACCATCTTGTGTGCGTGTTGCTAAGGTTTAAGTTTGTTTAATTGTTTTACATATTCATTAAATTTCCTAGGGCTGTAATAACTTTCAAATAGTATGGCATTGTTCACAAATTTAATAATCAAACAAAAACAGGGACCGATTCAATTGCAAGTGCATGAACGCCTCCCCCCCCCTTCCTTCACACATTTACTGTAAAGCTGGGGTTAATAAGAGGTTCTTTGGGAATTTTTCCTTTTTAATACTTCAATAATTCTTCTTAAACAATCTTTGCAACAAAGGTTGTTCAAATGCCAATTCAGGATGAAATCATGAAATTATTGGCTAAATGGCAAAAGCCAATTTTGAAGCTAGTTTGTCAAAGATTATGTCCACTTAACTGAAATAATCTAACCCAAACATTCATGCAAGACCATTTGTGTGTCATATGTAAATTACATAGCATATTTGGAAAGCATCAGAGGAAAAACCAGGGAGTTTCATTATATGCAGGGAAGCAAGCAGGACTAAAACCACACTATATTATTTCTTGCATGATGAGGAAGTTATTAAAGTTTTTATTTTAAGTAGTATGAAAAACTCATTTTTTTCACAGTTTTTTGCAATATTTTGCGTGAAGCCAATGTTGCAGGAAAACTATCAAGCACTCTACATAAACCTCATAACATGAACTATGTTTTGCATTAAGTTCAAAGAACATCAACTCATCCAGTCAAAATTTTGTTTGCATGTAACTTTGCCTTGATTTTTGCAAAAAGTCATATCCACCTTTAGTTTGGTCAATTTTTCTGCCAAACATAAGGGACTGGAGATCAAAAAGTTGGTCTTGACCTATGTTGGTAAATTTGCAACATGTGTGTACAATTTTGTTGAAATCAGTTGAGAAATGTGAATGTGTATAAATAGCATACACACATGCACAAACAGGCAGACAGACACATGCACATACATCTGTTTTATAGATATAATATATATATATCATTACCATTTTTTGAGGAAACAAGTTTTAAGATTAAGCTCCAGTTCAAAATCATAGCATTGGAATTTCATAGTGGTGATCATTGAATACCTTATAAGATTTATAATTTACTGAAGCTTTACAAATTGTAAAAAGACAAAATGCAAGGTACATACACATTATTTACTAAATCATTGTGCTACCAAATAAGACCTTCATTTACTTCAAAGGGAAATTATACTGAACAAATTAGCTATATTATGATGTAATATGTTATACAGTGCAGTAGTTTTAGTGTGATTTGCAATAAACAATGCAAATCTAAAACATTTTATCTTATAATTTGTACCCAGTATTATTGTGGTGTTGTATACACATTTTATTTTTTTTTATTAATTATGATCTAACAAATTTTATTCATTGAGTAGCCTTTTTTGTAATCTTTTACAACTTTTTTATACAGTTTTACTTATTGAATACAGTAAAAAAAAAAAAGAAGTATATTTTTCTTGTGGTGATTCATAGAATTCTGGTTTGAATATATTTTACATTCAATGTATCTAATACAAAAGATAACTATTTGGATGTATTCTTGAAATAATAAAATTTTGAAGTCAGTTTGTGAGCAGAAATTAAGTATTTCTGTACATTTTTTTCAGACGATCTTAAAACTAAATGTTTAAAAATTGGTAAAAACTATGAATCCAATTTTTAGTATAAGTACTTATCACATCAAACCCCAACTTTCGCATGGAGTGCAGTGTTGATATAAACAAGAGAGAAATCTTAAAGAAAAGATTTCTTGCCATGTGCTGGCTCATTAACTTTCATGAACTCATTACCACAAAATAACCTTGAAAATGAAATTTGATTTGAAATTTGGACAAAGATGCCTTTTGTGTATTAGTGATTGAATCTAGAACATCTACAAGATATGACCATGTACAATGAGTGTTTACATAGTAGCAGGAAAAGTTTGTTATAAAGCATTTGCACAAAAACACAGATTTCCAAACAGTCATCACCACCCTGCCTTCAAGGCACAGGTGGTAATTCATTTAGAAACCAATGTACATTCGCTATATGCATCAGGAATTCAAAATGTTAACAAGTTCATCTAACTTGATATTAGTTTATAGCCTCATTCTTCAATCAGATCATTTGTTTATGTATGTGCATTTTCCTCTTGTGTCCAGTTACCAGCATATCAAAAATTTGCTGGTTCATTTTAAAAAGATGATTTTTTTTACTTTATAATCTCAATTTATGTTGATGTACAATAATCCTATGGTGTGTTCTCATTTCACTGCTCATATCTAGGGATTTAGTGGATTAAACCATTGGTTTTTGAATTTGGTGAATTTTTGTAGATTAAATAAAGGATTCAATTTGGAATTCCCTGTAGGTTACCAACATTGATATATACTTGATGAAATGCCAGAGGGTACAATGGCTGAAATGTTATGATAAGAACAACAAAGATGATGATAATAGTCTGCATATAAATAGTAAAACAGTGTAAATAAATGAATAAAAGAAATCAATACTGCTGTGTGTGTGTGTTGTCGCCAGGCACAACTTGGAGTACCATAATGGACTCGACCGAGGACTATAAGAAGATGTGCAAGTCGTTTGGCATCTTTTCTTGGGCGACAAAAGCCGTTGCGGTCAGTTGTCCATTGGCAGCAGTTGTGGGTGCCGTCTTGCTCCTTTGCTGTTGTGAAATTGGTTTGCAAGAAGGCGTTCGTTTTTGGTTTGCAAGAAGGCGTTCGTCTTTTGTGTCACAAGAAGTTGTTTGTTTTTGGTTCGCAAGAAGGCGTTCGTCTTTTGTGTCACAAGAAGTTGTTTGTTCTTTCTTTTTTTTTTCTGTTTTCTCGCACATTTAGCCTGTAGCTGCGCAGTCCTCACTTTCCAGTCTTGATACAGTTCAAAAGCATCTACACGGCCTTGTGCGATTTAAATTATTTTAAAATAATTTTTTTATATCAAATGAATATACAACAACCCCTTTCTCACAGACGACACGTCAAAAGCCTCTTGCTATTTCCATGGCAAATGTTCAGACAAGCTACATTCCTTATTTCTGGCAGTTCTGACATTCACTGTTAAAACCAGCCATGACATGTACACTGGGATGAACCATTTCCATTACCTTCATATTCCACTGGTAAGAAGAAAGTTCTATTCAAGCAGCTGCTTCCCAAGAACCACTACTTTGTAGAACAGACTCCCAAGAGGATGTTTTCGCAATCACTATAATCTTAACCTCTTCAAGCCTAGTTAACTATTATGTTCCCTACATATCATAATATCAACTTCTTACCTCCTACACTTACACCCATTCTATCTTGAGTGTCTCTTGGGCCCTATATTGAAGGAAAAATTATTTTTTAAAAATGACAAAGAAACATGTAACTCAAAGAGAAAATAATGACATTATTAAGATGTTGATGTTAGACACTACTCAAAAAAAAAAAAAGATTAGGAAGAAAACCACCATAATCACTGAAAATACTGGTGACAGTGGACTTGAAAAAACCTATTTTCCTAAAAAATTGTTTGAATAAAAAGATACTATGAATTTCAACCAAAAGTAGAACTCGATGCTCAGTCAGTGAATGTCAGGAAATAACATATACAAAGAATGTCTCTACACCCTACAGGAAATAACATACAAAGACTTCACCCAGAAAGAATATCCCCATATACTACAGGAAATGACATATAGAAAGGATGTCTCCGCATCCTGCAGGGAAAAAAAAAAAAAACATAGAAAGGATATCTCTAGATCCTCCAGAAAATGAAAAGACTTAATGAAGAGCTTTTAACATCATTTATTGAGAAATGTTCAATAATATGGAAAAGCTCACATGTAAATTGCTCAATTATGCTCAAAGTATATTTCATGAAACTCTTTTAGCAGTTGCAATATTTAAAAAATTAATTTGAATATTTAAAGGCAGTAATATAAATTGGATGAGTAGCATCAGATTTTGCAAATGTGAGCATTTAAACCAACTGGCCTGCATTTTTGCATTAAGTTTCCATTTATACCAATGAATGTATTTAAAGAAATGGGAGAATTAGAAAAAGAAAGATTACTAATGAGCAGGAAGAAAAAAAAGAGTAATCAGGAGGACAGTAGATAGCGATTGACATTGCATTTAAACCACTGAAGATTAAAGTTGGCTGGAAAGCATAGAGCCAGAAGGGAGTTCCACAAGCAAGAAAAGAAACTGCTAGCATAGAATTTATGGTGACATCTAGACAGTTCAACTGTAAATTTATGAGATCTAAACATTAAGTCTAGTACTGTGCTTAAATTCAAAAAGTCTAGGTACTATAGCGAAGGGCTCTTCCAAACAATTACCATGAAAGTATTTATAGGAAAGGCACAGAGAGGCAACCTTACAGTGGTAGGAGAGTGACTGAAGCTGAGATACCGGGTCAGGACTAATAATATTACTGGTTCTTTTGATTTTATCAAGGAGCTCAAGATAAATATCAAGGGCACTGGACCATATGTGGCAGCAATATTCTAAGCATGGATGAATGGTAGACTTATAGATATGTAAGATAGATTTTGGAGAGAAGAACTATCTTGTACAACACAGTGAAACAACTTTCTTAGCAGCTGACCTAGCAATGGATTCAATATAGTCTTTTCCCTTCATATCAGCCAAGAATGTTACGTAGATATTACATAGCAGTTCATCATTCTTTTTGTTTCTATTTAAATTTTCCTATTTTTTTGTTTAGTTTCTGGAAGACACCTTTCACTTTTCCTATGAAAAATTTTCTTATCTATTAATACTGCGTTTAGTTTCCAGAAGACACGTTTCACTATTTCTGTGATAAATTTTCTCATCTCTTAATACTAGGTTTAGTTTCTGAAGGGAATCTTTCACTATTCTAATACACCTTTGGGTCTCTGCCTCACATTTCTGGAGTATATCAGTATATTATAATAATTCCTCGTTTCATAAATTTAGATAATATTTTTTCCCATAAAAGTCAATAACTAGAGATAATAACTCTACAAAAAAGATGCTGTAAAAAATGGTTGATTCTTTGACCTTGTGGGTGATAACATTATTTTTCACCCTACAACTCTTTTCCCCAGAGACAAAATGTTGCATGTCATATAGATGGGTTCTCATTCTGTTCCTATTCCATTGGGCACCTTGACATGGTGTAATGGTTAGCAAGCTTATCTTGCTAGAACAATTATGACTGAATAGTGAATTTGATCCTCACTGGGCGCCCCATACTTTCGGCCTTGTGCTTCATCTATAGTATGTTTAGAAAATCACCATATTCTATTGGCAAGAAGGAAATTTCACTCAAATGCATTCTTTCCAAAAATTACTACTTTGTGCAATAGACTCCCAAAAGTATACTTCCCTGATTACTACAATCTTCACCTTTTCATGTCAACTCTTATCTATCCTACATATCCTCATAATTTTCACTTACATCCATGCAACAACCTCATTCAGTAGTCCTCTATTTTGAGTGGCTCTTAGGCCTTGTATTGTGTGTATAATAATATTTGCACAAAGAAAAAGAATCATGTGCTTATGCATGCACTTCTTCTGAGATTCCTTGACTAAATATTAAACATGATTCCTTCACTGTATATGTTATCTGCTTATAGAGTTTCAGGAAAATTGAATTTTTAAAGAAAAAGGAAAGACAGTATTATCCAAATTTAAATGATAATTGCATAAAAAAATACAAAATTGTTTATAATAATTATAATTCAAATTTGATTTGTACTATTATTCTAAAATGAATCCAATAAATTTTAATTTAAAATCCTGAACAATGAGAGGTACAGTCATCATTGGTTAAAATCAATGTCAGTAGCAACCATAACATATATTCCTTAACTTAAGAGGTGCTGAAAAGTTCTTGTCTTGCACCACTTCTCAGAAACTGACTAAATGGCTAAAGATTATGTTTTTAATCCCTTCTTGAATGGATAGAGAACTTTTCAACACTCTTTCATAGATGTCCTACTGGTGGAAATGTTACATTGGTTTTCTAGTCTGGCTATGCATCACCATCATACAAAAACAACTACATCTTATTTCCTTTGGGAAAAATGGTGCAAAAAGAAGCCATGAAACCAAAGTGGTACGAGTCAAGAATTATTCCTATCCTTTATGCATGGGGAGGGAAAATGTTCACAGAGGCCTAAACAAGGACATATTTTCCTTGCTTTTGTGAGATTATTAAAAATAGCTTCTCCTAGAAATTCAAATAAATCTGAATATTTTTTTCACGAAGATTAAATAGATGTTATAATATTGATCAGTGGTCCATAACCACCCGGCCACAGCCTTGTACTGGTCTGTGGACTATTTGGTACCAGGCTGCATGGAAAAAATAACTTTCTTTTTCCTTTTTATTGACTTTCGCAATCTTGTTTATTGTGTTTTGTTATGTGTGACCCACTCCCAGTTTGTGGAAAAATTGTCTTGCCTGACAGAAGTCCATGGCACAAAAAGGTTGGGGACTGGTGATACAAATGTAATGAATTACATTGCATTTTGGTCACCACTTTTCATTTTATTTTGAAACTTACCATAGTTTCAAATCTAAAGGTGGTACAGCCAAACTTTTTTTTTTTTCATTATTTTATTTATTTTTACAAATTCTGACACTTGAAAAATGTGTGCTCAGAATATGAAGCTAAGTGTGAAAATCTAAGGGAGGTAATGTAGTATTTGGTATGTGAAATTCGTTTTGGACATTAAAATCAATGATAGCCTTAAAATCAATGTAGATAGCAACCATGACTACATACATTCACTGAGAGACGATAGCTGTATTATTGGTGGAAATGTTGCTTGAGAGAAAGTGGTAGCATAAAAAAAAAAAACTAAAAAAAAAACTTCAAGCTTTGTTCACTTGAAAGTATGCAGATTATGAATTCAGATTCAAAACTAATGGGTGGTGAAGAGGAAAGCAGAGCAAAAGACAATATTTATTCTTCATGAAGGCTAAACAAAATAAATTTGATAACAATGGTGAATTTATAAATGCTAATATATACTAAGATATTCCAAATAGATCTTTATGGCAAATCTTTTTTTTTTTTATTTTTATTTGATGGGGGAATAAACTGATTAATTTGTAAAAGGAATGTTATTGATTAATATCCAACCTGCTCCCCTGACAACAATCAACACTAATTCTGACTGCTGCAGCCCTGCCATTCTAATGCAACAAAGCAGATTGGCTCTAAATATTTCTCGGTATTTTTATTATGGTTTTATGCCATAAGACTGAATTCATGTACTATGAAATAGTTCATACTTAGTATAAAAATATAGTTTTCTTGTAAAAACTATATAAAATTATCAAGTGCATTTATTAGGGGGTGCTGAAAAGTTCTTGGACTGACTAAGAAGCAAATAAAAAAAATATCCTGATTTTTATTTTTAAAAAAATCATTAATATGTCAAGCCTATTGTGAATATACAACTGCCATCCTTAGTTAGCTTCTGCCCCACACCCTATTTCAAATACCATTCCATCAAGAAAAAAAAAACATGGACCACATTTTCAATATAATAGTTTCTTTATTCATAGATTAATCAGTCACTATTTTGGAGTAGTTAAGTGACACTTGGAGCATCTTTGTTGCTATTTCTGTCTTACCTCATGACAGACTAATGGGCCAGATTTTGCCCTTTAGCCAGCAAGAACTCTGACTGTTCTTCTGCCCATCTCTGACAGTGTCTGTTAGTCTTAATGCACCTTAATACATCTCAACTGATGACTTATAACCAACCATCAATCCAACTGTCTCTATATCTTGATAGACAGATTGTCATTGGCCAATATCTGGAATGCAATTTGACCAAATTCCCTAAAAATTGTTGCTTTGCAACTGTAGGCACATTATGTCACCTTGAGACAGTTGCTATAAATAAGCACTTGTCAACTTATTTCTGGTATTTTAAATTGGAAATACCCTACTCCTACTTTGGAATGAAGCTGAACTTCCATTTTCCATCCCATTTTTAATTCTTCTAGACTCTACACGAGGTGTAACACCAATTAAACCCACATCAATTTTGTTGTGACTTTTTGTAAACAAAAAATGGCCACATCAACATTCAATGAAGCCTTGATTCAGGAGTTTTTCTTTGATTTGGAATCTGATTTTAAAGGCTTTCCTCAGATGGATATCAACAATGAATTAGTCTTAGATGGAGATGGTAGCCACACTAGTGATGGGCAGGAAAGCTATGATGACCATGATGTGCTGAGTGGCTACTATCATCCATGGCTGACTAATTTTATGAAAGCTACTGGCCCCATGGATATACCTGATAGCCTTTATGAAGGTGAATTATTTTTGAATATTTATAAATGTTGAAATAATATATTTGTCAATGAGACAAATAAATATACTGAAGTGAAGGAAAGGAGAGAAATTCTGGTATCTATTCATATTTGAACATGTGGAAGGACGTCACTTTTGACAAAATGAAGGCCTATTTAGTCATTTTGCTTCTTATTGAACTCACAAAGCAGCATGACAGCAAAATCAACCAAGTGGGGCCTGAAAGCCTGGGGATTAGCTGATGTGAAAACTGGCTACATCTACAATTGGCAGCTGTACTTGGTCTGCAAAACAACTTGGGCACCAAGGATAGTTGGTGTTGCCCACAAAGTGGTGTCCTCCCTGTGGGAGAATATACAAAAGAGGGGACATGTAATTTATATTTTAGAATTGTTTTTCATCCCATGCATTGTTTCATCACCTAGACCAACACAGAACAGGAGCAAGTGGCACACTATGTGTGAACTGAAACGGTGTGCTGAATGAAATGAAAGCAGCAAAACCCTGAGCAGGAGAGATCCACTAATCCACATCATGCACAGAGATGGACATATTTTATATATTTCCTGGTATGACAGAAGGCCAGTAAATTTGGTGAAAAGTGCTAAGACCTTCAGAAAAGAAGTTCAGTCAAAACATCATAAAAGTCATACCAGAATTGTGTACAAGCCTTTTGCAGTGCAGTCCTACTCACAGCACATAGGAAAGTAGAGAGTTGACAAGCAGCTAACCTACTAGACAGTACTGCATCAATGCACCAAGTGGCGGAAAAAAGTTTTTTTTTTTTTTATCTGTTATCTGCTTGAACTCTGCTTCTGCAATGCACTGGTCAATGTTGAAAAGTTTAGGCTGTGCATTGTACATTTTCTGCTGGAAGGCTACCAGTCAGGTGTCCTACAGAAGAGGTAGGAGGACCAAAGACCCCCTCACCAAAAAAGCTGGTTTTAACATCTTGTAATCAACTCCAAGTGTCTGAAATGTGCCAGGCCTTCTTGCCCAGATTGTGGTATTTGTTCAAACTGAGACTAGTGCCACCAGACTCAGTTCATGTGCAGAAAGTGCAATGTGGCACTCTGCCTATACCCCTGTTTCCAGAGATTCCATAGTCTGATAGACTACAAGGTACACAGCACCCCAGAATTCCACAAGGAATAATAAAAGTAAAAGCATGTTAAATTGTTAATTTTTGTTTTCAATGTCAAATTACATCATTGCATTACATCAAAATATACTCATCCATTTTTTTATCAGTATAAACAAAAAATAAAATCTATACACACAATACAAAGAAAATTATCATGATTTTAAAACAATAGGTGCTCATGTTTTTTGCGCCCTTAAAAAAAAAAAAAAAAAATGCAGTGGCAGGGGAGACAATTCTAGAAGGAATTTGGTGAGGTAAAGGTTTTAAGTAGGATTTTATTCACGTAAGAGTGAAGAAATCTTGCTCACTTCCCACTTGAGCCTTTATTTCCATAGTGGCTAATTTAGTTTTGAAGATCGTTAATTACAGAGCTAGTCAGTGGTCATTAATGTTTGTATAATTTAAATAAATTCTGAATGATAAAAATCGACATTGTCTAAAACCTGCTTTCATCCATTAACTGCAGACAAGGGTCACTTCGATCATTGCAGTTCTATGCAATATAAATGTATAGAAATTACTGTGGCTACAAAGTGAGGGACTAGTTCATATATGGATTGTAATATAGAATTAATCCCCCATTTTGTGTCCACATAATTTCTTGTTTCTTTATCAAATTCTAATGAGGCATGAATCCAACATTTGCTTCCATCAATGCAGTTTTATGGTTCAACTATAAATGATAAAAATTTATGTCGCAGTTAGGGGCATAAAATGTAGTTTTTTTTTAACACTATGCTCAAGGAAGATATTTAACTTATTGCTATCTTCTATGGAACATATCCATTCAGGATATGGGTGATCATAGTTCTCCAAAACTTCCTATCCTTTGTGACTCTTAACAGTTCATCACCATATATATTCTATTCTGACATCTATTCATACAAGATCATTGGGTAGGTGACTCACTGTTTTTCCCTATCTCTCTTACCCTCAATATGCCCTGTGAGGGTTAAGTTTTCCAGACCCTCTGTCCTCATTATGCATCCAATGAAATTAAGCTGTCTTTTCCTGAGTAGAAGTGTCCTTTCTGTTGCAATCTTCTTTAAGACTTCCTTGTTGGTTATTTGTTCCATTCATGGAATTCTCAGTATCCGTCCGTAGAAACACATTTCTACTACCTCTGGTTTTTTCTCATCCGTGGGGAGATTGTTCAGCATTCACTGCAATATAAGAGGATGGATATCACAGAGCAATCCAGCACTCTTTTCTTTGTTTCTAACAAAGTTTTTCTGTTTCTTATTACTTTGCTTAGACTTTGGAAGGCATCTTTCACTCATACAATGCATGTTTGGATTTCAGTGTTGCATTTTCTATCTTCTGTTAAAACATATTTACCAGATATTTAAAATTCTGTACTTGCTTGATGCTGACATCTCCCATTTGTAACTTGTATCTTGTGCTTTCCCTCTTGCTGATGACCATATTTCTATCTTCTTACAGTTGATAGTTCATCCTTTTTTTCTTATTTTCTTTTACTACCCTTCTTAACAGTCCATGTTGATATTACAATTTGTAATGTTTTTGTGTAGAAAAAAAATCTTTAAACTTATTGTAGCAATCAATGCTTAAAACTGGTTTCTTTTCTCTCATCCATGACACTTGTAGCCAGTTCAACACAGCAATCAACTGTCTTTTTTCCTCACTTCCTTGTCACCCCATTCTTTCTGTTTTATGCATCATTGACAGCCAAATTTTGCATATGCGTAAAGATAATCTCACGAGAGAGTATCTTACTTTGAGTTTCTATTTTAAACATGTGACCTTTGAAGGCGCCATTTCTTTCCCAACTGGACAGTTTACACTGCGAGGCACATTTGAATATTTGCTTGCGCTGGAGGTAAGTTTTTTATTCTTGATTTTAATCTAGTGTTGCAAAAAAATACATTCAACCCTGGGCCTCTTTGCCCCCTGCAGTAATTCACTACATTTTGGTTCCTACCTAATACAGATAAGCGATATATAAATTATACCAATTTATGCAAACATATTTTGGGTTCTGTTTGTAAAGGTACCACGAGTCTATACTCTTAGATAGGAATAATAACACAGCTTGACATGTTTTGTCCATTACAGTGCAACAGACAATGGCTTTTATATATAATGACTCTCAAAGTGAACATAAAACAATTATTAGTCAATGCTTGAAGATGAAATATTGGCAGAATTCCTTCAATTATTTGAATGAATATCCTCATTTTTGTTCTTTTGATCACCATGCACTTTACAGCTTTTGTATGTTACCCTTAGATGATTAATGCATAGGGAGGGACATTTATTTTTTTGAGGAAATTTTCTGAAAACCACACACACACATATACAGACTCATGAAGGTTTGTTAACACCCCACCAACATTGTATTAGGTACCTAAGAATACAGAGATGCACTAATCTTCTTTATAATAAAATATGCTGTATATGACTGTATGAGTATTTAATGAAACTTAAAATGTATCCTCCTTGAAATGTAAAGATAATATGTCAACCTGTCAACTGTAGAATTTCTATGGGTCCAGCTGGTATAAATTAATATATCATCAAGACAAACATGTTTAACATAGAAACATAGCCAATACTGAAAACATTAAGTTGCTCTGTTGGCATGACTTTGAATATGTCAATTACATCATCTGCAGAAGATTAAGATCCCCTCAAAGCAGGCCACCTTCCAGGTAGATACTTGCAGACTCAAGAAGTATAAACCCAAACAAGTCTACATATTTAAATTCATCGTGGTTTTGTCCTATACAACTTATATTGGACATCAAATAATCCAGCAATGGTTGGTATAATTTAGTATTTTATTTCTAAAATGACTAATTGTCAATATTCTTGTATTATTTTGAACTATTGTTCTCTTTTAGGTCAATATAGATGCTGTTATAGACACATTTCAACCAAGTACCCTCTCGTCTTCATCAGGTGTCCATTGATTGGCTGATACGAGATATCTGTTGATTATTGTAATATTTTGTCCCTGTGATGTCAATTATTGGTTGTTCCTTTTGAATTTACTAACTGATCCTAGGATTGAACCCATGACCACTAGATACCCCATATCAACCAATCAATGGACACCTGATGATAACCATAGGGTACTTTGTCAAAACATTATGTCTATAATAACATCTATAGCAACCAAGAGAAAAATAGTTTGAAATAATACAAAAAGGTCGGTAAGTTAAGTTAAGCAACCCAACCCATTAGGTACTTATTGATTCTTATTAGCAAGAATAAATAATCTCTAAACAGTTATCTTAGTTCTGTTCCCAGCAAATTTGTAGTGCTATTAAATCTAAGACCATATCAGTAGAAGACAATATAGACACATTGGTAAACAAATCTGATAATGGATCAGTGATATCAATTTTTTTTTAAATGTCATGTTCCATCAGGACGTAGGGAATCAAGTTTCTCAACAGATTTCTGTTCTTTACAATAGGTCAATTATTATGCATTCTTGGGCAAGATAGCACACTGGTTTACTGTTTCTGTTCAAATCATACTGAAAACAACAGTCAACATTTGATTACCGAAATTAAGCAGTGTCAAGGGACCACTTGGGAATACCGGGTACTTGAACCAACCCCCTACAATCCTAAATATGCTTTGGCTTTAAATAACCTACGAAAGGTTGATAAGTACTTAAATGAAGTACCACTTAGTTGACAAGCCATAAGAAAACAAATCAATCTCCAGGGTTTGGATTTCAGAGTTTGTCCTTCTCTTAGACTGGCTTCTATCCAAGGCTAGAGAGCCCAGCCTGTCCTGTTATTTATAGCTGAAAGAAGAAAAAGGGACAAATCTGTGACTTTCACAAGTGAATTTGTGCAAAAGTGAACTTAACAGATGAGCCTGGAGTTTGAACTTGGTTCACCATTTTAACTTTTAACATTTGAAGCTGAGATACCAATTCAGGAACCATTGATATCTGCTATGCTATTTGCATATCCCTCAAGATATCAATTACTGAGAAATAAGAAAGCAAATCTAATTTCCCAAGTATATTTATTATTTAAAGCATTAAAGTTGAGTTGTAATTTTCAAATTACATATACCATTGTGTTTATCCAGAATTCTGCCTAGAAGGCTTCTTTTATTAGCAAATTATTACCTTAATTGGTACAGCTTAAGAAATTAAGTGTCTTCAATTTGCAATTAAACAGTATCCTCTGTCTTGACCAGCTGCACATGAAACCAATAAAGGTTAATGATACTCTTGAAAACAATTTATCATTAGTGCATTCTGCAATATTCCAGTTACAAAAGATCAATACATTATAAATAGTTCAATAAAAGTATGAGGTCTATTCAAAGCTGTTTTTTTTTAATCATTTCACACTAAAAAAGGCAATAAAGTCACAAAGATGAAAGGATTTATTGACTGCAAGGGAATTTGAGAAAAAAAAACATCAATAAAGAAAGAGAACAATAAAATAAAAGGAATTAAAAAAACAAAAGAGAGTGATTGCATTTAATTTTTTGAACATCAAGCTTGACTGGGAAGCAAGAACCTGGAAGAGAGAGTACCACAAGCAAGAAGTGTGATAGAAGAAACTGTTAGCATAAAACTTACAGTTAGATCTTGCCATATCAACTGTAAAATGATGAGACCTAACTGTCAATCTAGTACTGCACTTAGATTCATAAAATCTAAGTACCATAGAGAAAAGTTCATCAGTTACCATGAAAATATTTATAGAAAAAGGTACAAGGAAGCCATGTTACACTGGAAAGTGACTGAAGCCGAGATACCAATTCAGGACCAATAACCTTGCAAATTCTTCTTTGCATTTTATCTAGAATGTCTAAATACATAGCAGAGGCACCAGACCATATGTGGCAGCAATATTCAATATTTATTTAGTTGTATATACTTCAGGAAATGAAAAAATTTTCTTTTGTAGTTTTATCAAATTATGATAACACTGTTTACTGTCATACAGTATTTTCCTGATGTAACACCTGCAAATTTTTACCTATGGAGTACCTTAAAGGATTTTGATCCCAGTGGACACTTTGGCCATAATTACCCCAGCAATAGTTCACTACACTAATAAATGTCTGAAAGCTAAAGACCCACCATTTTGAGCATCTCTTTTGATAGAGTTCAAAAGTAAGTTGCATTAATCTTGCTATGTCTGAATAAAATTAGTATTACAATATCTATACAAGTTTCTCCTTTCCTGAAGTGTCTATACATTTTTTGGTGGATTCTGTGTGTGTGTGTGTATATATATATATATATATATATATATATATATATATATATATATGAAGAAATATAGTCTTAAGGTGTGCTATATTTATGGGATAAAGTGCTCAATATCAGAGATAGAGCGTGTGTAAATATAAAAGTGAACATTGAAATCAACACTTAGAGGTGACAGTCTGTTTCATGCTAGACACAATTGTCAGGCAACAAGTACTGTTTTTTTTTTCTCGGCTTTTTATATATACAGGTCAGTGGTGCATTGTGGGTACCCTATTTTGGTGGTTATTTTGCCAGAAGTCGTTTATTTGTTTATTAATCTATTTGGATTAAATTATTTTGCTTGTTTTTATTTATTATTTTTATTTCTTATCTTATATATTTATTTATTTATCTTAATCAGTGTTTTATTAACATAATAAAATATGTTTATATCGCTTATTTAATAGTTTTGTTTTGCTTTGGAGAGATAATTAAAGCTATTTATACAATTTAGGGGTTGATTGTTGTAGTTTATTCTATTAATTTGGTGGGAACAGTTTTTATTTCGTTTATTACTTCATGTATTCATTTGGATTGATTATCTTTATTTGTTTTTTCTAATGGTTAATTTATCGGGATCGGTTTGTTAGTTTGTTTATTTATTTGGATTAATTTAGATTAATTTATTTTACTTGTTTTTTTATTATTTCTTTATTATACTGTATATTTTTATTTACTCTTTTCGGTTTTTAAGTAACGTAGTATTTTTTTTATTGTTCTATAACAGTTATAGCTTTATTTTTTGTTCAATCAACTCCAAAATTGAATAAGTAGCTTTAATTAGCTTATGAAACCAAAACAAAACGATTAAATAAGCAATATAAACAAATTTTACTACGTTAATAAAACACTGATTAAAATAAAAATAAATAAATAAATATATAAGATAAGAAATAAAAATAAAAAATAAAAACAAGTAAAATAATTTAACCCAAATAAATAAATAAATGACTTCTGGCAAAATAACTGCCAAAATACACCACTGACCCATATATATAAATAGCTGAGGAAAAAAAAAAAAAAAAAAGCATTCGTGTCCTGACAATTGCATCTAGAATGAAACAGACTGTTGCCTCTAAGTGGTGACTTCAATGTTGACTATATATATATATATATATATATATATATATATATATATATAAGTTAATATTTATTACTAAAATGGAAAAAGGGAATTATATGACTATAAACACCTATCAAGAGCTTCTTAAAAAAAAAAAAAATTTCATATCAAATACAATTGTGACTTTATTGGTCATGTAGCCTGACACCCCACCACCCCTGCCTTTGTAATAATATATTCTGTAGTTGTGGAATATGGAAACAGAAGCCATTACTTGATGACAATAATAATTACAGATTGTTTTTAAATGTACAGAAGAAAAACAAATTTTTAGATAGTAATTTCTTTATACATATTTTGTCAACACTGAATTTTAAGCTGGTATCAAATTTTTGAAGAAACCAATTAGCCTTATCAGTGCTTAAGAGATTTCAATTGTTAAATCCCTGGAGTCCTGACCAAATTGTTGAAAAATCTGAACATGTGATGTTAATGTAATTAAATCGATATATAACCGTTGAATATCGACTCTTACAAGTTGATTTTATATGAAAGTAAATTGATTTCCCTTTCAAATCATACTAAATTTCTCCTTCTCCATATTACTGGTTATGAAATAAGATTTTTGAAATTTATAACTTTGTAAATGTTGTGGATTTTCAGTGACTCCAATTGATCATATGACAGGTGTTAATGTTGTGTTTTAAAATACAGTTCTACCTGACTGCATGAGCATTTGGGTACTTCTTATCTTAAAGGGTTAGTAGACAAACTATTCCACTACCTGCCATATTCTAGGCAAACATTTTGTTAGCAGTTGATAAAAATAAATTGATAGCTAAGTGAAAAAGGCAAAGTAACTAAAAAATAAAATAAAATAAAGGTTAATTTAAGCAAGCGGCCATTTAGGAAAATCTGGAATTATTTCAACAATAAAAGCTGCTTTAAATGAAATGCCTCATGTTAAATCTGTTGTTACTAAAAAATAAAGAAAGCAACCAAATGGAATAAGATTTTAATTACATGTAATGATTTTATAATTTGATTTTAATAAAACTAAGTTGATAAGAAAAGTTCAATGACTAATTACCACATTAAAGATGCTATTTTTAACCCTTGAAATAAGCCTAAAAAATTTATCCAGTATCTTGCAGGTCAAAGACTACTTTTTTGTTTTACTTAAATTTTATCTTTATAATAATCAGCCAATGCAAGGCTCAAAAACCACTCAAGATAGAGAGTTATTGAATAAGATTGCTGTATGAGTGTAAGAGGAGGTGGTAAGAAGAGAAGTTTATGACAATATGCATAAAAGATAATAGTTAACCCTAGACTTGAAGAGGTTAAGATTGTAATGATTGAGAAAACATCTTCTTGGGAGTCTGTTATACAAAGCAGCAGTTATTGGGAAGAAGCTTAATCAATAGAACGTCTTACTAATGGAATATGAAGGGATGAGGGATTATTGATTCCAGTATATGTGGCATGTTGGGTCTTAGCTGTGAAGGTTGGAACTGTTAGATTTTCTTTCTTGTCAACCAGTGACTGAACCGAGGGTAGGGTTTTGCTGCCCTTATCCAGGGAGTATTTCAAAAACAAGTTGTACTATCTAAATTGAGGCTGTAGTCCAAGCTGAACTTTGATTTATTTTTCAATATCAGGTTTTGTGACACTGAGGCTGTGAGGTAGTTAAACATTAATTCTCAGTAGAAAAAGAGTTAAGCCCAAAATGAAATATAAACTGGAAGAGAGAGAGAGATAGAAAGAGAGAATGGAAGACATTTTACCTGGTAATGTAGAAGTGAAGAAAGGGCAATTTGGGTTGCCTCACCCCTATGAATTGGAATTATGCACTGAGAGTTTATTTTTATCTATATCACAAACTGGTATGCAGGTAAAGCAAATTGAGAAATGCCTTTATATCTTTCTTGTAAAATCAGAAAAACACATGTCACTGGCAAAAAGGGAAGCAGATAGTGAATCATATTTTCATTAGCGAAAACGAATTGAGAAATGAAAACAGAGAATGAGCCTGCTGAGATGATCTGGTTTGTGTTTTTGTTGGAAAGTTTGGTCCAGTAAATGAGCCAGAGAATTGAAATTAATGAGGAGAATAAACCACACTCTTTCTCCTACGCACTTTAAAAATTATATTGTCACAAAGACAGTTATGCCAGCCCTGAGAAGTGAGCAGAATTACAATACCAGGAAGGAAGAATCCTTCAGACACTACGCCAGTTTGGTTGGTTAGGTTTTATGGCATATCAACCATTGTGGGTCATTTAATGCCAAATTAAGGTGCAAAAATTATATCGTTTTTTGACGTTAAAAAAAAGGTCAAAAAACGATATTATTTTTGCACCAACCTAATATATATATATACACACACACAAACATACCTATACATATATTAAATATACAGTACTATCAAACATATAGCTGGCAACATTATTTTTTTCAAAAACACATAGCTGGCAACATCATTTTTTCCAAAAAAACGTATAGCTGGCAACATTGTTTCAAAAACATATAGCTGGCAATAATAATTTTTCCAAAAAACGTATAGCTGGCAACACTGTTGTTTCCAAAAAATGTATAGCTGGCAACATTATTTTTTCCACAAAACGTATAGCTGGCAACATTATTGTTTCAAAAACGTATAGCTGGCAACATTATTGTTTCAAAAACGTATAGCTGGCAACATTATTTTTCTGAAAACATTATCTGAGACCTTGTTGTTGGACGTAGTTTATCGTCATACCCAGGATGTGGGTAAGATCTGGAAAAACTAGGAGTTCACTATTTGCCCATAGCTGGAACCTTAACAGGTGCTACCACTCTGGGTTAAGGTGGACCTGGGAACACCAGCAATTAAGAGGTGGTTCCACGCTCCTCAAAACCTCCTGATCAGAGGCCTTGCTGTTGGATGCAGTTTAACGTCATACCCAGGACATATGCCAGTTTGGGGCCAAAGTGCATATAAGCAGATGACTTTGGGGAGCTCAGAGACTTTGGGCTGAGAACCCACATCAAGTTCCTCTGAAATCCACATTAGTTGCCACCAGATTTCCTGATTCGAAGACCTTGAATTCAACTCCTCCAGAAGTTTAGACAAGGTACTATACAGATTGATGTGGGAAGGGTTAATTTTTGTTATACCAAGAGCTATATAAACCAACTGAAGATTGACCCCCACAAATCTCTTGTTTTATTTTTTGTCATGAAGATATTTTTTTCCTTAATATGACACCTGCCATGGCTTGAACCAGCACTGCAAGACAACAAACTTGGATTTTCCACTGCTCTGAGATCAAAAATACAGTGTGGATAGAGTTGGTGCGGCCAGCAACCAACAACCAGTTTGGACCAGCATCAGCATTGACCAGCAGAGCATTAGCTTGTGGTTAAAATGTTGTTCTAACACCCTGAGGACT
Source organism: Acanthosepion lycidas (assembly GCA_963932145.1). Taxonomy (NCBI): domain Eukaryota; kingdom Metazoa; phylum Mollusca; class Cephalopoda; order Sepiida; family Sepiidae; genus Acanthosepion; species Acanthosepion lycidas. The sequence goes on along the minus strand of OZ010615.1, from coordinate 47,063,617 downwards.
GGCCCACTAAAACGTGGTTACACAGTGGGGGTAGACGGCAGTGAAAGGTGTTATAGTTTTAATTTAATACAAGTTCACAGCAATCCTTTTTATCTTTTAACACTACATTATTTTTTCCACTTCCCATTATATTATTCTGATTAAAATCTCTGGTAGATATTGTCACAGTTGAAAGATTCACCCGAATCAGTTGTTAATCTGACACAGGTGGTAGGGCTACCATCTTGGTAGCCAACCATATGGTGTCTTGGCCTGCCAGTATGGATGGAGTGGTACAGGTGAAGTTGAGCTGGTGTGATTGGTAGTTTGGCTGGCAGGTTGATGCCATTGGCCAGAGTATGGCAACCATCATGTCAAACAGCTTCAAGCCTCCCACATCCATGTCTTCAAGTTCTGCTTCCCCAAGACTATCAAGAGGGTGCACTGGTCTCATCTTGTATCCAATGAGGAATTCTGCTGCAGGACCAGTCAGCCAAGCATACTCCACAACACTGCACAGCACCATGTTCGCTGGCTCTGTGATGACCTGATGACCACCCCTACCAGAGTCATCTACCAGTCATCTACCTGCCATCTACAAATTGGAGACAGATATGCAGCAGATCATGTAGCAACTGGAAGTACATCATCCACCAGGACCGCTAGCAGGTTAATCTGATGCCAAAGGATGTTCCAATGCTCTGTCATGATTGTAAGAGCTGGAGCGACAAGGTGACTCTCATGGGATCAATGCCTTCATGGTAGCTTTAGCACTAAATTAGAAGAATTATTTTGCTAATTTATATGCAGAAGCAAGATTTTGTTTCTGAAAGTCACAAGACTACACAATAAGATAATAAAATATATATAAAATGCCATAGTATACATTTGGTTGGGTGTTAGTAAAGTGGGTTCTGTTCTTTATATTTGATTGGTTTGTATGTAGAGTTTTTTTTAAAGTCTTGGCTGGAAATATTAATAGTAATCAAGAGCTTTATAATTGTTCCAACACAGGCATCTTGTACCTCAAGAGCACTTGTACATATAATTACAATGTCCTTAAAATATAAGCTGATCCAAATTGCTTTAGCAAAACACTTTCAATGAAAGATATTACTCAATTATATAGTCTGAAGATTTAGATGAAACAAAAAGAAAACATTTAATCACCTCATTCATGTAAGATTAAGAATTAATATCATTATATAGAAAACAAGATTTTACATTAAATTATGAGTAAACATTTTACATTAAATTATTTTTTACTCTTGAAGATGATCTTAGAAAAAGTTGAAAGTGCTTGGGTTAAAAACAAAAAACAAAACAATGGTGTGTTTCTTGAATTACATTTCAACATCATGAAACTGATTAGACAACTGAAAAGAATCAGTAGACAAAATATGTTTATATTATTCAATGAAACACACACACACACATATATATATATATATATATATATATATAAAATCATGAAAAAGTTATATGGTCAGAGTTGAATTCGATCAGAACACAGTAGTATGAAAAAGTGCTCAATATGTATATAAAAAGATAAAAATTTAACATGTAGAGCTTTTAAGTATAAAAAATTAGATCAGCCAATTTTGCTACCTTGGTTTCAACCTTTTAGGGTCTACAGGCAATGAACTGTGATCAAATATGGATTAAAATCTGACAGAATGATATGATAAAATGAAATATGGAGATGAAAAGAAAATTCTGGTATTTTTTATTTTGTTGTTTTTCATTCGTTAAATACAAAAATAAAAAATACCAACATTTTCTTTTCTCCTCCATATTTCATTTTCTGATGAAGGTTTAATAAAAGCGAAACATGTTAAATTTATAAAGGTTTCCTATTGTATTATATATACAGGGTGCAATGGGTAAATTGTCACCATTTTATCTTTTTAATTTTGCGCATGCAGGTAGTTTGGGATTTTGTCAACTACATAGTAGGACCAGTTGGGCACCATCTGTGAGAAAAAGAGCATCATGGTTCAATTCACTCTGCCAAAAATTTGGAAACGCCATACTGTACCACTTGGCATTAATGCTGGAATCTCCAACACAAGCATTTCAGAGTGTTTGGATGTCAATCTGAGGAGAGTGCAAAAGATTTGGAAAGAGTTGGAGGAGTCTAATGATGATTACGAAGGTGTTTGGAGTGATCACTAGTGCTGGCGACATTATGCCTCCATTCATCTTCCCACAGGTCCTCAGACTCAATATGGAGGTCTACATCAAGTGCCTTGAGGAAGTAGTGCTGCCATGGGTCAAGAGGATGACTGGCAGCAGCAATCTGCACCATGCCACACAAGCAGGAAAAGACAGTCATGGCTGTCAGACAATTTCTGCAACCACATCACCCCTTACTCCCCAGACTGCAACCCCCTTGATTATTATGTGTGGAGTGCAGTTGAGCGAGAGAACAACAAAACTCCTTGTAATACTAAACATAAATTGAAGGTTTATGGCAGTATTCACTAACTTAAACAAAGAGACTGTCCAGAAAAGTTGCAGGAGATTCTGAAGCCAATGGTGATTTTATTGAATAAATTTACTCTTTAGTATTTCAAGATATTTTTGTATAATTTTGGTAAATATATCTGTTAAAATGAGATGTGTTATTTTAATTTTTACGTAATTTAGATGACAATTTAACCATGTGTGTATATATATATATATATATATATATATATGGTACAACCTTGAAGAGAAAGGACAAAATATTGCATGTGTAATTTACTATTTTGCTCCAAGTTAATATTCATAATGAGAAATACAGAATCGCAAAGGTGACAAGATAAGGAAAAAGTGAGTAATTTTACAGATGGTTCTAATTATTCATAATTAACCTCTTTATTTCTTTTCTTTATGCCAACTCTAAAGAAACCAAAGTTAAATGATTAGCAGATTATCCAATCATACATCAATAAAAAGACAGTAAATCATGAGGATGTTGGTCATACAGAACAGCAAAAAAAAACAAAAAAACTTATCACCTCTTTATATGAACCATTTTCTAACATCTATTATAATCTATTGTTAATGTTAGATAAGTGACCAAGAACAATGATAGAACATTGAATTGGAAGCCACAATCTTTGTAGTTCAACATGGAGTTATGAAGAAGAAAAAGTTTACTTTTTTCTTTTCTAATTACGAATTTGTAGAAAGTTGGTATCTCGACTTCAGTCACTTTCCCACTGATGTGACGTGGCTTCCCTCTGTCTTTTCTACAAATATTTTCATGGCAACCAGCTCCGACATGCTTTTTCATCTGTGTTCCAACTACATTAACTTAAGCATGCTACTAGACTGGCAACTAGGTCCTACCCTTTTACTGTTTAAATAGTTAAATGTAAGTGCCACTTCTATTCCAACAGTTTCTTTTCTTGCATTTCCTGCCTGTGGAACACCCTTCTGTTTACCTGCTTTGTTGACAACTACAATCTTCAAAAATTTAAATGCAACATTAATCGCCACTTTCTATGTCAAATCCTGTTTATCTTTTATTTTTTCCTCAATCCCCCCCTATACTCAGTCTTTTTTCTCAATGTAACCCCCAATGTACTAGTGGCATTTCCACCTTGTAAAATGATTAAAAAAAAAAAAAAAAAAAAAAAAAACTAAATAAATAAAAAATAACAGATACTATTTCTTTCCATGTTGACAAAAACTTATTTTATAACCTGTAATGTGGACTAAGTATTAGGTTGGTGCAAAAATAATGACGTAATAATGTCATTTTTTGACGTTAAAAATACGTCAAAAAACGACATTATTACGTCATTATTTTTGCACCAACCTAATATAAACTACAAGACAGAATGCATGGTTATCATCAAAATGCAAATTACAAATCGGGGAACCTAAAATCAAACAAATACAGAAATTTAAATATCTGGGAAGTTTTCTGGCAAAGGACGGAAAGTGCAACAGAGATTTGAAGATGTATTGAGATGAACAAAAGCTAAGCAGAGTATTAAAAGGCAAAAAAATTTTGTTTGAAATAAAGAAAAGAGTATTGAATTGTTATGTGATATCTGTCCTCTTGCATGGCAGTAAATGCTGGACAATCTCCACAAAGATAAAGAAGACTTGAAGACAGAGAAATGTGGATACACAGAAAGATGCTGAGGATATCGTGAACTAAAAATGTGAGCAATGACAAGGTTTTGGAGAAAATGGAAGCAAAAAGGAAATTTATACTTAACATGAGTTTTAAAAGAAAGCAAATGCCTTATTTTAATTTGAATTCTTTTTTATTTAGTTTATATATTTCATTTTCATTTTTTTTTTCTTCTCAGACTTACTACATAACAACACTGTTGAGTTGGGTTGATGGATTTTATGACATCTCAACTCTTATTGGGTTATTTAATGTTGAAATCATTTTTTATTATATTTGATCCTATAGGTACACATTGCTTGAGTGTATACTTGAGTCTGTAGGTATACATTGCTTGTGTTTATACTTTAATCTGTAGGTAAACATGAGGTGTGCTTATATTTGAGATTACAAGTATTACCTAGAAGGTGGGCCCTTTTTTTGGAGAATGTTTACCCCTCAACAGCAGTGTAATAATTAAGAGCCAGATATTTATTTTTTTTGTTTAACTAAGGTTCACTCTATACAAGGCCCAAGGTTTACCGAAGACAATTTCTGTGTGAGTGATAAGAGTAAGAAATGCACTTCATGCAGATATGTGAGAAAAAGAATGATTAACCCTTGAAAAAGCCAAGATTGTAGTTGTTGACAAAGCATCTTTCAAGGATTCTGTCCATCAAAGTAATAGTTCTTGGAAAGAAGTTATCTGAGTGGAATTTACTCCTTAAGGAATAAAAAGAGAATGAGGGCCGTTCACCTCAAAGAATGTGGTGTAGCAGATTTTAGCTGGGAGGGTTAGAGTTGGGGGAACTAAAGAATGTGGCTTATCTGAGCATTTTCCATGGAAATAGTGATAGAGTAGCAAGAATAATTGCAACATTTTGTCTGTAGAAAAGAGTTTATATGATGGAAAGCAATTCATCACCTACAAGGTCACATAGATATTTGTGGTCTCTATTAAGACTGGAAATTGAAGACTTAATCTTAAGTCCCAATAGGCATTCAAAGCAAGGGGCTTCCTTGAGAGAACAACTGTTCACTGTAGTAGACAGAAACTCAGGGGTTGGTTGGTGATGATAGAATGTTACAAGTTTGGTTTTTGAGATATTGAATGTAACCAGCCAGTTTTTCTCCCACTGATCTATTAAAGCTTGGTCAGAGGAGTGATCAGCTGTCAGGCTCTGGTCATCTAAATTTGGGGAGGTGCATCCATATACCATGTGTTAAGTTATCAAATAGTTTAAATATATATTTACTACCCAGCACAAGTATTGAACTGATAGCCTTCAGCTAATGTAAACTTGTTCTTTAATAAATTGACCTGTTTCACCTGCAGCTAAAATAGGTTCTGCTCATTGAGTTCAATATGAACTTATGGTTTTTTTTCCACTGGGGAGATACAAAAATCTATTTACCTGATGAAGTTATATCAGATTAAATCAACACCATGTTATCATCTGTATAGATATTCAAAAGAGATCAAAGTATACTCTTAAGCAGATCATTAATATAATGCAGGAATAAGATTGGGTGAGACGCAAACCTTGGGCGATGCCTGCATTGATCTCAGGGCTTTGGATGACTGGTTATTAACAAATTACATTCATGAACCTACCTGTTAGGAAGGACTTTGTAATTGAGAAAACCTTTTCTGTGATTCCATAGCTGGAGAACGTTTATAGCAAACCCTATGTCGCAGCCTCTCAAAGGCCTTTTATATATCTACTGTGCTCATCCTTGTGATGTGTCTATTATCAAATGCCTCGCTGATTCTGTGGGTAAAGAATACAATCAAAAGAACAGTCATACTCTTGCAAGTACTGTCATGGACAATGGTTGCTTGTAAAGATGAAAGAACAAGATAGAGAAGAAGATAGAACTTGGTAAGTATTTTGATACATACCATGTGCAAAATATCCTACAACATAATTTATTTACATTATTTACATGCAAACTATTGTTTGTGTCTTTGTTGTTGTTTCATGATACTTTGGCTGCTGTGGCCTCCTACCATAATCAAGTGCCTATTGACCTGGGTAACTTACAGAGAACTTTGAACTAAACCCCTTATCCAATCTACAGTGGGTATATTGTTCTTATTTTGCTGCCCATGTCTAGGAACATCTCATCTAGTTCTTATTTGGTTATGCTCAGGCCCAGAAATACTAGTGGATTCAAGCATTGATTCATGAATTTGGTTGTATAGTCAGCTCGGGCAATGTGTACTTGTATGTGGAAGTGGGACAAGCAATAACTGTTCTCAGTTCTTTGGTAGATCGTCTGGATAAACAGGCACATGATAGTGGCCAGAGGACACAGCCTCTGATGAGTTGTTATAAAAACAAAAAAATTGAAGACAATAGTCCATTTGCAAATAATGCAAATAATAGTAATTCCTCAACCTACAAATTCAGACAGAATATATAATTTCCTCACATTTTAAAGTTCATGGTGAAATAAAGTTAAAAAACAAATTCTGTGTATAAAATACTGAATTCTTTTATTTAAAACAAAGCACATAAAAAATACAGGAGGCTCCCCAAATTAGGATCAGTTCAATTTTTTTTGTTGTTAATAATGCTAATAACAATAATAATAATAAAATAATGCAAATAGCACAACTAAATCACCAACATTTGGGGTGATCACAAAGGTCAACCCAACTAGATTGCAAAGAAAAGGCCTTGCTCTGGGAGAACTTTTGAACTGATCACTGTTAACTCCTGTGCCAGGAAAGTAGATACATTTTTTTTTGGGGGAGCAAAAAGCAATAGAAAGAAGTAGTAGCAATGTAACTTGGAATTTCTTGAAAAGTAGTTTTTGTAGAAGGGAACTGAGAGCTCTATAATAGCAGTTCAAGATCAGGATATTAGTAAAAATAATAAGAAAGCATGTCCACAAAGAAGAGATCTCACCACTTTGCAGAATATGTAAGAAATTTGATTAAACTATAACACACACTGAGTTTAGCTCAGAATGAATATAAATCATTTGTTGGAAGTTGTATGAGAATTGGGATTTTCAGCAAGAAAAAGGGATGGTGCAAATATAAATCTGAGAAACATACAAGATTTTGTGGGATTTTCCAATACAAGAACTTTGAGCACAACAAACCAAGCATATTAGTGGAAAATAAAATAGAAAAAAAAAGAAAGATTAAACATTGATCCATTGAGACCTTTTCATACAAGGATAGAGCAAAATGAAGAAGAGAAAATATCCAATTATGACCCATTAAGATCTTAGCTGAGAAAATACTGATAATAATATCTATAATATAATAAAAATATTTTATTCATCATTCTGCCTTGCTTTCTGGTGTTGATGTTGCTTAAGGAAAATTCAAACAAAAACTATATTTATTCACAAAAGTTATTTCAACTCTTTCATTTGATAATAGCTAATTGCTGTTGGAAGTATTTGTACATTGCTTCAGTGATATTTTCTTTCACAAATAAATCTTGATTTATTCATGCTTTAGCACTACTAGTCTTTTTCAAGTTTTGCCACTCAGTCGAAACAATTTACATTACTGCTGCTCACCAAGTAGGCAATTTCTTATTATAGAAATTACAGTGTAGTATTTTGAAGCTATAAAATTTAAGATGGCAGCAAAAAGTAGCAGATATTTAAGCATAGAAGAATTTCTTTAACAAATAAAATAAGATCAGATCTAACTTTAGATGTCCATATTATGTATATTTGTTAAAAGCCATAGATAAGCTTAAACCTCTGCAGAGAGAAAAATGGAATCATCAAGTTTATAAAGTACAGTTACAGTCGTGTCACCCATTGTGCAGTGGTTGAACTTTGAAATTGGATATTCAAAAACTGAATTAGAAACTAGTTTCTTTGTATTTCTGAAAGTTTGACACATTGAATGTTTATAAGGTAGGTGAATGCCTGCATGATTTAACAACTGATTAATCAGTGATGCTTTAAGATTCTGAAATTAAGTATTTTCATTATTATATATTATATACCTGATGAAAGGTGTCAAAACTAATAACCCAATTTGTGCAGCCATGTGAAGTGGAATGATTTTCTGAAAATGCTAGAGATACAATGGAGTTCAACTAGCAAAAGAAAATTATCACCATTTTATATTTCTAATTTTGCACATGCAAGTTGTTTATTTTCAATTTTGTCAACTGCACAGTATAATAGGATTAGTTGGACACCATCTACAAGAAAAGACCACCATGACACAATTCATTCCGGCAAAAAATTCAAAATGGCATCCTATACTGGTTGGCATTCATGCTGGAAGTTCCAATACAAACATTTGAAAGTCTTTGGGTGTCAATCTGAGAAGTGTGCAGAGGATTCAGAAAGCGTTTAATGGTGATTACAAAGGTGTTTGGAGTGATCACAAGTGACGGTGACATTATGCCCCCATTTATCATCTCACAGGGACTCAGATTCAACATGGAGGCCTACATCAAGTGCTGAGAGGAAGTTGTGCTGCCCTGGGTCAGAGAGTGGCTGCTGGAAGACCCTATGTCTGTGTTATATTTTCGTAAAAAAAAAAAAAAAGAAAAAGAAAAAAAGGAAACTAGCTTTCTTGTTCACGTGACTTTTCACACGTTCCCTTTCCTCTTTAAAAGCTGCGTTCTCCTTCCTTTTCATTCTGAATTCTTTCCTTTGTTGATTACTGACTGCTGTGAATTAAGTTCAGTAAAGCCTTAAGAAAAGGTTATTCTATCCTTGCTTTCTTCTCTTTACTATGTAACAATTCTATTCTAGCTTTCTTCTCTGTACTACGTAACAGTCTGGCAACAGGACTCTGCACCAGGCCACACAAACAGGAGAACCCAGTTATGGCTGTCAGACAATTTCTGTGACCACATCACGCTTTACATCTGTCCACCCAACTCCCTAGACTGCAACTCCCTTGATTATTATGTGTGGGGGTGCAGCTGAGCAAGAGACCAACAAAACTCATTGTAACACCAAAGATGAAATGAAGGTAAGGATTATGGCGGCATTCACCAACTCAGAAGAGTTGCAGGAGATTCCGTAGTCATCTGGAGCCTGTGGTTAAAGCCAATGGAAATTTTATTGAATAAATTTACTCTTTGGTATTTCAAAATATTTTTGTATAATTTTGGTAAATATATCTGTTAAAATGAGTTATCAATGTTATTTTCATTTTTGCATAATTTAGACAATTCATCAATCACACTCTGTATATATCCTGCCAGAGGGTACATTTTGTTTATTAAGTCTTTCAATTGTGCAGACCAAGTGATGTAATTCACATGGTTTAAATAAAAAACAATAACAACAACAAAGTGTCTACTCAAACATGAGTATCCACAAAATAATGTTTAATGTCATAGAAAATAAACTTTAATAAAAAAAATAAAAAAAATAAAAAAAAATTGATTCTTTAGAAATTATTTTGCCTACATTTTAGATACAGGAAAAATAACAGATATGAGTTTTCAAGATCTGAATGATTGGATGTGCATTCTTCAAAAGGATTGGTTGAGTGATTTTCTTTTGAGGCACATCAACCTCTTATTTAATGCTGAAATCTAAAAACTTTTGAACACAATTTTATGACTTCAACTAAATATACACTATAAATAGGTATTGTTGGTAATTTTTATTTTTATATAAAAAAGTATTTTTATATTTTCATACTGTTTGTTTTTTATTTGGGAGTTTACTATTTGCCCATAGCTGGGACCCTAAAAGGTGCTACCATACCGAGTCAGGATGGGCCTGGAAACAACATCAATTAAGAGGTGGTTTCACACTCCTCAAAACCTCCCAATCAGAGGCTTTGCTGCTAGGTGTAGTTTATCATCATACCCAGAACTATATAAATTAGGATGATACTAGTTGCATAAAATATTATTATGAAATAGATATTTTTATATTTGCCTACAGCTGGAAACCTAACAGATGCTACCACCCTGTTCAGAGTAGACCTGGGAACAATAGCAATTAAAATCTTCAAAAGAGTAATCAAAGTTTGATGGGTTATTACATTGTGGCTGAGTGGTCTAATGCTCAATTAGACAATGATTTCTCTTACAAAAAGTAGCATAGAATTGAACCCTGCTGGAGAGCACATTTTCTATATGAAGTCCCTAGAATGTGCAGGTTGATAGATGTTATTTGTACTGTTTAAAAAAAAAAACATAACAATTGGAATAGCAGGATATATATATATATATATATCTATATATAGGCTCCTGAAAAATTGATTTCAGTTGAGCTCTCTGAGGAAAGAGGTGTGGGTTTGTAAACAGTGACTATTATAGCTGATATAGCAAGACTCTTCGGCAAAAGCGAATTGAGTCACTGTTGGTCACTGTGTGTGTTTATCTAAAAATAAATACGCTAAAATTCACCTTCATCCCTGCCGTGGGCCGACGGCTTAGTGGTAGAATCTCTGACTGACACCAATTCAGTCAGGTTTCGATCCTAGCTAGAGGCAACCGGATATCTAGCTACACTGAAGAGCTGTGAAACAGCGAAACTGTCTGTGGATGACTTATATATATATATATATATATATATATATATATATATATGAAAAACAAAAGGAAAATTTATCTTATGTTTCATCCTCTGATGGGCTTTATCAAGTCAAATGTAAGGACTGATAAAGTCCATCAAAATATGTTGGCTAAGATAAGTTTTCCTTTTACAGATATATTTTTAGTTATATTTAAAATTTTATGTGTGTGTGTGTGTAAAATTTCAGATAGAATACATCTATAAAAAGACAATAGGAATAAGACAAAAGGAAAACTAATCTTACCCAACATATTTCATCTTCTGAGTAGATTTAGACATTTCATTATATCAGGAATAATCAGAGCCAAACATAAACTAGCCAACAAACTAACCAAAATTATAACTCCATTTCTTGGTACAATTAGCTCCTTGAATATAGAAACTCTGGTAATCTTTCAAATAAATTAAAAACAAACATCAAAAACAAATGTATGACTACTTTAGATATATAAATTCTTTATACACAAATGTTCCTGTAAAGAAATATCTAAATTTACTAAAATACACTTAACTAAAACAATAAAATTACCTATTTGTACACATAATACCATAAAAATGTACCATTTAATCAATAATCAATGTTTTCTCATCTGAGTCTAACAACACTTTACCCTTCCTAAATATGCTGCAGAGAAGTAATAACGAACTTCAGTTTAAGGTTTACAGAAAACCCGCCAACATGAATTACCTCATTACTTTGTATTCCCACCACTGTAACAAGATTAGATCTGAAATAATTATAGGATTCTACTTAAGAGCAGTAAAATCTGTAACCCCCAATACTTACCCAAAGAAGAAATATACATAGAAAACACTTTCAAAACCACCAATATCCTTATTATTTCATCCACAATACTAAAAGAAAGTTGTACAAAATATACAACCACAAAAAAGAAAACAACATAATTAACAATAACAATGACAATAAACTAGATAAAAACAGATAAAAAAAATACCTACAAACTCTGTAACATTCACTATCCAAAACAATTTATCCAATCTTAACATCAAAATAATTACAACCACATCCAAAACTATTATGGATAGGATCAGAACAAAAAATACCCATAACAATAACAATTCTGAATAAACTGTCAAGACTACTTCTCATAACAAAGTGGGGAAATTTGCATAAATTTAAAAAACACATATATAAACACAAAAGGGATCTTATACAAATGCATTAGTTATACATAGAAATAAATTCAAACACAACTTTGACCTAAAGAATGCCACAAAGACTATTAAAAGAGAAAGTAACTTAGGCATTAAATTTTCAAGAGTGCTGTTGTTGAATCTTATCAAAATATAAATCAGCACCCTGGATTTTTTCAAATATCTCCTTTCTTCAAAGAATTACTCTTTTCCCAAGCCAACATAGATGACTACAAAAATGTTAAATAAATCAGAAAACAGTTAAATTCATAAATTGCTGTTATTTAAAATATATAACAAACAAATTAATCCAAAACTAAAATAATCTAATATTAATTTGCATATATATATATATAAAAAAAAAAAATTTCAAGAAAATCTTTTACTCACTTTCAGTTATTAGACAACAAATTATGACTCTTATCATCCTCCACAACTTACATAGCCTTTCCAGCTATTATGATAAATATTTATGAGCATTTCTTAAATTTTAAAATTTAAAAAAAAAAAATCATTTTTTTCTCTTGCCTATAGATACTTGTTATAAAATGAGATCCTTGCATTTGCCTTGATAAAGTCCTTTGCAGGATGAAATGTGTCAGCTAAGTTTTCCTTTTGTTTATATATGTGTGTGTGCAAATATATAGAAAAATAGGAAAGAACATGTTACGTAAATAATCTGAAGTTCTTTAGTATTTTTTTTATTTTTAAAAAACAGTGCTCAATACAAAAGTAGAGCCTAAATTATAATTATAATTATTTTCTTACAAATATGATTCTTTCATTACATAAGAGTTATGTTTCAAAAACAAGAGCCAAAAGCTCTGTTTCATTCTCAAGCGAAATTTTTTCAAATAACTAATCTTGAAGTTTACGCATCTTTATAAGCATATTCATTCATAGAATTACTATAGAAACGACTGAAGTGACCAGTCCAATAGGGGGCGTAAGAGAACAATTTGTATCAACATATCAGTCACCTTCAGAAAGCGGCCAAGCTGAGGCAGGGCTGGGGTGTTCATTTCAAAGCAAATGATGATATTCCTATATGCAAATTGTTTAGTCCCTCTTAGCAACAGATTGGCACCGTTGTAAGCCGTCAAGTGTCTAAAGATTTTTTTTTTTTTTTCTAAAAGGGCTGTTCATACATAAATGCATCACACTGAACTACAATTTGTTTTTTGACAACTTCATAAAGGTTTTTTTATCTTGTGATTGGGAACCCTTTTAAACCCTTTATTAGAACATGAAATTTTAAAAAAATTTTTATGCTAATTATTTAATGCGAAAATTTGTTGATGTCAGCAAAAATATATATATATATATATATATATATTTGATGTTAAATATTTTTAAGATATTGGTAATAGAGAACTCTCATTCATAACCCTGATCATTTTCAAGATAGTAAATTTAGTATAGTCTATAGATGTTTCTGTAGATATGCATCATGCTTCTTTGGTGCTATTCAATAGTCAGGTGAGTTTTTTGAGACTCCGACTAATGGTTATATATTGGTGCCTGTAGATGTATTCCTGGTTGTTATTTTTACCCTTCCATTTTGGTTTTGCATTTCATGTTTATTTATTCTATAAGCATTGAGAACTGTTGGTTTTTGTTAAGGTACATGTAATGTATTTTTTTCTTTCTTTAATTTCTGTCTTTTTAGGCTTTGTATTGGCATGCTTTATTTTTGGTACCTTCACAATTCTTAGTTTATTCCACGTGTGTGTGTGCACATATATACATACACACTGACCCACACAAGAAATAAGAAGTGCCAATCTGTACATAAATAAACACATTATCATATAAAGCATTAACTTCACAACCGTGTGTATTCGCATTTTCTTCTCACAACATTAACAAGAAATTTTAGATGAAAATCTAATTTAAGTCTCATAATGAAAAGCCTTTAAGGTTGTATAATTTAACAGTGAAAATAAATATGAAGCCAAAACAAATTAATATCTTTGACACAACAGATGAATAGATAATTCAATGAGATTAACAAGGTTTTAAAATAAAGGTCTAATTTAGGTTTACATATCTATAGCTTTGGAAGAAAATCTTTTATAAATTAATATAAAAAATAGATATAGAAACAATTTTATCTTTGTATTCCAGATGGCAGTCAAAATTGTGTGGCTAAGTCATGAAACCAATCTTTATTACTAATAGACACAGAGCAAAGTATTTGATAAGAATTATTCCAAATAAAAAACTTAAGTAAAAGATGAGGAAATTCTTTGAGGAGGAGATTAAAACTTAACAGCTTCATTTAAAGCAAAATATTCAAAATAAAAAAAAAAGGAAAAAAAAAGATTCCTCTCGGGAGAGCAGTATTATACATATTTCAATGATGTCCCCTTATTTGATCGATGACTTTCACTGCATTTCATGTCATATAAGATATACTTTTACCAAAAATTAGCCAAAATAAAAGAAAAAAATTACCATTTTATATGTGAAGTTGAGTCCTCCCAGAGGCTAATTTTATCCTCAACACTCATTACTGTAGATTATAATTTAACCTCAGACAGTCACCTTTTTAGATTGACCCCATAATAATATTATTTATATTACTAGTCAGACACCTATCCTACTAACAGAGAAAAGTAAGTTATAATGTTTTATTACTAATAAAAAATAATTTAACAACAGACTAAACAACTTTGTAATGTTTTTATTAATTATAATAAAAATTAATTAAATCTAATTTAAGACTGTTTTTGTGTCCAAACAGGATTTTGCTGGCTGGGTGCTAAGGGCCACATGGCTGTCCAAACATTGCATATTCCAATTGACGAAGAGGAAAATTAACAAAAAATTTCAAAGGTCTAGTATTTTATAAAGAGATCAACAATCAAAACCCCAGGTCTACCATATTTTCTTGTGTATAATATGATTCCATGTTTTAGAAACTAAAAACAGAATAAATTACAAGCATGAATATAATATGACCCCATAGTTCAGTCATCTCCATGTAATTTTTTTTTTTTTAAAGTTGTATCATATTATCTGTTAAGGTCTCAATGTCATATCCATATAAATTATTGTGATATTTTGTGATTTAAAATTACAAGTACCAATGTACATTATTTATAGTGATATAATTATGTTGGGGTTGTTTACATATCTATTTTGCATAATTTAATAACTGTTTTCAAACTGGATACTTTGTTTCAAAAAACATAGGAATATGAAGCAACAACCTCACTGTATGGGAATCATCACCCCTATTTTCTATGCATTTTGTCTGGGATAAAGGCAAAATATCTGTTCTCTTCTTATTTTAGACGGAAGAAGGTGCTTGCTTCCAGGGATTGCAACTCTGCAGTTACACCTTCCTTATTGCCTTAAGAGAGGTTGGGTTACTGTAATATCGATGCCAGCATAACAGTGGTTGCTGGCAATTTTTGTCCATGACCCATATGCATTTTCATGTGTATGGGCTCCCCATATTAAAAAGACCTTATGTCGTATCCTGCCTGAGTGGGAAGATTGGATGAATCATTGACCCATTTTTCAAACGGAAAAATTTTAAAAAGTACATCATTTATACGATACTTAAGCCTTTTTTCCTTTTTCCTTTTTTTTTTTTTTTTTTTTCCAATTGTTTCACCGCAGCAAGGTGATAATGCCACTAGAATTCGGGGGGGGGGGTAAATTCATTCAACAACATTAATTTCACTTAAATAATTTTTTTCTTCAATTAATATGAAAAAGTTATTTTATTTACATCTCTTTCAAATAAATTTGGTTAAAATGAAATTACAATTTGGTATATTTAAATAATTCTGTAATGTTTTTATTGACAATAATTAAAAATAATTAAAGTTTGTAATAATAATAATAATTCATCAAACTTACTATTTCATGAGCTTATAATCACATCATGTAAAATTCTATCAGGATAACTTGAAACCATGTTTCTTTGGTAACCAGGTAAAAATCATTACACCTTGGCTAAACGGTTTTCACTTGTCTCTTATATTCAACAAGTGTTGCACTTTTAATTTATCTGTGTCACTGTCATTATAGAAAATCTGTGAAGGAAAAAAAAAACATCTGAAGACTGCCATAGGTACCAAGAGCAGTTCTTTCATCAGAAAGAGAAAAAAAGTTGTAGGTGGATGGAATCATGGTACTGCCTGAAAGATGGCAGAGGAAAGTGGAGCAAAATGGCAATGTCATCAATTAAAAAATGCTTTCAGTGTTTAAACTGTTTCAAAATTATTGCCTGTTGGTCCCAATCTTAATTGGGGAATGACTGCAAAATACATTTCTTGATGTAATGGAATAACCTGTCACCCTCATCTGTGACTACATTACAGGTAGTAACTACCTTATAAGTATTAGGTTGGTGCAAAAATAATGACGTAATAATGTTGTTTTTTGACGTACTTTTTAACGTCAAAAACGACATTATTACGTCATTATTTTTGCACCAACCTAATAACTGTAAGTCAACGAACTACAGAGTCTAGCTGGGATCTGCTGAGTACAACTAAGACTTACAAAAGAACTACCGACCTTCCAATAGTAGCACTCACTACTGAATTGACTTGCAATGAGCTTGTGCGTAACTGTTGCCTTTATTCTTATTGTACTGGTTTTTTACAATAAACCTTTACTTATTTTATCCACCATGTTTTCAAGTATATATCCCTATTAGCACAGAATATAACATTCCCCCTCTGCAATTTATTAGAAAAACCAGACAAATGCAAGCTGGGATTTCTTTATAGATAGGCCATTGAATCCTCGTCTGGCTTGTCTTGAAGTCAGAATGCTATGTTCATTAATCCAAATCAGCTCTTGTGTGTCAACCACAATTCTTAGTTTGTGAACTTTTTGCCTTTTCACTATTGCTTTGTTTGCATATACTGTTTGCTTGCTCAATATTACTTTTTGTTCTGTTCTTTTTTTGTTAATAACAAACTTTGTCAATTATGTTTCCTGGGTAGTTCTGCCATTTACATTTAACCATGGCCACTTCCTCTATAAACTCAGAATGAACAGAATATAGAGTTAGATACTGTTTATTATTTTTTTAAAAATCAATTCTCTCCAAGAAAATCAATAATGTCACTAAGACACAAGAGGTGACTATGCATGAAAGAAAATAAGAAAACTTTAGAAGGAACTGGAAATCTAATCCTAAACCGGAAACAAGGGATAAACCTCTACTCCTGTTCAAAAAACCAGGCAGAGGTGTGAACTGGATGATGCAAAGGAAATAACATTCCTAAATTAGCAATATAAATATGTGATATTAATCTGGCAAGGGTCGAAATGAAATACAGAATTAAAAACAAAAGAAAGAAAAAAAAATATTCCAATGTAAATTGATTCCTAATAATGTATGCACATTCATCATTTGCCAACACTTTTAAGATGGCTAACAGCCAAAAACAGCATTAAAAATACCTTTAAGTATTTACAAACAGACATCAAATGGGAGTTGGGGGCTATGTCCAGAATTGTTAGAGACAAACTCCAAAGCATCAAGTGGAGATTTGCGGGGTCCTTAGAGATTGCTCAGAACAGTTTTTAGCACTTTTTAAGTGATGTTTTGCAACAAGATCTTGCCAACTCTAATACAAAAGGCTTTTCCTGATCAAGTGAGGCTTGCCAAATATTTCAATAGATTAAGTGATAATACTGTAATACAAATCGCTTGTGAATAAACTGCTTTTATTCTTATTCTGTTATTTTTATGTATGTTTTTGTACTCTTGTAAAGGATACACATCCAATTCATTTTAATCTGTATTTTACTTGCCATGCAGGAACAATTTACTCACCTAGAGACATCAACACCTATAATGAAAGACGTAAAATCTTTCCAGTTCACAAATTGACTAATAACAATTCAGTATTTTTTTTTAACTGATCATCTCTCTTAAAATTTTCTTTTATGTGCTATGCCCCTTCAGGTTGTGGGCGAAAATGGCTCTCCACAGCTTCCTGTTTTTTGTAGCTCTAAGTAAGGTTTTTTTTTTTTTTTTTGCTATCCGTCCTAACACCTGTCTTACCAACAATTTACACAAACTTGTTAGATTATTCACTGCTTCCCTCTGTCCGTCTTGCCTTCAATATGCCCTGTTAGTGTCAAATTCTCCAAGCCCTCTTTCCTAGTACCCTAGATATTTCAATTTCTTATTCTAAGTTTCTTAGTGTTTCCATTTTCCTTAAAACTTCCTCATTACTTGCATGTTCAGCCCATGGGATTCTCAGCATCCTTCTGTAGAACAACATAGTCTCTTCTTCATCTGTAGGGAGATTGTCCAATATTCACTGCCATATAAGAGAGGACCAATATTACATAACAGTTCAGCACTTTTCCTTTGTTTCTAACAAAATTTTCCTGTCTTTTTTAATACTTTGCTTAGCTTTTAGAAGACATTTTTTGCTATTCCAATGTCCCTTTTGATTTTGGTATCACATTTTCAATCCTAGGAGGAGTATTATTAGACAGGATGATTTCATTGGTAACAAAGAAAAGAGTACTGAACTGCTACGTGACATCTGTCCTCCTTTATGGCAGCGAATGTAGGATGGTCTCCTCAAAGATAAAGAAACTCAAGGCAATGGAGGTATGGTTCTACAGAAGGATGCTAAGGATACCATGGACCGAACATGTGCACAACAATGAGGTTTTGGAGAGGATGCAAACAAGGAGGAAGCTGAAATATCTGAGACACATAATGAGAGGGGGGGGGGCTTGAAGAATTTGATACTCACAGAGTGCATAGAGGGAAAGAGAGACAAAGGAAAGCAATGCGTGACATACTTATCAGGCTTAAGCAAGTGGTTGACAGAACAGGGTTTGGGAGAAGTAGCAAAAGGACAAAATATATTGAGAACTACAAGGGATAGGGAAAAGTAGAGAGCTATGATCGCCTATATGCTGAAGGGACACAGCACATAAAAGAAGAAGACACTTTCTAGATATCTAAATTTTCATACTTTCTCAATTCTGACATTTCCAATTCATAATTTGTATGTTCAGCTGTTCCTTTTGCTGACATACACTCTTGTCTTCTTACAATTGATGTTTAGTCCTTTCTTCTCACTTTCTTTTACTACTTTCTTTTAGAGTTCCTGTTCTTTCCTTTCTATGTCTGCTATTAACAGTGTGATCTGCATATATTAATATAGTAGCTACTAATAAGGAATCATGGTAGGACTTCTAGTTTGTTCCAGATTACCTGCCTTGTAAAGGTTGAATAAGTCTGGGAAGAAGACACACCCTTGTCTTATGATCCTTTCTATTTATGTGTATTTACTGAATTGATTTTCTGTCCATATACAAGCAGTTTGCTCCTAGTTGTTTGACTTCCTTCAATGAAATAGTTTTATTACTATCATCTAAATATCTAGAAAGTTTTTTTTTTTTAACATAGGATGGAAAATATGATGCCAAAATTGAAAGGCACATTGGAATAGCAAAAGATTGTAGCGAAAGAGAAAATCACCTCCCTCAAAAAAGTGTTTGTGTTTTGTGCGTGGTCTGCTGAAGGAGAATTAAAGAAAATAGTTATCAAAAACCTGCTATCAGAGAAACTATGCTAATGTTCTTTCCTCCCTGAATGGTAAGGCCAATCAGAAAAGTTGCTTAATGAATAAAGGCTATTGTTTTTTGCTTACTAGAAGTTCATTTCTGCTGTTGCAAAGGGAAGGTTGGATTTCTGACCCTGTTTTTCATTACTATGTTGCTTGCTGGACTGTTACAACAGATTTTCAATTGAACTTTGTGTTGGCACACAGATTTTTTATTTTTTATTTTGGCTCTGACCCTATTGGTTGATACCCAAACAGTTGTGTTGAATTGGCTACAAGTGTCACAGATGAGAGAGACAGAAGAAACCTATTGCAGGCATTAATTGCTACAATAAGTTTAAAAGTTTTTTTTTCTTTGCTACAAAGATGCCTTTTAAAAGTTATGCAAAGTATTAAAAAAAGGACAATTCTTATTTTAGAAACAAAGAGTGCTGAACTGTTATGTGATCTTACTTCTCCTATATAGCAGTGAATGTTGGCTTTTGTGGAGGTATATTGGGGTAACAGTGGCTCAGATTAAGAAATTGGAGAGATGAGTTGAAATTCAAGTAGAGTTTGGTACATTGACTTACATGCAAATAACCCTGGGAAAGATATGCATCCATCTCTTCTCGCCCGCCATCTATGGGTAAATAACAGGACAGACTGGTCCTATAGATTTGGGTGGCACCCGGCCTAGAAGGAAAGCTCTGAATTAAAAACCATGAATGGTGAGTACAGCTACACCCCTGAACACAATCAATCAGGGAGGAGTTCTTCCAGCAGGAGTGGATTTGGATTTGGTTGCCTGTCACTTCTTACAACTAATTTTTCTTTACCAAAGAAGCTGGTGTTTTTCAGACCTAAAATCCTTAATTTTATTAATTAATAACAGTATCTTTGAATACATGTTGATGGTTTCTTGTGACAATCTGTGTATAATGTGCTCACTATGTGGCATACAAAGAAATGAGAATAGCTGAAGACAATGCCAGAAATCTGAGGAAAGAAAAGCAGCTGCTGATTGCAAGCAACTGAACAGTCATTGAAAGAACCATCAGTGCAACAAATCATGCTAAAACATTTTGTCAATTGTACAGTATAGTCTGCTGCTCTAATTTGCTGTTGTAAATAGAATCATTTATTAAATTGTTCACTATGAAAGATGAGGGCACAATTGTGCAAACAAGAGTATAAAGGAAAAAAAGTGCTTTGTTTAGAAAAGTAAAGAGAGTGGTGATTGTTATGTATTTAATCTGAATAAAAAAAAAAATCACTTTAATTCTGAATCGCATAAAACAATGATCATTCTCTGACAGCTACTGGTACATCTCTGTATTATTATCCATGCCTTTTGTTCCTGTATTCTTAAGAGTTTTTATCTGTGTACTCTTAAAGAAATTCAATATCAAAACTTTAACAACAGCAAGTAAATTGCCATTCCGTAATGGTATTATGGAGCAGCATAACCAAATATTAACAGAGGCATCCTATAAGACTTTATCAGATGTCAACTGTAAACCCTAAGTAGCACTTGCTTGGACAGTAAGTTATTAAGAACTCATGACAAAACAAAGGTGGATTTAGTCCAAACAAATTCGTACTTGGAATTAAATCTAATTTTCCATCAGTTATAAATAATGAACTACCTGTCATGGAGGTTTCATCTTCTGATATTATACATCAAAATCTGAATGCACTACACTCAATGCTAAAGTCTCTTATGCTAGTGGACTTTTGGTTATCCTGTTCAACCTCTTAAATTGGTGCCAATTTCTTGTTCTTACCTTGAATAAAAAATAATCATAGCACCAGACTGACATATGTGACATCAGAATATGCAAGAACTTTCATATTTTTAGAAATATAAATAAAATTATATTGCTGCAGAGTCTCATGAAATATCAGGAGAAATGTTTAAGTGGACAAATGATATGGGTTGCTTCACAAACTAGGCTATGAAATATATGCTCCGGACAATACAGTAAAGCACCCACCTGTTAAAATGTTGCACAAAGCAAACAAAACCTTGACAAAATTAAAATCCAAACCAAGAAAGCTGCTCTTGGATTTTCTAAGGTAACTCTAAAAATAAGAACATTCTTGTATATTCTGATGTCACACATACCAGTCTGGAATACTGATCTTCTCAGGGTGCAATGATTATTTTTTATTCAAACTGTGAACAAGAAAGTGGCACCAATCAGTTGATAATATGTTGAACAGAGTAGCCAAACATCCACTGGCATAAAAGACTTTACCACTGAGTGGGGCATCAGACACTAGATTTTTAATTGTTTCTTTGGTACAAAAGATTTTCAAACTGAACAGAATACCACCAGTTCAATGCTATACAGATAATGCATCAATAATAAATATCTTACAAACCTCAAGCATTTGTCGGTAACAAAAGATTATGAGTAGATATAGCAAAATTAAGAGAGATGGTATTGGAGGAGGAAGCTGAAGTGAACTGGGTGGATGGTAAACTGCATTTGGCTAACTTTAACAGAGAGGGGAGGTACTGCTACACTGAAATTGTCAGAATTAATTGAAATCTCAAAGCTGAGAAATTAAAAATCATTTATTTTTCAAAAAATTTAGAAGAAAGCTATAATGCTGATATTTCAGTTACTCCCATCTTGGGTAAAAGGAGCAATTACCTGCCCTAGGAGGGAGATAGAACTTGATAGAAAAGATGGGCACCATGTGTTGAGTGAACACCAGCTATGGACTGGGACACTCTTGTCTTCATTTCATTTGGAAATTAGGTTTGGATTAATGTACAAAAGAACAAACATTTAAGAGATTTCAGTCTAATTTAAAGTATTTGGTTGGTTACAATTACTGTAATAAATTTAAAATAACATTTCTTGCATTTCACTTTTGAAATACAGTAGTGCCTTGACTTTAATTGAGTTTAATTCATTCCATGATGGAGCTCGTAACTCAAATTACTCGTATGCCAAATCAGTTTTCCCCATTGAAATGAACTGAAATGCAATTAGTCCGTTCTGAACAACCAAAACACTGCAATTTTTTTTTGTTACATGTTTTAAATAAGCAAAATGTACTTATAAATAACAAATATTGTATGAAAACACAATGAAATAGAATGTACTGCAATAAACTGGTTTTATTAAGTATAATGTACAGCATTTACCTTTGAGATCAGATGACAAAGATTCTGATGGAGGGTAAAAGAGAAAGGCTGAACTGAATAACTGAATCTTATTCACTGATTTTTGTCCTTTTTGCCATGCTTTTCTCATTCTCATCTGCAGGAATTTTGATAAAACCCTGTCCAATGAGGTCTGTTTCATGCCCCTTTCAGCATGTTTCTGAAATGAATTAGGCAAGTGTCATTAAATAGTGCCATCACATGTTCTGTTGCAACTTTTTCTGGGTATTTGTTTTGAATAGAATCTGAGAGTTTCTACCACATTTCAAACATTTCCTTCATCTCACCTGTAGAGATAACACCTCCCCTCTCCATTACATCACCTATTTTCTGCAAAACCTCTATGTGTTGCTGCATCTGTAGCTACTTTAGCTCCTTTGTTGTCAGTTTCTCAGATTGTTCCTTGATGAGATCATTGATGTCACTGGCAAGTTCATGTCCAGGCCCATGGACTTGCCAAGGAAGACAATCTCTTCCACCACTACTGCTTCAGGTTCAAGTCTTTCAAAGTCCGTTTCAGACAACCTCAGACCACGCAGAGGTCAAGGTCCTCTTTGTAACACCTTACCAAGCCATATCAATAATTCTGAGGCATATCACGATACTTCAGTGGTTTTTCCAGAAATCTTGACGGGTGAGCTTTGTGCTCTCCATCACCTCAAAGCAGCAATGAAACAGGTGCTTGGCAAAGAGCTTTTTGAAATTAGAAATCACCTGCTGGTCTCTGGGCTGCAGGATAGGAGTGACATTAGGTGGAAGGTAGAGAACCTTTATAATTTAGAACTCTTTGAGGAAGTCATCTTTGAGGTAAGGTGGGTGAGCAGGTGCATTGTCCAGGACAAGTAGGGCTTGTAGTAGCAATAAAAAAAAATCTAAAATTTCGATGTCCCTTCCCACTTTATGTGTATGTGTAATGATATTAATGTAAATATCACTTTAGTCCACTAAAAGACAAAATGCATTACAAAACTTTTTCCCACTTTGTCATAGATTTTTCTTTATATATACAGTACAGTAAAGAATTTGAGGCCACTCCTGGTAATTTTTTAAACTGGTCCCAAAAGTAGTTGTTTTGTACTTTAAATAAGAGAAAATTATTGTACATGGTTTAAAAAAGTAAGACGTTATCTTTATTAGAAATTTTATTATAACAAAAAGGAAAAAAGCATTTTATGATTAAATTTTGCTCTCATCAAAATATCTTCCTTCAGCCTTGATTACTGCAGCACAAATTTTTGATATTAGTTGCAAAAGTTTCTTAAAGTATAAGTTTGATAATTGATTCCATTCTTTTTCAATGACTCTAAAAGCTCTTTCATTCTTTGGATGGAAATGTTTCATTTTTCTGACAAGTTCACCCATATTAATTCTGGGGGTGGCTTCAAACTTTTCAACTGTAGTGTCTGTGTGTGTGTGTATGTGTATATATATATATATATATATATTGTGTGGTTAAAGGAATTGACACTGCATGGTGAAAGTCAATTTCATGCTTCAATTTGATCTTCAGACCAAATGTGAATAATCGAATGACAAAATGTAAAAAAAAAAAAAAAACTCGTAAGTAATTCATTTCTTCCACAGAAGTAAAATCTTTAGGCTAATAATGATTTTATTGAGTGAGACAATCTATCTATCTATCGATATATATATATATATATATATATATATATATATATATATATATATGACACCCCCACACCTGCCCCACCCCCACAGCATTTATATGTGTAAGATCGATTCCATTGATAAAATCATTATTAGAAGAGATTTCTTTTGGGATGAAATGCATTACTTAGGAGTTTTTTTTTTATCATTCAATTACCCACTTATTAGTTTGCTTTGAGCATTATATATATATATATATATATATATATATATATATATATATATATATATATATATATTTATTTATTTATTTATGTATGCATGTACTTTTAAGTGGTAGAAAACAAACTTAGATCAATAGAAAGAACAATGTTAGGGATAATTCTAAAAGATATAAAGCAGTCAATATGGATCAACAGACCAAAATAAGAGATATCATAGAAATAATTCTACAAGAAGGAAAGATAATAGATGAAATAAAAGGTTGGTTGATTGGCATGCAATATATAGAAAGACACAGTAAGTAAAGACCAAACAGGAGATGAAGTATAAAGGGCTTGCTGGAAGTCACGGGTCACTAGGGAAAGGTTTTTGACCAGTGGTGAACTTGCATTGGCTGCTGCTGCTGATATATATTTCACTTAAATAGTTGGGTTAATTTATAGCAAACTATATTGTTTATATATTATGATAAGTTTTCCTAATTGCAAAAACATCACTGGAGATTAGTGGTAGATAAATAATGATAGAAAATCAAGGTTTATTTACATCATTCGGACTGTTATCCTCATCGTTATTACCATATTCATGACATTTTGGCCGTTGTACACTTCAGGTGATATAACAAAATCTTTGAGAGTTGAGTAACTAAAGGGAATCAACTGAAACTGAGATATCACAAAAAAAAAAAAAAAAGACATGGCACATGCAATTAGAACAATTGTAGGCTAAATAAAGGGTTTGGTTTGAAGTTCCAACATATATTATCTGAAGAAGGCCAGAGCATACAATGTCTGAAACCTCATGAACATGGCAATAAAGATGAAATATTTGGTTGGTTACAAATAGTTACAATGCCTCATCTCAGAAATATAGACAAACCATGGTTTAATTAAAAATTATCCAACAAAGATTAAAATTATTTAGTTAGCAATAAATATAGAAAATCCGTGATCTTCAAAATGGTCAAATTTGACTGTCAAATTAACATAGATGAAAATCTATATCCATCCAAAAATATTTTTTATGTTATAGCCGTATATATTCAAGTATAGAGCGAGTTTTTATGATCAATATTTTTTAAAGAATAGGGGGTTGCACTATACACAGGTAAGTTCTTTTGATGAGGTTAAAAATCATGCATTTTTACTAAACTGTTACACTATACACAGGCAAAATTTTTTTTCTGGTGGGGTTAAAATTCATGGTAAAAATTTGGGAGTTGCACTATACATGAAGTCAGCTTATACATAACCATATATGGTACACAAAATGAAAACTTGATTCATTTAGGAAAGATATTAGAATAACCCTGAACATTTACTGGGGGTAAACCATGTGTATATAAACAGAAAATGAATTGAACAAGTATACAAAAATAGAAAGGAGTGTAAGTCAAGGATGTGTCATCTTACTGGATTTAACTTTTACAACAAAGTGATCACAAGAGAACTAGAAGTTCTATCAGGATTTATTATTGATGGGTACTATTTTAATGACATAAGGTATGCAGATGACACTGTGTTGATGGAAGATACAGAAAGAAAATGGCAATAACTCCAAGACAAGGCAGTAAAAGAAAGCAGGACTCAAGAACTTATGGTTGTTAGCAAGAAAGACAGTGCATGATGCAAACTATGAATTGGAGATGCCACAATTAAGTACAAAAATCTGAAGGCATATTGGAATAGTGAAAAATGCCTTGGTTAATTTAACTCTCACACAACATACTGACAGGCAGAGAAAAACAAAGAGTAACTTGTCTTATGTAAATGGTTGACAAAACATGAATTTTGGGTGATAGAACAGAAATATTACGAAGAGCTACAAAGGATAGGAGGATAGGGTTAGGGCCGGATTTAGGCCTTAAGAGTCCCTAGAGCTAATAGAATTTGGGACTACTTAATTATGTATGTTTACAAAGCCACCCCCCCACCCATGTCTATAAAAAAAAAAGAAAAAAAAAGATATTTTTAGATGAAGCTTTTTTGGTGTTTAATGAATTTGGGACACATGCAAATTATTTCATTAACTACTTCATGATATTTTTTATCTGAACTTTATATTCTACCTAGAATGAAGAGCCTGAAATTCTAGTATTCAAATCAAATTTAAAAAACCTGCTCCAACTAAAGGGGCTTAATACTCTAAATTAATTCAAATTAGTTCAAAGGCGCCCCATTAAATCTGAAAATAGATAAATCTCTATTTATTTTTTAGTTTTATTAGGTCTAGAGGGTGCTTGAGCCATATGTAAATCTGGCACTGGACAGGATGATATGGAGAGCCATGATCATCCACATCCTAAAGGAATATAGCACATAAAAGAAGAACTCATGTCCTGTTTTAAAACCCAAAATATTTAACTTCAAATTCAAAAGATATGGAAAAGGTATTTAATAATAGCTTGAATCATGACAATGTCTAGGATATTATCCTCACAAGAATTTTTTAAGCTAAAGTTGATCCTAAAATTTACTGAGTAAAAAAGAAATCACATTCTCTAGATGATAAAAACAGAAAATAAATTTGAAAATTAAGAAAAATTGGTTTATTTTTGTGGGGGACTGTCCATGTTTTTATTTTTTTTTTTAAAAGTAATCTTTTTTAAATAAGGGTTTATTGTATAAAACAATTTTTTTATATTAAAAAAAGTCACATTCCTTCCATGCAAAGATTGAAGGTCACAAAAAGATAACCTGCTTAGTTACCTGTTGTTCAATTAAAATTAATTGGAAGTCATTTCTGATCGATAGAAACAGGAAAATTGATCTATACGCCCCCAAAAGCATTTTTTTTTTTGTTAACCTTGGCATTAATATAAGCAGGTGGAAAGTCTGTGTCCAAAAGTTAATATTCCCTGCCAAATCTTTCCTATAACAATAATTTGACACTATTTATGGATGCAAGAAACAGTAATTATAGATTTGCCATAAACTTAAGCATCCCTTGACTTTCAGTAATCAAAGTTGTCTTAAACAGAATTTCACTGCAAATTATGTTGAATGCTTATAGCAAGAGAAAAAGTTTTATTCTGAAGAGAATTCACAAACTTTGATAAAATTTTTGCAAGTAATTTAAATACATTTTCTATAAGTAATGCTAATGGAATGAAGATCTGGGAACAATGAAAACAAAACAGAAATAAAATGAAAGAAATAAGAGTCAAAAATTAATAACTTTAAGACAGTTGGAAATTTGAAAAGAAATAAACTTTATAAAATTGTAACTACAATCCAATTTCCAATTTCTATTACATAATCTATGAAGCTTTTCATAAGGGAAAATATTTTTCTTTTAAAAGGAAAAACAGAATAATATGAACCTGAAGGAAAGTTTCTAAGTTTATATATAAAACAATGACTTATTTGTCCAACTCGGAAATTAAAAACTAGAAAAATTAAAAAAGAAAAAAAAAATTTTTTTGACTAAATTTCTGCAATGAGAAGGCATTATTTACATTCAGACTAATATCCTCATCTTTGTTGTATTTTATCACCTGATCACCTTCTGCCTGAATTTCTGGGATGAGGAGTTATCATTCTTTATATTCAGACTAATGTCCTTATCTTTATAGTTATTATCATGAGATTTTGCCCATTTCAAAGCACTCCAATAATAAAGGCAATAGTCTGAATGTAAATAATATAGATTTAAAAAAATATACAGGGTGCGATAGGTAAATTGTCACCATTTTATATTTTTAATTTTGTGCATGTGCATTGTTTGTTTTTGATTTTGTTGACTGCACAGTATAGTAGGGACAGTTGGGCACCATCTATAAGAAAAAAAACACCATGACACAACTCACTCCACCAGAAATTTGAATTTGCTCTACTGCTTGTCATTCGCACCAGACACAATATGAATATTTCAGAGTGTTTGGATTTCAATCTGAAGACAGTGCAGAGGATTCAGAAAGAGTTGGAAGAGCCTTATAGTGATTACAAAGATACAGCAGTTTGGAAAACTCTGAGCATTATTATGATTTTCAAAATAAGCTAGAATTCTTAAAGATTTAAACATTTTTTCATCCAACTGTTTATTTGACTAATTTATTTTCCCATGGCAATGAAAGGATGAAATATGTATTAAAAACTTTCTGTGGGATGGTGAAGGGACTACTTATGTTCTTCATCTAGACAGCAACTAAACAATACCATAAACCAAACATTTTTATAGCTAAATTTATCAAATGGTTACTAATCAGGCAAAAAAGGTACTTTATTCTATCAGCACACACACACACACAAGGGTGTGCTGAAAAAGTTATCAGCCCAACCTAATTCCCAAAATCTGACCAAATAATATTGTTATTGTTCTCTTTAGAAACACTTAGTAAGGCTGAGAATGTTCTTGCACCTTTTTGTGTGCGTGTGTGCATATAAGGATGTGCTGAAAAGTTAACGACCTGACCAAGATGTGATCCCTCACAAAAAACCAAAAAGAAACTTTGATGCTTTTCAGCATTCATCACCTCATATTATTTTGACAAGAATACAAATCTATGTAAACTATATGTCATTATGTCTCTCAAGAGGTTTCACTTGGTGATACTCACTTCTTCATGTCAAAGGTCAAACATTATCTAACCTTTTGCTCATAATTCCCACTCCCTACAATCTTCTCTTCCATTCATATCATATACCTCATTTATCATTACCATTTCAATTGTGATCCTCTAACTTGAGTGGCTTTTGAGCCTTATACAAGGTGAATTTTATTTAAAAAACATTCACTTACATTTAACTAGAAAAGATTGATTCATTCATTAATAATGATTTGGTGATACCAGTCTTACTAATTAACCCCCTCACTGGGGGGGAAAAAAGACATGGATTCATACCTTTCTCAGGACTATTTGCATGTAATGAATATAACCAAACCCAACTGGAATTGGAACTTGGCTCTCTGATTAACAATTCCAAGCCATTATCCATTACACCACTCGCACATCTACGCTTACAGTACTTGGTATTCCTAAGTATTCACTCATCTCAGTCATGACCAGGCCCAATGTTGCTTGACTTCAGTGATTGTACAGGAAACAAAGAGAGTGACAAATTTGAAATATCCCAAAAAGTATTTTTGGAATATTTCAAAAATCTAATTGCAAAAATGATTTGATATAAATATCAATTTTTTAATTAATAGCTGGCTGCTCGTTATCCGAGTATGCCTTTCTATTAGGGTGGCTAAGTGATTCCTGTTGTAGACATTTGCTTAGACACATTTGTGTTTGTTCAACATCCACAGAGTCCACCTGTGGTTTATATTACTTTAAAGCTGAACGGACCTTACAGTTCCTAGGAGGGAGTGCATTGCCTGGTGTGATAAACAGTCTGAACAAGGCCAGTACACTCAAAACCAAAATAGATCTGTCGATCCAATTTCACTCATAAGATCATGGTGTGCTTTTCAGGCACTTTCCAAATGTGCGACATGCTGGGATTGCCCTCCTCCCCAGGCCAACAACATCAAGAAGTCACCTTTCTAATAAACTGACCATGGTGTTATTTAAACCTCGGTCTTGTGGTTGGAAAATGAATGTTCTAACCACTTGGTCATAGGTAAGAACAATAATGGCAAAGGAATCTTATAGTATGTACTATGTCCCTTTAGAATATAAGCATTCATGGTTCTCTACAATTTCCTATCATTTGTAGAACTTATCAAAGTTTTTTTTTTATGATCTTTCTGATTCCATGTTCTGCCATCCATCCATTTACACAAGTTCATTAGATGTGTCCGACAATGTTCCCCACTATATTTCTTGCCTTTAGTATGTTCTGTGAGTGTTAAATTCTCTAAGTCCTCTTTCCTCATTATGCATCCCAAAAATTTCAACTGTTTCTTTCTGATTCAAGGTATATCTTTTTGCTTTCATTTCCTATTAAGGTATTAGGTTGGTGCAAAAATAATATCATTTTTGACGTATTTTTTTAACGTCAAAAAACGATATTATTTTTGCACCAACCTAATACTTTCTTGTTATTCACATTATTTTCAGCATCCTTTTGTAGAACCATGTCTTCTCTGTCTGAAGTTTCTGCTTCCTTTGTGAGGAAATTGTCCAGCATTCATTCAGTCATAGAGGAGGATTGATATTACATTATAGTTCAGAAAAAACAATACTTTTCAAACAGTGCAAATAGTTTCCCCACCACCACAAAAGTTTTTTGGAAAGAATCACTAAAATAGACACCCACGCTACATTATCAAAATGATTGATATTTTAAGTTTTTGAAAACTAATGGCCTTGTAAGTTTTTTTCCACTGAATAGAAACTGACAAATATCTCTTTGTATAATCAATCTATCATTTTTTTTTTCTAAAAACACTGAGCAAGTAAATTGCTATCTTCAAATAGTATAACAGAAGATCGTTTCTTATTTCATGAATATAAATTTTGTTTTATTTTTTTATTATGGTTACCAAAGTTTCATACAGTGTTGAAAGACCTGTTCCTATATTATCACCAAAGTACCTAGGTGAATGGCCACTTGGGAATACTAGATACTGTAAGCTTGGATGTGCAGGTGGTGTAATGGATAATGGATCTGAATTGTTAATCAGGGAACTGAGTTCCAATTCCAGTTGGGTTTGTTATATTCATTTATGCACAAATACCTTTGGGAAAGGTGTGAATCCACCTCTTCTCTCTCCAGCTATGGGTTAATTAATAAAATTTGTACCACTAAAAGATAAAAATAAAATTGCATACAAAATATTTACATTTCAGCATTAAATAATCCATAGAGGCTGATGTGGTGCCAAGCAAAAACAACCAAATACAATATATAAATAATTATGTGGGTGATGTAAAAGACAGTGGCTTGGAATGAGAAATCAGAGAACTGAGTTTGAATTCCAGTCAAGTTTGTTATATTCACTTATGTGCAAATACTCTTGGGAAAGGTATGACCACATCTCTTCTGACACCAAATAGCAGGAAAACTGGGCTCTAGTTGTGACTGGCAACTCTGAATTCAAAATATTGTATATATATTCAAGTATATTGTATATATAACAGGAGCACCAGAATCCATGCAACTGCATTTTTTTTTTAATTAATTTACCTTTCATTATGTGATATTTTCATATGCTTCCATGTTAGAAATCTATAATATAAAGGGAGCTGATTCTCTGTCAGTCACACACTATCTGCATGTGACTTTTTCATGTGCATATCTAATGCATATGCATACTGTGTTGTGTATGCATAACGTACATGTACTTGTGCCACTTAATATACACAGAATTTGACAGAATTTGAATTAAAATATTGTAATAATGCATACACTTCACACTTGCTTTGAACAACCCCTAACCTCCTGGACTGAGCAATAAAATCATAAAGAAGAAAGTGAAATTGAAAAAAGTTAAATTTTTAAACTCCAAGAAATCAGATAATTATGAGATTAATTAATTAATTGTTGGATTTTATTCAACTATTTGGAAACTGTTTGGTAATAAGTAAAAGTATCTTTTTAAATTTATTTATTTTTTTTTATTGTAGCAATATTTTTAGGTCTGCCATTAAATTAAAATATACATGTTCACAGGCAGATTTACATACATGCAATTTGGATGAAATTGAAATGGACATCTGCATTATGAAAGAATTCTTGGCAACAACTCCTGGATAACAGTAAAAGAATGTAAGCCAAAATGTGCAGTCCTTTGAAGTCATTTTCATGACACCCTCTGTATTTATAATTGAATATATTTTATCAATAATGTCATATTTTAAATGGACGAATAATTTAAATTTAAAATTTGATCATATTGTTTACCCAACCCAAGGTGGTAGCACCTGTTAGGGTCCCAGAATGGGTCAAATAGTGAAACCCCTAAACAAAAGCAAAACACTATGAAAGTGTAAAAATACATTTTTATACTACAAATACCAGCAATATATATTTCTATAACAAAAAAAAAGAAATTGTCAATGATTCCTATATATAGTAAAATGACCAACAATACATTTTATTTATAGTTGAAGGCATACAATTGCATTCAAAATATTTAAATTTCAGCATTAAATAACCCATAGAGGTTGATATGCTACTAAACAAAACCAACCAACCAACCAACATGAAAGAACTCTTTCATGACATTAATCCATATAATATCCTACAATTTAACTCAAACTGTATTACAAAATATAACTTTAACAAAACTACAGCATAAAGCCACACACATCACCACATCATGCCCACACAAAAGCTGAATATCTACCATGTATCAATTGTGAAAGCAAAATGACATTCTTATTACTTCAAAACTCACAAGAAAATTAAATTTCAGCCTTAAACCATAAAGAGCTGATATGCCATTAAACAAACAAAACAAAATATGATAAATATGCCATATCAACTTCAGCATATAAAAATCTATTTTTCTAGGAAAACTTTACGACTAGCAGGGATACCCATAATTGCCTGTATATTGTAACAAAATAATACCAAAATTATGAATTTGTACCTTACTAGTGTTATTTTGGTATAATACATTAAGAATGCAGGGTAACCCTGCTAGTGCATTCTTTTAATCTTTGCATTTTCAGTTTAATTTTTGAACATTGTTTATTTGGAAAATAACTGAATGATAGAATTTATGAATGTAAATAAATAGGAAGTGGTTTAATCCTTTTTGTTAAAAGTTTAGCTTTTTTTTATATAAAATAATCTATTAATAATCATTTTTAAAAATCGTTCTTTATTAAAAAAAATATTCTACAATTCATTCTTTAACTTTGTAACAGCATATGTAAAAATAACTGAATGACTTCAAGTTTAAATTGGAAATAGCAAAAATATTGGTTTATTTCTTTGCTATGTTTTTTAATATTATTACATATGTTTTAATTTACAAATATATTTCCTTATATAAAATGTACAGAAATAGATTGTTCATCAAAACTTTCCTTGGAACAGGCTGAATCAGAATATATATATATATATATATATATATATATATATATATATATGGCTTTAAGTGTATAAATGTAGTAGTTTAGGATTTTTGGCCAGACATACACAGATGAATGCTCTTTATAATAGAATAAATAACTGATTTGGTGATGCTAGATTTTATTATGCAACTCAAGGGTTGTTCATCATATTGTAAATAAATATAATTGCATAATTATTGGTATTTATTTTTTACTTTCAATTTTATAATAATTGCCATGGGACATGAGAAAGATATCTCCTCAAAAGAGAAACAACCAACATATTGTAAATTTACTGAATGATGTTTAAAGAACAATAATAAAAAAACTAAAAAAAACTTTGCTCAAGCAAGAAAAAATGGTTTTAAGAATGTCCTTAAAAAAAAAAACTAAAAAAAACAAACAAATTATATGGTAATAATGTTGTGAAGGAATACAAAGAGAAAGATAGAGATTAATTAAGAGCATTAGCTAAAAACATGAAAAACAACCAAAGAACAGTTTTGCTAAGGAAATATCACAGTGAAAGATTAGAGAAGTAGTACATGAAAACTCATTTATTAACATTTTACTGATGAATGTAGAGCTACATTGGATGAAACTCATAACTCTGGTTGAGTTGGGGGTTCTTCATGCAAATAGTTAACCAATATGACTGGGTAGGAAGTGAACTAATGTTTTGGGTTAGCGTTGTAAAATTATACGTCCATTCAAAGTTGATGATGATATCAAGATAAACATAGAGAATTATTATAAGTTCTTGGAAAAAATGTTTTTTTTGAATGGTACAGGTCATAACCAAGAACCTTTAAGCCAAACCCGATTCTCATATAATGTAACCACCTCTTCCCCAGGACATGCAGTCATACCATTTGGACCCTATCTCTCATAGATATCTTCACCTTGGGATGGCTGTGAGGTCAGGTTGATTACATACAGTTTTAAAAATTGTTGTCACCTGTCAAAATCTGCAGTCCTTTGAAGAATAGATGTTTTCACAATCAAATTTCCTGGGAAAATTTAATTTTAGCAAAAGATTCAAACTTTTTCTGTTCCACTTACTACTACCAAAAACCAGAAATATAAAATACACTTCTCTAACAAAAAAGTTACCTTGTTACACTCACTTTTTCAAAAAATGGTTTCAAAAACACTAATGAAATGGCCCCAGCCTCTCAAAAAAACCAAAAAAACCTGTGATCCCTCATTAAAAGAGATTTAAATGAGAATGGTAAACGATATCCTAGCAAAGAAGGAATCTGGGATGCAATAAAAACTGCTTCAAGTATTGTTAAAATTGAAACAGTACGAAATTTAATAGAATCAATGAATAAAACACTGATGAAAGTTATAAAATGTCAAGAAGTCCAGATTAACCTGTAAAAATCAATAGAGAATAGATATAAGCTGAAACTCATATGATATATTGTTTATATATCTTTAAAAATGTGCCAACATCAGTTGCTTTGTACCAATTTTTAGTGTCAAAACATTGACTTGCATAATAAAATATGACAGTATATACTGATCAAATACATTTTGATTCAAAAACATATCCACCACTTAGTTTGAATTAGAGTACCCCACTCCCATAAACATTAAAGATTGAAACAATTTCATATACAATCCTTTAGGAACTAATTTTCCAGCTAGGGTACATAAGTTGATATTGCTTATTAAATGCCAGATAGAAAAACATTCTTTTAAAAAAAAAAAACGTTTTAATGTTTTTCAGGGTTGGAAAAGACATTTTCTGATTCAAGTACACTGACAGGAAATAAAAATTGCATCATGATGAATGCATTTTAATTTACTCACGATTAAACAAGCATGTAGTATAAGTGAATTACAATAAATGCTTACATATACAGATCAAGACATGAAAAGGGTATCAAAATAAAGGATATATCAACAGTGCTCAAACCTCATTAATACACTACATACATTCCTTGGATATTAACATAGACCTATTGGCCAATTTTCACTCCTCCCTGGTCTTTTGAACAAGAGTAGGGGTTTACTCATTGTTTCTTGTATTAGGTTTGTGGTTCCTTCTAAATTCAACTTCAACTTTATACTTCTAACGTCTAAACTCAGAAATTTATACTATTATTGGGTTTCCAGTTCCTTCGAAAGCAATATGGCCATAACACTCCATTCTTGGTCTGATTGACACTTGTAAAATCAGAGTATGTCAGTGGGTCTTTACTACACAGCCATCCAAAACTTGGTCTACTAATATCAGAATCTTCATTTGACTATTCTTACCAACATCTAAGCATCACAGATATGTCATGTCCAACATGCTCATTGATTCTCCAAAATGTGCATAAAGGTCCATACTCCAACTTCTCTCAAATGCAGTATATGTGTGCATCTCCATATCATGACCTCTGTTTGAACTGGACATTTCATTACACTGAACATTTATTGCAATCTACATCACCATCTAAAGCTCAGAAGCAGATGGTGTAACAGTGTGAGGGTTACTACATTACAGGATGGATGGATGGCTGAAAACATTGAAATTTTATCTATCAACTTTGGATGTGCATGTGGTGTAATGGATAGTAGTTTGGAAAGAGAAATCAATGAGGAAGGTTCAAATTCCAGCCAAGTTTTGCTTCATTCACATTTATACAAATATTTTGGGGGAAGGTATAAATTAATCTCTTCTCCCTCCAGATATAGGTTAAATAGTACAACAGACTGACCTACTGAGCTGTGATTGCTTACCAGTCTAGAAGGACAACTCTGAATTTAAAACTGTATGTTGCCCTGGTGAAACATGCTATGCAGCTAATGAAAAGATTGTGGAATTCACAATGAGTCGATGATCCCAACAGCAGTCAATCTGATGGATGAATGAAACAACTATCCCCCACCCTCATATGCACATACTATAACCAGGTCAAAAGTGCCATGAGCCTTCAAGTTGTTGTCATTTTATTTTCCATCAGTTTAATGTGAAATCAATATTTTTTAACATTGAATTTTGGTAATTAACAATGATGTTCATCTTTGATTAATAATAATGTTCATTTTTTATTTGCAACAGTTTATGCTTTCAATTAAACAAGAATGAAAATATGTCTGTTTTCATTTACATTAAATATTTAAAAATATTTACAAACATTTCTTAGGACTAATTTTCCTTTAAAATATTAGGCACATGCAAAATTTTCCAGTATAAAAACAGTTTTCAAGGACACTTATACTTCGAAAAAGAATTTCTAGGACGCCTAATGAGGAAGGAAGGCTTAGAAAATTTAACTCACAGAACATATCAAAGGTAAAATGGATAGTTGAAGGTAGGTAGCCATCTACCTGATGAGCTTATGCGAATGGATGGCAGAATGGGGAGTGTGAAGGATGGTAGAAAGATTGTACAAGAAGGTAGAAAGGATAGGAAGTTGTGGAGAGTCATGATTGCCCATTTTCTGAAAGGAATATGTTTTCCCCCTACCCCAACAAAAGAAAAATATTGGGGACTTTATTTTTTTTATTTTTATTTTTTTATTTTACACATCTATTTGTATTGATGGTTTGAAGATTATTTAAGCTAGTATTTCTACTATTTACATCATCCGAACAGTTGTCCTCATCTTTATTGCCAAATTCACAATGTTTTGGACATTGTACATGCCGACCTTCTTCAGGTGAGCATACAATGGCTGAAATGCTGTGAATATGGCAATAAATATGAGGACAACAATACGAATAATGTAGTTACATTACCTCATCTCAGAAATATAGACAGATATTTAGGCTAGTTTTTAAAATGCATCCACAATCTATCTATATATAAAATTCTGTGACTTCTATTAGTCCGTTCATTCATCATACCAATCGAAACCAAATTTTGGGAAGAAGTGCAAACAGGTCAGGGGTTACAGAATAGTTTTACTAAGGTGTGTAGCTTAGTACAATAAATTTTTGTTAATTTTTTTGAAAAATTTAAGGTTTTATGTTGTAACATACCAAATACTCCCACCATCTTAAAAACAATTTAATGATTAAAATAACAAATACTTATTTAATAAAAACGCAATAATATTGTTTTTTGCATATCTTGAAGTTTTTATATTTCATTGACTGGTTTGCGAAATTCTAGTAAATAAAAATCCAACTCAAGAAAATTAAAAGATTAAATGATAATTTCATTTTCAATTTTAATAATGACTAAATACATTGAGTGGTGAGTCGTAACTAAGAAATGCTAAACTAGACAAGATATCCCTAGACATAGGCAGCAGAATGAGAACAATCTACCCCTCATAGATTAAATAAAAGGTTCAGTTTGGAATTCCTTGATGGTTACCTGGATTGACAAGCACCTAATAAAGGCCAGAGGGCTTCACAGTCGAAACATTACAATAATAAAAACTAAGATGAGGACAATGGTATGCATGTGAATAATGTAAATAATAAATGCATAGTAATTTTTCGCATCACAGCTGATTAACTTGGGGATAAGTAAGAAAAGACATTATACCCTTCTCACTTCTCTAAAGATTCACAAAATAAAAAATATTTCACTACTATGATAATGTTTTGTTATTGAAAACAAATTCTTTATTTATGCAAAGAAAAGTTCCTGTTATCCATATGACCCGTGTAGATGTTGGTTAGCTAACAAAACAAAACATACTGACATTTCCAGCTGATTAACAGCTATTTGTAAGTTAGGAGTCAGATACTCATCAACTCGTATTATTAATGATAATTAGGTTCCATAGTTTATACACTCAACCAGATAAAGATTTCTTGGTCAAAAACAATAATGACAACTTGGCTTCGGTAAAACAGAGCAGCAAGTCTTTGTAATTAAAAAAAACTAAAAACAAACAAAAGTGGAGAATATTATAAACAAACCATGACGTACGGATAACAAGCTGAGAATATGTTTGGACATCCCAAAAGATCATCCCAAAAGCAGCATTACATGTTTGGTTCTACTAATACTAATAAATTCCACTCAATTTCACACCATTTTTCATCTATGGTACCTGAGAGCTGCAGTTACTACTATCAGAACTGATGTGGCTGCTGTTTGTGGAATTGGTAAAACTTCATTCCACTTGAGTTGGAAGAGTTTTTGTTTTTTAAAAAAGAACATTCTTGATGTTGAGAGTTGTATGTTAGTAAGTTCCTGATTTTGGTTTTGAAAAATTTTAAAGATTATCACAATTTTTATTTGCTAGTTGTTCTATTTCTTAAACTTTTAAGATTAGCTAAAAAGGTACACACTCAATGTAAAAATACAAACTATACTCCACCCACATTAAAAACATATATTCTACATACCTATATATTTTGTATATATAATGCATGTGTGTGTGTGTGCAATACATGCCACACACTAAACTTTCAGCAAAATTAAAACATGTGCCACAACAACTTATATGTTCACATTGTGCCTTGTTTGTCAATGTGTGTGCATGTAAAGGGGGGTGGGGGTGAAAGTTCGAGGCCTTTTCGACTCACCAAAATCTTACTAAACATTTGTTTGGAAAGAAGGGCTTCTTCACTGGGTCAATAACTTTTCAGCCATCCCTTGTGTGTGTGTGTTTTTATATATATATATATATATATATATATATATGTGTGTGTGTGTGTGTGTGTGTGCATGTGTCCATGTATTTACTACACTAAATTCATTATATGCAAGTACATGCTTCTTAAAATTAATTTGTAAGAGAAGGTGAATATTTTAAATAGCTTATTAAAAATAAAAACACTTTTACATATTAGCTTATTAGTTTCACATTTTTAAAATAATCTTGGAAAACGTTTAAATTCTCATGCTAAATTGATAAACAAATTTGAAGGAGATAAAAAAGACCCCAAAAAAACCCACTAAAGATAAAAAGTAAACAAATATTTTTTGTGTTAATCTAATTTTTGAATTCGCATTACAAATCCTACATGACTTTAGTTCCAGCCAATTCTTCAGAATACAGAACCAGAAAGTATAAATGCACAATTCCTGCAGCGTGTAAATATATTTAAATGATGTGGAAAGTGAATATTAAAAGCAAAAGATAAACAAGAATTTGAAATAAAAGCTTACAAGAAACCAATTCTTTAATAGCAAAAAAAACACATTTCTTGAGATAACGTAGTCATAAAACATTCATATGTTCTTGATTTAGATCTATATATCTCTGCGTACATAAGTATACACATGTAAAAAGAGATAATTAAATGTGAAATGGAGAAAGGAAGAATTTCAACATTGGAATATTAATTTACTTAAAGCAATAACAACTCAGTAAATTATAAATCGTTATCTTAAAGACTGACACATTGTTACATATCTCAATATAACATTCTTCAACTCAAGACCATTTTTTTTCTTTTTTTTTGGTCTTCAATCCAACCCGAGGTTAACTAAATAAATCTGTATAATAGAGGTGTAGACAATGTTAAATTTCAGTTTCTCTCTCAACCCTCAACACTTTTCTAGGATAACCAGCAAAAATAAAACAGTATAAAAATTAAAAAGTAATTTAATAAAATGTAATAAATATGAACATGTATTCTCATTGCACACTGACTATATATATATATATATATATATATATACATGAATAAAGACAAAAGGAAAACTTATCTTAGCCGATGTGTTTCATCCTCTGAGAGACTTTATCAAGGCAAATGTAAGGATTTTATTTTGTGACAAGTATTTATATGCAAAAGCAAAAATATTTTTGTTTTCAAAATTCTTAGGTATAGTAGTGCTCATGAATTTAAATAATTTAAACACTAATTTGCATATATATATATATATATATATATATATATATATATATATATATATATATATATATATATAACCTACTCATTTTTATTTATTAGACATTGAATTTTAACACCTCATATCCATGAACTTGCCTGACTTTTCCATTAACCTGATGAATATTTATGAACATTCTTATAGCTAAAAATTTTTTAAACCAATAATATTTTTGCTCTTGTATATAAATACTTATCACAAAATAAAATCCTTGCATTTGCCTTGATAAAGTCCCCCAAGGATGAAACGCGTCACCTGAGATAAGTTTTCCTTTTGTCTTTATTCATATTGTCCTTTTACAGATATATTCTATCTTTTATATATATATATATATATATATATATATATATATATGCAACACATTGCCTGTATAGAGAGTCTTATGAATTCAACAAAGAGATGTGGGGTGGATGAAAGTTATAGTCTACACACACACATATATATATATAAGATACAGAAACAATGTAAGGTTTATAAATTAAGCATGTGCCTGTAGAGAATCTTTGTAATCTTGTATACAATGCTTGTTTGTAGCTTCGACTTTTATAAATCTATGTTGTCAATTGCTGGTTTAGAAAATAACCAACCACATATATTTATTATCAGGTATCAAAACACTCAGTCATCTGCCTACATTAATAATACATAGCTATTTTTGAATAGAATTTCAATTCAATCTATAGAAAAGCATTTCACTTGGTTTGAAAAGAAAACATCTCACTTGTAGATCTTGTTAAAACAGATCGAATTCACAAAGTTAGAACACAATAAAACGTATTTACAAAAGCAAGAGACAGGAAGAGTAGAGATAGGTTAGCAGAAGATGATGATAATAATAATAATGATGATAACAACAATGAAACTTACTGTCAGATAGATACCTTTTGTACTATTCTCAAGCCAATCTAGTTTTGCACCAGTAAAAGTCCATAGCAGGTTAGTGGATAGGGACTTCTTATTCAGCTGAAACAAGCGTTTCATTGCTCGTTGAAAACTGCAATACTAAATTACAGCAGATAGTGCCCGAATAACGACAGCAATGCTGACGATACGAAAGTTGGCTTTGCATGGCACGGCATTAAACAGTAAAAGAAGAAAGGAGGCAAGCAACACTGATCGAGAAGCTAGGGAGGGAGGGAGGTAGTGGTGGTGGTTTCAGCTACTGTGGCTGTAGTAGCAGTAACAGTGGTAACAAGAGGCAGCAGCAAGCAAGATGTTGCTGCTGAGGTATCTTTAGTCCCAGTAAAGTGATAGATATTGATTTTCAAAAGCACCAGGCCCAGATACAAGCCCATGATACAACAGGCAAGTTGTTGTGCTGGTTCATCGTCCTCCACCCCTTCCCTATCACAGGAAGAAAAACGTGAAAACAGAGAAGTGAAATTGTGGTTAAAAGAAACAAAAAATATCAAACTCTATATTTCATTTTTTTTTTAAACAAATTTTTATTTTTTTAATAAATTGGATTAATACGAATCATTTTTTCTATCCTTATCATCAAGAGTAGCTGCCTCTTTAAAAATATGCAAACAATATACTTTTAAAAAAAAGTTGGTAAAACAATCCGCTTCTGTTGTGAAAACTGTAATATCAATAATGCAAATATTTATTAGTAAAGTAACAAGTAGTACAAACTTTCAAAGAAACGGACATAAACATCTCTACGAGAAGACTGGAAAAGGTAAGTTCACGTGCACACATATTTTCATACATGCTTAAATAAGGAACAAATACAAAAATATTCTAAAATTTAACTTTTTGCTTTAATTTTAACTTCAGAAATTTTGGGGAAATAATATAAATATATAAACACTATTTTAGTACATTCACTTATTTGAGTAGATATTCCCATTTTTTTCAAAGAGTGAAAATAATGTCTACCAGACTAGAAATAGAAAACCTAATTAAATTTACAGTTTGAAAATATTTATTCAAACACATGTATCCAATAAAATAATGTGAGTAATAAAGACTATATATGATAAAAGTAATAATATATATATATATATATATATATATATATACAAATATAGATAACTAGACTCGTTTCGAAAAACCCTCAAATTTTTGATTTGCCAATAATCAAATCAATCTCGAGGGAAAAAAAGGTTTTAAAAAAAGAAAGAGCTACAAACATGAACTTCTGCCGAAAAAAATTGCACAGATGCAGGTCTGAAGCCCAAAGAAAAAAAACCCAATATGAGTAAACAACTAACAAAAGAGCTCAATGCAACCGTAGAGCAGACCTAGATACACCTAGTGAGCCAGACAAACCTACCTAGGTTTCACCTAAATGGATCGTCAGGGAAAGTTTGGCTGACAATCCGTTTAGGTGAAACCTAGGTAGGTTTGTCTGGCTCACTAGGTGTATCTATCTATCTATCTATATATATATATATGATAAAAGTATAGTTTTTATGTTATGTTATATTTATGGGTAAAAGTTCTCAATATCAGGGATAGAGCAGGTATAAATATAAAAGTGTACACTGAGGTCAACACAGAGTGGCGACAGTCTGTTTCATACTTGAATGCAATCTGCAGGCCTGAAGATTGCGTTCAAATATGAAATATACTTTTGCTATTTGGTGATGACCTCAGTGTTCATTTATAAGACAAGGAAAATTTATCTTAGTCATGTTTTGTCCTCTGAGCAACTTTATCAAGGCAAATGATCAGAGGACACGTCAAGATAAGTTTCCCTTTTGACTTTAATCATATTGCCATTTTACAGATACACTATCTGAAATTTATATATACTGGATATAAAAGCATAATTCTCTATCCCACAAAACAAAATGTTTAATATCTAAAAAAAAAAAAAACAAACACTAAACTAATTGAGTTCTTTTTTCCAGGTTTTCAGATAAGACATTTAGCCATCTTGATACTATTTATTGTAAGAATCACAGAAAAATCCTTTGAGTTATTCAAAAAAGAGAACAGGTTAAAATCGTTTTGTGTCAGACCCACTGTCTTCTCAACTGAGCAATGGTGAGAGGAAAAAATCATTCAAGCCTTCAGTAATGGTACCAACATTCATACTCTGGCTTCCATCTTCAAATTGCATTCAAGAACTATCAATAGAACTGTGAATAAGTTTAAAGAAAGGGGGATCAGTAGAGAGGAAAACTGGATCAGGAGATTACAACAGGAAGAGGGATCATCATTTTAAAGAGATCAATTAGAAAAGATCCAACTCAATCCATAACACATTTGGCATGTGAGAGAGGAGTTTCAGCTATGACAGTCCAAAGAGCAGTGAAGAAAGACTTGAAAATGAAATTGTACATGAAATGTGTGAGGTACCTTGTTACTCCAGGGCAGAAAGTTAGATGGTTAGAGAGGGCAAAGATCATCAGTTGGAATATGATCCTAGAATGAGATATAACTTTATTTCAATCCTTCCTAAGCTTCTGATCTTTAGCTATGATTAATTAATGATGAACATGTCATTTTCATTTATGATCAGTTTCATCATGATTCGTCTGTTAAGCTTGGAGAGTAATTATAATTCTTATTGCTCAAAGCAGAGGCCAATAGTGTTATAAAAACCTCAGAAAATTCCATTAAGAACTTGTAATTCCAGTAATCATTTGTAAGATACAATGGTTCAAAGCTTAATCTAACAATTGGTCAATTTTGCTATTACATGATTTGGACATGTGTGCATATATATATATATATATATATATATATATATATATATATATATATATTGTTTATACATTATTTTTTATGGATACATTTATTTAAGTAAACACACTGTTCTTTAATTAAACAGTATTAATTACATTTATTAACCTGAACATTTGAGATATTTCATAGAAAATATGCATACTCCAGCAGAAATCAAACCTACATCCTATTGGGAACCACCATGGCATGCTATAATCATTCAGTCAGAGAGAACTTCCAGTTAAGTAAAGCTGGAATTAATGCTTTTAAACATACACTTTTGCAAATTGTTCTTGATCTATCATATATCTGCTTTGTATTTATATCCTAATGGAGAACACATATTTTCTATGAAATTTCTTGAACATTCAGGCTGGTAAATGTAATTAATACTTTTTAATTAAAAAACAGAGCATTTACTTAAGTGTATCCATAAAAAATAATGCATAAACAGAAAATATATTAAATATTTGTTGGATTTAATCCATTTCCTATGATATGTTGTCATTATGTTAGGATACAAATACAGAGCAGATATGATAGATCAAGAATGATTGGCAAACATGTGTTTAAAAGCATTAATTCGAGCTTTGCTTAACTGGAAGTTCTCTGTGGATGAACAGTTATAGCATGCCAGTCTTAATGGTGGTTCTTCATAGGATGTACAAGAATTCATTTAAACAAGTGTTGTTAAATGCAACTGAAAAGATATATCTGTTAATTATTTTATTGTACTTTTCCACTTTTTAAATATGATGTACATTCAAATCAAAATATAGCTAAACTGTTCAAACTATAGGGCTGCTTTTCAGCTAGCTCCTACAAAAGGCTCTTAATTGGGCCTTCATCACAATAGATAGGGAGGAGTAGATGTGATAGGCAACAATAAACTACAGAAGAACTCAAAATCGGTGCATTTAAGTATTGTATTAATATTTAAGCTTACCTTTTGAAAGTTCAACGATAATTCTTCTGTCACCAATTAATTTAAAGGCAATTTGATGTACGTAGGTCCTTAC
This sequence comes from Acanthosepion lycidas, assembly GCA_963932145.1. Lineage (NCBI taxonomy): Eukaryota > Metazoa > Mollusca > Cephalopoda > Sepiida > Sepiidae > Acanthosepion > Acanthosepion lycidas. The sequence continues at coordinate 47,018,831 of OZ010615.1, read as the reverse complement.
TTTCTGTACAAACAGTTATTTTTATTACATGGGTGACTTTTGCTGGTTTTTTCAATTAATCTTGATTATTCCCAATTATAAAAATTGCTATCATAGATAACAATTTGGTGCAAAATAATCACATTAAAAAAAAAAAAAAAAAAAAAAAATGAAAACTAGGGAACCCAAATTTTCAGAATTGTGGGTCCAAATCCAGTCTGGAATGTTTTTAATTTGGTCCCAGTCAACCCGATTCCAAAAGGGCATATGTTGGGCTACGGCTTCTAAGAGAAAAATTGAAAACATGGACAATTTTATTTTGAAATGCTATAATTTGAAAACAGTAATTACTTCATTTGAACATGAGTTATTGAAAGAGAGTTGTGTCCCTTTAATTGTCTTATCAGTAGACGCCAAGAAGGCAGAATCCGAAAACAATCACAGTAACAAAAAATTAGGAATCCAAAATTTCACGATTACAGGTCCAGATCCCACCCAGAATGTTTTTAATTTGCTCACAGAGTCAGCCTGATTCCAAAATGATATTATATGTAGGGCTACAGCCTGTAAGAGTAAAGTTGAAAATGTGGGACATGGTGACATTAGCATTATATATATATATATATATATTATGAAATGGACAAAGTCCGACAATTATTTTAAAACATTTTTATGTTTATACATTCTTTTTTATAGATACAAATATTTAAGTAAATGCTCTGTCTATAATAAACAGTATTAACAACATTTACCAGCCTGAATGTCTGAGAAATTGTCATAGAAAATAAAAACATTTTTATGTTTATACATTCTTTTTTATTTTCTATGATAATTTCTCGGACATTCAGGCCGGTAAATGTTGTTAATACTGTTTATTATAAACAGAGCATTTACTTAAATATTTGTATCTATAAAAAAGAATGTATAAACATAAAAATGTCTTAAAATAACTGTCAATTATTTTGAAGAATATTTTCCCTGTTTTTGTTTTTATTGTATTGTTGTAGGAGGGGAGGTTGAACCAAATTGTTTCTTTTTCTTATTTTTGTTTGATTTGTTTTCATTTTGTATTCTAGGTTGTTTGAATATCCACTCTTTCTGAAGGTTGATTCATGTTTTTTTGTTTTCATTTAATATTTCAGGCCACTAAAATTTTTTGAAATTCTTTCATTTATAGATATCAGTATTTGTTTGAATATGTTAGTGGTAGATGGAATTTTTGTTAATATATACTGGATTGTTTCTTGGTTTTCTGCATGGTTTGTATGCTTTGTTGTTTAGTCTAAGGTTTTATTTAAGAAATTTATGATTTTTTGGTTTGATTTTATATTTATTGTAAACCCTCGTGTTTGAAAGATTTTATTATTTCTTTTCTGATTTTTTCTGTAGTTCTGCTGTTGTAATTTCTTAGAATGAATAGACTGTTGTCCCTGTATTGACCTACATCTTTTTTGTTAATAATATTTGTTAATTTATTAAGTATATGCACTGCTCCATCATAGCTACTCATTATTACATCAAAGTTATTATTATTATTATTATTATGGCCATTTTTGTCCATATTTTTTATTGTGGTATAATATTGATTTTGGGCAGTGTTTAATTATATTAATGTCATTGGGGATAGTCATGTATTGTTTTGTTAAGTTTAGTCTACTCTCATTAATAGATGGGTAGAAGTCTTATGTTGATGTGAAGGAACAGTTTTACTAATATATATATATTAGGTTGGTGCAAAAATAATGACGCAATAATGTCGTTTTTTGACGTAAAAAATACGTCAAAAAACGGCATTATTATGTCATTATTTTTGCACCAACCTAATATATATGTATATATATATATATATATATATATATATATATATATATATATATATATATACACACATACATACAGATGTGTGTGTGTGTGTGTGTGTGTGTGTGTGTAGTGTGATGGATAAATCATCATCTAAATTATGTAAAAATAAAAATAACACTGACATATCAAATATATTTACCAAAATTACACAAAGATATCTTAAAATACTAAAGAATAAATTTATTCAATAAAAATCACCATTGTCTTTAACTATGGCTTACAGACGACTTCAGAATCTCCTGTAACTCTTCTGGACAGTCAACTTGTTTAAGTTGGTGAATGCTGCCATAATCCTTGTCTTCAGTTCGTCTTTGGTGTTACAAGGAGTTTTGTTGGTCTCTCACTCAATTGAGCCCCATACATAATAAGCAAAGCTGTTGCAGTCTGGGGAGTTAAGTGGCCAGATGTATAGGATGATGTGGTTGCAGAAATTGCCTGACAGCCATGACTTGTGTGGTAAAGTGTAGAGTCCTGTTACCAGACAGGGCTTTCCAGGAGCCACTCTCTTGACCCAGGGCAGCACTACCTTCTCAAGGCACTTGATGTAAGCCTCCGTGTTGAGTCTGAGGCATAATGTCGTCATCACTAGTGATTGCTCCAAACACCTGTGTAATCACAATTAGACTCATCCAACTCTTTCTGAACCCTCTGCACTGTCCTCAGATTGACACCCAAAGAATCTGCAATGTCTGTATTGAAGATTCTGGCATGAATGTCATGCAGTACAGTATGCCATTTCCACATTTCTGTCAGAGTGAGTGAATTGCATCATGGTGCTCTTTTTCCCACAGACTGACCCTACTATACTGTGCCATCAACAAAATCAAAAACAAAGCACATATGCAAGATTATAAATATCAAATGGTGACACTATATATATGTGTATATACAGAAGGTTCTCTGGTTATGTTGGATCCAACGTATGGTGTTTCATGGTTACAGTAACATCTCTCATAGTATATTTTTTCATCACATGCCGCTTTATGAGGAAGATGGCATAGTTTCTTCACCAGTTGTATGCTATATTGGATTGCATTACATTCGTTATCTCTCGTTTGTGTAATTTTTTTTTTTTGCAACTTTTTGCTCTTCATTATGGCTCCCAAGCATAAGGCAGACCCATGGGTGTTTATGTAGATGAGATCCCACCTATGTTGAAAATCAGGTTATGTCACACCATAGGGACACCCTGTATATATATATATATATATATATATATATATATATATATATATATATATATATATTAGTGAATACACATAATATCCAACAATGATAGCATGACTCTTGGGTTTCATGTGGTTACACAATCTTCTGGTGCTCAATACTCAATGACTGTTAAGTGTTGTGACATTTGCGTTTTTGTGGAGTTGATCTTAAATTATGTCTTTAAACTTTATATATATATATATATATATATATATATATATATATATATATATGCAGGGATGAGTTTAGCCTAAGATAGGAGCAGTCAAAAATTGCCTTGGTGGACCCCTTAAAAATGAGGGAACTTTGTCAATTTTTCTCAAATTTTTAAAATTTTTGTTTTTTATTTATAAAAAGTAATAGTGATGTAAAAGCTTTAAAAAATTGATAAAAATAAACAAAAAGCTTTAAAATCAAATATTTTTTATTGACAAATAATATAGATTATGATGATCAGAATTATTAGCAATGACACATTGCAGTGGGACATCAAAAAAGAAATCAAACATTATTAGCTTAGAATATGTTGTGGAAAAATGAGATTGTTGTAATACAGTATAAAAATATAAAGCTTTTTCAGCATAAAATCAAAATAAATATTGAAACAAAAAAAAATATATGTACAGTAAATGTCAAAACAATCCTTTACTTTCCAATATAAATATTAATTAGTAATTTCTTATAGTTAAAAATATTTTCACAACTAATTTTTGTTGCCTAGCATTCAGAAGAATTTTCTCTATTCAGGCAATTTGTCAGAATCGAAAAACATTGAATTTTTTATTTTAGATGGGAGGGGTCCTGTTTACATTATTAACTGATCCCTGATTTTTTCACATGCATGTAGTTTTCATTCCTTTTTGAGGTTATTCATTTTATTCAATTTTAAATATGAATAAAAACTACTGAAATTTTGTGGTCTTGTGAGACCACAAAATTTCAGTAGTTGAATTAAGCAAAATGTTGAATTTTGTTTGTCATTCTATCATGTACTTCATGTATTAAATATAATACAAACAAACATTATGTCCATTTACAAGTAACACTTTTTTAAAAATAAAGCAGACATTGGATTTTTGTCTGATTTTCTCAGGTGAGGTATTTATCATCTACAATATTCACATTCAGGCTATCATCTTCATCTTTGTTGTTAATACCACTGTGTTTCAGTTGTATCCTCTAGCTTTCTTCAGGTTTCTGTCAAACTTGACAGCCCTTCAGAGAATTTGAAAAAAGAGCCATTTATTTAGTCATGTAGTAATTGAACAGTATTAAAAAAAAGATATTTGTACATGAACAGCAGAATGAGAACAATTTCCCCCTTTAAATTAAATAAAGAGTTCAGTTTGAAATCCTTTTAGGGTCAATTGATAGGATAGATAACTGAATAAATCCAGAAGGCACAATGGCTGAATATTTTGTGATAGTAATAACAAAGATAGGAATATTAATCTGACTGTAAATAATGCGGATTTTAATATAAAAATACACAAGCTTAGCAAATTGATTGTCTTTTTACAAAATCTTAAAAATATATTTTATGGTTCTATGTATTTTCTAATGACAAAAACAGGTGCAACATTCATCCATTCAAAATAGCAAAAAAAGAATAAAGCAAAGTGTAGTATTATAATTACTAAAAGGTAAACAAATACATTACACTTTTTCTAAAATGACATTTTTGTTATGCTCTCTCTTGTGCCAAATAAGGTTGAAGTGTGACAGACAACAAATTATTTTTTATCAATTATACCTACTTAAGACCCCTGCAATTTAGAGATTTGTTTTGTTTTTTATTGATTGGTTGGTTCATTCCTTCATTCATTTTCTACAGGTTATTTAAAAACCAGAAAATATTTTTAGATTCTAAGAATTTTTTCTTTTGCGATAATAATGGTTTAATGATACAAATCTTATTATTTAATCCATAGGGGGAGTAAAAGAGGTGGATTCATACCTAAGCAGAATTTGATAAACAAATGAGAAATTATAATGTGGCTACAAAATGGGGGAGGTTAATTCTATATTACAATCAATATATAAAGTGATCCCCCACTTTGTGGCCACGGTAGTTTCTATACTTTTATATTGCAGAAAATGTAAGTAAATTTAAAAGACATGACTGTGTAGCAAATCAGTATTTCATTGATTGATTGATTCATTTTTTTTTTTACAGCTTATCACCTCTTTACAGATTATTTAAAGCCAAAAATTATTTTTAGATTCTAAGAAAATTTTTTTTAGATAATGATTTTAGTGTTACAAGTCTTACTAATTAACCCATAGCTGGGAAAGAAAAAATAGATTCATACCTTTCCCAAGGGTATTTGTTCATAAATGAATATAACAATCTCAATTGGAACTTGGCTCTCTGATTAACAATTCTGAGCCATTATCCAGTGCATCACCCACACATCCAAATCCCAGTTTACAGCACCTGGTATCCCCAAGTGGTCACCCATCTAGGTACACATCATGCTTGATGTTGCTTAACTTTGGTAATAATATAACCAGTGCTTTAACATGATGTAGCTGTGAGCCTTTTTCCCTACCTCTATATATTTCATGCTGACCCTCTTGACTTCTATGTTAAAACAGCAAGCACAAGCAGTACCAATTTATTCTGACCCCTACCAACTAAGAATATGCAACACCCCTAGTTATTATAGCCCTGCTATCACAACCACCATCAAATTAGATACAGGCATGTATCATCAAACAAAATCTCATTTTTGTCAAAGGTAACAAGTAATGTGCATAGATATTAATGCATTTTCTATCAAAGACAACCAATCTTTTTTAGATTTCCTCAGTACATGAATAATTCATTTTTCTTCTTATAAATGAATTCTGAATCTTTAATTACAAACTAAGCAGTGTACAGGAGTGTAGATCAAAAAAGAAAATCGACTTTTTCGAAAGGATATTGAGCTTAATTTACAGGATATAAAAAGCTCAGCATTAAATTTGTAAATTCTGTTCCTTTTGTATTTATTAAATATGTGCTAAGCGACTAAGATATAGTCATTCATTACTTTCATATATATATTTTGGCAATAATTGACAGAATTAAAGCTAATTTAATGATTGCTGAACAGTTCTCTGCTGACCAAGACTATAAAAAGATTTTTGTGATGGTGGCCATTAATGGGTTATAAACAGAAACCTATGGTATCAGATTTTTATTTTATAATTAATAAGATTTTTTTTTTAGAAACCTATAATAAATAACAGGGTTTTATTTTTTTTTAAAATACTATAATTAATAACAAGATTTTTTATAAATCTGTAAGATTTTTTTTTATAAACCTATAATTAATAACAGACGTGTTTTTATAAAACCTATAATTAACAGATTTTTTTAGAAACCTGTGTAATTAATAACAATCTTTTATTTTAATATTTTTGAATTAATACTTGATTTTACATTGGTTATTAACAGGTTAAATATAAACATTTCTAGAACTTGTAAGTTTAAGAAAGTTATTTAGCAGATGAACCAAAATTCAGATCAATTACAGCATTGAGGCGAAGATGTGCCAAGATACATACGCACATTATTTGTCTATATTAATACAAGCACTTAAAAACTACAAGAGACTTTTGCCAAAACTGAAACACATGGTGAAAGAGGTTCTTGTGGAAGATGATTTAGCAAAATCTATCTTCTGCTTACCTATCACAATAAATTCTAACAATAACATTGATAATTCTTTATTCATAGATTATTTTCAAGCATCTGATACTTGTGTCCACTATCAGTATTCATTATAAGCACTTCAACATTACATATGTCTACTTCTTAGATGATCCTGGCCTTAGGATGCAGTAAACAAATGAGGAGCATATAGTTGGGTTAAACTCTAATATGTTCCTAGAAGTGGCAGAATGGGAGAATACAATATATACAATTCTATTGGACTAATGGTGGTTAATTGGATGATAAAAAAGAGAAAACATCTTTATGTTACATGTTTTGTTCTTTGAAAGAACTTCTTCAGACTAAATGTTTTTATTGACGGAATCATATGTGTGGGGGGAGTGAACAAAATGAAACAAACATCAGTTGCAGTTAAGAAAAATCTTTTGTTTTTTTTTGTTTTTTTGCTACCGTTTTGAAACGTCTCATATTGTTATAGCAGTTTTGTTAGGAAAAGAGATATGTTGGATGATCATGGATGTAAATTTACCAAGGAAGTCTCTGAAATCAGTGCACATTCAATATATTTTTGTCTGAAATGATTTTTTCTTTCAATTAAAAGTCAAAATTATGGTCTGACCTGTTATGATGAATGACTAATGCATTAAATGTATTGTTTTGTAAAAGATCCCTTTTGTATTCATATATTCTTTCATTTAAATTCCTAAATGTGACAACATCGTATTTGTTGTGACATTTATTTTTTTTTTTTACATTCTATTTTGTAAATTGCTGATTCAGGTTATTTTGTTTTTCTCTTACTGTTTTTGAAGTAATTGTAAGAAATTTAAGATCGAGTTTAGATAATTCTTTTCAATTGTAGTTATTGAGTTGGTCTTGACATACTTTGAGAGGATATCAGAATAATCCAGAACCTATACTGGCAGCAAACTGTCTGCATACTGTCTTATACCTCTTTTGATTTTTGTATATTTACTGAATTCATTTTCTACCTCAATGTCTGACAGCAACATTCTACTTTGTATAGTGGACAGGCATCACATCTAAATCCCAAATTTCTCGGGTGGAATATTAATATCTTGATTATGTCATTATTTTCTCTTCAAGTTATATGAAATAGCCATTTTAGCTGTTGCTGCTGTTGCCAGTCCTCAAGTGTTGTGGTTTCTGTTATTTGGTACAGTTCTTTGTGATCCTATAGCACTAGTCCACAAGCCTCAAATCTTTACTCAAAACCATTTTTAACTAATCATCTTAGAAATTGATTGTATACAACTGACAGTTTAGATATTTCTAACAGGTTTGGCTTTCATGTATAACATCTATATGGTCTCAATCTGATGAGACTATTTAAAAGCATAACCAGAGTTTTCATGTTAATGCTTTGTAGTAATTTGCAGTGTTGGGCAAAGCTACTAGCACAGTCTATTCTATATTCAATTTCCTTATCTCTTATAGCAAATTTGTTACAATTGGTCCATACTTCAAGGTATTTGGCTTTAACTAATTCCGCATACTGAACTTTTTATGATGGATTCAATGTAGGTGCCATCATTGCTTTCATTACAATTGATAGTTTCAGAATCAAAGTTTCTGTTTTGGAAAGATTTATCTTCAATCCTATTTCTTGTAACTATTGGTACAGGATGCTGATTTTCTGTTTAAGAGCATTCTTATTCAAACTATGAATATCTATGTCATCAGCATAAAACCAACCCCTTCCCATCATTAGAACAATGGCTGCGGGAGGAAAAACAGGATTGTTATTTTCTATCGGTAGATTCATTTGAGATGTGGTACAGAATATTTAAATAGTCAGTGCCCATCTCTTCACATCTGTGTTTGTAAAAGCTGCACAGTGTTGGCTATCACTGCTAGTATACACAAAACACGATGCTCCTTGTAGTTCTTTCAAAGAAATAAATTGAAGTTTTGTGTATATTAAGAAGGCAATCAATTTACAAAAACTAGCACTTTTGTCATATTAAGCAATTAAACATTGACCTGAAATTTTGTTGAACTGAAAACAATAAAATCTATGAAGCCATTGAGAACATATGAAGTTAAGATTACATCACTGATAATAAACTTTGGCCTGTTGCCTGTTGTCTAATCCGGAGTGAGATTCCCCATGCATAATTAAAAGGCACTTAGAGAGAATCAAGCTAAAATGCTGAGAGAAGCTATCAATAAATAGAGAAGGAAAACATTGCCAAGTTGGTGACTGACAAAAGCACTGTGCCAAATCTAATCAGATTTTGATATCAAATAGATTTCTCTTTGCAAAATGACATTTAGCGCCCACACACACACACACACACACAACTTGCCGAGAAACTTTTGTCTTAATCTTAACTATATAAGTGCAGAAACACGTGATATCAGCTTGTATTAAAAGTTAATAAAGATATTCAATGCCACTTCTTCAATGTGCCATGGTGATCATGGCTCTCCAGAACTTCCTATCATTTGTAGTTCTGAGCAATGTTTGTCCTATTGCTATCTATCCCAGTCCCTGTTCTGCCATCCATTTACACAAGTGAATTAGATATGTTACTCATTGCATTTGCACTTCTTACTTTCAATATATTCTGCGTCAAATTCCCCAAGACCTCTTTCCACATTAGATGTCCCAGAAATGTCTTTCTAATTCTAAGTGACCATTTTGTTCTCATTTTTTAAAAGATTTCCTCATTGCTTACTTGTTTTGTCCATGATATTCTCAGCATCATTCTGTAGAACCACCTAACAATGGTAATTGGTGCAAAAGTTGTTCGGTTGGTTGATTTTGTTTAACAGCATATCAATGTCTAAGGGTTATTTAATGCTGAAATCTCAATATTTTGAAAACAATTTTATGGCTTTACTTAAATATATTTTAAACATAATTGCATGCCTTCAACTACAGGTAAAATGTATTTTTGGTCATTCTATAAAATTGTATTTTTATGCTTTCATTGTGTTTTGTTTGTTTTCACCATCTGCCCATAGCTTGGACCCTAACAGATTCTACCACCCTGGGTAAGGGTAGAGCTGCGGATAACAGCAATTAAGCTTACAGGATAAAGTACTCAAGCTGTGATTGCCAGAGAAACATGGCTTGCTTTATTTTTCCTTATGTAAGTATTTAAATTCAAAGAATATATGTCCATTTGTATTAATAATTATTTGACCTAATTGAAATACTACATTTCCTTGAATAAGTGCCCCAGTCATCAAGAAGTAAGTTTTGAATAATTGTACACCACCTTTGAATAATTACTCCCCATAATAGGGAAAATCTGTGATTTTAATTTCAAATAAGTACCTCCTTCCAAGTGTGTGTAAGATTTGCTTATATCAACTTACAGCAGCAGAGCAAATTAAAAATAGAGGGTTTCATTTTGGTCTGACTATACCCTACCCTGAATCCATCATAAAAACACAGGATGTCAAATTAGTAAATACTAAACATTTCAGATGCTTCGGCATAGGGATCAGCTATAACAAATTAAGTATAGGAAAAAAAGAAATTGAATATAGAATAGGCTGTGCCAGAGGTAGTTTCACCTGACAACGCTAATTGCTACAAAAACAAAACATCAACCTGTAAACTTGAGTCATGTTCTTAAATAGCCTTATCAAATCGAGATTTTCATATGGATGTCACGCATGACACCAAACCCATTCAAAAATATCTAAACTATCAGCTGTATACAACCACTTCCTAAGATCAATGGTTAAAAAAAGCTTTAAATGAGTAAAACCTGAGGGTCTTGGCAAATGTCATCCTTCTTTGAACATTGTGGACTGGTGCAACAGAATCGCAAATAATCACTTTAAGACATTCAACAGCAGCAACAACTAAAATGGATAGTACGTGTAACTCAAAGAGAAAATAATGACATAATCAAGATATTAACATTCCAGATCACTTTAAGTAGAAGGTTCAGAAGGAAACTCCCATCAATATTGGAAAGAGCAATAAAAACTACTGAACTTGAGAAACCTGTTTTTTTTTTAAAGTGTTTCAATGAATGCCAAATGTTTCTTTGTAGGGAAACGGTTAATATTACCATTTAAAGAATAAAATAAAACAATTGTAATATATACTGCTATTAAACAGAAACTGGAAACATTTTCATTTCAGTTTTATCTAGTTTCATTGATATTAATCCAAAATCACTGAATCTGCTCTTGAAATATTTCACAAGGTATTTTGCATTTTGTTAGAGTTCTGTAACTCCTAGGTACAGCTAACTAAACTTCTTTTAACATTAGGGTAGATATGCTAAGCATTTTTATCATCATTGATGAGAATATCATACAATAATACTGACACTTTCATTGGATCATTTACGCCCTATTTGTAAGTGTATATCTGTTATGAGCATTTGTTACAAGTGTTTAAGAATTATAAACATAATTTGAAAGGCACACATATCTTGAAAAAATATCTTTTCCACTTTTGTTTGAAAATGTTTTCGTTTTATAATTTGTAAAAGATAAACAGAATCCTTGCAAATTACAAAAGGCAAGTGTCCCAACTTGTGAGTGATCTTTTTAATAAGGTTCAGGGTTCAATTTTTAAATAAATGCCCTGGGTGCTTGTTCAAGGAAATACAGTATTAAAACCTCAAATATGAATTTTTCTAAAGTTTAGTTATATTTAACACAAGCAAGTTTTCATTGTCAACCAAAGGTATTTTAGAACAAAAGACATATTCTAACTTGTTAATATCAATTATTAAGCATTATTTCTGTGTTGAAACTCATCATTTTGATGGAGGAAGATATTTTTAAAGCAGACATAATCAAGAGGTGTAAGCTTTTTAGTATCAGTTGTCAAGGTTAACATGGTGATCAATTGAGATATGCAAGCAATATCACATTCTGAACATATGTAAAGTGAAAGTGAAAGAATGTATATCTTTGAATGTATTGATAACAGTATTTCAAATACTTTTGTCCTAACAGCAGTCCTGGCTCTGCTTATATATTATTAAAGTATTGCCGCTGTCAAAAATAGTTGGATGAATGGAGATGAAATAGCCAAGCAACTTGCAAACCAACAATAGTCTTTTGCCAGATGACAATTGTTCACTGGACACAACATACTCCGTCAATTCTTATGAAAATCAATACAAAGTCTAGATGATCTAAGTGCAGCAATGAGCACCTTGTATGTGTCCTTTTATGTCAGGTGACCATATGTTACATTGCAGGATAAGGTGCAGAAAGATAAAAGGGAAGAAACAAATAAATTGGCTTTATCCAACCAACCATGGCAAATCAATAATGAATGCAGACAATATGTAAAGAAGAGTGCAAATCAATAAGTCCATAGCCTGATACATAGTTATTAGCTGAATTTCACTGTATAAAGTTTGATCTGTGATTAATATTCATCACTGAATTAAGAGCATTGACAAAGGAGATTATGTTGAAAAATAAATGCTCTTTTCCTCATTAGGGTGCACTTATTAATGAACCTATATATTTACTACTGAATTAAGTGCATTGACAAGAAAGGAAGTTGTGCTGGAAAATAAATACTTTGAAATGCTTTTATCATTAGACTTACTGACATACCAAAATATTCACTATTAAATTAAGTGCATTGACAAAGAAAGAGCTTATGGTGAAAATAGATATATATTATGTAAAATGCTTTTTTCATCATTAGACTGCAAACTTATTGATGCATCTACATATTCTCCACTGAATTAAGTGCATTGACAAAGAAGAGAACTATGTTGAGAAGTACTTGTGTAAAATAGATCCACTTTTTTCCTCATAAAGGGTACAAGCTTATTGATTTACCTATATATATTTTAGCAAGAGTGACTCACATTGGAAAAGTTAAAAAGAAGTCCTATGATCACAATTACCTTCTGGTAAGCAATTTTATTCAACACATCTATTTTAAATTTAATTAAAAATACAAGTGAATAAATATAGAAAAACATGAAGTAAAAATTGTCTGGTTAGATTTGCTTCCTTCAAAGTAAGAAGCAACACAGTTTTTTTCTATTCTTTTCTAACAAAATATATTTTCTGTTTAATCAAATGGGGGATGTCTTTTTGTTTAACAAAGACCATCTTAAAAAGGCAGTATAAAACACTTTTTTTTATCCTAGAGTTTAAAGTATTTTATTGAATGAAATTAGTGTTAACTAACTTTTAACCACAATTTGTGGCCTGAAAACTTAAAAATGAGCCAAGACAAATTTTGCAATAAAATAAGCCAACAATTGTTGTGCATTTATAGGTAAGGATTTTGATATATTAGTTATATACCAACAAATTAACTCTGGAATGAAATAATTGTTGGATTCATTTCTATTATGAACTGCTATAAGTTCTTATTGGATTATTAAACAGATTTACTCAAACTAGTGTCCTGGTGAGGTTTGGGACACATCAAGCTCTCTTACCCAGGAAAACCACAGCAACTGTGGCAACAGTATATTTAGCACCCCTATGACTCTAATGTGTTGCAGGTCATTGTCATTGATATAGAGCATATAGGTTAGAATATTTTTTTTAATTTTTTGCCTTTTATCAGCAAATCGTTTTTTCTAATCATTTCACCATAAACAAGATGCAAGTGGTTACTAAGAGTAAAAGGATCTGAGAAAAAAGTTATTGAAGAAAGAGGACAATAAAAGAACAAGATTTGATAGAGCAAGCAAAGTTTTGTCAAATGGGTCTCTTGTAACATGTTAATGTAATTAATTATCCCTCCTTTCTTTAATTACTACCTGAATTTTTCACTGAATTATTTCTTTTGATAGACATTTTAAATTACATAATTGCTTTAGTGCAAGAGCCAGGAAGTATAATCAGCAGGTCAAGTTCAAATTCCATTCTATCCTCCAGCATTCACTTTCACAAAAATGCCTTTCTAACTCTACCCAACTATGGATTAAATATCAGTGTAAACTGGGCTGTCTAGCCTTGGGTAGTAACTGTCGAAAAGGTGATAAGAAACTACTCCCTTACCTTTCCCAGGAAGTCATGGCAGCAAAAGATAATAAAGAAAAAGGAATCTGTAAAGAACTGGGATTGCCTACATCCTGAAAGGAAAAAGGCATTAAAAAGAAGGGAAAGTAATGTGCCACTGATGCAAAAAGGCTGGAAAGCTCTTCTCTATAGAGAGATGCTCATACAAAAGTTGTCCAGTTTTATCAAAGGTCAAAATGTTACATTATGAAGAAAGAGCTGCTCATCAAAACCTCTTAAGGAAAACCACTTGAGACAAATGTGTGGTTTTCTAACAAAAGGAAACAAAGTTAATTACTGATCACTTGGCATCTAATTTCTGTCTGGAATTCTGAGATGAAGAGTTATTCAAGACTGAGTACAGCTGTATTACTTGTTCCAGGGATTGAACTCACAATTACTATGCTACTAAATTCACTAACCAATGCTTTAATCTTCTGAGAGAGAACTGTGAACCTAGCCTTAAACCTAATGCACTCTTCTTGCTTCTACTGCTTCTGCAGTATTTAAAGGAGAATTTGCCAAGACAAGATATCCTTAGACAGGGGAAACAGAATAAGAAGTACCTACTCTTGTAAATTAAAGGGTTCAGTCTGAAATTCCTTAAATTTTACTTAGATCAACAGACACTTGTAATCTAAGTAATCTAATTCACTAATAAAAATGACCTCATAAATTTCTATCCTCACCATAAGAACAAAATAAAATCCATGATAATCATCAGATTCTACTTAAAAGCACTAAGAATTTGTAGCACTTAATATTTACATGATAAGGAGATATAAATTAAAAATACTTTTGAGTTCCTCCAATACCTTAATTAATTCATATTCACTGCAAAACAGAGTGCTCATCAAATATTTCAAAATAAAAGAATGAACCATCCAAGCAAATCTAATGAATCAAGATACATTAAACTATTGACCAACTCTATCACAACTACAATTGAATCAATGGATTAGTCACTAACCGCAAAGAGTCTGACCATAATTTCAATTTTAAAAATGCTGCTTTAATTAAGAGAGAAAACAATTTACTAAGATGGAAGTATATAGAAAGGGATCTTATTCGCAAATTATCCACTGTATGATTATGTGTAGGTTCTTACAACATTTCACCTTTTTTGGCAGATCTTCTATTATCCCACTGTAGGATACTTAATAATAAAAGTAATAAAAACAAAAACATCAGGAAACTAAATGAAATTGGCTGATACAGGCATCAATTATAATCATATACTGATAGGAAACACTGAAATTTTAATTTCTTTCTTTTTTTTTTTCAGATTTGTCTGTGCGTGCTACATGCACAGACAAATCTGAAAAAAAAAAAAAAAAAAAAAAAGAAAGAAATTAAAATTTCAGTGTTTCCTGTCAGTATATGATTATAATTGATGCCTGTATTTTTTTTTTTTTTTTTTTTTTTTACAAAAAATGTATTGCTGGTAATATCTTTTTTCAAAAATGGATTACTGTTAACATTTTATTTTTTATGAAAATTTATTGCTGGTATTCTTACGATAATTTATTTTTATACTTTCATAGTGTTTCAACCACAGTTTGGGGTTAACTTTTTGCCCATAACTGGAAGCCTAACAGATGCTACCACCCTGGGTCAGGGTGGGCCTGGTAACAACAGCAATTAAGTTCCATGCTTCTTAAAATCTCCCAATCACTGGCTTTGCTGCCAGATGTAGTTTATTGTCATACTGAAGTTCACAATGTGCTAAATAGTAATACCAAACTTTTTAAAGAGTTTACTACATAAGCAATGGCATCATTTCCTCTTTTGAAAGGAGTCTGTATATATGTACATGGCTAGAAAGAAAGACAAAGGATAATTTATGGCTGATCTACAGTTTGTTCAGTAAGATTTCTGCTCTTCCAATGTTATAAATGCCCAACAGAGACTTTCCTTTGTGAAGGTTTAACCAATTTGGTGTAGAATTTTATATATAGCTTCCTAAAATTGTATTAAGTTATAAATTTAGAAAAAGTTACATTAAACCTTTTCTCTCTTTCTCTTTCAATTTCTGATTTCTATAAATGTTTTCTATTTCAGGCTTGTTGCCATATATATCCATTCTAAAAATGATTTTTTTATTTTTTTTTTTATTAAGCTGCTTTAACTAATAAGTTTTGTATTTTTACATAAATGTTGAATTACATCTATTTTTTTCAACCAATAATAAATTATAAACAATGTCTCTTTAATTTTTCAAAATGAAGGCTCTGTGAAAAAATAAGTTAATAGGAAAACAAACATTTTAAAGTTCAAATTCTGGTATGGATGAGACCAATCAATTTAATTTTAATGGCTTGGAACAATATAATTTTTTTTTAAATTCTAAAATCTTAAAACAATTGATCTTAAAATAATTGATGATATACTAAGTGGAATTTAATTATCAATGTTTGTTATCTCTCTTATCTAACAACTTTCCACAAAAAATTGGCTAAAAACTGAATTAGTATCTAGTACATTTCCATTAAATGCTATTAGGTTGGTGCAAAAATAATGACGTAATAATGTCGTTTTTTGACGTATTTTTTAACGTCAAAAAACGACATTATTATGTCATTATTTTTGCACCAACCTAATAAAATTTGGCATTTAAGATGGTAGTGAAATTTTCCAGACAAACTCTATAACCAATTCCAATCATATGAGAGTGGATGGATTATTCAGCAATAGGCCACAGAAATGATTTAAAAAATATTTTGCACACTTTGGGGCATTTTACTGGTGACTGATCACTCATTTTGAACTGACACTTGACTAACTTTGAAAAGGTCATCTTACTCAAAAACTAGTGTTCAACATGATAATAAATCCAAAAGCCTGACTAAATTGTTTAAAAATTTTAGTAGCTGATTTGTTAAAATTCACACAAAATTTGATGCAGGCAATCAGTTTGGGCCATGCTACATGCTTAGGTGATCAAGTATCTTTCAATGCAGGCACATAGCTCAAATTTGTCAGTCATTGTAAAGATTGCAGAGCCAATCCAGCATTATGTGCCCTAAAAATTTCAGTTCTCTTTCTGATTTTAAGTATAAGTGTCCTTTTTGTTTCCATTTTCACTAAAACTTTGTCATTGCTCACATGTTCAATCCATGGTATCCATTTGTAGAATCACATTTCTGTTACCTCAAGTCTATTTTTCATCTGTGAGAAGATTTTCTATCATTCACTGCCATATAGGACGACTGATATCACATAACAGATAAGTACCAAAGTTGAAATTCTTTAGATTTAACTTATTTAGATATCAATAAGGCTAGAAAGCCACTCAAGATAAAACTAACAAAATGGTAATGTTGAATGAGTTTTTTTTTTGTTTTTTTTTACAATGAGGTTCACCCTGTACAAGGCCCAAGAGATACTCAGGGTAGAGGATTATAGAGTAAGAGGCACATCTTATACAGATATGTGGGGAAGATAACAGTTAACCGTAGACTTAAACATGTTAAAATTGTACTGATTGGGGAAGCATTCTCTTAGGAGTCAGTTCCACAAGGCAGTTGTTAATGTAAAGAAGCTGCTCAAGTGGACCTTACATCCCACCAAAGGTATATGAAGGGAATGAGGGTGGTTCACTACAATGTGTGTGATGTGGAAGATCTTGGCCATGAAGGTTAAGACTGAACTAGGGAGTGTAGTTCATCTAAACATCTTCTATGGATATAGCAACAGAGTGGTGAGAGGCTTGCAACATCTTGTCTGTGAGAAAGTGGCAGTAGGGTGGAAAAGGACCTGGAGACATTTTTGAACTATCAAGAGTGGAAATTAAAGATAAGGTCAGCTCCTGCCCATATATGGCAGCAGTACTCAATTCTCAGCCTTATCTGCTGCTTGTAAATGTAGAGGATGGCAGGAAAAGTCAGGTACTTGCTGGAGCAGTAATAGGATCTGACCATATTTCCAATATCTTTAGTGATACATCATATGTACAAGTTCCATTTGAGGTCTGGGCTGAGTTTAATTCCAAATAGGTGCCCAAGGCAAGTAGCCTCCCTGAGGGAAGATCTGTTCATCCCAATTGGTGAATGTTCTGGGTCTGGTAGTGAGTGTATGAAAAATGGGAGAGAAAATGGTAAGAAATGATGAAGATGAGGATTTAGACAATTTAACCATGACTGTATGCAGGAGTATATTGTACTAAGTGGCAGTTCTTGGAAAAAGCTGTAGAAATGAAGGTGATTCAGAGTTTTGGAAGTGGCAAGGCAATTCCAATATGTAAATGTCTGAGCTGGTAGGACTAGAGAATAGAGCTCATCTGAAAATCTGCCATGGAAGTAGCAACAGACTTGCAATGTTGCATTTGTTGGAAAGATGTTGCAGATTTGAAAATAAATTGTCACCCACAAGACTGCATAAATGATTTTCAACTTTGAAGGTTGAAAAGTGAAGACCGAGCAGCTCCAGCCTAGCTATGGCTGCAAAAACTCCATTTTTCATCTAAACTAACACTTGTAAAGCTAAATCATGGCAGAAAGAGTCAGCCAACAATTTTTCCAGCATCTCTGACAACAGATTAGATATAACAATTCCACTTGTGGTCTGGATTGAACTTAAGACCCAAGAAAGAAAACACAAATGAATTATCAGCATCTTCACAATATCCTCCATCCACAATTGTAAATGCCTAAGGTCTATATCAGGGATGGCTGTGAGTCACATGTAGTTCTTTAGTAATTAATGTACAACTTGCAGAAATATATTGGTCAAGTTCCTTTCCTTGTCAAAGGACAAAAGTTAAATAAGAAAAAATTCCAAGTTTTACAATTATTTATTTATTTTTTAATCATTTCACCCCAAGCAAGACAATAAAGCTACTAGGATGCATGGGGTTACTGTGTGTGAGAGAACAGGAAAATAAGTAGACAGAAGATAATAATTGTCATTGCATTTACATTTTTAAAGTTCAAAGTTGGCTGTAAAGCAAGAAGCCAAAAGAGAGTTCCACAGGTCAGAAGTGTGAGAAAAGAAAGTGTTGGCAAAGAACTTACTGTCATAGCTAGCCATTTCTACTGTAAAATGATGAGATCTTGTTGCCAATCTAGCATTGTTTTTAAACTCAAATTAGAAGAAAGTTCGTCAGAACAATTACCATAAAAGTATTTATAGAAAAGGCATAGGGAAACACTGGGAAAGTGGCTGAATCCAAGGTCAAGACTGATAGCCCTCCTCAGTTTTTTTGTTTTTTTTTTATACTCAATAACCTTAGAAATTCACTCTGAACCCTCTACTCAATCCATGGGGTAGACAGCTCTCACTGCTTTATTTTTTAATTGTTCTGTACTGTTTGTTACTGGGTAGTTGTTGCAATGGCAATGTTTTTTTTTATAGTTATATATTTTCTATTGATTATCTTGGGCAGATGAAGATCTTTAGCCTGGAAGGGCAGTCTATCTAGGAAAAGGAAAAGGAAAAGGAAAATTCTGAATTCAAACCTCCACTGCCTTGTAGTACTTCAGATATAGGAAGGCTCTGAGAGTAAACCCAGTGAGAAAATCTTAAGTGGTGACCCAAAGGTGGCTTAACATCAATGTTGACCTCCTTTCAGCAGCTTATACAGTTAAACTGATGCCAACCTTATTGCTCCGCATTCCTTTAGACTACATCAGCAAGAGGGGGGTTCCTGTCAACTGGGCATCCCAATATCTCCATACATTTCAGCCAGGTCTGTATTTTAGAGAGGCAACTCCAGTACTACTGTTGATATTATCTGTGGGTGGGGGGGCAGTCTAATTTGTTATTAGTTAACTGCAAATTCCTATAGTTCATTACCTTATTAGATATACACAATATGGTTAAAGCAATCATTGGTTTAGATTTTGAAAACATTTTGTATAAATGTGTTCTTTATGATGACTGAAACAAGTACAAATTAACAATTTAGAAAAACCTTCATACTTATATTTGTTAATATTTATATAAGGTTTTTGACACAAACTATGTTTGGAACAATAAAAATGTATGTATAAATTTTACTTGTTTTTTGACTCTCAAACATCTGAAGTTCATTATATATAGCTCATATGTTAAAAAAATCTGGCCACCCCCAGTATAGCTAACAGAAAGATTGCGGCTGAGGTTTTTTTGCCACCATTACAGTTAGCATAAAATGTGAATTAGGCAAACTTTCAAGATTTACTCATTTTAGAAGTCTATGTTAGCAAAATTCAAATCCACACTTTCTTTTGATATTTCTATGGAAAACTTATTAAATACACACAACAATATTGTTGAAACAATCACCAGTGAAGATTATGAAAACAGTTGATATATACGTATATGCCCATTGTGATGATTGAAACTGATACAATTTACCAATTTAGGTGGTTGGTTTGTGTTTAGTAGCATATCAACCTCTACGGTTTATTTAATGCCAAAATCTAAATATTCTGAACACAATTTTATAGCTTTAACTAAATATATTTTGAATGCAATTGTATCCCTTCAACTACAGATAAAGTATATTGCTGGTTATTTCACTTTAAAAATGTATTATTTGTTATTTTACTATAGATGTGTATTGTTGGCATTTTTCTATATAAAACAAAAGGTATTTTTACTATAAAAAAAATGTATTTTTCTGTTTTCATAGTGTTTCGTTTAAGGGTTAACTATTTGCCCATAGCTGGAACCCTAATAGGTGCTACTACCCCTGGTTAGGGTGGACCTGGAGACAACAGCAATTAAGAGGTGGTTCCACACTCCTCAAAACCTCCAATCTCATGATCAGAGGCCTTTCTGCTGGATAATTAACAATTTAAACCATACATGTATGTTAATACACAAATAAAATCTAATTCTATGTTAACAAAATTGAAATTCACATCTTTTCTCTGTTGTTCCTTCTAAGAAAATATTGTTAAATTACATGCAATATAGTTAAAACAATCATTGGTCAAAATTTTGAAAAAGATTTCATGTATGTCCTCTGTGATGTCTGAAACTAATATAAATTAAGTTTTAATAATCTACATCTATGAATAAATTGGGTACATGTTGATATTTATATATGTGTTTTAACACAAAATGTGTATGCAAATTTCATGCATGTTTTTTTTTTTGTCCTAAACAACTGAAGTTTATCATATGCAAGTCTTACATTAGTCAAGTCTAATTACCTCTGGTTTATAATAAATGAGAAAATAATGGTATAAGACTTACTAAACCAAAAATATTTTCTGTTGTTTTTTTTTTCTGAGCCTGCTGGCAAGCTAAATATATTCTTGTATCCCAGAGAAAATGTATCCTTAGTCCATAGGGACATGCATTTAAACTATAACAAATAAAAATGAAAACAAAACACAACCATTTCTTATTGATTATAAGTAGAGGGGTATTTGGCATCTATTTGGGTTATGACACCAAGTACGAATTCTAATGCAATGAAGTGTATATGCGTGTGCAGATTACATGATTGTCAGACATGTTTTTATGAAGAGATCACATGGTAATATCTTTAATTTTATTATTAGATAAAACATTGTAAATTCATATTTTTAACTCTTTTTTTCATCTTCACTTCAATTGCTTTATTTCTACTAGCAATATTTATTAGTAGTAATATTATCTTGAATTTGATTATTAAATGAAGTATTGTCAGTACTTATTCATTTTCCACTAGTATTTCTTTCATTTTCATTTCAATTGCTTTATTTTACAATTCTCCACAAAATTGTTAAAAAAAAAAAAAATCAGCATACCATAATGAAAACATAGTTTTATCATCAAAATATTTATGTTATCATCAAAAGATCAAAGTATTTTTTGAATATTTTATTAAATTTTTTACTCTTTTTTAGAACATTTGAAATTTTGATTGAAAATCTTGTTTTTCTTGCATCAGCAGATGTACTAACTTTTAACATAGCAGATTTTAGTCACTTTTTTGAAGTGACAGACACATTAATTTGGAGATTTCTGGAAATTGTCAGATTTTAATGAAATTTTTAGGACTTATTCCCAAATGAATTAAATTACTTTTGAAATTATCTTTTATGAGAAAATCTTTGTAAAAATATACTTTTTTAAATGTGTTTCAGACCCTTACTTAATTTTATGAAAGCTCGAGGAATTCAACATAATTTTAGTGACTTTATTAGTCAAAAGCAGAATTCTTTGAAAAATTTAAATTACCAATTTTTTTTTTTAAATCAGACCCTCATCTTACCAAAAATTTGTTCTGAATAAAAAATAAAAAAATGGAATAAAACGAAAACATTAATTAATTAGAGAAGCTTATAATTGCTCTTATGAATAATATATATTAAAAACAATATTGACTGAAGAAAAAAAACTTTTTTTTTACAAGATTTTTTACAATTTTTTTACAATTTTAAATTGAATAATTTATAAAGTTTTTAAATCTTTTAAAATTCAGTTGCAATAGTGTAACTTAGGAAATATTGTAATTAAGTAAAACTATATTTCTTCATCTTCTTTTATGTGCCATGTCCCTTCAGGACATAAGCGATCATGGCTCTCCACTTCCTCCTATTCCGTGTAGCTTTCAATAAGTTTTATCTCTTTGCTACTTTTCCCAGACCCTGTTCTGTCATCCACTTGCTTAAGTCTGCTAGGTATGTCACACATTGCTTTCCCTCGTCTCTCTTTCCCTCAAGCCCTCCTTTCTTATTACGTGTCCCAGAAATTTCAGCTGCCCCTTTCTGATGTTAAGTATAAGCTTCCTCCTGGTTTGCATCCTCTCTAAAACCTTATCATTGCTCACATGCTTGGTCCATGATATCCTTAGCATCCTTCTGTAGAACCATATCTCTGTTGCTTTGAGTCTCTTCTTCATTTATGAGGAGACTGTCCAACATTCACTGCTGTAAAAGAGGACAGATATCACGTAGCATTTCAGTAGTCTTTTCTTTGTTACCAACAAAATCCTCCTGTCTCATAATACTCTGCATAGCTTTTGGAATGTGTCCTTGGCCATCCCAATATTTCTTTGGATCTCAATGTCACACTTACCATCTTCTGTCAGAACACTTTCCAGATATTTAAATTTCTGCACCTGCTTGATTTTAGTGGCCCCCAACCTGTAAATCACATTTTAGGCTCATCCTTTTACTGATGACCGTGCATGCTGAATCATATATTGTAAAGCTTTTTACAATCTGACAACCCCAAATATTCTTAAAAAGAATTTTGATTTTTTTTTTTTGTGTTTTTGCTTTTTTTGTGTTTAAACATCCTAATTTTTCTAAGTACATTAACAAGCCACATGTTTTAAAGATTGTTCCCACTTATGGAAAAAAAGCCCTTATATAAAATTTGTCATCTGTTATCATTTCTGCATCACCATACTTGTCAACACATTAGACAGCCAATAAATCAATTGATACATCAGAAAAATAAGACCCAATGGTTAAGAAATGCTTGTATACAACATTTTATGCTGTAATATTGTTTCAAATCAGATTAATTTAACTTTAAATTTACTAATTTTCCTGAAATAACCTTTCAGAAATATACATTTTATTTTTTCAAAATTTTTAAAACCAAGAATCAACTTTTGTTTACAAATGTGTCAAAATGGCAGATTTTGTCAATTTTACTGAAAAAAAATAAATGAAAAATCAATTCTGATTAATATGATTTGTTTGAAATACATCACAGAGTATTTTGCTTACTGGAAATAGTAAATTTTAAATCTTTAGCTTTCAATTAAAGCTGAAATGAAAGTTTTTCATTTTTAAAAATTCATTTTAAACCTTACCGAATTAGTGGAGGTACCTACTTTATTTCCACTAGTAGTATTAGTAGTAATATTATTTTGAATTTTATTATTATTAGATGAAGCCTTGTCAATTCTTATTCAATTTTCACTAGTATTTCTTTCATCTTCATTTCACTTGCTTTTTATTAAAACTTCTCTGACTGCCATTAAAAATAAGGACTAAGTTTAATTCAGATTCCATAAAATATGCAAGATTTCCTTGGTAAAAGCCTACCTTCACATAATAGTTGCTCTACCATTTGAGGTATTAAAGGCAACAGTTGAAGAAATTCAAATCAAACCAAATGAGCTTATTTCCTATTTTCCTCAAATGCCTGATATTGCCATTTTGGATGCTACCTGGTGACATATTCTTGCCTGTTTTCTCCACAGACAGGAAGCATTTTCTTTTTATTTTAATCATTTCACTCCAAGAAAGGCAATAAAAGCCACAAAAAATGCAAGGGGTTAATAAGAGTGAAAGAAGTAGAGATAACAATAAAAGAACATGATTCAAGGAGACAGAAAATTACAATTAACATTGCATTTAAATTTTTGAAGATCATAGTTGACAGGTAAGCAGGAAACCAGAAGAGAATTCCACAGTCAAGAAGTGCAGGACAAAAAACTATTAGCTTGGACTTATTTATGTATAACAGTTTCAACACTGAAATTAAGAGACCTAACTGCCAATCTAGTACTGCACTTAAATTTGTGAAGTCAAGGTACCAGAGAATGTGTTCTATAACAATCTATATGTTGTGCTAATGAGACGGGTTATGTTGTATATTTTTTAATAATTTTTTATTTTTTATTTGACAGATTAGTTTCCACATCTTTGTGTTAAAAGTATAAAATGAACCATCCATGGTTTGCATTACTTGTTAAGGTTCAGAGCATTTGATTAACTTTTAATTAAGCTTTATCAAAAATAAAGAAGAAATAAATTCAAAGTATGTGTGGTAGTATGCATCATTGGGATAATTTTTGAATGTTGATTGGAACAATGCTAAAGAGAAATATTGTAGAAAGATTGTTAGAATAGCAAAGAAGTCTTTCATTGTTCCTTTTAAACAACAATATTTTTTTTTTTTTATAAGGATAATTTATCTTTTTTATACCCTTGTCAGGAGTGAAGATCTGCAAAGATTGAAAGAAGTAGTAATATAAATGCAACAGGTGATACATCAAGTATGTAAGCAGTTTATTCTTAAAAGTACTCCTAGTACTGGGTGATTACTAATTAGGGATAAGCAATGCAGATTGCCAGGCTGTATTAATATGCACCAAGTTACAGTTAGAGAAACAGAGACAATTACACACATAAAAAAAGTGCTATTGATTTCCTTATGGGCTTTCATAGCTGCAAGACACAGATATTGGTACATTTCACTGACGTAGAGAAATTAGATTAATTTCCTTTTTTGAATGTAAACCATTTGAGTTTTGTTGAACAATTTTTTAAACTGGTAATTATATAACAAAGATTTTTGTACCCCCTTCAATTTCCCCTAAAAAAAAAAAATAAAAAAATAAAAAAAAAAATAATTTCACTGTTTATCAGGAGAGATAATAGTAGCTGACTATTATTAAAATAGATAATAGATAGTATTTTTATCGAGAGATGGATATTAGTAGCAGAGATTATTAATAGTTTTTTTGTTTTTTGGTCAGCTGAAAATATGTTTCAAAAGTGAATGGGATATAAACAGATCAATTTGAAGCAGAAATGTTACTTTCTCTTTGCAAAATATCTTATGCACAACTTTATTTCATCATGGTAGCATTTCAAATCTGAGAATATATGGACATTTATGTATTTTCAGTAAAGAGTGCAAAATTCTTTTTACTGATCTCTTGATTTAAAGTGTAAATTTTAAATAGAACTTTGACTTCAAATTTTTAAATTTCCACAAATGAAATTATTAAAGACAAAACTGATATACAAAAAGGTCACCACTACATTGCAAAGGTCAAAAAATGTCAAATACAGCTACCACATGTAACATGACTGAAAGTGTAAACTCATGCTGCCTCTATTTGACATTCAAGAATAAAAGACATCCAAGGAACGTGAGATAACACATGCCCTAAAACAAGATAGCTAATGAATGGTAGATAAAACAGGTCCTAAAGCAGATGCCCAAGGATAGTTAGATGGCAGATGCCCTAAAGCAGGCACCCAACAACGACTAGATGCTGCATATCCTAAGCAGGCACCCAAGGATGGTTGGATGACTCACTGCTGAAATGCTGTGTTATAAACAAAACAACAAAGAAATCATACAAATCAAACTACATACAAAAGAGGAAAAAGTTTCTAAAATTTCACTATACCATATTTTTTAAACAGATGTAACTACTACTTAAGAAAAAAAACATCTATGTCCTTTCAGGATATGGGCTATCATGACTCTTCACAGGATTGTCATTATCTGTGAAATGCCATGCCTTATTGAAAAAGATAATGGAGTAGTATCCTGTTGCTTCTCCATGATTTGGAATTCAGTGTTTTCCTTCTGTTAGTCTGATTTCCATCCAGGCTAGACGGTCCAGTCTACTGTTATTTAACTCATAACCAGGAGAGGGGGAGAAAAGATAGAAAAGATCTATGCATTTCCTAAAATCATTTTTATGAAAGTGGATGCAACAAAGTTGAGCAGAATTTTAACTTGGTACACTGGTTCCACATTCTGTACTGGTAACTATTAAACTATACACATGTCTAACTCTTACTGTTTTAAAAGAAAATGTATATCTAAAAGGTATGCTGTAGACAAATGGTAAATGCTTATGCGAGTTTATAAACATAACTGTAATGTAATGAACAGCTGTGAATAGCCTGTGATCTTTTGTCTTACATTGTGTCTCCTGTATTTGTAGTTCAGATTTCTCACAAGTCAAACAAAGGAGGATGTTTTCCTTATTTCAAATTGTTTGACCACAGAAAGGCAAAAAAGAAGTCGAAACAGGAACAATGATGATCTTTGGATGTTTCCTGGCTCCTTTATATACATTTCATAGCTGACATCATGTAATCCTGCCCTGTCAGATGGAGCTTCAGAATATGTTGACTGCACTTCTGCAGAGAGGTAAGACTCCTCCACCTCGACCTAATGAGGCGTCCTGGATATGATGATAAATTACATCCAGCAACAAGGCCTATGATCAGGAGGTTTTGAGGAGTGTGGAACCACCTCTTAATTGCTTTTGTTCCCAGGTCCACCTTGACCCAGGATGGTGGCAACTGTTAGGGTCTCACCTTTGGGCATATAGCTAACCCCCAAACTGGGTTCAAAACACTATGAAAGTGTAAAAATAGGTTTTTATAGTAAAAATACCTGAAATACATTTTTGAAAAACAAATCATTAGCAGCAATAATATATTGCTGTTAATAATTAGAAAAAAATATTACCAGCAATACATTTTTTGAAAAAAAAAAGAAAGAAAATTATTACCTGCAATACATTTGACTCTTAACAAAAACCCTCTTTATAAAAATACATCAATGAAACCTGATCTACAAACTGATTTCTTACAAAGAATATATATGTGTGAAAAGTGTGTGCATATAAATATATATATATATATATATATATATATATATATATGAACCTATTCCAAAAATTTTGTCAGCATTAAATACCCCACTAAGATCGATAGGCCATAAAAGAAAATAAACTAAACCAAACCATGTAATCCAGATGTGCACTTAAAAAACAGAACTATATTACACGTTCTGCCTTCATTTGACCACGTGTCACTGATGTGACTTTCTGAACATGTCAGCCATATGTATGCTAAGTAATACTGCTGCAGGGTGTGGCAGAAATATATCTCACATTTTAAACTCTCACCTATATAGTACTAGTAAACTTAGGCAAGTGGCAATATTGTCTTCATTTAGCTAATGTCTTACCATTTCTTTTTTCAGACACCATCAGTTAACATCATGACTTGGACCAGTACATACCATGTGTTTGCTGTTGAAACATTTTTTTAAAATGGTGAATCTGTAATTGCAAAAGCACAATGGGTCCCTGCTCAATTGGCTCAGGATAAATACAGTCAAATGAGCTGTAAATGATTTTGTCAGGGGCTGGAGTGTCAGCAGTTTTTATGACAACTAACAGTAAAATTGAGATGTGAGGACTTCAAGGCAGCCACCAACTTTCCACAAGTAGAGAAAAAGAAATAAAAACTTTCAGGATCAAGTATCACATGATCGGCATGTAGGGAATTCCAATCATGGGTTTATATTGTCAAATTACATTCAGGAACAAAGGCAAATTTACTGAGCAGAGAGAGGAGAGAAAGCCTTCATCCAATAAGAGAAGAGGAAGAAGTAAAGGGACCTAATTCCCACCTATATACAT
Source organism: Acanthosepion lycidas (assembly GCA_963932145.1). Lineage (NCBI taxonomy): Eukaryota > Metazoa > Mollusca > Cephalopoda > Sepiida > Sepiidae > Acanthosepion > Acanthosepion lycidas. The sequence goes on along the minus strand of OZ010615.1, from coordinate 46,991,016 downwards.
CGAGAGAGAGATATCCAATTTGAGACTCAGTGAATAAAGAACTCATAACAAAAACAGGATTTGTTTTCTCTTTTCATGCAGTGGCAATATTTTTTTGTTAATACAGATGGGAATTGAAATACATCACATGTTTACAGTTGTACACAATTTAAAAAAAAAAAGCAACAAAAACAAATGCTTATATGAGAGACTAAATTAAAAATAGTAAATATGCAGTGTTTATAAATGTATTATGTCTAAATCAGTTTAATAACTTAGTCAATATATGTCTTGTCTTGCCAAATGTAAACAAATAGAAACATTGCATGGTGAATAACAAATTTCAATATCAATCATGTGAACAATGTTAAGAAACCCTGGTTTAATTAAAATACTCTGCCTATTGAGCAAGTTTGCATTTGTAGATTTCAAACAACAACTGGAATTTGTTTAGCAGGCTTCCCCTGAGAAGAGTCAATGACTTATAAACATTGACAAAAATAATGATTAATAGACAATGTTATTGATTAATCTAATCAGAATTAAGGCTGATGAAAACCAATACTCCACATTGATCTCCAAGCAAAGAATCTAATCAACGAATCCAGGTTCAAATATCTTAATACTCTCTATCAAATATTTTTCTTGCTTAAAATGGAAACTGCAGTTATTCTTATGTACATACCAAAGTTAATAATTATTGTTTACATATATGGTCCCCAAATTGTTTTGGCCACAACCCAGAACACAGAATTTTTTAGGCTGGCTATAAATACAATTTCAGTTATTTCCACATTTAATTTCATGCAATATTTTTTTAAAGTTGGGTCACTGTGTTGCGCCAGAAAATTTTTCCCATCAGAGTCCATCTTTCACATTTAAAAATCTACCATTTGTCTGTGCAATGACTACTGCTGCCATATCTGGTCTGGTGATCCTGATACTCGAGATTCTTAACAAAATTCAAAGAAGAACCTGTAATCGATCCTGATTTAGCATCTTGACTTCAGTCACTTTCTCACCAATGTGACCTGGCTGCCCTCCATCTTTTCTACAAATATTTTCATGGCAACTACTATGACTGTTTTTTTTCCCCCTGGTGCCCCAACTACATGAATTTAAGTATGCTACTAGATTGGCATTTAGGTCCCACCCTCTTACTGTTGAAATAATTAAATACAACTATAACTTCTACTCCAACAGTTTCTTTTCTTGCACTTCCTACCTGTGGAACTCCCTTCCATTTACTTGCTTTCCTGATAAATACAATCTTAAAAAATTTAAATGCAACGTCAATCACCATCTTCTATCTTTGTCTTTTCTCTCATTTCTCCCTCTTCTGAGATAAGCAAATACTTTCTATATTTTTTATTGAAATTACCAAAATTTCTTTCTTGCCATGTCACAGTAAATGAGGAGGTGGCTGAGTGGTTAGAAAGTTTGCTTTCTGACCATGAGACCAGGGTTTGAATCTCACTGTGGTCATTTTATCAGGAAGGTAACTTCTTGATGTTATCCAACTATAGAGATAATCCCTGTATGCAGCAACTTTGGAAAGTGCCTGAAAACTATAACATGGATTGAGCAAAGCTTTGTGAGTAAAATCGAGTAGACAAATATCTGGGAGCCATCTATTAAGGTCGCAAGACATCGTGACTAAGTGTTTGAGTATACTGGCCTTGTTCAGACTTTTGATAGTGCCAGATAATGCACTCTCTCCCAGAAACTAAAACTAAGATCCGCTCAGCATAGTTGCAGGGGGACTCTGTGGGTAGTGAACAAACACAAATGTGCCTGAGCAGGGTGTCAGCAATAGGGATTGGTTAGCCGCCCTAGCAGATAATAGTAATATATAGTTATAGTGTAATAGTTATCATTGCGGAAAAGTAATCAGTGAACAGAGTTCCCATCCTTGCATTAACACCTTTGAGAAAGGCATGAATCCATCTCTTCTCTCACAAACTATGGATTAAATAGCAGGGTGGACTGTGTTTCTAGCCTTGGCTGACAGCCAGCTGATGAGAAGGACAATTCTGAATTCAAAACTGAAGAAAATGATATAGAACTCTGTTTTCCTGGTGCTGGCAATTTACATACAATAAAAGAAAAGGAATCTGCAGGGATCCTTGGTTGCCTGTATCCTGAAGAAATATGGCATTTAAAGTATTTTATACATATTCATGTTGAGAAATTCCTGTATTTTTATTGTTTTCTTAATGTTTTTCTTTTTCTCATCCTTTCACACTCAGTAAGCCCTTGCATCTCAGTGGCTTTATTGCCTTGGTTGGGATGAAATGCTAACAAAAAATGAGATCTACACTGAATCCTACAAAAAAGAAGCCGAATTGGATGTAAAATGTTTGAAGATTATGAGGGCAGCGTCACGTCCCAAAATCTATCCAAATGACTACACATCATTTTTTTTTTTTAATCAATTCTTGGCTAAGCAGAAAAATTTTGAGGATCCCCTCATAATAAATCATAGGAGAAAGTTGTTTGCAATTGTTATGTTGAAAGTAGAGAAAAAAAAAGATATTTCATTGTATCTTTGCTAAAACAACCATAAAAACGTGAATTGCAGCTTTCGGTCAAAATTTAAAATCTTGCAAGATCTTGTTAAAGACTGGGATCTTATTGTTAGAGTCTTATTTTGAAATTGGGAAGATCTTATTAAAGACCTATTTTTAGACTGGGAAGTTCTTATTGTTAAAGACTTAAGACTAGGAACATTTTATTTTTTGAATTTATATTAAAACTGAGATCTTATTTTTAAGACATATTTAAGGCTAGATGTAAAACTTAAGATAAGGTTTTAAATTGCAAATATATCTTTCCAGCTTTATCTTTCTTAAAATGACAGCTTGGCAGCAAACTGAAATTCTAGATTTGTCTGCACTTTTCTCCATCATCATAGATTAAATTCATAATTTACAGATATTTAAAGATTGAATTCAAGATGAAATTTTTTTTCCAGGAAAATATTGAAAGAAATACTCAAGTATTTATCAGCATCTAGAAATGATAATATTAAACTTGACATATTTGTATTCATGCAAAGTGCTTCTCAGACAATCCAACAAAATCTTTCTATTGGGAACTTTTAGAAACCATTCCTTATTATTGTTAAGTATGCTCATCTACCTTTCAGGTGATTATTATGGAGATTCTTAATGCTAATCCTCCCAAGGATTGAACACTTCATTCTTGGCTAACAAATAGTGTTGAATTACCCTGTCCTACCTGCTAATTGAAATCATCCCACCCTTTGCCATAAGAACTTTTAACAATTTGTTCGGAAGAGAGAAGATTCATTTGTCTCTGGATTCTTTGCTGGACAATTTCACAGGTTGAACACTTTTGGTAGCAGAGTATAGTTTTGTAAAAGAAAATTGGGCACCAATAATAAGTTCTTAACCCCTACCAGAGCTTCCCCAACCAGAAAAATCCACAACTCATCTAGGAGAAGGAAAACACTGAATTCAAGCCAGCCTGGAGAGTGTTGGGCTCCATCAGGCTATCTTGCCCAGGAAACACCACTGCTAATGTGGCCACAATGTGGTGCCCTTATGACCCTTAATGGGTTATGGGGCTTGTGATCGTGAAACTTTCTCACAACAATTGTTCAAACATGAGGTATTAAAATTGTTAACTATGCTCTCAAGGATTGAACTCTTCATCCTTGGCTAACAAATAGTGTTGAATTACCCTGTCTCACTTGCTAATGTGTCCACCTGTTCCCATAAGAACTTCTAACAATTTGTTCAGAGGAGAGAACGTCCATTTGCCTCTGGAACTGATAATAGTCAATTTCAGAGCTTAAACCATTATTGCCATTGTTTTCCTACCCAAAAAGTTGGTAAGAAGATAATAGAAGGGGATCTTGAAAAGTTCTTGGCTCAACACCCCCTCCCCTTCCCAAAACAAGATACCCTTTTGTAGTTACTTTGGGACAATGAGGAAGAGCCAGATTTAAATCAGTGGGTTTTATGGCTATTTCAATGCTCATTGTATCATTTAATGTCAAATATAACTCCCTGGGCAAAAAATGTATCACCAAAAATGTAGACATAGGTGCAATTTTCACTAGAGTCTGATTATTCACTTGGAAAGCATCTACTTGAGAGGAGGGAAGTTCTTACTTCTTTTTATGATATACAGGTGGTGTATTCTAAGCCCTATGAATGCGTGGCTGAGTGGTTAGAACATCTGCTTTCTGGTCATTAAACCCGGGTTCAATTCTCACCATGGTTGATTTGTTAGAAAGGAAACTTCTTGTTAATATCAGCTTGGGAAGGCTATTCCAGTGCACGTTACATTTAGAAAGTATCTGAAAACCATGCCATGGGTTGACCCAAGTCTTGAGTGTTAAATTGAGTACATGGAGCTGTTCAGAAATTGTCAGTGGTTTGTGCTAACACAGTCACAAGTTATCATGTCTGAACGTTTGAGTGTGCTGGTCTTGCTCAAAAATTATGAGTAGGTTCTGCTCAGCATAGTTGCACTATAAACCACAGGTGAACTCTGTGGGTTGAGTTGGTGTCTATGATGGGGATTGTTAGCCACCCTTGCAAATGGGTGTGCTCAGAAATGAGTAGTAAACAGTCATTGATTATAAGACCTGCTTATAGGGCAGATGAAGATGATCTGGAAAATTGAAAGCAAGTAAGTTTTATTTCCTTTTGTTGTTAAATTACAGTGATGACATGTCAGAAGATAGAATAAAAACACAAGACTGAAAAATCTTTTTATTCGTTTCTAGTTTTTAATTCAAAATTAAGTTTTCCTCATATAATTAAAACTGCTTTCAAAACAACAAATAATATAAAAACAACATTCTTATAAATAGTGAGAAATTAACAATATTTTATTATTATAAATTATTTTATTATTGTTAGGTTACTGCTGTCATACATGAGCTGGAGCTTCTCAAGCCTCACTTTCCAGCCTTGATAATGTCTGTGGTCTTGTGGGGTGTAGTGAACTATCACAGAGGGCAAAGAGGCGCAGGGTTGCATGCATTTTTTGCAACACACTTCACAGTGCAATCTGCACACCCGGTTATCTGTTAACACCAGGCATCTTTGTTTATCACACACCTCATTTACTATTTCAAATTTATTTTAAAATCTATATCTTCTTTTAATAAGACATATCTCATTAAATAATTTAGACAAGTTTTGTCTGCTTATTTTTAATAGGATTCTCTCATAATTATGGACAAGTTTCTTAGAAAGAAAATTAGCATGTTGATGCATATTCATTTTATTCAGAGTACTTTCAACATTAGCACAAAGTCATCATCAGGATTTTGTTTTTTCTAAGACAAAAATTGTTGTGTTCATCTGAAAAATTAAATTTTTACTTGTGAAGTAAAAAATAGTACATAACCTTAGATTTTTTCATTTCACAAGTAAAAATTTAATTTTTCAGATGAACATGTTTATGTTAAATGCTTATTATGTTTATTTTATAAGCACACAAGTTAACATTATTACCTTTGTCCCATAAAAATTGATACATTTTGTCTATGAAACTTATATTCTAATGTAACAGCAATTCCGAGACAGATGCAATATTATATTTGTAAATATTTGACAATATTATTGGTTCCAATAGTAAAACAATATGCAGATTATTCTTCAACATTTCTTAGAGCCCGATTTTAGCTCTTTTGTTAGAATTCTCTTTGAGAACCAAAAATTTGTTTCATTAAATTTTTAAATAACCTGGCCAGGTTTAAAAAAAAAAAAAAAAAAAAAAAATCATGTGAAGTATCCATTTTTGGTTGATTGTTATTGGATACCCAGTCCAAAGCACTTGTTCTTACTACACAGCATGAGTCAGCAGTAGTGATGCTAGTGTTACCTTTTCTGTTTTCTTTTTTTTTTTGAACATTGAAATAAGCAAAACCAAGAGTTACTTTTGAAGCTAAAATCTGTTATACAATTTCTATTAGTTTTTCCCCAAACATACCAGTTTAATGGTGTTTGCGTGTGGAGATCTAAGAGTTTATAACTGGATGCTTGAAGATACCGGGGGGGGGGGCGATAGCTAAATTAGAATAATTATAAAATTAAGTCTACTAGTAACTAATATAATGATTAATTTTTAGCTAAATCTTTTTATAAATTTTTAGAATACATCTATCAATGTCAGACTTTCTTCTGGCACTGAGCTAACCGATTGTACAGACTACAAAGATATTATCGAGCAATTAGTTTTTATGGATTATCAACCTTTTGCAAGTAATTCAAATTCATAAAATATTCTTACATTGTTAAGTTTTTCAGCTTTATGAGATTCAAGAGAATTATGTACAACTAAATCCAATGTTGCCAGCTCAAACTGATACTAATGTAATAATAATAAATGCCATATCCCTTCAGGACGTAGATGATCAAGACTCTCTACAGAATACTTTTCTTTATTAATTGTGAACTGCCAGGCTTTGAGAAAGATAGTGGAATGGTTTACCAGTTGCCTTCTACACAGTTTGGATTTCAAGGTTTCCTATCTCTTTGGTTGACACCCAGTGCTACACAGCCCAGTCTACCCTGCTATTTAACTCATAACTGGGAAGAAAAAATATGGATTAATACCTTTGCCAAGGATATGTGTGCAAAAATGAATGTAATGAACTCAAATGAAATTTCTACTTGGTTTTCCAATTTTCTGTTCCAAGCTATTACCATCATACCAACCACACGTCCGAACATTTATGCTTTGTGCATAAAAACCCAATTACGGATTTAAATTTTAATCCATTAGGCTAAGTTATTAAAGCATTGGTCCATGAATTTGATGATATAATAATTGTAAGTTCAATCCCAGGCCCAGACAGAGCATAATGCTAGAGAATTTTTCTCTTCAGAATCTATCTTATATATCTCTATCTACCATTTGCCCATACTTAAAATATTGCTGCCACATATGATCTGGTGCTCCCACTATATATCTAGAGTTCCTTGATAAAATCAGAAGAATCAGCAATATTATTGGTCCTGATCTGTCATCTTGGCTTCAGTCGCTTTCTCACCACTGTAAGGTTGCCTCTCTGTGCCTTTCTATAAATACTTTCATGGTAATTGTTCGGATGAGCTCTTCACAATATGTAGACTTCTTGAATGTAAGCACAGTACTGGTGTTGAGATCTTATCAATTTATAGTTGAGCTGGCAAGATGTAGCCACAAGTTCTATGCTAACAGTTTCTTTTCTCACACTTCTCACTTGTGGAACTGTTCTGGTTCCATGCTTTCCAGTCAACTTTAATCTTTGAAAATTTACATGCAATGTCACTCACTATCTACCGTCCTCCTGATTACTTTTTTGCTCTCGCTCTTAATAATGTTTCTCTTATTCTTTCACACTCAGTAACCCCTTATGTCTTAGTGGCTTTACTGCCTTTCTTGGGATGAACTTGATTAAAAAAATATATATACTTTTCACCTCAAACAAATTTTGAGAAGTGAAAGCAAAGAAAATCTATTTGAAAATGTTGTTCTTTTATTTCCTAATCTGTCTTGTCCCTGTTTCTTCCTTTTGAGGCAATGTCTTGTTAGACTACTCTCAGAATTCCAGAATGCTTTCATACTTTGTAGAATTTCTTTCCAATATTTATAATCTGAAAATTTTTATTGTAGTTACTGGTCAGTTTGATCCCACACCTGATCTTTCTCTTGATTTGTGATATTGTATCATTTCAGTATTCACCCAGAGGGGTGAGGGATACTTGTTATCCTTTTGCAGCGACACATGTAATCAGTTTCAGAAAAAGGGCTTAAAGATTGATTGATTTGTTTGTTTGTTTGTTTTATTACATCTTATCAACCCTTTGTGGTTTATTTAAAGCCAAATATATATATATATATATATATATATATATATTTTGGATTGTAGGAGGTTTGTTTTTGCAGTACCCAGTGTTCCAAAGCAGTCCCCCATCTAAATATAGATAAGGCTTGATACTGCTTAACTTTCATAACTGAATGAGAACCAATATTTTCAACATGATTTGAGGGACTTAGGGACTCTTTGCAGTTGCCCATTGGCAATGAAAATAAATGAAAATTGTCAGATTTTTCTTAAATAATTCCCTTGAAAATAAGATTTTTGTGGCTTATTTGTGCTAAAATTGTAATTTTATTTAAAATTATCCCAAGCCTTATTGCCCTTGTTGTCCCAGGGTACCAACAATATATATTAATTTTGGTATAAGTGACTTTGTTTTAACATTGTTTCATATATGAGGCAAGGATAGCATAGGTAGAATTTATTATCCATGACCCATTCTGGGTTGTAAAATAGACTCAGGTACTGAGTCTATTTTACCACCCTCAGTCCCATACGAATGTTACAGTTCTGTATATGTTAAAAAAAACAAAAAACAAACAAAACAGCAGAAATTCCAAAATGAAAACAAAATAAAAGAATAAAAGACAAAAAAAAAAAAATAAATCAAAAAAGTGGTTCTGGTGTACTGCAATCTCATAAGCAATCAATCATAGCGTCCCACTCCCAATAATCCTCATAGAAAAAAAAAAATGAAAAACGACCCACCAGAGGGTCATGTGGGCCTTGCAGACATGCCACTATGACAATCCAGTGGGTTGTGTGGTTGCCAAAATGTTAAAAAATGACTAAAATGGCAATTTTTTTTCTTATTAATTTGATAAAAACATTGATTTCAGAAAATATAAAACAAAAGTAATTTTTTTTTCATAGTGCAACAATATTTAAAACAAAATTATTTGTAAAAATTTGTTTACAGAAACTGATGACTGCAAATCATACCTTTTCATACCCAGAGTGGGTTTGAGCCAACATTGGTCAATGACTGTGTAGCCAGTAGAGTTTCGTGGGTAGTTTCATGACAGGGATCTCAGTTCTACCAAGTCACAGATTCTGATCAGCTAAATTATGGGAGATAGAGCAACATTTACTTAACTCAAGTTTGCCAGAGGATTACTATAGATGCCAAGATTGGATTTTGAAGCAATTGCAGTTGGGTTCTCATTTCATTACAGCACTGTTCAACTTTCACTGCTGGTGTCAATCTACTTGCTATAGGTGACCCAATCAGAAAATGACATCCTTGATGGCATAACTCGGACACAGACCCATTGTCACCACAGCAGCAAATACTTTGACCTTGAATTGTCATGATGCTCTTGGAAGAATGGTTTCAAAATTTTCAGTAATAACTCACATGCACATGTTTACATTAAAATATAAACAATTCTGAATTTTTATAAAGAAAAACCATGATCCAGTGTTTATTTCCATTTTTTTTTTTTTTTTTTTTTTTTTTTTAACTCAAATAAACAATCCTCTTCTTCAAGCTTAGGACAACAAAGCACTGTTCACATGAAAAAAGCATGCACATGCATTAGAACTTATATATATATATATATATATATATATATGGTCATTGCTTAAATGTTAACATATAGCAAAAAATTCTGATTTTTATTAATGTCAATGAATACAAATACAGGGTGTCCCCCAAAAATGTTGTCCTGAGTATGACAATAAGCTATATCTGGCAGCAAAACCTCTGATCAGGACGTTTTGAGGAGTGGGGAACCACCATTTAATTGTTGTTGTTCCCAGGTCCACACTGACCCAGGTTGGTAGCACCTGTTAGGGTCCCAGCTATGGGCAAATAATACCCCCCCCACAAGCTGGGGTCAAAACATTATGAAAATATAATACCAGATATCGCAGCAGTATTCAGTGCATGGCCGAATGGTAGATTTGTAAATGTCCAAGATGGACAATGAACCAACTTTCCTTGCAGTAGATTTAGCTATTTGTTCAATGTAGTTGTTCTACTTCAAGTCAATTGAAAACGAGAGGCCAAGAAGGCACAATGAGATGCTCTCCAGGAGTCGTGCATCAACCATGCTGATGGCGGGCAGGGAAGTTCTCTATGGTGATTAAATGAAAGCAGTTTGGTTTTGGAGGTATTAAAATTTACAAGCCATTTCTTGCCCCAGTTAACCACTGATTGGTGGTCCTTTTCAAGAGCAGCAGTCAGGTTAACTTTATCAGCTCTGACAGATTTGCTATTGAGAATAGTGTTATCTGCATAAATGTCTGCTTAGGAACTGATGACATCAGGAAAATCATTGATGAAAATCAGAAACAGCATACGACCCAGTATAGAGCCTTGGGGGACACCCGCATTTGTGTGAAAAAAATCTGGAAGCAAGCCCATTCAGAACAACCTTCATTTCATGATTTGACAGGAATGATTGGATTAAATCAAACAATTGTCCTGTAATACTGTAGCCCTGAAGCTTTAGATAGAAGACTAGCATGCTAAATCCTGTCAAATACCTTTGATATATCTAGAACCACAGCTCGAGCTTTGCTGTTATTATCAAGAGATTGATATACATATTCAGTGATGGCTGTAGTGTAAGCACATCAGCAGTAGACTGGTTAAATGGAAGCCATATTGTTTGTCAGAGAGTAGGCCATCAGAGATAGAATGCTTAACCATTTCAGCATTGATTAAAGCCTCAAATACTTTGCCAAAAAGTAGTAAGAGGCTAATAGGGCAATAATTAGAGAGGTCAGAAGGTTCTCAGAGTTATTAAAAATAGGAACTACAGAGGAAGACTTCCAACAAGCTGGAAAGCAGGAAGCAGCAAGGCAATAGTAAGAGTTGGAGCTTGAAGAGAACTGGAGTCAGCTTGGGAAGACATTTCTTTAGCACATTGGCTGGGGTCTGGTCACTTCCACTTGCCTCATTTATAAGTGATGGTGTTATGCACATATCACTCAGTAGAGCATCAGTTCTAGGGGGGAAATCAGATGTGGGTACTCCAAAAAAAGTTGAGTGTTGAGTTGGAAGAGAATTTCCAAGCAAAGCATTCAACCTTATCTGTTGTAGATGTCATACTTACTCTTGTGTTTATTCATTGAGCTGATCCCCTGTTGTAATAACCAGCAGTAGTCACCCATCATGCTTGGACAAAACCATCCTTGATTCCTTATAGTTCCATCTCATATATATTTGTGGAACCTCTCACCATGCTTATCACTTCTGACATCCAAATGAGAATACATGAAGGGCACTTTAACAGATATCTGGCATTCAATACACTGTTGAAGGTAATTAAATCAGTATAGTTTTCAGCTCTATGAGATTCAAGAAAATTATATACAAATGAAACTGATGCTGCCAGCTCAAACTGATCGTAATATAATAATAATAAATGCCATATCCCTTCAGGAGGTAGATGATCAAGACTCTCTACAGAATACTTTTCTTTATTAATTGTGAACTGCCAGGCTTTGAGAAACATAGTGGAATGGTTTACCAGTTGCCTTCTACACAGTTTGGATTTCAGGGTTTTCCATCTATTTGGTTGCCACCCAGTGTTAGACAGCCCAATCTAACCTGCTATTTAACCCATAACTGAGGAGGAAAAATATGAATTCATATCTTTCCCAAGGATATTTGTGCAAAAGTGAATGTAATGAACTTGAATGGAATTTGAACTTGGTTCACCAATTTTCTATTCCAAGCCATTACCATAATACCACCCACATATCTGAACATAAATGTGCTTTCTGTATAAAAACCCAATTACAGATTTAAATTTTAATACACTAGGTTATGTTATTAAAGCATTGGTTCATGAATTTGATATAATTGTTGCAGTTTTTTGTGTATATATGCAACTAGTGAGCTAGCCCAAATGACTTGACTCACTTTATAGTCCACCAATAGAAGGTTAACCAGTCAGAAGACGTAGAACATTCAAGCCGTTGTGTATAAAGGCAGCCATTTTGTCTACTCTACCCGAATGTGTATAGTTCCAGCTTGTCAGGTGAAGAGAAACAGAAGGACGAACTACGCTCTGCTACTTTTACCAAAATATCCACTGCTAACCTGAACTTCAAAATATTCACGCTAACCTCTGGATTCTATACTCAAAGACGACCGTCATCATGAACAACAATAATAATTGTGAGTTCAATCCCACAACCATACTTAGACTCACTGGAAACATTGATGGATTGATTGGTTTGTCTTTATGGGTTATCAACCATTTGCAGGTTATTTAAAGCCAGAAGATATTTTTACACTGCAAGAATTTTTTGCCCATAGCTGGGATGGGTGGCCTTGGGAACAACAACAATTAAAAGGTGGTTCCACGCTCCTCAAAACCTCCAATCTCCCAATCAGAGACATTGCTGACGGATGTAGTTTATTGTCATACTAGAAAGAAAATACGAGGACAACAGTCCAAGTGTAAATAATGCAGACAGCATACTAGAATTAGTCAAAACATATGCATTTACCACAGAAGCAAGATTTTTATCACTCAGTTTTTGTTTTGATTTTTTACTAATGTTCACACTCATGGTGGAGGGTTACTGAAGATTGGCAACTTTTTGCTATATGGGACCAATTTAAATTTGACCATATATTAGCTTAAAAATAAATATTTCTTTTTTGCATGCAGATAGTTGTTGAAAGTCACTTCTACATATGAAAGCAATCTATAAGTAGAGTACTTACTCATGCAGAATATTTTGAATAATATAATGTGGGCAATCAGGAAATTGTTCTTTCAACTGCTCAAAATTCTCCTTTTTGCTGTCAATTTTTGTCTGGAAAGAAAGAAAAAATACGTAAAGGATTTAGCATTAATCAAGAGTCAAATTATGAAGTTGAATCAGAAAGTCACATTTATTGAGATATAACTTAGGAATTCTCACCTAAAAATGTTGATGGCATACAAATTGGATGCAAAAAAGTTTGATATGAAAATCTTCAAGAAACTGATTTTGAAATTACTGGATGATCTGAACTGAATTTAATGCCAATAACGAACATAAATATATTATTTAGTGTTGTAGCATACCTACAGTTGGTAATGGGCATATCCTCATTCACATAAATACAGTAGTAAATACTGTATGTTGGTCTGCAGTTGGAGATTCATTGTGGAATTCACTTGACTCACTTCTAGCAGTTGATAACTTCTTTTATGCACCACTGGCGAATCTTATAGGTGTTGTTCGTGTCCTAAGTATTATCGTTCATTACCAACCTTTGTGTGATTACTCTATTCAGTAACCTTCCCTAGGTTACAACATTTAGTTTAAAGTTTCTTGGCTGTAAAAAAAAGTGTCTTGTCCAAGAATAATTCTCTGCATTTACCATCCAATTTGAAATGACCTAAGTTTTATAAACCAAAACATTACTCCACCTACTTATTGTTGTCATCCAAGTTATGATGATTGTTTATTGCGTAACCTCTAACCCAACTATCAGGCTCATCCAATGTAGCTCTATATTTATCACTACAAATTATTGTTGAAAAATCAGTTTTCATGTACCTCTTCACCCAAATTATGTGTTTCTCTTTGTGATATTGACTTTTATGACTTTAGCCAATGTTCTCAATATTCTACACCTTTGCTCTGTGTTTTCATCCACACCACCAGCAACTTTAACCCCTTTTAGCATTCAACACACTCAAACCCATCCTGCAATTGTTGGCTCTCTGTTTGTGTGACTTCCTGCATTATTTGCGATGATGCTGTCATATATTATGACAGAGTATATATAGTGTAGGTTATGGCGTATTGAACATTGACAGCTGATGTTTACCCTTTAGCATTCAACATGCTCAAACCTGCCCATAAATATCGGCTTTCCAATTCTCACTGTTTATAGTTAAATTCTCACTGTTAGTGTGACTTCCTGTGTTATTTGCGATGATGTTGTCATATATTATGGCAGAGTATATATGCGGTGGGTTATGGTGGGTTGAACATTGAGAGCTGATATTTATGGGGTAGGTTGAATACTAAAGGGTTAAATACTTTCTTGCTTGTTACCATTTTAATTTTTTTTAAATCTCCACTTTGTAACATTCTTAAAGCCACTATTTTTCTTGTTTGTTTTTTTTGCCAATGTTTTCAAGTTCTTTTTTTATTGTTCTTTGTTCACCAATTCTCAAAGTTGTGATCCCATCACTCAATAAATTTACAATATCTTCTTTCTTCTAATAATTATGACAATCTTCATCTGAAAATAAATATCTACAATAATACTACTATATTTATTTACAATATGATGAACAACCCCTAAGTTGTATGATAAAGTCTGACAGCACCAAATCATTTATCGTAAATATTTCTAATAAAAACAGACATCATAAACTGAAATTCATGTTTGGTATATTTTATAAATGTAAGTATATATTAAACATTTTAGCAACTTTGGTTGATCAATTGCTTGGAGGTGAAATAAAAAAAAATATTCCAAGGAACAGGATTCAAAATAAATCTTTCCAAAACAGTAACAATGATCTAGAATTGGAATGATTTGACACTGAGGCTGTGAGGTGGTTAAAGATTAATTCTAAGCAGAAAAAGGGTTAAACCCAAAACAAAATATAAACTGGAAGATAGAGAGATAGAAACAGAGAATGGAAGACATTTTCCCTGGTAATGTGGAAGTTAAAAAAGGGTGATCTGGGTTGCCTCACCCCTATGAATTGGAATGAAACACAGAAAGTTTACTTCTTTTATCTATCAAAAACCTGGCATGTGGATAAAGCAAATTGGGAAATGGCTTTTCTCTTTCTTGCGAAATTAGAAAAACATATCATTGATGTAAAGAGAAGTTACGGCGAATTACATTTTCATTAGTGAAAACGAATCGAGAAATGAAAACAGAGAATGAACCCACTGCACAGGTTAGGATTATTAAAATCAATCCATTATAACAGGCAGGTGATCTGGCTTATGTTTTTGCTAATATGGTGACCGGCCCAAGGATAGAAAACAGGGTGTCTCTTTGTTGAGAATTTAGGTAAACAAATATATTTTCATTGATGAAAACAAATTGGGAAATAATTTTTATCTATCACTCAAAAGGTTAAAATGAGAAGATGATCTGGTTTGTGTTTTTCACTGGACAAATAGGTCCAGAAAAGGAGTTGGAAAATTAAAATTAATGAAGAGAATAAACCATGCCCTTTCTCCTATGCACTTTAAAATTAGATTTATCACAAAGACAGTTATGCCAGGCCTGAGAAATGGGCAGAGTTAGAATACCAAGAAGGAAGGAGGAAAGACAGAATTTAGCATCACCTGTGCAGAGTAGCAGTGTGAGATGTGAAGAGAAGCAGGTTGAAATTAAGGGAACAAGCCCTGTAACTACACCCAAGGAAGGTGGATAATTCTCCAAATTTGGGAAGATTAAGAAATCAGAAATAGGGAACAAAGTACACTTTTCTTGGAATTAATGAAAATTGGGGATTCATTTTGGAGCTGAAGTACATATAAGCAGATGACTTTGGGGAGTTTAGAGACTTTGTGCTGAGAACCTGTATTGAGTGCCTCTAAAATCCATGTCAGCTGCCAACCAGATTCCTGATTCCAAGACTTTGAACCCAGCCCTCCAGAAGTTTATACAAGGGCCAGTGTTATTATAGAGATTGATGCGGGAAGGGTTAATTTTGTTGTACCAAGAGCTATATAAACCAATATATCCCATTTTATTTTTTATTGTGAAGATATTTTTCCCCTTAAAATAGCACTTGCCACAGATTGAACCAGTGCTGAAAGACTAGGAACTTTGATTTCCCACTGCTCTGAGATAAAGAAAACAGCACGGGCAGAGTTGGTGTGGATCAAAGTGGCCAGTGACTAATAATCAACATTGAACAGTGCAGAGTTAGCCCCATGGTTAAATCATCATTATAAGACCTGGAGGACTGTGTAACAGCAAGCGGCAACAAATGTAACCTTTCCTTGTGGTCAGCAGTGGATCCTGGTTTGAGCAATGAAGTGATCTCTGATTCTGACCTGCCTTACCCCACTTTGTGATTCATTTGATTATAAGGAAGCCAAGATTGAGTCATTGCAGGTATCTTCGTGTTAGGCTGGTCCAAGTCAAGCAAAGTCATACAATAAAATTAGGGGGAAAAAACAGCACTCGAAATATATATAATAAATAATTGCTATTTTTATATCAAATACTAAGTACAATGGTTCATTAGTAGTTGTGTTCGCATATAGGTGTTTGTTGACCTAATCTATTCCTAAATTGGATGCAACACTTGGGTAAGCTGGTAAATTTTGGCTTGTGGAGTTAGCAAAATTTGTTTTACTGATTTGGTAAGTTTGGCTCAAGGCTGAAGTCAGAGGTTCTTGTGTTCGGCAGGAGTTGTGGAATCTCTCAGTGACCTCTGCCACTTCCCTTCTCAGCTCTCAACTGTAAACTTTCAACTCGCAACTGTCTGAATGGTTTTTGTGCATTCATTTTTATGGACTAGAAACTGGTGTGGGCCAAGATGTAGGCTGGGTTTTGGTGAAACACTTGATTTCCAACAAAAGTCTATTGTTTTTGGTCTTGAGAAATTAAATTAATTCATAATTTTAGGGAATTGTCCTTCTCTCATGGGAGATAGGTGCAGGCATTGCTCTGCCTGGTTACTACTTCTCTTATTACCATTTCCCACCAGTGCTTTCCAGTGGGCAGCTCCTTCAACCTCCTTATGTCTCATTTATGCGTGCTACCCTTCAGTGGGTGCAGGCAGCCCCTCATCCTTCCTTGATCACTCCTCTGCACCTATCACCTCTGGCATTCAGTCGAAGAAAGATTAATTTTTTTAAAAAGTATGGTTTCAAATGCTATTATCTCATAAGTGAATTGACAAAACAATTGGCTTTCTCACTTTTGACTCAAGAGACACTTTCCCAGGGAATTTTTTTTGCAACTCCCATTATGGTGACAATTCATTCAGCCAAAGGTCATCATTCTGCAGGTGTTTAATTTATTGTTTTTTCATTCCGACATCTAGCAAAATGAATTCATTTAGTTTAACCCAATTCTTCTCATGTCAGACCCAGGCATTGTTTGCCGAAGACTGTCAACACTTGACCGGTTCGCACAAACTTAGCATTGCTTTTAGCCAGTCATCTGGTCTATTGTATAAATCTTGATTCTCTGGGAACGATTTATTATTGGTCTATCATTCTTTATATTTTTTTAATCTTTTTCATGCTAAGTTATCATTATCTCATTTTTGTTGATATTCCAAATCACCATCATTATTCCAGCAACTCAAATAGTGTTACAGACGGACCACTAAATGTGGTTACACCACTGGGTGTAAACAACAGTAAAAGATGTTATAATGAAAGCAGTGATAGCATTTACCCTGAATCCATCATAAAAATTCAGGATATTGAATTAGTATATACTAAACACTTCAAAAACATCAGTGTATTGATAACTAGTATAGGAGATAAGAAAATTGAACATAAAATAGGCTGTGCTAGATGTAGTTTCACCCAACACTGGAAACTACTACAAATCTAAAACATTAGCCTGAAAACATGAGTCATGTTCTTAAACAGTTTCATTAGATCAAGACTTTCATATGGATGCTATGTATGGTACTAAACCCATTCAGAAATATCTAAATTGTCAGCTGTACACAATAGTTTCCCAAGATCAATGGTTAAAATGGTCATGAGTGATTGAAGTCTATAGATCTTGGCAAAGATCATTCTTATGGGCTAGCACTACAGAATCCCAAATAAAGAACTGTCTCGGATAAGAGAAACCCCTTGAGGACTTTCAAAAGCAGCAACAGCTAAAATGGATATCAAATGTGATTTGAGGAAAAAATAGACATAATCAAGATCTTGACATTCCACACTGCTTCACGCCCTGTTGGCTGGGGCTGTAGAATACACCAACTGTATCTCTGCAAAGGGGTAAGAACCTTCCAATGGGGCTTCCTGGGTATGACAATAAACTACATCTGCATCCAGTGTAAGACGATAAACTACGTCCAACAGCAAGGCCTCTGGTAAAGACATTTTGAGGAGTGTGGAACTACCTCTTAATTCCTAGTGTTCTCAGGTCCACCCTGACCTAGGGTGGTAACACCTGTTAGGGTCCCAGTTATGGGCAAATAGTTAACCCTGAAAGTGAAATAAAAAGCATTATAAAAATGTAAAAATAGGTTTTAATACCAGAAATACTTTGTAAAAAATTACCAGAAATAAATTTTTGAGAAAAAAACTATTACCAGCAATATATTTTTGAAAAAACATTACCAGGAATACATGTGATTGTACTCAAAAATATGAGTAATTGAAAAATGGTTCAAATATAAATGTATACATACACACCTTTTTACCAAACTATCACTATGAATCTATTTAAAAAATTTTGTTCTTGTACTGCTAACCATGTCCAGGGATATCCCATCTAGTTTTTATTTTAGTCCTGCTCAGTTATTGCTCACCTCATTTCCACTGAGTCAAAGTATGCACTGCCCAGGCCAAGGATTGAACTCACACTTACTGAGTTATCAAATTCACAAACCAAAACTAAAGACAATCCCAAGTGGAGAAATGGAGCTGCTGCTGCTGCTTGTCCCACTTGACTGCTTCTCTTTTCTACTGTTGTTGCTGTTCAAGCTATGCTGTTATTTTTCTTCCAAGCAAGGGCATTTTTCTGGCCACAATTCTATAAAGCCAGATCTGTAGAGGACCAGCTTAAACTGATCCTAAGGATAAATACTTGTACCTCTGCTATGGAGTTTTCCGGTTTTTTCAAGGTTATTATTGGTCTTTTTGCTGCTTCTCATTGTCTAGCCTATAGAGTTTGGAGGGTACCCCCCCACCATTTGTTCAAAATTGTTAGAGTGCT
>OZ010615.1:46844833-46967333 GCA_963932145.1 Acanthosepion lycidas | reverse complement strand
CTAGAACAGTTACAAGTGAATGATATGAATTTAGAAGCAAGTATAGAATTCTTGCAGCAATTACAATTAATTAATGAATAATGAAAAACAATGTGGAAGCATACAACACAACTAAAATCCTAATTAAGTGCAAATATTGTGATACAAAAGAAAGAAACAAATGTCCAGCCCTAGGAAAATTATGTTTAAACTGTAACAGAAAAGACCATTTCCAATCTGTGTGCAGATACAAAAAAAGGGTAGAAAGTATAAACCCTCATACTGAAAATACAGAAGTATATTTGATAAGAACACCCGCAAAAAGTAGAGAGTGAGTAAAGTTGAATGAGATAACATTTCCCGTGCAGGTTGAAACAGGGAGCAATGTTACCTTGATCCCAAGGAATTTCTGGGAAAAAAAAAGGGGTAAATCCAAATTAAGAAAAAGTAATCTTAATTTGAAAGAATTTGATGGATCTGTCATTAAAACTCTAGGCTCCTTTGAAGGAACTTTTGAAACAAAAAAACATTTTTTTCATCAAAGTGTGGTGGACAGGATATTCTCAAGATGTAGAAGACTATGTAAAAAGGTGCCGAAAATGTGGTGAAATAAAAAAACTTTCAGCAAGATAAAATTCACTTGTGGCCTAAAGAAAAAGAACCATGAGCTCGGGTGCACACGGATCATGTCCATATTAAAGACATGGGGATATTTTTAATTTTAGTGGGCTCATTTTCAGGATGGCCCGAAGTAATTAAGGTTGTTGACAGAAAAGCCACCCACTGTAAAACAAATATTAAGAACAATATTTTCAAGGAATGAGGTGCCTAAAACTTTGGTCACATAACGTGCCAGAATTTTGCAAGGAAAGTTTGTGCTCATGGCTAAAGTGTATTGAATGCATCCTGTATAAAACACCACCTTACCACCCACAATCACATCGAATCACAAAAAGAATAGTGCAGACTATGAAAATGGGACTAAAAGCATTTTCCCCATCTAATGATAATATAGAGAGTTACATACCAAGATTACTGTTAAGCTATAGGACAATTCCACATACCAGCAGACTACAAAGTCCATTTGCCTCAATGGGTAGCTAGATTAGAGCTACCATAACAATGTCATTTTCAACAAGTGAAAGTGTATGGTATAAAAAAGAAAAAGAATCTAATCCCAAAAATTTGTAGTACAGAAAGGACACAACACAGCAATATTGACGAAAAATGAACAAAATGTACTGGCCGACACGGATCAATTCAGAAGCAGAACGGAACCTGAGGATATAGAAATGGGTGAAGAATCTGAAGGTGAAGAACATGAAAGGGAGGAGGGGACTAATGAGTCCAGTAATGAAATGGAACAATCTATGGATGTTAATGTCCAGAAATCTAACAAGGAGTCAGAAGAGGAAAATGAAGTCAGACCTAGGTCCCCTATAAGAAAAAGTCAAGATAGGCACCAAGAAAGACAGGTTAGATTCCCAAGAATAATTATAAGAGGTCAAACATCCACAAAAGGCATAAGGCCATTTTAGTTTAGTATTGTATGTAAATGAGGTATGGCTATAAAAGCAGTATGCCACAGCAAATGCAGTTTGAGCTACCATCTGTTGACTTGACAACATCTATTCCAGAGAGTACTCTTCTTCATAGCACAAAATAAAATTCCTACATTTACCTTGATAAAGATCCTCAGGGCATGAAACATGGTAAAGAAAAGTTTCTGTTTTATATATATATATATATATATATAAATAATGGCACCAAACACAAAGAGAATTCATTGATTAAATGGTATGTAGCTTTTCTAGTTGCAGTAAGTGTAAAAATGAATATGCTTCAGTTAGTGGACTAAAATGTTATATGAAAGTTCACCATAATATTAAAGTAACAACTATTACAAATGGCACCCAATATTGCCACATCTAGCCAAGAGAATGTAAGCCCCTGGCAGGACCAAGTTCACATCTAAACTCCGTATATTTGAGGCTAAACCAGACAATGGCATTACTCATAATCAAATCATAGTTATCATAATGCATGTGAAATGCTTTCAACCTAGCTAGATACTCTTAGGTAGACATACAGAGCCAGACATAAATAATCCCATTATTTTGTTTTTGTTTTTTTTGTGTGTTTTTTTTTTTTTACAGGTACTATGCTAGCATTCCATTATCTCGTTCATCCAAAGAGAAATTAACTTTCAATAAAATTTCAATTGTTTCCTTTAGGAAATAATAATTTGTGGCTTGGGAAAAAAATAAAATAAAAAAAAGATCAATAGAAAAATTTATGAAATTTTTATTGGGAAGTAAATTCAACAATGAACAGTTAGTGTTTTCAACACAAAGAAAAGAAAAAGAAAATGCAACACTGATGTTCATAAGAATAAGAACAAATTTTAATTACATCTGGAAAACTATTAATTATTTATATGGTAATTTGAATGGCTTTTATTGATTTGATTTTAAAATACTGTATTAGGGAGGCTATTTTTATAATCTGGCTCCTGTCATGTTATCTAATAGAAATATTCTGATAGACTGTTTTCTGAGTGTTGTTGTCCTCCTGCTCTTGTACCCACCTATCCCAGTTTTTTGGGGCTGCTGCCATGTACACAGGGTAGTTGTTACGTTGTAGGGTGCTAATTATACTGATCAATATCTTTATCTAATGTCTCTGGGTTGCCACTTATGACTTTTGCTCGGTGTTGTAAGCAGCGGACAATCCCTTTCTTTACGCTGTATGGATGGTGGGAGTTGAAATTGAGGTACTGTCCGGTGAATGTTGGTTTACGGTATACGGATGTCTTGAACCCATGCTCTGTTTGAGATATTAGAACATCCAGGAATGGGAGTATGTTGTTACTCTCTTTCTCCATTGTGAACTGTATCGAAGGTCTTATTGAGTTCACATGGTCCAGTAGAACCTGAACATCTTCATGGTGTGGCCAGAGTATGAAGGTGTCATCTATGTACCTTAACCATAGAGTTGGCTTTAGAGATATGGACTCTAATGCCATTTCCTCAAAGTATTCCATGTATATATTCACCATAGCTGGTGATAATGGCAAGCCCATTGCTAAGCCCTCATCCTGTTGATATATGTGTGATCCCATTCTGAAGTGTGTTGTTTGTGTACAGGAAGTCAACATCTCCATCAGATTATCTATGGGAATACTGGTCCATTCTTCTAGGGATGAGTCAGAGGCCAATCTGTCTGACTACTGAGAGTGCCTCCTCTGTGGGTACCTTGGTGAACAAACTCACTATGTCCAAGTCCGTGGGTACCTTGGTGAACAAACTCACTATGTCCAAGTCCGTGGGTACCTTGGTGAACAAACTCACTATGTCCAAGTCCGTGGGTACCTTGGTGAACAAACTCACTATGTCCAAGTCCGTGGGTACCTTGGTGAACAAACTCACTATGTCCAAGTCCGTGGGTACCTTGGTGAACAAACTCACTATGTCCAAGTCCGTGGGTACCTTGGTGAACAAACTCACTATGTCCAAGTCCGTGGGTACCTTGGTGAACAAACTCACTATGTCCAAGCTCACCATCTGGTTGGATAGGATGGGAGCATCTTTGATTATTTCCATGAAGCGATGGAGTTTCGGACTTTTATTGTTATTTTGGCATTAATCAAGCAATTTCACACCAGAATAGAAATTTTCATTACAGATGGTTTCCACAGCTTAATCTGCAAATTTACCAAAAATTCCAGGGTTGCTCTAAACAAAGTTGGCTTATACACAAGTATATATGCTACTGTACTTCATCATTTAGAATCCCTTTCACCATGTGTCGACTTCTCACACTTGTGTCATACTGTAACTTCAGGTAACTTTCTTCATTTATCCATTGAGACCCTTGGGTCTCTCAGTTATGTTCAGCCTTCATTTGTCATATTTCTTCTTTCCCTTCCTTTTTATGCTTTTATTTGTTCTGTTATTCTGACTAAACCCTTCTCAAGTTTGTATTTATTTATTTATTTCTTCTAGTTTCACCTATTTTGGCTTTCAGTAAACCTGCTGATTAAAAGAACAGTCTTCAGTGTTTTGATTGCTGGAAGGCATTTATCTGGCTGTTCGATGTGTATTAGGAGGCAGTACCAAATATTTACAAAATAAATTAAAAGCAACTGCATATATGTTTTAGCATAGAGTTGATGTATAACTTAGAATTAACAAGAAACGCAATCTTAAACAGGAAATGAAGGCTAAACCTCTACTCCTGTTCAAAAGACCATAGAGGAGGTGTGAACTAGATAATAGTTAATAGGAGTAGACAGATTCACCTAACCTATATGTGGTTTCTTTTAATGTTCTATTATTTGTACATTTGTTTCAGGTAGCCAATTTGTATATATTTACTTTTGCTACTGTGCTTCATAATGTAAAAGCTCTTTCATTCTCTGTTGTTTGTTGTCATACTGTCTTGCTGTGACTTACTTGGCAGAGGGGGTGGGGGGCAAGTAAAACTCTACTATGACTTCATGTAACTTTCTCCTTTCCTGTAACATACTTATTGCAAACTACTTGCTACCTTTTTTACTCATTGAGACCCTGGGCCTTACAGTTGAGTGTTCAGACCCCCTATGTCATATTTATACTTTCCGTTCTTTTTTACCTTTTTATTTAATTTGTTATTTTAACTAAACTAGTCTCAAGTTTTTATTGCTGGAAGACATTTGTCTGTCTGTCTGAGAGACAGAAGCATATCGATTTTTTTGTGGGGGGCAGTACATCTACTATTTATCTACATTTATGGGGAGAGATAGATTTCTCAATTTGTGTAAAGTACATATAAAAACCAGAGTTTGAATTTAATTCACAAATGAGATTTTCCATGCCCTTAACCATTAGACCACATGAGCTATGGAATATAACAAAATATATATATATATATATATATATATATAAATAAGGTTGGTGCAAAAATAATGTCGTTTTCTCACATATACTATGTGAGAAAACGACATTATTTTTGCACCAACCTAATATATGTGTGTGTGTGTGTGTGTGTGTTCTCTTAGTGAATTTTACAAATTTACATGCTCGATAGAAAAAAGTTTTAACATTTCTCTATGTACAGCAGTTTTCATTAAAGTTTCAAAGAAAACAAAAAGAAATATATCGAATTGGTTTTAATAATAAGCCAACTAGAATTGTAGATTTTGAACAGATATCTTATTTCTTAGATTCACTAAAGGAAAGGTGGAAGAAAGGACTATTAACTGTAAGATGAGAGAATATATGGTTGTTAACAAGGGGGACAGTGCCCAAGATGTAAATTATGAATTGGAGATATCAGACAGAATCAACTAAGTACAAAATTTCACCTGGGAAGTGTTATAATAGATTACAGAAAATGTGACACAGAAGTACAAAAGTTGCCTTTCAGAAGCTAAGTACAATATTAAGAAACAAGAAAATCTCATTGGAAATAAAGATAAGACTGCTCAGCTGTTATGTAATATCCATCCTGCTATATGAGATTGATTGCTGGACAATTTCATTACACATGAAGAAGTGACTTGAGGCAAAAGATATGTGGTTTTACAGAATGATGCTGAGAATACCATGGATGGAACATGTAAGCAATGAGGATATTTTAAGGAAAACTGCAAGGAGGATATTTATTGAAATTTCTTGGAGATATAATTAGAAAAGAGGGTTTGGAGAATTTAACACTCATAGGACATGTTAAGGGTAAAAGAAGCTGAAGGAAACAATAATACAGATGACAGAAAAGGGATTGGGACATATAGTAAGGGAACAAATATTGCTTAGAGATACAAAGGAAAAGAAATTGATCAGCCACTTTTTGAAGAGATGTGACACATAAAAGATGTATATATTGCAAGATACAAACAGAAACTATCATTTCATTTGATGTAGAATATTTGATACAGACACTTATCGAATGCAATTTTCAAAAGCTCAGTACCAGGTTTAAAATTAAATATCTCAACTTGTCTATCATCCGATTCATACACCTCCCAAATCTTTTGAATAGGAGTAGAGGTTTATCCCTTGTTTCCTGTTTAGAATTGCGTTTCTGGTTCCTTCTAAAGTCTATTTCAACTCTGTACTCTTTATGTCTCCACCTGAACTCTGAAATTTTATTCACTAATTAAATCTTGACCTCTTCAAGTCTAGAATTAGCTGCCTGTCTTTCCTGCTATCTTGCCCTTTATTATGCTACTACAACTCCACACAATAACCCTCTACCTTGAGTGGCTCTTGGGTCTTGTATTGAGTGAATATGAGTAAAAAATAAAAAAAGTAATAGCAACCGAAGAAAATGGCTATTTTAAAAAATTTCATGTCTCAATAGTAAATTAGTTCCGTAAGAAAACAAAATAGCAGATTCAGAAGGAAAAATGGAAGAATTGTGAGAAATTATAGCTAGTGAAAGCAAGAGGAAGGGATTGAACATAAACTGTAAGATGACAAAATGCAAAAAGGAACAGCTCAAAGTGTGAATTACAAATTAGGATGTCAAAATCAAACAGAAGCAAAAATTTGGGGTAATGTGACACAAATTCAAAGGTGAATAGGAATATTGAAAGATGCTTTTCAGTAACTGAGTAAAGTATTAAGACATTGAAAAAATAACAGTGGAAATAAAGAAAAGAATGCCAAACTGCTACATAATATATAATCACCAATACTGCAGTCAATGCTGGACTATTTTATCACAAATAATAGCAACCAAGATATGGTTCTACCAATGAATGTTGAGAGTAAACATTTTGAGGTTTAGGTAGCGAAGCTTCACAAAAAAATTGATGTCAACATGATACTTGAATTTGCCAACCATTATAAAGATCATGAATAAGTACAAATGATTTGAAGTGTTCATGCTGTGGTTTTACCAACAAATATTGAGAATAGGCCGAGTGGTTATAACATTAGCATTCTGACTATGAGATCTCAGTTTAAATCTCATCTTCGTCAGTTTATCAAGAATGTGACTTCTTGCTAATGTCAGTCTGGGGATGATGATCCCAGTGTGCAGAACTATTGAGAAATGCCTGAAAGTCACACCATGGGTTGACCCAAGCTTTGCGAATGAAAAGGAGTATATGAAATTGCTTTGAAGTCATCGACATTTGTGCTAACACAAAGCCACAAATCATGACCGAGGGTTTGAGCATACTGGTCTTGTTCAAAATGTTGATCACACCAGATTATACACTCTCTCCCAGAAACTGTAACTAAGATTCACTTAGTTTAGTTGGCATGTATAGCACAGGTCAGCTCTGTCTATGAATGTTGAATAAACACAAATGTGCTTGAGCCGGCATGTACAACAGAGATTAGCTAGCCAATATAGCAGGCAAGTGTATTCAAAAAATGAGTGGCCAGCTGTTATATATATATAATTAATGCAAAAATTTAACTTCATTCCATTAGTAAGACTTGCACATATTTTTTGGTGGGGAAATGGTACAATTAAGCAAAAGGTAACATGTATATACAAAACATCATCATTGTGGTGATCAAACAGGTTTCTGAAAAGACAAGCCCTTATTGTAGTTTTTATTAGAATTTATAGAAGAGTGTTTTAAACAAGTTGTGTGATTACCCCACTTGACTGCCAAAGAACTTTTGCCAATGACCACTAGATGGCATTGACATATAAAGAGAGTTCAAAATCTTTTTTTTTTACTTCGCTCTTTTAGTCACAAATGCCTTGGAGATGGGACAAGTTTTATTTCCCTCTGTGGGAGGAAGGGTTTGTTTAGATACCAGTGAATCACAATGAACACAACACAGAAAGTATACAGAATACTCTTAACTTACTAGACTATACACAGACACATCTAATAATTCTGCCATCACTGACAGATAACTCTTCTCAAAATGTCTCTCACAATTTTCTTAGGAATTTTACACACATGTATGCACGAAGAAGGACATCTCCACATGCACACACATTTTCGCTCACCCCTTTTGTATTCTATTTAGTTGACTCAGGTAATAAAATATGTTGTTGCTTGTATATTCATACTTATAGTCTAATATTTTCTATGACAAAGTGGAAAACTTTTCGATATGATGTGTTAGAACTTCATTAGACTAAAGTGATGTTTATTTTGATGCAACTGCACATGTGCATGAAGGAGAGGGGTTGCTTAATTTTTTTTTTAAATATGTTTTGAAATTATAGTTTAGCCTATTTCATTTAGTTTCTTTTTCTTTGTTTTTATCACTTTTGTTATAAAACAAAATCTTCCACTTTCCCATAGATTTCTCCAAAATTTTTTTGATATACTATTTTCCTACTAATGTTTGAAGAAAGTTCAATAAACACTATTTACAAGAATAATTTTATAATTTACAACATTCTAAAAACTAATACACTTAAAACTAATGCAATGCAATATTTATCATTTACCAATTTATAAAGAAATAAATATGAAAACAATTTTTATTCATAAATTTATAAACATTTACTAAATTATAAAAATATGTGAACAAACTATAAGGAAATATTTACCATTTTATAAAGGTTGAATCAATTTGAAATTAGCCAATATTTTGCCAACCATTCCAATAAATATAAATAGTATAAATGATTTAATAAATAAAAAAAAGAGTGTTTATTATTTTGTTGTCAGTTCTCAAGAACAAAGAAAAATTCATTTTCATATTTTTAGGTTTTATTGTCAGTCTAATCATCACTTTTTAAAAGAATGAACATTACATTATTTACATTATTCGAACTATTGTCCTCATCTTTGTCGCCATATTCCTACACCAATGCAGAGACCTACAACTCATCCCTTCAGGCTTGGTACCAAAACTTCCCGTCAATTCAAGGAGAGCCCGTCTGGTCACAGAGAAAGCAGGACACACCCTTGTCCAAGAGAGAATCCAGTACAATCGTTGGATAAAACAGAGACTTACAAGCTCATATCTCCCAGTAATAAAAATGGTGACAAAGATGAGGACAATAGTCCAAATAATGTATATAATACTTCATCTCAGAAATATGGACAGATACAGAATAAACATTGCCAAAAAGTGAGAACAGGTAAAATAATATTGGCATCAATAGGAAAACTATTTTTTTGACACTCCATTTTTTTTTTTCAGACATGAAGGTCCAAGTTTGCCCAAAATGCTTTTTGGTTTAGTTTTATAAGTTTTTCTTTATTTTCTTTTTTTTAATAAAATTATTTGGTGACTTTTTGTTAGAAATGTTAGATAAGCTGAATTATAACCTTGCGAAAGACATTTGATAAGTTATCATCATTAAAAAGTTCTGTTCTTTCAATGTCTATGGAATCATAAGACAATATAATATTGAGAGTAACAAACTATTTTGAATAGGTATTTATATGCCAAATTGGAAAATTTTAAGTGCTAGCAATCATAGAAATTTAGAATCATCATCATGAAATTTTACATATAAATTCACTGAGAAAATAATTTTTTTTATTGCTTTTGTATCAGTTTCAATCAATATTTTTACACAATAAGTGGCACTTAGAAATCATCACATAATAGAAAGCAGCTTGGCAATTAATTATTTGTGCCTTTTAATGAAGAAAATATTTTTAAAATATCAAAAAAAAAATGTAAAAAGGTTACATTCTGAAAACAATAACTTATTTTTATTTTATCAAATAAAGGAAAACTTTAAAAAATACAGAATACATATTAAATAGAAAAACAATTAGGCAAATTACCTGTTTAAAGAAAACCTAATTTTGGGAAGAAAAAAAATTCATTCAAATTTCATATCATTCCAAAAGATTTTAGTATAAAATACACAGTCCTACTCATAAATGACTATTCTTATTTAATGCTTAAGTGTGTGAATGGACCATTTAGAATAATAAGCAGTTTTAATTCGGTGTTAGATCTATTTTTAGCAGATAAGTTAAACCTCACACCACCACCACAAAACTCACCCATAAGATAGTACCCTACTTCTCTTAAGCTCTCATCTTCAATGTTTAAATGAACTGATATATAAGAGAGAATTACAACAATGTTCTTTGTTAAACATTAAAGGGTTGGTTGCATAAATCGCATTCTGCTTTCTGAAAAGGTTATGTTAAAGAAAAATTACAAAAGTTTATGTAAGAGCAAATATTAGCACATGCAGGCCTGGAGAAATACAGAACTTTTTCTAAAAAATAAATTTATTTCTATTTTATGCACAGAGTGGAAAACATAAGTAAAGCATGTGATATATATATTGTGTGTGTGTGTGTGTGTGTGTGCACACATGTGTCCCATATGAGTACATATATCCTATCATATCACATGTGTATATATCATTTCATGATTTCATATTTGTATATATGAATTGGGATCAAATATAGATTAGAATCTGACAATGACAGGATAATGAACAAATAAGAAATGTTTATACATTTAACGTGTTTCACTTTTATTTAAGCTTCAGCAGAAAATGAAATATGGAGGAGAAAAAATTATGGTATCTTTTATTTTTGTGTTGTTTTTTTATCATTGGTTAAGCAGATCTCACATGTATTTGTCCTGTCAAGCAGCGTTCGTGTGTAAAATTTCCGTCTTTGTCTATCACAAGTTGGTCTATACTGGATTCACTTGATAATATTTGTTACTTGACTACTCTGCACCTGCTTGATCTTAATGTCTTCAATTCAAAGCTAACACCTTTGGCAGGCTCTCTTTCTGATGATCATATATTGTTTTCTTATAGTTCCTATCATCCAATTCACACTCTTCTCCAGTCTTTTGAACAGGAGTAGAGATTTAATAGTTTTTTGGGGTATTTTTTTTTTTAATCATATCACCCCAAGCAAGGCAGAAAAGCCACTAAGACACACAAGATTACTGAATGTAAAAGAATAAGAAAAAAAAAAACATTATTAATGAGCATGAACAATACAATAGTAATCTAGGAGACAGTAGATAATGACTGACATTGCATTTAAATTTTTGAAGATCAAAGTTGGCTGGAAAGCAAGGAGCTGAAAGAGAGTTCCACAAGTGAGAAGTGTGAAAAAAAACTATTAGCATAGAACTTACGATTCCATCTAGCCAATTCAACTGTGAATTGAGGAGACCTTGCTGCCAATTTAGTACTGTAGTTAAATTAATAATGTCTAGGTACCATAGTGAAGAGTTCATCCAAACAATTACCATGAAAGTATTTATAGAAAAGGCACAGGGAAGCTACATTATGACGGTGGGTAAAATGAAGCCAAGACATCAAGTCAGGACCAATAATATTGCTGATTCTTCTTTGGGTTTTATCAAGAATTTCTAAATATACAGCAGGAGCACTGGACCATATGTGTTTTTCGCTTGTTTCCTCTTTAGGATTGGGTTTCTGGTTCCTTCTAAATTCTACTTCAACTCTATAGTTCTAACTAGTTCTTCCTTCTCATTCACTTCACCCTTTGTGTCTTAGTGGTATTATCACCTTGCTTGGGATGAATTGATTTAGAAAGAAAAAAAGTTAATCTATCATTTCTTCTCGCTTTCCTTTGCTACCTTGTTGAGGATATTTGACAGTTTTCCTTCCGCGTCCATCATCAATACAGTGTCATCCACATATCTTACATTATTAAGATTGTGTCTGCCAATAATAAATCTTGGTAGGACTTCTAGTTCTCTTAGGATCATTTCAGTGTAAAGATTGAATAAATTTGGTGAGAAAACACATCCCTCTCTTCCTCTTTATTTTTGCATACTTGCTAGATTCATTTTCTATTCGTGTGCAGGCTGTTTGTTCCCAGTAATTATTGTGGATTATTCTATCTTTCCCATATAAATCAAGATTCCCTAACAATTCAAATAGGTTTGGGTTTTTTTTAGCATTAGATTTAGATAAAAAAATTCAAATGAAATTCACCAATTGAAAGTGGGCATGAAAGTGTGAAGAGATACACAATTTCATCAGACCTATCCTCTTCCTCTTTAATAGCAGTAGACTCTTATGGAGCATAGGGCCACAGACTCACTATACTAGTGTTGTTGCTGTGGTTTCTAAAGCAAGTCTGTTTTACACAGTAGAGTTGCTAGTCTCACACCCTATTGATTTTGAATTCAGAGTTGTCCTTCTCCTAGACTGCCTGTTAGGTGACACTGTTTAAGTTTTATAAAAGGACAGACATTTCCTTGCTCTTCCTCTTTTCCTCCCCCTTACTCCAAGATGTAGATGAAGAGATCCCCACTTGTGAATGTCTCTTTTCCCCAGTTGATTGACAACTGAACTCTTTTTCACTTTCCAACACATAGGGTTCAACATGGTTTTGCAGTTCCACCCATAAAGCAATTACATTCATGTTGGTCATTCCAACTCAGTGCAAGGCTGACTTAAGCTTAACCACTAGAATCATTTTTATCCTAACTGACTTCTGAACTAGAAAAAAAAAAAAAATTGAACATACCCAAGAGACATTGAGAACTTTATTGCTCTACAGTTACTATAAAAAAAAATGACCAAAAAAAACAGTCTATTGTAGAAACCTAAGTTTCTGATGTTTCTACATTATTTGTTTTTGCGTGAACATGCACCCACCGATAATACACCAACAGACAACTTCAAATTCCATAGATGTCTACTCAAACACGTGTATCCACTAAATATAAGGTATATAATTATTAATAATAATAATATTGGATAATAAATTTTAAAAATCCATAAATTTAGGGGCCACCACAAAAAAACAAGATCTCTAAAATTTAAAATGAATTTTTTAAAATGAAAAATCTCTTTGAAGCTTTTAATTTAGTTTTAATTTCAAGCTAATAGATTAAATTTAATATTTCAATAAGAAAAATACTTTGCTGTATTTAAAACTAATTTAAATTAACTGGAAGTAGTGTTTTATTCTTTTTTTTTCCTAAGTATCTGATTAGTGACCTTTTTAGTTGTCTTTCATTGCAGTACAATTCTCTTTATTAAAAAAATCTTCCAAAAATAAAATATACTTTTCTTTAACTTTATTTGAGGGTTATTAGCTGACTTAAAGTATAATTAATCTGATTTGAAACAAATATTTACTTTAAATTTAAATATTGCAGAAACACATATTTTTAATCCAATGGTAGCTGTTTATTTAAGGTGTTGACATGCTGACAGTGTGATAACAGATCTAATTGAAGCACATGAGTTAGAGCCTAGTTTATTGTTATTTAATATATAATTGGATGAATAGTGGATTCATGTCTTTTCTGATAGTATTTGTGGAAAATTGAATCCAGCAACCTCAACTGATATTTGAACTAAGTAGGTTGATCCCAATTTTTGCAATGATAACCCATTGCTATCTGCATATCCATTCTCCTAGCCTATACTGCATTATAATTAATAATTATACTCTCCTGTTGTATGTTAGGGTACCAAATATGCCTTTGCCTTGGGTACTGAGAACTCTTACTATTCATATTACTGACACACTTAAATGGTTTGGTTAATGACATATCAAATCCTTATGGGTCATTTAATGCGGTAATTTAATTTTCTTGGGAACATTCGTAATTTTTTTTTTTTTTACTATTCAAATCTATTACTAGAAATTTTTACTATAAAAATGTATTTTTATACTTTCATAGTGTTTTGGCTGCAGTTTGGCATTAACTATTTTTCCATAGCTGGGACTGTAACAGATGCTACCATCCCAGGTCTGGGTGGACCTGGGGACAACAGCAATTAAGAGGTGGTTCCATGTTCCTAAAAACTTCTCAATCAGAGACTTTGCTGTTGGATGTAGTTTATCATCATACCCCAGATGAGACACACTTGGAAAATAATTCAAACTCGTGTATCTGCTATGGACAGTAAATAAAGAAATTCAAATTTATAAATCTTGACATAAGTCAAGTACTCAAAGATGATTTTGTGACTTAGAAACTACATTGCCAGCAATTAAACAATTTTTAAACAAAAAAGTATTCTACTAATTAATCAAGGGGGAATTTATTTATGTACTATAAAAGCATCAAGATACAAATATTTATTTTAATAAATTAAAAACATCAATTGGAAAACATTAAATTCAAATGATTGTTTTTATCAAATATTTTTTTTCATTTAAATTATTTAGTCTTTATAATAAAGAATCTCTCGAGTGGTATAGAATTAAAGTAGTTTTTATAATAATAAACTATTTAGTTTAAACAATGGTATAGGTATAAACTTATACTTTAGTATAAGCTAGACCACCCATAAACCCATTGGGTTCCTTTTAAAAGCAGTTCATGATACAAAATGATGAGATCACAGTATTATCAATTTTATTATTAATTACACAAATTTTAATTTGTATTTGCAATACAAATTACTGTAATAATTATTATTACTCACATTATACAATATTACTTAGATCAAACCCAATAAGAAAAAGTTTACTCTTTTTAGAATGGAACTGCAAACTGATATCACATGGAAGACCTTTCCATTCAGGTAATAGAACCCTAAGGTAACAATTTATACCAATTTTAGTATTTACCATATTTTCAGGTGAAGGTCATTCAAAAAAAAAAAAAAAATAAATAAAATAAAATAAAATAAATAAATAAAAAACAGTAATTGTCTGCTTGGAGACAAATATTCTCTTTTTGTGCACTTAATTTTTTTCCAGGTAATTTTTTTCAAAATAATAATCATATTTTTATTATACATAACTTGTTTCTTCCTCGCATTTATTTAAAAATAAATAATAGCAGTAAATCAGGATGCTTCTATTTATTTATTTACCATTTTACAATGACACACCCACATAACCTCTTCACCTATCAAGTAGTTGCCAAATATCCATATTTAAATTTATCTAAAAGCCGGAAGAGAGTTCCACAAGCAAGAAATGTGATAGAAGAAACTATTAGCATGGGACTTACAGTTGCATCTAGCCATTTCACCTGTAAAATAATGGGACCTTGCCACCAACCAAGTAATTAATTTAACTTTAATATTAAAAAAGAAAAAAATTACTTTATTATAAACAATAATATAAGCCATAAAGTTTTTGTTTTGTTTTTTTTCCAAAAATGTATTCCATGCAGATTTCATTGTTGACAAACAACTGTATTTTTCAGGGGAGATCACTTAACTATTTCAAAACTGAAAACCAAAAATGATATTTATCTGACTTCCCCTTTAAAGCAGGATGTGACACAAGATCATTTTTTTTTTTTTTATGTGGAGTGCCTATATGCATATAGGGCAGGGACAAAAATGTACACAATCCCTGCAGCTACTGTCACCCTGACATCAATGTAATTACTGACACTATCTCTTAGTGCAATGAAGAAGGTGTTGCGACAAGTTTGGATCCCTAGGACCAGATGCATTTTCAACTAAAGAAAGGACAGATACTACACTTTCATCAAGGCCAAAAGTCTAGGGATTCAGATCCATTGACTGCTCTAAAAGTAGTATGTCCTATTGTATTATGCTGGGTCACAATATTGATGAGATGCCAGTAGGACTTGAACTTTCTCAGCCAATAATCAATCATATGCAGCAGCTTTATTCATTTTTTGGTTATGTTATAAATTATAATAATGTTAGTTTAAAGAGTCTATTGAGACATGATTGACCAATGAAAATCAAAATGGCACAAAAGTAAAAATACCAGAATTTCTTTCTTCTCTTTCTCCATATCTCATTCTCTGATGAAGCTTAAATAAAAGTGAAACATGTTAGATTGATAAATGTTTTCTATTTGTTCTTTATCGTATTACTAAAACCAGCCTGGCAGATATTCATAGCAATGAAATATGATATTTGATTGATTCAATAAAAAATAAAGTATATTTTAATTATAAACCTACAGTAAACATGTACTTTTAACTTGATCAATTTAAATTGCTTTTATCTTTAAAATTTATCACAAGAAATCAACATAACTTTTAGTCATTATAAGCTCTTTACAAGCTGCCTACACCTGATGATGGAACCATGTTTAGTGGTTCAGTCCTTAGGGTCTTAGGATGACATGTTAATCACAGGCTGGTTAATGCAGATGCTACTCCAAGCTGACTGTTGGTCATTGGCCATTTTGACCCACACCCACTCTTCCCACATTGCAGTGAAAGATTGAATATCATAGTAACTGAAGCACCGAGTTGAACTATGGCAGAATCTACATTAAGAGAAGAAATATCTTCACCCATGAAAAGTTAAAACGAAAGATTTGTTCGGTTAATCTTCAATTGGTTTATGCAGTTCTTTTACAACAAAAATTAACCCTTCCTGCATCAATTTCTATAGTAACACTGGGCCTTGTCATAAATTTTGGAGGAGTTGGGTTCAAAGTTCTTCCGAGTCAGGAAATCTGGTAGCTAACTGACATGGATTCTAGAGGCACTGATGCAGAATTGAAAGTCCTCAAGCTCTCAAAATTGTCTAATTATATGCATTTCAGCCCATAACTGATGTGGGGCCAATGGGTTCTGAGGATTCAGTGATTTCCCAATTATCACATTAATCCCAAAGGTTCTTTGTGTTTATTTCTACTTTCTTAATCAACTTTCCAAATTTGGAGAATTATCCACCCTTCTTGGGAGTAGTCACAGGGATTGCTCCTCCACTCAACTCCAAATTTCTTCACTTTACATCTCATACCATCACTCCATACAAGTGGTGCTAAATTCTTCTTTCTCCTACCCTCTTAGCATTCAAACTCAGCCTACTACCTCCCAGGGTAGACACAACTGTCTTTGTGACATCTAATTTTTAAAGTGCATAGATGAAGAGGCAGTGTTTTATTCTAGTTATTAATTTTAATTCTCTGGTTCCTTTCTATTTCTCTGGAATTATCTCTGTCCAGTGAAAATATAAACCAGACCATAGGACTTGTTTTGATAACTTCCATCCTAACATACTTTTGACCCTTAAGAAGAATTATAAATTCTCATTTAACCTGCTGAGGAAGAGATAAAATTATTTCCCAATTTGTTTTGCTGTATGCCAGATACTTGATAGATAAAAAAAAAAACTCTTGGCTGCATTGTCCCAATCTGTAAATGGGAGAAAACACAGATGGCTCCATTCACTTCCCACCACAAGGAAGAAATGTCCTCCACTCTCACTCTCTCAGCTTATACTCAACCATAACCACTTCATGGCCTCAGTGTCACACCATAAGGACCATTTATTTTACTTTGTTACAATTTTGTGTGCAACATACCCCACCCAATTCAGATGAAATAAGGGATATAGTAAATTTAAACTAACATTTAACTTGCTATTTTCTGAGATTATCAAATTCAAATGAATTAGGGATTCCCAAACATTTTTGGTAATGAACCCCGTCATGAAATTGAACTCTCAATCCCTAGGAAAATACAAAAAAATATTAATAATTATTTTTTTTATTATCTAAAAAAGTAAAAATTCTATTGTCTTTTTTCTTCATTGTTTCTTGGTAAAGTTTATTTTGGCTTTATGTTTTGTTATTGTTTCAATTTCTGTTTCTCTTCCTAGACTAGATATGTATTTTTTGTGTTTTTTTTTTTTTTTCAAATAAAAAAAGCAAATAATATGGCTAATAATAAACATTAAAAACTAAGCATACCTTTTTATTGAGTTGGTTGACATTATTAATGGGAAGGACGTGAAGCAGTAGCAAGGTCATTCATATTTGGCTGGAAATTAGTGAATTTTAGTCATAAGCTATCATAATTTATCAACCCTTTTTTGACTGGCAGGCTTCTATTGACATTCTGTATAATCTCAATCTCCCAGGTTGATATTACAATTTTTGAACCTCCACCTCCCCAGTTTAAATCAAATGATGTCAAATGTTTTAAAAATATATAGTAGCAGGCATCCATATCTCACAGGATAATGGTAGTGCCCTTTGTGATCAAAATTTCAGTCTTTGGTGTTGAAACTGAAGTGACCTCGCCAGTGTGCAGGCCTGGGTGATGGTATATAGAAGCTGAGCACTGCCCAGACCACATGGCCCATTCTCAGCCATATTGACAAGATCCAAACAAATACATGGCATTGCATTTGGGACAGACTTGGATGCAGAAGTTGCTAGATGTTTGTCATTGTTGACAGCCAACTGCCTTCAGGGCTCCATTATTTCTGGATTTACTTTTATAGCCTTTACCATGTTTGGATAAGGTTGCAACATAGACAAACTCCATCTACATGAAGTAGCTGGTAAGAACTTTAACACTCATAAACACTAAGAAAAATTTACTTGTAAAAGAACATGAAAATAAAGATATTTTATATTTTTATATTTATAAACACCTTTGTCCTTGTTGTGGGTTGATTCAAATCTGTAACAATATACATTACATGTTTTAGAAGCTCTAAAACACAGTTTAAAAATGTGTGGAGTCAGAATTAACTTATGTTGTGATACATACTGTAGTTTGTTTTTTATTTGTTTTGTTTATTAGAGAAATTTTATCAATATTACTTTTGGTAAAAGTCTAGAATTGAAGGAGGGGCATAAAACAGGTGCCATAATTTGAAAGTTAAAATACTGTTTATTTTTTTTTGATATATTTTCAAATACATTTTTTTTTTTTTTTTTTTTTTTCAAAATATACAGGGTAGTAAAAAAGTATTGTCATCCTACATAATATAATTTTCTATTTCAGATGGCTGACATGAGCTCCTACAGTGTGACAGCATCATTGAAAATGAATAAACTAAATCCAGTACATGTGCTTTGTATTACTATATTACTTGTTCTTCTATTGTCATCATCACTTTCTGGTAAGGGATGACAAGACTTTCGGATCACTATGTATATTCATAGACATGGTGGAGTAATGGATAGCAGCTTGGATTGAGGAATCCAAGAGCCGAGTTCGAATTCCAGTAGATTCCAGTTACATTCACTTACGTGCTAATACCCTTGGGAAAGGTGTGAATCCTCTTCTTCTCCCTCTAGCTATGGGTAAATAGCAGGACAAACTGGGTTCTATAGCCTTGGATGGCAACTGGTCTAGGAAAAGGACAACTCTGAATTCAAAACCTGCGAAGGGACGTTTGGGGACCTTGTGGCAAATAGTGCACCAGGTCTCTGTATTCGGCCCTTCAAAAAGTGTGGATGGTCCTGCACAAAACCTTCACCACTATAATCAAATCTCATGTGCTGTTGTCGGGCTGTCAGTTTCCTAGGAACTGATCTGTTTGACCCTCATATGTCGGGAGAGTTGAATATATATATATATATATATATATATATATATATATATGGTTTAGATGAAGCCAGATATTGTTTGATTATGAACTAAAGATTCATGTAATTGGAAATCAAAAATATTTCCGTTATGGGTGAAACACTTGGCCACAGTTATAGTTTCTTTTTATAATCAAATGTTTCATTGCTTTCATGAATCTCCCCCATTTTGTTTGGAACGCCAATTTTATCACCAGCTTTTTTTGGTTGTGTCTCCTCCTTCCCGGTGAAATAGCAGCACACATCCCTACGAAATCTGAACCAGTCAACTTCTGTTTGCTTCAAATAACTAGTGTAGTCTCTTAAAAATAAAATCAACCACTCAAGATATCTCTTGACCATAAGTGTATTAACAAAATTACTTTCAATTTTACGCATGCGATTTATGGCCTCTGTTTTATATCCTCCCGATTCTAGAGACCTTTTAGTTTTTATCTTTAAGTTATAAAAAATTACTTTTTTTTCGGATTCATTTACCATTCTTACTCTTAATAGTAGTGATTATAAATTAGAATAATTAATGAAATTTTAGTCTTGAAATTCAAACATACATTCTTCCCTATATCCGAAAAGGCCAGAATTTAGTTCTCATTCAAACAAGAATACAAACAATCTGACAAACCACGATTTTACAAGTGAGAAAAAACAAGGGAAGTAACTTCACATTAAGAGAGAGAAATCGATGTTTAGTTTACACATAAAAAATGTTTGAAAATTTCAACGTTCCAATTATTTAAAATTAACTATTAGGGAAAATTGTTTGAATTTTATTTATATTTCTCAAACTAAAAAGTAAAAACCTATATCGATTAATATTTAATCGGAGTGATCAACATCATTGTGAATAAGAAATTAAGATTTAATAGTCTAACACGAATTATCTCCCTTTACTCGATTCACAACAACCGTTGGAATCTCGTCAAATTGTATTAAGGTGCTTTAAATGTTGACCATATGACGACTTGCTTAACCTAATTTAATGGTTTTTTTTTCTGTATTAGGCAAATCTAGTGACTTTAGGTATCTTAAAAAAAAAAAAAACCCCATACCTGAGGTTTAAAATGAATTTTAAAATAAAAAATCTTTCTTGAAGATTTTATTTAGTTGCAAGCTAATAGATTAAATTTAATTTCTTTTAAATTTCTAAAATCGGCCATATTGACAGCATAATTCTTATTTTTGAAATGACATTTTTTTGTGAAATTTTATTTGAGGAAGATTAACCGATTTAATTAATCTGAATTTTTAAAAAAAATGTGACTTTTATTTTAAAATATCCCCGAAAAGCATTCTCTCTTTTTAAAAAAAAAAAAACAAAACAATAAAACAAGGAGGTTGGTGTTTCTATGAGGTGTCGAGACATTTATCGATAACCTGATGTTTGCAAGATTTATGTAAAGAGGGAAAATACTTGTAGTAATATTATCAGACACATACAACATAAATACCTTTTTTAGATAATTTTTTAAATTGCCCAGTAACTTTTAAAAATGTTAAATATTTAAGCATTTTAATATTTTATTGAACTTTAAGTACTTTGGCTTTATGGCTTTATTTACAAAGACACTTGTTGAGGAAACAATAGAAAATTAACAATAAATTTTAAATTTACTATAGTTACTGCTCTTTTCTAATAATGTCTTGTACAGATGTCTGTATTTACAAAAACCAAGAAGTTTATGCACATATATACACACATATATCCTGATCTGAGTCATGTTGCCAGATGTAGTTTATCATCACACCCAGGACCAGATTGTGAAAGATCTCAATAAGGAGAAACAGTTTAGAATTAATAGCATCCAAAATAAAAAAGGAAAATGCTTAACAAAATCCAACATCATAAAGAGATAGAGTATGGCCATGAATTGTACAACCACCCTGTCAAGAAAACGGACATGCTAGTAATCCCAGAATCCTCAGATTATGGTTACTTCCCTGTATATAAGGAAGAAGTGGAAGCAGTCATAAAATCAGTGAAGAAAGATAAGGCAGCTGGAATTGACAACTGAACTCTTCATACATGGTGGTGAACCAGTGATTGACATGCTAACAATAATCTGTAACAAAATCTGGCAATTGAGGGAGTGGCCAACAAGATGGACCCAGCCACTGATTATCTTCTTTATGTGCTGCATCCCCTCAGAATGTAGGTGATCATGGCTCTCCACAACTTTCTGTCTCTTGTATCTCTTAATAAACTTTATCTTTGTTATTTCTCCTAAACCCTGTTCCACCGTCTATTTACTCAAGCTCATTAAGTATGTTATCCATTGTTTTCCTATGTTCCTCTTGCCCTCTATCTGTCCTGTGAGTATCAGATTTTCCAGGCCTTCTTTCCTCATTACATACCCCCAGAAACCTCAATTGTTTACCTTTCCCAACAAGGACAACATCCAATATTAAAATTACAAGACTATCAGTCTAATTAAACATGTCAGTAAAATGATGTCAAACATCATCCTAAATCAACTAATAACCCAAGCAGAAGAAATCATTGCTGAATAATAGGCTGGATTTCGATGCAGGAGAAGCACCACAGAAGAAATATTCAATTTCTAAGTTTTATATAAAATATACTTGCAGTACCAAGAAAATCTCTACAGCATCTTCATGATCTTCCAAAACACCTTTGACAAAGTGTGTCACAAGGCATTGTGGCCACAATAACAAATATAACACTCGTAAGAAGTTGATCCATACTATTTATCTGAAGGCTAAGGGAAGCAGTACAGAAGTGTTCCAGGTCTCCATAGGAGAGTGGTTCCACACATCAGTTGGTGTAGGCCAAAGCCATTTTCTATATCCTATACTGTTTAACATCTTCCTTAAATGAGTGACACCCTTGAAGAACACTAGAACACAGCCTCACAAACCTTCACTTTGCCAACGTAGATGGTCTACCTGTTGAAGAAGAACTTATTGGTCTGGTGAAGAGCCTGGATGAAACATTGTATAGATATGGCAATGAGACTAATGCCAAAAAGGCAAACTCATTATGAAGAATGAGAAAGGGCGTTCGACCAAGATAAATATCAGTTGCCAGGAACTTAAAGGTAGTGAGCCAAATATCTTGGCTTGATGATCAGCAAAGAGATCTCCAAAACAGAAATAATTTCAAAACCAGCACAAACTTAGTTTTGCAACAAGACCTAAAACTTTCACCAATCACAATGAATGGATGTACCCACAGGGAGATCCCATGCCTTGAGAAACAATTGACACACAGGCCTCAAGTGAAACTCTTACAAACAATCCATTGCCAGAGATGCTGGAAAAATGGTCAGTTAACTGTACTGCTCCAGCAAGTACCTGACTACTCATGCTTTAAAAGAGCCATATCAGACTGTAAATGGAGTACCGCTGCCATATATGGGCAGGATTTGACTAGTCTTCACTTTCCATTCAATAAAGTCCAAAAGCATCACCGCATCCTTGAAGGAGATAAATTATTTTCCATCCTACAACCTCTTTATCACAGATGAGATTTTGCAAGCCTTTTGCTGCTCTATTGTTATTTCCATGGAGAGTGTGCAGATGAACTACCCTCATTAGTCCCACCGCTCCTAACCTTCACAGCTAAGACCTGCTATGCCATGCACATTGTAGTAAACCACCCTCATTCCACTTGTATTCTATGGTTGATATGTAAGTTACACTCGAGCAGCTTCTTCCATGAACCACTGCCTTGTGAAACTCTCCCAAAAGGATTCTCCCCCATCACTACAATCTTAACCTGTTCA
The DNA here is from genome assembly GCA_963932145.1 of Acanthosepion lycidas. Classification (NCBI taxonomy): domain Eukaryota; kingdom Metazoa; phylum Mollusca; class Cephalopoda; order Sepiida; family Sepiidae; genus Acanthosepion; species Acanthosepion lycidas. Next base: position 46,944,440 of record OZ010615.1, on the reverse strand, counting down.
ATCCCATGGTTAGCCATTATCTTCCCCCATATATCCCCATAAATCCCATCTTTTGCCTTTTAAACCTCTACCTAGAGTGGATCTTGGACAGTGTATAAGGTGAACATCATTGTAAAAAAGAAGGTGCCATAATTGCAAAACACCATCAGATAAGAAACAAACCCATTAAAATATTGGCTGGTTTTGTTTAGCTACATAGCCACCTTAAAGTAGTAAGCCAATTCAAATATCTTGACTTGATCATCAGTAAACAGAGCTCCAGAACAGAAATAATTTCAAAGGCATCACAAACTTAGTTTTACAACAGCAGCCATAGTTATCCGGAAAGACAAAGACATTGGATTGAAATCAAAGATCAGACTGTTCCATGCCTCAGCCTTCTTAATCTTACCATGTACCTGCAAATCTTGGACATTAACAGCAGAATTACAGTGAAGAATCCAAGCATTCATCATCATTATCCTTTGACCTCCCTATGGTTGGTCGGAACTCCATTGACAATCCCTTTCCAAACTGTTCACCCCTGTATTGCTGTCTCTAGATCCCCAATGTCCAACCTTGAGTCTTGAGCTATGGTCTCTGGGAAAGTCAATTTTCATGAGAAGACACTTCCAGAAGGATGAGATGATTTCCCTGTCCACTTGGCAGCAGTGGCCAGCTATAATCATTTTTGTTTAAGCTTAAGAGAGATTGATCTCAGTTTTCCATAAATTGTGTTAAGCGTTAGGATCTCCAACTAATGTTCTGGGTCTTTCTAAGAGATCTGTATATGTTCCATCCAGTTGTCTTTCAAGACAAACAGATAACATCCAAATTTATGATCTATACAGTAGGACTGGTACAATCTGTGTTCAAAAGGTTTGGACTTTTAAAGAGGATGGAAGGTTCGAGTACCAAATCTTGGGATGTTTGTTACACTCAACCATGCAAGAGCTTTTCAGATTTTGAAGTCTTTTTGGGAAACTATTATATGAAATCCAAGATATTTGAAATCTTCAACTCTTTGATGGATGTATTATTGAGTGACTCAGTTGAGGAGGTTGTGAGATATTCTCTCTTACTCATATTGCAATAGAGACCTACCTATCCAAGGATTAGAAATGAGATGTCACAGAACCATCCTAATCATCAACATAGACTGCATTACGAATGACACCATGAAAGAGATCATCATCAGACAAGAAACATATACATTAGAAGATTGTTTGGTTTATTTTTGTTTAGAGGAATATCCCACTCTATGGGAGGTCTAATGTTGAAACCTAAATATTTTGTATGCAATTTTATTTTTAGTTTTTTGGAAGATAATAATGATTTTAGTGATACAAGTCTTACTAATTTACCCATAGCTGGGGGAGAGAAGAGGTGGATCCATACCTTTCCCAAAGATATTTGAGTTTAAGTGAATATAATGAAGCTGATTAACAATTCCAAGCCATTATCCATTAAAACACCCACACATCAAAGCTTACAGCAATGGTATTCCCAAGCAGTCACCCCACCACATCTAGATAGTGACCAGGTTCAATGTGGGTTAACTTAGGTGATTGTGTAGGAAACACAGTTCCAATGTGATGTGGCCATATATGCCCCATTAGAAGACCTCATATCCACCACCTTGAAATGTTAAGTTGAAATGGCATAGACATGTCATTGGAGCCAACACTGCCATCCTAAAATGTACCACTTTAGGCAAAAAGTCAAGCAGAGGAAAAAAACTGACTATATCATTGAGTGAATTGGAAGATCACTGAGAGAGACATTGGTATGCAACTGAGACATGAACTGGTCAACTGTTCAGTGATCCTACAACCACACCTAATCATGGGACTAATGATGATGCTGAACAGAAATATATGGAGATATATATATATAGATAGATAGATATATATCTATATCTCTGAGATAAGGTATTATGATTTACATTATTTGGACTGTTATCCTCATCTTCATTGCCGTATTCACAATGTTTCGGCCATTTCAAGGACACTTGGCCCAGTGGATAAAGGCATTGTTAGATCCAGTAACTATACCCAGAGAGTGGAGAGACCAATACCAGGTTACAGCAGTGGTGAACCGAAACTTGGAGAGTTGAGTTGAAGGGAAATAACAGACATCTAGAAGAGGCATGGCATGTGGAACTAGAACAATGGATGAAATAAAGGGTTCAGTTCGAAATTCCAATCTACTGAAGAGTGGCAAAGTGTACAATGGCCAAAACATTATGAATATGGCTATGAAGATGAGGATAACAGTTTGAATAATGTAAATAATATAAGCAACATATATAGATGTAGATTATTATTCAAGTTTTATACATTCATGCATCAAAATACATTTAGTTAAAACCATATTCCATATAATTATTGTGATTGTTGAAATGAAACCACTGAAAATAAAATTTCTGTTTGTAATTTAACAGATTATTTGAATCCATGCAACTCACCTCACACTCCACATTTGTATCCTGGACATGTCCGTTAACGTCCAAATTATGAAGTGGAATTTCAGTTTGAGGTTGATTATCCAATGGTGTTTGTTCTGTTTGGGACAGAGGACCCGGAGTTGTTGAAACCAAATTCTGAAAAAAAACATCAAAGAATATATCATCAAAAATGCAGACTTTTGTAACATATTTAGATACTATATAACCTACACAACATGGGAAAACATTGGAAAAAAAAAAAATTAAATGCAAGTTTTAAAGAGACCTTAGAAGAGAATAATTAGAAGTTTTGAGATTAAAAAGGTAGGTAGAGATTTTTAAGATTCTTCATTCTAATGAAACCATCAGTTTTTGATTAAATTAATTCTTTCAGATGTTACACAGATATAAGGAGTTATAATAAAAATATTGCATGTTGATAATATGTTCTCCTTGCAGATTAGATAAAGAAATAGAACATTTATAACATTTTCAGTGACAATGGGTATCCTGAGAATGTCATCAAGTGCACAGTTAAATGCAAAATTAAATGCTTCAAGGGTCCTGTAGTATTTGGTCCTGCCCTTTGTCCCTTATGTTTGAAATTGGCTTGGCAGGAAAAGTCAGACACTAGCCAACAGAGTGTTGACCTGTGTTATATCAGGTTTGAAAAGGATCCTTAATGAAGAACGCTTTCCTGCATTTTCAAATCTACATATAGTTTCTGTGGTGTCTCTCTCTATATATATATATGTGTGTGTGTGTGTATGTGTGTGACATACTCAAAATACACCACTGATGTTCTTCAGGATTGTGATATAGTTGAAGTAGGCATTGATTAGTCAAGTGTTGGTGTTATTTAGTATTCATTATTTCAACCCCTGGATCACGTATTGAAATCAAAATTCTCTGGTTTAGCAGGAATAAACAAGAAACATCATTACTGGATCGATAACACAATAAGTAATGCATACAATCCATCACCACAAATAATAGACACCTGAAAATGGACAGAGGTACTTGGTTGAAACATCTATAACAAAGATGAGAACAATAATTTGAATAAATCTAATCTTAATTATTGTGTATCCAAACTGGCAAAAAGTTAACCAAAGTAATCATAACAAATACAAAATTTATTTCAAACTTTTGTTTGTAATATTTTATAAACTTAGAACATACTGACTGCAAACTTATCACTAGAGTTTAGTGAAAAGTTGCTCAAAATTAATAACTGTTTCTTTTTAAATGTAATACAAGTTAAAGCACCTCCATTTCTAAAATTGGAAATGATATTTTATTAATTTTATGTCCAGTTGTAAAATATGACCCCCAAACAACTTTTTGCTCATTGTTCAGTATCAAATTTTACTGTTCAAACTGTGCTAAGGGTGAATCACAAATTCAGTAACCTGATAAATAATAGCTGAATTTTGGTTTGAAATAGTCCTTGTATAATATTTCGTCAATATAATTTTCACAACTGAAATAAGTACAATAACAAGGGTGAATATTATGTTAATAAATTCTTGTGGTTAAAAGTGCATTTTTTTCATAATTAAGCTACAGTCTTTCAGAGTGTCATTCTGTCTTAATTATTCTATTAAAACTCTTTTCCTATAATAATTTGTTTTCTTAAAGAGAATAAACTATTATGAAACTCTACAAGCATATTACATAGATTATTGATGTCATTTTTTTCTGTTGCTTTGTTTCAGCAAGGACATCACCAATCTGGCACTAATTTCCATGAGAGCAATTTCAGATTGCCTCTACTGTTTGGTGATGCTAGCTGCAACATCTACTGTTTTTTTGTTTTTTTTTTGCATTTTCAAAAACTGGTCTTTTGAGCACTTTTACTATAACCAACCAGCATTTAGTCCCATTCATGGCATCAATGAATACAGAAAGTGCTTTTCATGGTGTGAAGCACAAACACCTTAGGTTGTCCATAACAGATACGGTAGGACTTCTGAAAAATATATAAAGTAATAAAAATGTTGGATTAAAAATAATATCAAATTCTATAAGGACACCATAAAAAGAATTAATGGTCTGTAGTAAAAACCCAAGTTTTTGTATGCTTCAGTTGTTCACACAAGAACACACATAATATAAAGAAAAGACTCTCTAAATGGAACAACCATCTCATATAACATCTGGAAAATAGAATAAGAGGACAAACCTTGGTGTTATCAAATATAAATAGACAGTAAGTTTATTCTTGGTAAAAGGGTTTTCTGGGAAAAAAGAAAAAAATGTGATGCCCAAAAAAAACAATTAAAATAACTTTAGAATTAGGAATTACTTTTTTCAAAAGCACAACCTCCTTACTGAAGATGATCTCTTACAAGAGGAAGACAACCAAAAATTGCATATACAACAACTCATGCAAATGACTGCTTCATTCATTCACTTATTTGGTCTTATCAACCCATTGCAGCTTATTTAAAATCAGAAAATATTTTTAGATTGTAAGAATTTCTTTTTGAAGATAATCATTTAGTGATACAAGTCTTACTAATTAACCCATAGCTGGGGGAAAGGGTATTTGTACATAAGTGAATATACCAAACCCAACTGGAATTGAAACTTGGCTCTCCAATTAACAATTAAGAACCATTATCATTTACACCACTGTCACATCCAAGCTTACAGTACCTGATATTCCCAAGTGGTCACCCATCTAGTCATTGACCAGGCTCAGCCTTTTGCAAATGAAAACAAACTATAAAGAAACTAGTTGACCCTTCAAAGTCTCAAGTATTATGAGAAAGTTGTATCCAAAGATGAAGTAAAAAAAAAAAATCTGGTATGTTAGATCATATTTGGAAAATGAATGTCTAATTAAAGGAAAAGGGAAACACTGCTGGAGAGTGAGACAGTTGAAAGTATCTGCACATATAGATTTTTAAGTTGTGAAATTTTTTGCTTAGCAAGCAAAGAATTGGAGAGCAATTCTGCATATAAAATATGAAATCACTTCTAATGCATACATTGTTACATGGACCAGATCAGTAGATTTGTCATCATTTCTCTGTGTTACAACATTGGTGGATGGAGTGTGTATAGGGTAACAGTTATCAGTGCTGAAAGTGGAATTGGCATGTCAAGTTTAAATTCCAGCCAGGACTGTTGCATTCACTTTCACACAAATACTCTTTGAAAAGGGTGTGAAGTCATCTCTTGTCCTTCCAGATAAGGGTTAAAAATAGGGTAGACAGTGTTCTCTGGCTTTGGTTGGTAACCAGTCTAGAAGGACAATTCTGAATTAAAAACGGGTTGAGCATGGTGCTACTCAAATTCAATAAGCATTTACTTGGTTCAGTGATCGGTAAATATTGGTTGTTTATATTTAAGTCTAGAAGCATTTACTCGATTCTGTAAAACCCTACTTGCTAGGAAACATCAGAATGCTTATTATGGCGAGGATGTGGTCCTATGCTCCACTAGAGGAATCTAAAGGGTTAACAAGTAGACTCACACAACATTGGTGGTGGACACTAGTTGAAGAAAAAAAAAGAGAGAAAGAAACCTGTTCATTTCTATACAGTGTACATTTGCAGCAGAGACTGACCAAAATATTGTGGTAAGAACAAAAAGGAACAAAGGGGAGATCAATACTCTAAACAAGTCTTGGAATAATGGCTCATTCCGAAATATCAGAATCTATCTTGAAATGTATATCCAGTATTTTCTCAAAAAGAAAATACACACTACTCAACTCGAGTAAAATTGTTTAATTCTATGCATACATTAATTTGAGATATTTAAAAAAAACTAAACGTCATTAACAAAATGGATTGATTACATACAATTACATGGATTTTTTTTTCTTATTTTTATGCAGTCAATTGGTCAAAACAGCTGCTGTTGCTACTCTTATTATAGCTGTCTGCTCAGGGAAGCACGAAATGGGAATTAAACAGAGTATTTCCAGCTACTAATGTTGCTGCAACTACCTCTTATTGAAAATAAAACAAGTATAGATCAGATATAAAATTTAAATGGATTATGACATGGAATACATATGAAAAGCTATAATAAAAACACTTTGTTACAAAACGATGGTTATCATGCTAATTTCACAGGCCATTACTACAGTAGTGAGTTCAAGTGCCCGATACATGTAGCCTTGTGCCATACTAAATTTTGTAAGTATCAATAAGCACCAGAAATTATTTGTATATACTTCATTAATTTGTACATGTAGAATAAATAAGACATTTTATCAAAGACTAGAATTTTATTTTTAATGGGTGGGAACTGCCTGGTTTTCACTTTCCACTCTCAAGCCCCCCCACCCCAGCTTCTCCATGCCCTTGTAACCCTCTATCTTGGGTGTCCACAGGGCCTTATACAGGGCAAACACCAGTGTAAAAAAAAAAAAAAAAAAGGAAAAAGGAAAAGAGAAAAGAAAAAAAGAAAAACTAATCCCAATTTAAAGCCTAATAGTTGAAAAATGAAAAACATCATTCTACTCAGTTTTGCTGCGAGAAATACATTCTTTTATTATTATTATTATTGAGACTTTTTTTTAATATTCTCTGGCTATTGCATATATGTTAGTTACTATACCAATATCATCTAAAATAAATTACTATAAAATATAATTACTAATTGTTCACCACTAAACTATCATATCACAATGAAATTTAATTATAAAATATCTTGCTACCACAATGTATTTTGTAATACTTTTATAGCTAAATCATCAGCATTTAATAAAGAATTTCAATATCATTCAAATTGAAAAGTATTGAATTATCAAGAGAATTCCATATCAGTCCTGATACAATGTCAGATGAATTGGAAGGCATTGACTTCCAATCATGGATTTCAATAAATCCAGATAGTACTCTTCTCTGCAGATGACAATAATGAAATAAGTAAATTGTTACCAATGTATTCAAAGAATTGATTTTTTTCTATGATTCTTCTTTTAGCAAATGTCAGCTATAAAGCATTTATTTATATTATAATTCTAAAGGTTAGCTTGACCCATCCTACTTGGAAGACTTACACTACAAGAAAGTCACTAGTTTCAATACAAAAAAAAATTCATTTTACTCAAACTTTCAGCTACACACTCGTGCAATCACAGCATTAGTCATAATATTAACAAATACAAATGTTTGTGGGTTTCTTTGCTACTATAATACAAAAAAGCACATTGTAGCAAGAGTTTTATTAGAGCATCCTAACCATATTAACCTAACTAAAGAATAAAGTAAATTCCAGTCCAATTTGCAACCTAAAAATGTGGGGTCCACATTCTCACTCACCCCAATAATCATTTTTGTATGTATGATTTTCTTTTTAGCTTTTGCAATAAGCAAAAGCTAAAAAGAAAATCATATCAACACTAAAAGAGAAAATGAAAAGTTTGCTAACTACAAAATAAAATAGTGATGTCCATGAAATAAAGAAACCTTAATTTTGCAAACATCAACAACAAAAAAAAAAGAAAAAATTTAAATTTTTTATAGAGAAATAAAATTCAACTACTAATTACAGAGCAGTTTCCCTTGCTTTTTTTTTTTTTTTATTTGCAAATAATTTTAATATAAATTCTATAAATAGAAAGTGACTTGACATTTAACTCACTTTGTTATGATCCATAAATCAAAACAGTTTAATAAAAGTGGGTGAAAGGAGAGTAATAAGTCTATGTTAGAATTTTAAAAAAAAACAAAAAAAACTGAAGACGTTAAATGAAGTATTTGTCACTATTTAGAAAATTTCATCTAAGAGACTAATTCAAGATTATAGAAAACACTGTTGTACCCAGTACTGGATTTACATATAAGCTAGTATGGGTTCCAGTCCAGGGGTTCCAAAACTAGAGATCCCGTGATAAAACTAAAAAAATAAAGTTATAAAAACAGAAGAGATTTGTTTAATTAAGATTTAATGGGGCTCCTTTGTACTAATTTTGAAACAACTTTGGCCCCCTCTAGTTGGTACCTCTCAAATAGGCCACATTTTTATATATGCAGATTTTTTATATAGTTTTTAGTTTTGCTTAATTTTGCCTACTTTTCTCATTTTACACTTCATAATGAAGGGGCTCTTCAAATTTTATCAGCCCAGGGGCCTCTTATGGCTTAAATCCATCCCAGGTTGTGCCCCATTCAATGTCAATCATTATCTTTTGCCTTCTTAATTCCTGTTCTTTTATTGTTCTCTCTTCTTGATAATGTTTTTCATTTTCTCATATTCTTTCACTCTGTAACTCATTGTGTCTTAGTGGCTTTATTGCCTTGCTTGAAGTGAAATAAAAAAACAAAAAAACAAGTCACCATTTGCAACTAATCTTCCTCAAGAGGTTAGACATTTTAATTTGTGAACACAATCTACTTGCCACTTGCATCTCTATGAAAAAGGGGGAAAAAAAGAATAAAAAAAGGATCTTTTGCAAACTAAATACAAAAATGAAGGTTCTCTGAATTTATCAGTATAACTACAAATTCTAGTTGATTCTATCTCAATAACAATGATACACAACATGAAATGGTTCAAATAAATGACTAGTGAATATATCTCATTGCTATCAATTTTTCTTTTATTTTGGGGGAAGATTTTATGCACAAAAGCCACACCCATCCAAAAAATGGTCCACAGAAATTCCTAACATTTATGCCATACACTTGCTGCTTTACATCAGTCAGATTCTATTCCCAGATCCATATCCCATTATATGCAGATGGATCCCTGCTATCTCTTTTAGAGTCCCTCTGCTATATAGCTATTATCTAAAAATAATGTATACCATATCAGAAGAAAAAGCCTAATTTTCATTTCAGCACTTGTTGCTATGGAAATAAAGTGACTGGGAATTATGCAAATATCAACCAGTCATGGAAATGTTGCTTCTGCTGCTGAGCCAATAGCAACACAGCATTGCCGATAGCAGGCCAGAAGCTGTTAAAGAATTAACACTTCTGCAAGAATTCACATATGAATGTCAGGAAATTTAAGCAGTCTTTGCAGATCTCTAAATTTGATTGGCAATTCCATTATTATAATAATATAAGTGATTATTGTAGCTGTGGATTCATTTTTGTAGCTTCATACCAATGACCATATCAGCTTCAATAATATAGGTAGTAATAGTATACATTATGTAGAAACTGTCACAGTAGTATCACTTGATGTAAAACTAATAAAATGTTAATATTAATTTCTCTACTATCCATTTCAAAAGAAATAGGTATTCCCATCAGTGGGAATTAGTGCTGTTTTGGACCATTAAAGATACAAATTAACACTAATTCCAACAGGATGTCAATATCTACATATTGCAAATTGTTCTGTCAAAATGGTTGTTACTATAATTCCAAATAAATCAATAAATTTGTCCACATTTACAGGATGGGAAGTATGTGTGTTTTTGTTTTTTTTGTCACAAGGATTGCTGTCTTCCTAATGGTTGCTATTACTCAACTAACCTTTCACAGAGCAAAGCATTCTGGGTACAATTTATCTGTGAGCTGAACTGACTTAACAGCTTTATGACACAGTGTTGATAGTAGACAGAAACATAACTACAGGCATAGCAAAGGAAAGTAAGAAAAAAAAAGGACTAAACATCAATTGCAAAAAGACAGAATGCAAAATAAACAGCCCAACAAACGAATTGGAGATATCAAAATTAAACAAGTGCAAAAATTCTAATATCTAGGAAGTGTTTTAACAAAATATAACACAGAAATCTGATGTGCATTATGATAGCAAAAGATGCATTACAAAATGTAAGCAAAGTATTAAGAAACAGGAAAATCTCATTAGAAACAAACAAATAAAAAAAAAGAATACTAAACAGTTATGTAATATCAGTCCTCCTGTATAACAGTGAATGTTGGACAATCTTCTCACAGATGAAGAAGAGACTTAGTGGTGTGGTGCAATGAGATGACCACACACTACACACTTTCCTTCCAAATTCCAAACAGTTATAAACAAGGTTAGTGAGTGTAGAACATTATAACTCAGTGTGTATGCGTTCAAGGTCAATCTGTGCTCAGCAGCTTTGCTCTTCATACTTTAGCTCTGTTACCATAACAGCAGTCCTGATACTTTTTGATCAAACTTTGTATTGAATTTTTTTTTTTTTTTTTAAATAATAAAGATGGGAAAAACTACCTATTTAAACATATATGAAAACTTTCTCACTTTCCTATTAATGACTTTGGAATTCAAATTTTCCAGGAATTCTAAACTTGTGACACACTCAGTCCCCACACAAATAACTTGTAGTAAATAAAATGTAGTAAAATGAGGATTTTAGTTGTGCTTGAAGTACCAGTAGTTTTGACAGCAGTAAAATCGAGATGTGATAGCTTCAGAGCAATCACCCACTATCCAGAAATAGGGAAAAGGAAATTAAATTATATGAATGAATAAACAAATAAAAACTTTCTTTGCCACTCAGCTGAAAGTTACAGTCAGAGTCATAGATAGGTAGAGAGGCAGAGTGCTCCCTGGCCAAAGAGAAGATCTAGTCAATTAGCAAGTCATAAGAGAAAACAGAATTAGCAGCACAGATATCCCAACATTACTTATCTATCCACCAGACATTGCCAATTAAATCCACAAATAAAGAACCCAGTATATCAAAAATAGGGTTCAAGTTTTGTCACTGGCAATATTTCACCTTTCGTTCCTTTGTTGAATGTACACTAGGCTTTTCCCAGTTTTTGCTCACATTAATACAAAAGGGTTGGTTGGAGCAGACTAATTGGTGAGGGACCCAGTTATATGCTTACAAACTACTGCTTCAATTACTATTACAGTATTCAAGTATAATGGTATGAATGGCATCTAGCTTAACAGAGTAACAAATTTAGTGTAAACAAAACTGATAATGATAATTATTATTTATTCTTATCACTGTGCAATGCCCAATTGAACAGCAGACCCCCAGATGCACCAACACATATGCACAAAAAAAAAAAAAAAAAAAAAACCACCCAGCATTGAATGAGGAAAAGTAATGTTGAAAATATATTGAAAATGTGTAGTAGTGTTCATGTTCCACTGGGAACAAGGATAAAAGCATTCATGCACTCTGTTCAAGAACTAAAACATTGCTCTAAGGGTAACAGTTCAAACAAGTGGTACTCAAAATGCGTGTTGCCTTTCATCAAGCTTTCTGTTCTGCTGCAACAAGAATTGGAATTGTCCTCCAAGGAGGGCAGTGAATAACTAATTATTTTCTGGACAATAGCTATAATCCTTTTGAGGATTCTCCTGTCTGCTGTCAAGCAGCCAGTATATCAAACAGTGATGCAAGTTGAATATTACAAATCAAATTTAACCATTAGCATAAACTTCTAATGTATTGCTACATCAGTCTTCTTTAGGTGCTGTGTCCATTCAGGACATTGGCAATCGTGGCCCTCCACATCATTTCCCAGTCCCTTGTAGCTCCTAATAAATTTTATCTTTTTGCTATTTCTGCCAAACCCTGTTTTACCATCCATTTACTCAAGCCCATCAAGTATGTTACAGGCTGCTTTCCTCTGTCCCTCTATCTGTCCTGTGTGTATCATATTTTCCAAGCCCTCCTTCCTCATTACATACCCCAGAAATTTCAAATGCCTCTTTCTGATGTTAAGTGTAAGTTTTTGTTTCCATTTTCTTTAAGATTTTATCATTGCTCACATATTCGGTTTATGGCATCCTCAGTATCTTTCTGTAAAAACGCTTCTGTTGCTTCAAGTCTCTTCATTTTTGAGAAGATCATGAACCTTAGCAAAAAACAGGTCAGCCAAGAAAGAACAAAATTTGCAGAACATTTCTGGAGAAATAAGGATGGACAGATCTGCAATGTGCTTCCTTGAACACATCAATGTAGGCAGCCTTCTTTTAAAATGCACATACAACAATTATGGGAAGATACAGGATGCAGAACAGATCTGCTAGGTACAAGGAATGCCTGTGCAGAGTGGAGAGTCAGAAGAATCTGTGCAACCAGCATGACCAGAGAGAGATAAACAGAGAGAGAGAGAGGTGGGAGAGAGAGATAAATAGGGAGAGGTGGAAGATAAAGCGAGGGGGTAGAGAGAGATAAAGCGAGGGGGTAGAGAGAGAGAGAGAGAGATAACGCGAGGGGGTAGAGAGAGAGAGAGAGAGAGATAACGCGAGGGGGTAGAGAGAGAGAGAGAGAGATAACGCGAGGGGGTAGAGAGAGAGAGAGAGATAACGCGAGGGGGTAGAGAGAGAGAGAGAGAGATAACGCGAGGGGGTAGAGAGAGAGAGGGGGTAGAGTGAGAGAGAGGGGGTAGAGTGAGAGATAAAGAGAGGGGGTAGAGAGAGAGAGAGAGATATAAAGAGTTGGGATACCCTGTTCAATCAGCATGACCTGTGTAATGAGTAGTAGTAATACAGAGTGTGATGGATAATTTGTTGTTTAAATTTTGCACAAAAAGGAAAACAACACTGACATCACATTTAAACAGATATATGTACCAAAATTAGACAAAATACCTTTAAATACTAAAGAGTAAATTTATTCAATAAAATTGCCATTGGATTCAAGCATGGCCTCCAGACAATTTCGGAAGCTCCTGCACCTCTTCTAAATGGTCTCATTGTTTAAGTTGGTAAATGGTGCCATAATCCTTGCCTTCAGTTCATCTTTGTTATTACAAGGAGTTTTGTTGGTATCTCGCTCAACTACACTCCACACAAGAGTGTTGTAGTCTGGAGAGTTAGCTGGCCAGATATGAGGTGTGATGTGATTGCAGAAATTGACTGGCAGCCATGACTGGGTTCTCCACCTTGTGTGGCATTGTGCAGAGTCCTGTTGCCAGATATAGGATCTTCCAGCAGCCACCCTCTTGACCAAGGGCAGCACTACCTCTGCAAGGTACTTGATGTAGGCCTCCATGTTGAGGCCCTCACCAACAAATTCAGGAGTTCTTTACTTATCAGAATGATCAGAGTGAGTTTTCCGAGCTACTGTACCTTCATGATCATCATTAGACTCATCTAACTCTTTCAAAATCCTCAGCACTGTCCTCAGATTGATACCACAAAACTCTGAAATGTTTGTATCGGAGCTTCTGGCATGAATGCCAAGCAGTACAGCATGCAGTTTCCAAATTTCTGGCGGAGTGAATTGCATCATGTAGCAAAAAGATTGTAAACTTTTCATTTTTTTGCAAAAAATACCTGCAATCTGTTTCATCTAGCTTTACTGTCTGTGACACATGTAGCAAGTTCAACACAGCCGTAAACTGTTCTGCTGTCACCTTGTTATCACTGTCTTTATGTGTCACTGGCAGCTAAAATTTGTTTATGCATAAAGATAATCTTGCAAGAGAGTATCTTACTCTGGGATCTAGCTGTTTTAAATATGTAACCCGCAAAGCTACCATTTCTTTCTTCTTTGGACAGTTTCTATGTGAAGCACATTTGAATTTTTATTCATGCTGGAGGTAAATTATTTTATTCTTGATTTTATTCTAGCTTTGATAAAAAAAAAAAAAAAAATTAATGCAACCCTGTGCCTTTTTGTCATCTGTGGTAGTTCTCCATACATCATAGTGCTCTTTTTCTCACAGATGGTGCCCAACTGACCCTACTATGATGTACAGTTGACAAAAATCAAAAACAAACAATGCATATGTGCAAAATTAAAATTATAAAATGGCAACAATTTGCCCATCACATCCTGCATATATGTAATATAACTTTAGAAGTACAAGAAATACATTTAAATAAAAATCTGAATGGCTCATCTAAGGCTACTAGAACTGAAATCTAGAACAAGTTTTGCTTCACTTTTAAAAAAAAAAAATACTTTACCAGCACTTGTAAGTGTATCTCAGAGATTAGATTATATAACAGCAAGCTGAAAGGTTCAGGATAAAAAACATGATACTTTTTTTTTTCTTTTGTTAAGTATAAACTTAGATCATGACTTTTCTGGTATGTAATATAATATACACTAATTGAGTAACTGAACTCTGGGAATGTATTTTTTTCTATAAAAACAGGCCCAGTTATATTGTTTACAGGCATCCATCCTAGTTCCTCATTAAGTTGTGCAAGTGGCATAACAGTTATCAATGCATAAAAAGGACCCAATGAGCCAATTTCAAATACTGACCAAATCTGATACAGTCACTTTTACATTAAGGCATCTCTTCTCCTCCTAACTATAGGTCAAACATTAGGTTACATTGGACTCTCTTGCCTTGAGTTGCAACCAAGAATACTCAGTTACTTGAATCTTTCCAGAAATTGCCTGGTTCCTGCTGCCATGCTCTATCTTTACAAAAGTCAGATAAAACCATGTACGGAACATTACTACCATACCTGGGCTGGTGCTGCCCAGTCCTCACTGCCTAGACTTGACAGTGTTCAAAAGCAATTATACAGTTTTGTGGGTAATAAATTACTCTCTACCCTGCAGCCCTTATCCCACAGATGAAACGTCCCTAGCCTCTTGCTACTCTATGGCTATTACTATGGAAGATGCTTGGACAAGTTACATTCCTTAGTTTCACCAGCTTAGATCTTCACAGCTAGGACTTGTCATGTCATGTTCACAGTGGAAATCATCCCCATTCGCAGCATATTCCTTTGATTAGGAGTAAGTTACATTCAGACAGCTTCTTCCACAGAACCGTTATTTTGTGGAAGAAACTCCTGAGAGGATGCTTCCCTGATAACTACAAATCCAACCAATATCTATCCTACATGTCCTCATAATGTGCACTTCTCAATCCCTTCTTTCCTTACAACAGTCTTACTCATTAACCCTCTACCATAAGAATCACTTGGACCTTGTATTGGATGAACTATAGTATAAAAGAAGTCAAGGTGAAGGATTACTTTGAATCCCCAAATAGTGAAGAAAGCAATCGGAAACCATTCCATTATCTTTTCCAAGAAGTCAAAGCAATTCACAGATAATAAAGAAACAGAATGTGTGGAGAAACATGATCACCTACTCTGAATTCTAAACTATGGCAAAGACAACAGGAAACCACTCCATTATCTTTCCCAAAAACAGCAATTCATAGATAATAAAGACAAAGATTCTGTGGAGAATAATGATCACCTATGACCTGAAAAATCTGGCATTTAAAAAAAGGAAAAATAAAAAATAACAAGTTCCTTGTTGGTCACTATCAGGCAATCTACAAACTCAATTGGTGTTTATACCACCATTTACAACTTTCTACTGGGGCTACCTCTTTTTCTATGAGGGCATAGTTGAACGTGTTTGATAGATAATGTAGCACTGGCAAAATATGTCTTAACTACAAAAAAGCAAACAACATATTTTATCCGCAAATTTAAATGATAAAAACATGATGTGTGTGTGCATGTGAAAAACTTCTTTCCTAGTTAAGGCATCTTATTATTCTTGTTTCATGAATAGGATAGTGTTTATGGTTTAGTTTGTCATCATCTAGAAGCATTGAGGCTGGTAATAAAGATAATTATTTTCACACATAATACATAAAGTGATTTATATTTATTATTAGAAACATCATAAAGGAGAAAATACGGACCTAAATTTAAGACAAAAGTTATCTATGTACCAAATACAAATATTAATCATTTTGCCTTTTCTTTACTTTTCTTTTTTCCATTTTTTTTTAATCATTTCATCCCAAGCAAGGAAATAATGCCACTAGGATGCAGGGGAGTCATATAGAGTGAAAGAGAATGAGAAGACTTTAGTGACAGGGGAAAAGAACAGCATTCAAGTGACAGAAGATGGTGATTAATGTTGCATTTCAATTTCCAGAAATTGTAGTTGGCAGAGAAGCAAGAAATTGGAAGGGAGTTCCACAGGTGGAAAGTGTAAGAAAAGAAACTATTAGGATAGAACAGATGGTTGCATCTAGCTAGTGCAACAATAAAATAGTGAGACCTAGTTGCCAACCTAGTAGCACTTAAGTTCATGAAGTCAAGACATTAAAAAGGAAATTAACACATTAATGAATAAAGTTCAGCAATCTTTAGCCATTGTGCCCACACAAAAAAAAAAAAAAAAAAAAAAAGTTTGTAGAAAGGACCGTTTTTTTTTCACTTGACACCATTATTATTTTAATGACCTTCCTTCCTCGGAAATGTTTGTTTTAAAAAGTGAGGATTAGAATTGTAGTAAAACCTAAACATATTATGAAAGTGAATTTATACATTTCTTTTGTTCTTGAGAACAATTGCCATAAAAATATTTATAGAAAAGACAGAAGCAAGTCATATCATGTCAATGACAAAGTGACTGATGTCAAGATGTATCAATTATATTACAGATCCTTCTTTGAATTTTGTCAAGAATCTCAAGATATATAGTAGGAGCACCAGATCAAACATGGCAGCAGTAGTCAATGCACAGGAAAATGGTAGATTTATAAATGTGTAAGATTGATTCTGACAAGAAAAATTGTCTGCCATGACATGGTGAGCCATCTTTCACGGTCATAGACTAAGCAACTGATTCAATATAATTACTCTACTTCACGTTACTGGAAAACATCTATTGGTTCCAATCTATATTGGAATGATTGTAAAAACATCCCCCTCTCCAAGTTTACAGACAAAACATACAAGTGCATGCTGGGATTTCTTCCTAGCCAATAAGATAGGTCATTTCTCAGTCTCATCCAGTTGAGTTCTGTTCTTTCATGTCTTGAAGTCAGAATGCCGTAATCGCTTGTCTGTATCCTTTTCTGTGTGTTGATACAATTCTTACTTTGTGAACTTTTTGCTTTATTACTGCTGTTTTGCATATATTGATCACTCAATATTATTTTTGCCCTGTTCTTTTATTTTCATTCCCTTATTATTATTTATTGCAAACTTTATCAATTCTGTTTTGTTGGGGATTTCTGCCAATTACATTTAAATATAGTTAATCTCTACGTTTCAGGAAAAAAAATAATATTGTAAGCACTGATTTATCAGCGATAACAGAATCTCTGTTGTCAGTCCGATAAAAGTTTGCCTTTGTAAATTCAATGAACATTTAATCAAAAAAGATCTTACTATGAAACATACCGATTGCAAAGCTTATCATAGACATCAAAGTACATTAAAAATTACAATACTTTTAATATCAAACACTATTACTGCTCAATCAAAATATAAGTCTGAACTTTAATTTTATGAAAAAAAAAAAAATGTGTTTATACAGTGATTAATCCTTATGTATTTTTCATATTTGATAACATATTGTGAAAAAGAAAATGGCAGCTTACCTTGTCAATTGAAATGCCCCTATGATACATAATCTGTCAGGCAAGAGGAACAACCCATACAAGATCTGTGATATAGACACGTGTATGCAAATTTTTTCTCTTATGACCAATCAGAAGCATTGAGAGATCCAGTTTTTTTTTTTTTTGCTTTTAATTTTTTTTTTAAGTAATGGAAGCATGTTAGTTGTACAAGTATGGAATTCGTTTCATGACCTACAGATTTTCAAAACCAATATTTTCAGAACTCATATTTCCTTAACACATATAAGCCTCCAACTCATCGTTTACATTTATTTTTATGGTATTATATTTAGGATTAGATACAAGTACAGATTGTCCACAATGTCTCAGTAAACCTACCAAATAACTTCATATAGAAGACCTGGAAGATATTTTGAAAAGAAGAAAAAAAAAATGTTGGTCTTCAAGTGTGACAGTTTTGTCATCAAAATGGGAATAAGTGCTTCAATCCAAGTTTTGTGTGCAATTTAAGGTGAATCAAAAAATTCTTCTTTATGTCACATGACCCTTCACTATGTAGGTGATCATGAATATCCACAATTTCCTGTTTTTTCATACCTCTTAATAAATTTTGTCTTTTTGTTATTTCTCTTAAACATTGTTCTGTCATCCATTTACTCAAGCTCATGCTTGTTTTCCTGTCCCTTTTGCCTTCAATGTGTCCTGTGGGTATCAGATTTTCCAAGCCCTCTTTCCTCATTATATGTCCTAGAAATTTTAATTCTCTTTCTGATGTTAAATAAGAATTAAATGGTACAAAAAAAAAAAAAAAAAAAAAAAATGCTTATTTTAATAAAATATTAAATGTGCCTTGAAGTAGTCAGGATAAAAAAATAAATATTGTCTTTTTGTTATCGCTTCTAAACTTTTTTTCTGTCATCCATTTACTCAAGCTTGCTAGGTAGGTCATGTGTTGTTTTCTTCTGTCCCTCTTGCCATCAATCTGTCCTTGAGTATCAGATTTTCCATGCCCTCTTTCTTCAATATACAACCTAGAAATTTCAACTATCTCTTTCTGATTAAGTAAGAATTAATGATACAAAAAAAAAAAAAAAAAAAAAAGAAAGAAAATGCTCATTTTAATAAAATATTGAAATACAAACAATTTTATTTACTATTTCCATGTCTCTTGTAGCAGTCAGGATAAAAAAAAGTTCCAGAGTGCCACATTCTTAACAAAATTTGCACTGCTATGACAGAATCTAGAAGGAGGGTGAGAAGAACTTGGGCAAGGATTATTTTTTGGTCCATGGCTATAAGGGAGGGATAGTCTCCTATAATTTACAATCAGATTTGCTTACCTTTATTTTGTCTATCCTTGCCATCAAAGAGTTTTTTATGGCCTCGAAAACAATTCACATTTCGCACATTGATAACAGTGTGCCTGTATAGGTGGCAGTTTACAAAAACAATACTTATAGAATAAGTAGAGGCCAAAGGGTCCTTGTATCATGAAATGATAACAAGTAAACAGGTAGAGGACTCTTGTATTGCAACATGGCATGTGGCAAGTAGAGTGACCTCAAAAACACTTTACATTTGTAAAAATGAATTTGTAAAATTATCTATGTCATCTTACTGATAATCTAATCATTTGTGTTTGTTTTACTTTTTTGTTAGAAGCTGTTTTCATATAGACTGTCACTATTTTGAATGAAATAAACGTATACAGTGTGAGGCAAAAGTCACGCACCATAAGGATAATTTATTTTAAGTAAAATTACACATGAACATTTTATTTACTAATTGTTATATGGGCTGTTTAAAATGTCCTGTTTCAATCTATTTCAATTCTGTGCTTGTACAATTCATTAACACATCAGAGCACTTCCTGTCATTTTACTGCATTCATATTTAATTCTTTAATATT
This sequence comes from Acanthosepion lycidas, assembly GCA_963932145.1. Lineage (NCBI taxonomy): Eukaryota > Metazoa > Mollusca > Cephalopoda > Sepiida > Sepiidae > Acanthosepion > Acanthosepion lycidas. The sequence continues at coordinate 46,924,897 of OZ010615.1, read as the reverse complement.
TCTTGGGTGCATCTGATAAACAACCATTTTCAAATGGCCCTGCAGAAAAAAAATCCAAGGTTGTGAGGTCTGGTGACCACTAAACAGGACCTATTCAACCTATCCATTAACCCCGACACAATGCATGACTTTTGCCCTGTATATTCAATAAACTTAGTGAATTATCTAAAGAACAATTTTTTAAACTCTGTGAGTATTGTTCAGTTTTCCAATACAGTTACACAGACTGACTCAAAACTTACTTTATCAAAATACTATTTTATAAAGACAATTATATTTCAGCTTTCATGTGCATTTTAGATTTCATTTTAAAAAATTCACATATTTTTATTAATTTTGCTATTGTTTTGTTTTTTTTTTATTTATAGTATTACGGTAAAGTAACTTTTGGCCCCACTCTGTACTTCAGTTTATAAGAAAATGTATTTTTATTAATTTTCCTATTGTTTTATTTTTTTTAATTTTTTTTTTGTTTCATTATGAAGTCATTTTTGGTACACCCTGTATTTCAGCTTATGAAATGTCAATACTATTTTGAGGTTGGAATTAAAAAACAAAACAAAAACAAAACATACCCTTTGACAAATAACAGGTTAATATTTTCACATTTCACACAACTCAATTCTAACCTTAATATTATATGAGTGTCTTGTCTTCTTGAAACTGAAACTATTTGATTAAAAACTCCCAAAATTTCGCTTGTAGAACATTCTTTTGGCTCAATGCTTTCCAGCCAACTTTGATCCTCATAAACTTAAATACGATCATTATCTACTTGTCTTCTAATATCTACTTGTCTCTTCTATTGTTCTTGCTGCTCATTAATGTTTCTGTTTTATAATTCTTTCACACCCAGTAACTCCCTTGTGTCTTAGTGGTTTTAATGCCTTGCTTGAGGTGAATTCAATAAACAATGTTTATTCCCCTCAAGAGCCAGATCAGGCCAAAAATGGAGTACTGCTGCCATATATGGGCAACAACTGCTCAGTCTTCACTTTCCTGTCTTAATAGACTCCAAAAATATCTTCACATCCTTGTGGGTGACAAATTATTTTCACCCCTGCATTTTCACTTTCTGCATGTCTCTCAATGCTCTAATGCTATTTCCATCGAAATTGCTTAGACGAATTTGATCCCTTAGTCTAACCAGTTCTATCCTTCACGGCTAAAACCCACCATACCACACACATTGTAGCAAATCACCCTCATTTCCTTCATATTCCATTGGTGAGATGCACGTTCCACTCGAGTAGCTTCTTCCTACAAACCTCTGGTTTATGGAACCTACTTCCAAGAGGATGCTTCTCCAATCACTACACTCTTAACCTGTTCAAGTCTAGGGTCAACGGTTATCTTCCACACATATACCCATAAACTGTGCTGCTTACTCTCTAACCACCTACAGAGTGGCTCTTGGGCCTTGTACAGAATGAACAACATTTTAAAAAAAAAATAAAATAAATAAAATAAAATAAATAAAATAAAATAAATAAAATAAAATAAATAAAATAAAATAAATAAAATAAAATAAATAAAATAAAATAAATAAAATAAAATAAATAAAATAAAATAAATAAAATAAAATAAATAAAATAAAATAAATAAAATAAAATAAATAAAATAAAATAAATAAAATAAAATAAATAAAATAAAATAAATAAAATAAAATAAATAAAATAAAATAAATAAAATAAAATAAATAAAATAAAATAAATAAAATAAAATAAATAAAATAAAATAAATAAAATAAAATAAATAAAATAAAATAAATAAAATAAAATAAAATAAAATAAAATAAAATAAATAAAATAAAATAAATAAAATAAAATAAATAAAATAAAATAAATAAAATAAAATAAATAAAATAAAATAAATCTCCATGTTTTTGTGAGTATTCAAGTTTGATCTTTCAAATTTTCTTTTTATTCACACTATGGTTGGTTTATAAACAGCTCTCTAAATAACAGATAAATAAACCTCTGATAATAGTATATAGTTGTACTTCATGACATAGAACCACCCTAAAAAAAAAAATTAAAAAATAAAAAATAAATAAATAATAATAATAAACACAAACAGGCTCAAAAATATCTCGCAGATCTTTATATATAAAGTTAAGATATCTGACAGGTTATGGTGTAGCCAGATGCCACAAGACTATCAGTATTTGTTTTAGTGATTGACCAATTTATTTTCTATTGGCTTATCAACCTTTTGCAGGCAATTTCCGGTCTGAATTTGACTTATTACCTGAATCAGAGTTAAAGTGCAGTTTTGAAGTTCCATAGAGTGAATTGAGGAATTCAAAGTTATTTCTTCAAATTATCATTGCTGCTTTCTAAGCTGGACCAGAGCTCCCTTTAATTTTAGCCCTAACTAGCTTAAAAGTCAACATAGAGTATCGTTTTTAAGCTAGTTCCTATTATTATTCAGTTATAAAAAAACGATATTGCATGTTTTCTATAACTATGCGACTTTTCAGGTAAATTCTACATTCCAGTATAAAAATTGCTTTCTGTTTTGATGAATTCTTTGAGGAATATTTCATAATCTATGGAGGTGTGTGTAATATAACAGTTATCAATGAAAAAAAGTGGATTTGGCATTCCAAGTTCAAATTCTGACCTAGTCCATTTTGTTCCTTTTGTACTAATATCCTTGGAAAAGGAATGAATCCCTCTTTTTCCAGTTATGGATTATATAGCAAGGCAGGTTTTGTTCTCTTGCTTTGGATGGGAGTCAGTCTAGGAGGAGGAAAATTTTGAATTTAAACCAGAGGATTTGGGTGATATCAGGCTATGTTATTGTAGACACACCCACTAGCTGCAGTACATGTGGTAAGTCCACAATCCTCATGGCGGGAGTTCAGACTAACTTTTTTTTTCACTAAAAAAAAAAAAAAAAAAAACAACAACAATCACAAAATAAAAATGTTTTTAAACTTTGATATTATTAATAGCAGCATGAAAAACACCATTAAAACGATTAGAAAATAAATTTTAAAAAAGTTAAATTATTAACGTTTAAAAAATAAAAAAAAATTTAAATACAAAAACAAATTAATCAAATTTTACTGTAATTTCTATAAAAATTGCATCTTTATTTAAACATTTTAGTTGAATAACATTAAATAATTATACATGAAAAATATTTTTATTAATTTTCATGCTTAGATTTGGTTTGATTTTGATTATTTCGTTTTATGGCATATCAACACCTCAATGGGTTATTTAATGCCAGCAAGATTTTTAGGATAGGTTCGTATGAATAGAATATGTATTCTTTGTAAGAAATCATTTTGTAGTACAGGTTTGATTTATTTTGTTTTATGGCATATCAACCTCAATGGGTTATTTAATGCCGACAAGATTTTTAGGATAGGTTCGTATGAATAGAATATGCATTCTTTGTAAGAAATCAATTTTAGATCCAGTTTCATCGACATATTTTTCTAAAGAGGGTGTTTGTCAAGAGTCAAATGTATTTGCTTGTAATTTTTTTATATTTTTTCAAAAATATATTGCTGGTATTTTTACTATAAAAGTCTATTTTTACACTTTCATAGTATTTTGACCCCATTATGGGGGTTCACTATTTATCCATAGCTTGGACCCTAACAGGTGTTACCACCCTGGGTCAGGGTGGACCTGGGAACAACAGCAATTAAGAGGTGGCTTCATGCTCCTCAACACCTCCTGATCAGAGGCCTTGCTGCTGGATGTAGTTTATTATCATACCCAGGACGTTTATGCTTAGAGTAACTTTTTATCAGACTTTGATAATTATGCTCTATGCACTCATTTTCTTTATAAAGAATATTAGCTTATTTCAACTATTTGCAATTAAAAAGGTTTGTAAAATCTTTAAGTTACCTGCCTTGTGTTATGACTAAATTTTCTGTTTTGTTTTTTTTTTGTTTGTTTTTTTTTTAAATCTCCTTTGTTTTTTCAGTTTAGTTTAAAAGCAGAAAACATAAATGTTGTTTGTTAATGGTTCATTCATGTTTTTTAACCATGTTGTGGAGTAAAGAGTACACCCTGGGGAATCTATGAACAAATTCAATACAATAAAGAGTTCCCTAGTCATATTGGAGTCAGTCTTCATACTGACTATACAAGCATTATGGCAATAGCATAAGCATCAAATATAGAGAATACTTTAACAAATTACATTATACCAAGTACAAGTGTGTGTTATAACAATAACCTTACAATAGGGAGTTATAATAGTTGGCAACAAGGATCTCTAAACCAAGTGCAACATTATAACTGGAGTTATTAGGTTGGTGCAAAAATAATTAGTTTTCTCACATAGTAACACATGTTAGAAAACGAAATTATTTTTGCACCAACCTAATAGTAGGCAGCCTGATTTTCAAAAGTCATGTGTGCAACAGGAGTTACAAGAATTTCAACCATTAAAAAAATAAAAAAATAATTTTCTTGCAGATATGGAGAAAATTTTAGCTTCAAAAATTGAAATTCCACAACAACAAAATACCCAACAGATGCTACAGTTGCAAAAACAACAAGAGTTGTTGGTATTAGGTTGGTGCAAAAATAATTTTGTTTGCTCACATAGTAACATATGTTAGAAAACAAAATTATTTTTGCACCAACCTAATAGTAATTTTGAAGAATGCTTCAATGTCTCTTACTTCAAACGTAGTGCAAAACACTGTATCAGAATTCATATACAATAAAGATGACAGACTTTTACTGCAGATTTTCAAACTTAAAGGAATATTTAGTCAGGAATTCAGTGGCTGGGAAGATGATAAATAAAACAGGTCAAGAAAAATAGTGCCAATAGAGTAAGAAAAATACTGCAATTATATTTTACCGAAAAGAACAGGTGAAATAGGCTTTGAAGACACAGTACACATTCTGATGAAAATTTTTAGTAACAAGTGCTTTCTGTTCCATACTCGTTGGAGGTGCATGAATTTAATCAAAGAGGATGAAGATTTTGTCATGTATGCAGGTACTGTCAACAGAAAATGTGAACAATTTAAACTAAAGGAAATGACTCCAGATATGTTCAAGGTATTAATTTTCATTAATTTTAGACCTAACAGCAGAAAGGCTGAAGTAACAAAAATTTTAGCAAAGATTGGAAATAATAATAATGTAACACTACATGAAATAGTGGACAATTGCCAAACAATGCCAAGTCTGAAGCGGAATTCTGAAAGACTTCAGGATAAAGAATGTGCATTGGTAAAAGTTAAGAAAAAATGCACAAAAAGGAATATATATTTTGGATGTGGAAAATTACATCTTAGGAAAGACTGTCCATGAAAAAATGCAGTGTGTTATAATTGTGATAAAAAAGGACATCAAATCATACTGCAGAACTAAACCAGAAAAAGATTTTCACAGGAAGAAATTAATACACACTATCATGACAGAAAAATAGGTACATGGAAAAAAAATAATTTGTTAATGTGCAAATAAATAAGTAAAATTGTTACTAGATAATGGTAGTGACATTTCAATAAATGAAATGAAACCACATGGAAAGAAATTGGAAAACTTTTATTAAAAAGGACTTACAAAGTTGCAACTTCAGTTTCTGTCGAGAAATTATTTTTAGGGGGAGAATTAGTATGTGATGTTTATTTTTTAAATAAGCAGGTAAAAACAAAACCTTATGTCCTAAGAAATGCAACAAATTTATTTGGTACAAACTGGATGGAATGATTCAAACTGGGATTTGCTGATAAATGCTTATTGTAAAAACATAAGTGGACAAGCAACAAATTTAAAAGTCACAGCTAAAAACTGAAGGAAGAATTAAAAAAATGTTTTCCTGATGTTCTGTCTAATGAACTGGGTTGGTTTTCAAAATTCAAGGTGAATTTTTGAATAAAAAAGGTTTCACATCAATATTTAAACTGAAACAGAGTGTACCATTTGCAGCATTAGAACAAGTAAATGAAGTGTTGGACAGACTAGAAAGAATTTGTGCATTGCAGAAAATAAACTATTCCAAATGGACAGCACTAATGGAGTAGATAAAGAAACAAAATGACAAAATTCATGTTGCCGCAGATTTTTTTGACTGTTTTTAATAGTTGTATTGAAAAGCAGAAGTTGAACGGCAGAAAAAAGTTCAACATAAAAGACAAAAGACACCAAAATCAGCTGAAGAAGAAATTCACTGACAAAAGACCTGAAGAACCGGTTAAAAAGTTTTTGATGTGTCAGCACCAAAATAAATCTGGGAAACTATAAGGAGAAGTTCAAGGAAAAGAAAATGCTACAATGTTGTTTAACTCTCTAGAAAGAGGAGGGGGAGATATTAATACAAACTAAAAAATATTATTTAATAAAGTAGTAATCTAAAAAGGGGGGTTGTGGGTTAAAGAATACCCCCCATGACTCTATGAACTCTATTTTAAATCTGTTGAGATTACTGATCAAAGAAGGAGATTTACATGGAGCAAAACAAGCGACAGTTTGAAGGTAACAGTTTTCATGGAGAAGGTTGGATTCCAGCTCCAAGACTGTTTACTGTAACATTTTTTTTTTTATTATTTAAATCACTTCAACCCAACCAAGGCAAGAATGCCACTAAGGTGCAAGGGGAGTGAAAGTAAATGAATGAAAAGAGTTTAGAAGGAACCAAAATCCCAATCCTAAACAGAAAACAAGGCAAACTTCTAATCCTGTTCAAAAGACTGGGAAGGAGTGTGAACCGGACAATAGGCAAACATATCTACTACTATTGAGGAAAATAAAGTAAATAAAATCTCAGAGTTTAGGCGAAGATGTTAGAAGTATAGAGTTAAAGTAAACTTTAGAAGATACCAGAAACCCAAAATCCTAAACAGGAAACAAGAAATAAACCTCTACTCCTGTTCAAAAAGCCAGGAAGAAGTGTGAACAATTACAGGTATTGTAATTCATAAAAACAAAAGTCAACTTTCCTTTTCCAATGCAGCATTCAAATGAGCCAGATGTTCACTGCAGCATTGGTGCAGTAACAGTTTGTTCAAGTTCAAACAATTTGTTATAAAGAATACCATTTGATTCCACCAAACACAGAGAAGACCTTTTTTTCTTGGTCAAATGCACCCTTTATATTCATCTACAATCTTTACCAAAATGAAGTAACAGTTATGGTTTTTACCAAATAATTCTCTTAAAGGAAATGCAGACAAAGCAATAAAGAACTAAGTAAATTTCACAGGACCTCTAACAATTCCCTAACATTGTGTAAAAAAGGGTACTGGGAAATTTTGTTGCAATGAAAAGAGATGTAATTTGGACTCAATAAAAAATTAAAAAAAAAAAAAAAATATTCCAATTGTCTGCAATAAAAAGTGTGGAAGTAAGGATTCAAAATGACAAATAGGAAAGAAACAAAGAAGAAAATAAAACCTAAGCAAAAAAAACTAAGAAAATTAAATCTTATTTTATTTTAATATACCCCATTATTTGGTGTATAAGACAAAGTTCTTATGTCAAAGTTTGATTATGTCTTATAAACCAAAATTATGAATTGCACATTGGTGAAACTGGGTGAAGAATTCATGGGGGTGGGTAAAAAAAGAAGTGATATAGTAAGACAATTAAGAAGTGTGGTAATGCAGTAATGCATTGAATGAGAGAGAATGATATTCTCTTTGAGCATAATATTGAATCCAATGATAAAATGTCTGGTTCCTTTCCAAGCCATGGTGAAAACAATGAGGATTTTATAGGCTTTGAACCAAACAACGATAAATATTTTTCTTTTTGTTTTTTATTTGTGATATTTTATTTTGACATTTTGAACTTTAGAACAACAATATATACTATTAAAATATCAGAATGAATTTTTGTTTCATATAAGTCTTTCAAATACAACTAACATTTTCAAAACGCTCTTCAAAATTAGGGTGCATCTTGTTATTTACAAAAACATAACGAGTAATCAAAGAAATTTATTTTTTTTTTACCGTAACAGCATCTCCATGGGTAAACCTTGGATCCTCCCATTGAGTTGTCTTTGTAAGATGATTAATGTAAAAGCTGAAAGAAGAAAAAAAATATAGTTATGGTTCAGATGTTGATGAATATACATATGCTTTTTATATGGCAATTCTATCAAGTGATAAAGTGCTTTATCCAATGTGATTCAATTTGTATGGTCATTAGCAAGAGAAAAAGTCCAAGATACAAGATAAAAATGAGAGATGTTCAAATCAAGTAAATGCAGAAATTTAAGTATCTGGAAAATGTTTTAACAGGCAACAGAAAATGTGACACAAATCCAAAATCATACTGGAATAATGAAAGATGCCTAAGCGCAATATTAAGAAACAGAAAACTTTCATTGTAAACAAAGAAAAGAATGCTCAGTTGTTATATAATATCAATCCTACTATATGGCAATGAATGATAGACAACTTCTTCAAAGATGAAGAAAAGACTTGAGGTAATGGAAATATAGATCTACGGAAGAATACTGAGAACTCCATGTGAGCAATAAGGAAGTTTTAAGAAAAATGGGAACAAAAAGGATACTTGCTTAAGATCAGAAAGAGATTTTGAAAAACTTGGGAACATGAGGAAAGGGGGCTTGGAGAATCTGACACTCACAAGACATACTGAGGGCAAAAGGAGTAGAGAAAGAGGGAAACAGTAACATAACTAATGAGCTTGTGTAAATGAATGGCACAACATGAACAAGGAAGGATATGAAAGGAAATGAGTTCTACAGGGAATAGGAATTTGTGGAGAGCCATGATCACCCACATTCTGAAGGGACACTGTACACAGAAGAAGAAGAATATACTCAGTGTGCCTATGAGAATGTATGTACATTTTGAATGTTTATTTATGCAACGTCCATGAAATTTTGTAATTCATATTAATGAAAAACAATTCTGTGTTATTACAATTGATTGAACTGATGGCCATTGACAGTGTTGAGAACATGGATCAATGGAATTGCATTTATTACAAATCACTTAATTAACTTGATTTTTGAGTGCATTCTCTTTCAATGGTTGGTTTTTTAGTGTGATAAGCTTTCTCTTTCAGAGGGTCCCATAAAAAAAACAAAAAAAACAAAAACAGAAGTCCATCAGTCTGGTGCATGTTAATAGTAATGAATGCTATCCCTTTATTCAATCCATCTGTTCAGCAGATTTTCATAAAAATGGACCCTTACATTATGAGTCAACATCATCTTCATTGAGGACTTTTTTTTTTTTTTAAATTTGAGTTCAGCCAATACAAGGCACAAGGGGGGGTAACTAAAGGTAGAGCTTACAGATACTCCTTACCAAAGAGACATGAAGAGAATGGGGATGATTTGTCATTGGGAACATGGTGGAGGGTCCTAGCTATGATGGTTGGAACTAAGAAATATATGAATATTTGCCATAGTAATAGTGAATGAATAGTGAGAAGCTAGTAATATTATCTCTGTGGAATTTTGGAATAAAAAAACTTACCCAATAGATAGACTTCAAAAATGTGATTATGAAATGATCACAAAATACTTGCTAAACAGATCTTCATGGAAAGTGATGGAAATTTTCCAGCAGTTATTTTCTTTTCTGTTGTAGGGAGTGGGGATGTATTGACCAGTTTCTTGTTATGGATGTATTGAATAGTTCCTTCTGCTTCAAACCTATTGCCATTTAAAATAGCCATTTCACAATTCATTTCAGATTTTTATTTTTATGAACTTTTTATATATATATATATATATATTGTCTTAAAATAATTGTTGGACTTTGTCCATTTCATAATGTGTGATGTCATTTGTTTACATTTGATATGCCATGAGCAGACATGAATGTATGTGAGAGATTCATGGATGATTGAAGTTTAAAAAAAAACCAGTAAATTTGACCTTGCTAACTGATCGATCCTCTGTGGCGAAATCGGTAAAAGCGCATCAGGCTATACCAAGGTTCCGTATATGATACAGGTTCGAATCCTGTTGGAGGATGAATATTTTCTATGAAAATTTCTCAGACATTCAGGCCAGTAAATGTTATTTAATACTGTTTATTATAAACAGAGGATTTACTTAAATATTTGTATCTATAAAAAGAATGTTAAAACATAAAAATGTCTTAAAATATATATATATATATATATATATATATATATATATATATATATATATATATATATATATACACACACACACACACACACCATATGTAATGGCAAACTTGTCCAAATCATGTAACAGCATAATTATCCATCCCACAAAATCTAAAAAACCACTAAACTAATTGAGTTTCTTTTTTACAGGTTTTCAGATAAAACATTTAGTCACCTTGACACCAGTTCTCATAAGAATCACTGAAAAACCCTTTGAGTTATTTAGCTAAAAAGAGAACAGGTTAAAATCATTTTGTGTCAAACCCACTGTCTTCCTAGCTGAGCAATGGTGAGAGGAAAAAATCATTCAGGCCTTCAGTAATGGTACCAACATTCATCCTCTGGCTTCCATCTTCAAATTTCATTCAAGAGCCATCAAAAGAATGGTGAATAAGTTTTAAAAAAGTGGGAGCAGTAGAGAGGAACACTGGATCAGGAGATCACAACAAGAAGAGGGATCATCATTTTAACTTACAGCTAAAGAGATCAATTAGAAAAGATCCAACACAATCTATAAAAACATTTGGCACATGAGAGAGTAGTTTCAGCTATGACAGTTCAAAGAGCAGTAAAAAAAAAAAACAAAACAAAAAAAAAACCCAACAACAACAGAAGAGAGACTTGAAAATGAAATCATACATGAAACATGTTAGGTAACTTCTTACACCAGGACAGAGAGTTAGAAGCTTAGAGAAGGCAAAAATCATCTTGAATAAGTTGGAAAATGATCCGGCAATATATATATATATATATATATATATATATATATATATATTAGTGGCCATAATATAAGGAAAGGAAACAACAAAGACATAAATATGTGTATTACTTAGAAAGTTATGCATGATTAGCAATGAAATTTTTACCAAATAAAGATTAGGGTGTAATGCATAAATATTATACAAAGTTACAAAAATTTACATAATAATTTTTTTTTAAAATAAAGATTAAATGGAACAAAGGAAATAAGCTACTGGACAAAAGTTAAGGAACGATCTTGTTAATGCTTGATTGTGAACAAAATATCAACAAAATTTAATATTTGGTAAACATCCCCTTATTTTCAATGACTTCTCTGCATCATCAACCACATGATCTAATTAATTTCTTGCAAAAATCAACAGTAATTCCCTCCTATTTGTCTTTCAATAACTCCTATAGGTGATCCTGGTTTTTCGGGTTTCTTTTCTGAGCCCTTTCTCCAATCATCTTCCAAACATTTTCAATTGGATTCAGGTCGGGGCTCTGGGCTGGCCACTTCGTTAGGGCGATTCCTTCTTCTTCAAATAAAGCCATAAACTTCTGAGCCTTGTGGCAAGGTGCATTGTCCTGAATGAAAATAGGAGATTCATAAAGATTATGATGTAATCTTGGTACCACATGCTGCTGAAGAAGCCTTTTGTAAATCTCAGCATTGATATTGCCATGTACGTGAATGATAGGGCCAACTCCTGCAGATGAAATCATTCCCCATGCCATCACACTGCCACCACCAAACTTAACGGTTTTCTTGACACATTGAGAAGACAGTCTTTCACCTGTTCTACAGTGTACATAAGTTTTGCCCTCAGAACCAAATATAGTAAACTTGGACTCGTCACTGAAATGAACTGTATCCCATTATGCATCAGTCCAAACAACATGTTCTCTCGCATACTCCAGGCGTGCCCTTTGGTCCCACTTTGAAATGAGAGGCTTCGAAGCTGGAACACGGGCATATAATAATCCTGCATTTTTTAACCTGTGAGCAACAGTTTTCCTTGAGATCTTATTATCTGTCTCTTCATTAAGTTTACGGGCAATTGATGTAGCAGTTTCAATTCTTTGATCTCTTTGTGATGTTTTTGGAGGTCTGCCGGTTTTTGGTTTTGCATCTAACATTTTATTGGTTTTATACCTGCTAATTACCCGATGAACGACATTTTAGACCTATGAACAATATCAGAAATTTCTGAAATTGACTTTTTTCTTGATAGTTAGCAATAATGAGTTTTTTTCTTCAAAAGAGAGCGTTTTGCATGTAGAATTTGCCATATTGCTTAAAAAGAAAGTCCTAATGATAAATGAACTTTTACTTATTGTTGAAAAGTTCCATTGATTTTTTTAGCAATGTAAATTAAAAGTTTATGCAAATTATTAACATCGTTCCTTAACTTTTGTCCAGTAGCTTATTTCCTTTGTCCCATTTAATCTTTATTTAAAAAAAGACTATTCTGTAAATTTTTGTAACTTTGTATAATATTTATGCATTACACCCTAATCTTTATTCGGTAAAAATTTCATTGCTAATCATTCATTACTTTTAAAGTAATACACATATTTATGTATTTGTTGTTTCCGTTCCTTATATTATGGCCGCTACTATATATATGACCTATGAACAATATCACAAATTTCTGAAATTTACTTTTTTCTTGATAGTTAGCGATAATGAGTTTTTTGTTTTATATATATATATATATATTGAGCACTTTATCCATAAAGTATCCAGGTGTTTAAATATAATTTTGCAATTGACTTTTATATCAAAAATTTTCTTTAGAAAAAAAAATAGCATTAAGATTTGAACTTAGCTCCAAATTCATCTAAGAGAAAAATTCAAAATTTCCACCTATACCAAAAAAATTTATAATTTTTTTTTCGAGTAGGATTTATTTAAGTAAAATGTCAAAAAAAAAATAAAATAAAAAAATAAAAAAAAAAAATAAAATAAAATCCCATATACAAGAAACCAGTAAATACTGAGCACAGATACAAAGCAATTTTAATAGATGTTCTTCAGAAAATTATTAATAGAATCTATCTAAATATCATGTTGCTTTCATGGAGGATTCAAAAACTAATATATTTTTTTGTTTTAGATAAGATAATGAACACCAGAAAATATACAAGAACATTAAGCTGCAGAAAAAAGTTTGAGAAACTTTTTTTTTTTTTTTTTTTTTTTTTACACTTTTCATTCTTCCCTGCAGAGAAAAATGTACAGTTGTTCAATTGCTAAAAATGTCTATAAATTGAAATTGATGGAATTTAAAAGCATGATTAAAGACCAAAGGAAATCAATTCTTTATTTCTAGTGTGAATCTACTTTTATAAAAAACATTGGAAAATGTCGGTTTTAAAGTTCAGTCAGGATAAAAAAAAAAAAAAAAAAAAAAAAATTAAAAAAAAATAAAAAAGATAAAGAAATGTTCTTTATTGCTGATAAAAAAAAAAAAAAAAATCAATAAATAATAAAACCAATTATTGGAAGTTAGGGAAAAAAAAAAAAAAAAAAAAAGAAAAAGAAAAGAAGCATGCATTTGATTAAAAATGCAAAATAAAGACATTAAATCATAGAAATGAAATTTATAGTGAACAGAATTCAAAATAAAATCAAGACATGATAGAGGAATTATGGCCATATCACATTGAAACAGCAATTCCTGGTTGATCACCAAAATTAAGCAACATGAAGCCTCATTAGTACCTAGATGGGCAGAGCAACTGCTTGAAGATGTGCAGGTGCTGTAATGGATAATGGCCTGGAATTGTTAATCAGAGAGAAGAGTTATATTTCTAGTTGGGTCTCTTATATTCACTTATGTGAAAATACTCTTGGGTAAGGTATATCTCCACCACTTCTCCCCTCCCCAACTATGGGCTAATTAGCAAAAATTTTCACTAAATCAAATTTTCTCAAACAATAAAAAAAAACAAAAATAAAATAAAATAAAATAAAATAATAAATAAACAAAACAAACAAAATAAATTATATATATATATATATATATATATATATATATAATCTCAAATATTTATATATACCATGAGAATATAGTTTTAAGGTATGTGATATTAAGAGGTAAAAGTACTCAATATCAGAGAAAGCATATAAAAGCAGACACTCAGGCTAATACCAAGTGGCAAAAGTCCGTTTCATTCTTCAATGACATCTTCATACATTATATATATATATATATATATATATATATATATATATATATATATATAAAAATAAAGTTTGTAGTTTTCATCGTTAATTTTGGTCGGACCTTGTGTTGGTCAAATAGCCTCTTTCAAGATAGAGGCTGGGGAGATCTATCAGTCACAGAATTCCTTCTTGGCCATTTTGGCAGTTTTATTGGTTGCTGAGAGGGAGATGTGTGTGTTAAGTGTATGTTAACTTTTAATTCTTTGGGAGTGTATATGATATGTGTAGGTGTATATATTAGTATGAGTGTGTGCATAAGTGTGAGACCTCAACACCTCTGCAAGCATGTTTGTCTTGTGTGGATGAGAAATGTGTGTAAAGCTTGATTTATGGGGTTATCTATGTTGTTAAATTTGTGGTTAAGCCCATCTAGATGAATTGTTTTAAGGTGCAAAATCCATTTGTCTTCATGTACTTCTAATATTTTTCTAACGTCATCTTTTCTGTCTATTTCTATTTTCTCAATTATAATGAATTTGGTATGGATTTTAAAATCTTGTTTTTCTAGACAGAAATGTTGTTCTACAAGTAATAATCTTTCATGGGGGAACTGACTTGATCAGATTCCAATAATTATTAATTCTGTAATGAAAGGGCCATTCAGATTTTCCCACATATTCTTTCTGGCATAGTGTGCATTCTAATAGGTAAACTATATTATTACTTCTGCAGTTAGAGTTATAGTAGATTTTGAAAGTACATTTAGTGACCGAGTTAGTGAATGAATTGGTATGTCCAATGTGGTTACAACATAAGCTCCTTTTGGAAAATGGTTGGGAAAATCCTGTTGTTTTTATTTTTGATCTATTATGGATTACATTATCTGAAATTTAGTTACTACCTATAATTTCCTTAAGGTTCTTAGGTCTACAATATGCTAGAAGACCGGGTTCCTCAAACAAAATTTTAAAACCTGGTTGGAGATGTATTTCCCAGCGACTTTTGATTATCTGAGATAGTGAAGGAAGAGTGGTGTTGAAAGTGGCTACTAGAGGAATTTATTTTTAATTTTATACATTAGGGGGTCTTCTCTAGGTGTGGAAATTGCTTTATTTATTTGTTCCCTGATTAGGTGTTGTTTATAGCCACGTGTTGTGAACTGATGCTTGAGATTTTTAATGTGTTTATATACTTCATTGTTGGAACATATCCTTCTGAGTCTAAGTGATTGTAAATAAGGAATGTTCTCCATGAGATGTTTTGGGTGGGAAGACTTAAAGTGTAGATAGTTGTGGGTATTGGTAATTTTAATGTGTAGTGACATTTGTAGTTTTCTGTTTTTATCAATGTAGATGCAGGTGTCTGAAAATGTTGCCAATCTTGTTGATTTTTCATGGTCAAACTTAATGGAGTCATGTACCATGTTTAGGGTCATAAAATATTCAGTAAGTTTCTCCTCACTGCCCATGTGTATGAAGAAGATATCATTGATATATCTTGCATAGAATATGCACTCATTATCGATGAAAGGATAAATATGGGTCTCCTCAAATTTTCTCATGAAGATTTTGGTATATGATGGAGCTGCAATATTTTATTTTTACATAGAATACTTCTAATTTCAATGGAAAACACTACCTAGAAGTAAGAGGATGTGAAATAATCATAAAAATATGCCTTTATGATTACTTCCGTAGGAGAGTCTTGTTTCATTCTTTTAGTAAGTGCTTCTTTAAGGGTGATTAGTCCTTCAATGTGTTTGATGATTGAATAAAGTGATCTTACGTCCATGGTTACTAGAGTAGCATTTTCTGGCATTGTTTGTATATGATTAATTCTGTTTAGTAGGTCTGTTGTGTCTCTGATGTAGGATTTTACTTCTTTAGCTAGGGGCTGCATGTAATGGTCTACATATTTGGATATTTTGGTCATATGGCAGTTAAATGATGAAATGACCAGCCTTCCTGGGTTGTTGTTTTCATGTAATTTGGGAAGGAGATAGAAGCAGGCAGCTGTAAGGTTTGTTGGTGTAAGTGTTGTGCATGTTTCCTTGTCAATTAGTTTGTTTTGAAGCATCATGTTTAGTAAGGTTGTTAATTTTTTGGGGGTATTCAGGGAGAGGGTCTGTGGGTAGGCTTTTATAGGTGTTTCTGTCAGCTAACTGATTGTTGGCCTCTTTAAGGTATTCTTTGATTTCGCAGATTACTGTGGCACAACCTTTGTCAGCCTGTGTAAAATCATCTCTATGTGTCAGTGTGTCAAGGACTGCCCGCATGTTCCCCTTCAGTGATACTGTCATGTGGTAGCTTACTGTTATTTTCTTTATGTCATTTGTTACTGCCATTTTAAATGTTTGAAAAAGTGATGTCCATAATTGTGAGGTAAATGCAGAGTCCTTCTCTTTTAATGTTTCGAGTATGGAAGGTGTGTGTTTACTGTTTGTTGGCTTTTAGCCATATTCTTCTAAAGAAGGATTTCAGGTCCTTTGCCAAAGTGTCCTTATCAAACCTTGGAGGACTAGGGCAAAAGTTTAGTCCTTTTATTTAATAACTTGAATGTGTCGAGCGAGAATTTACTCTTACCTAGATTTATAACTCATCTATATGGGTCATGTTTGTATTTTTATATATATATCACAGAAATGCACAAAGAAATTAAAGTTTGTTTTTAGAAGGTTAAATATGCCTTGTCTGTTTTCTTTTTGGTTTCTAAACAGATGCCTTGCTAAATACAAATCGAAATGTCTAATTTTACCTAAAGCAATTAAATAGCCACCATACATAATTACTTGAGATTTCAGTACACTAATAAAAAAAAAAAAAAAAAAAACAATTCACCCAAATTCCTTAAGACTTATTTCAACTTAAAGTGATTAACATTAATGGACAAGTTTATTTTGCCAGCTGTGCAGCTTATATATATTCACACACACACACCCACCCACAATGAAGAAAGAAAAAAAAGAATCAACCTTACACCAATAAAAGTGCATAAATTATTTTTTAACTTAATATAAAAATAATGAAAACGTGAAAATAAGCAATCAATTGCTGATACATTCTGCAGGGTGAATAGAGTGATTACTAAAAGGCCCATGTACATAACTCTGGAGTCAGGGTGCTGAATATTTCATCAATCAGTTAAGTGACAAATTATACACACACATTTTATATATATATATATATATATATATATATATATATATATATATACACGCGCTCCAGGCATAACAGCAAAATTTGTTAGATTAAACTCTGCATCTTAGAGATGAATGATAAAGATATCTTACTGGAATTCTACAAGGTTTTTATAACACTATTAATGGACTCTCCTTTCAGCAATAAGAATGTATAATTACTCTCCAAGCTTAACACAAAAATCATGATGAAATCGATCATAAACAAAAATGACATGTTTAGCATTTATTTATCATAGCTAAGCATCAAAAGGTCATGAAGGATTGAAATAAAGTTAAAATTTTATATATATATATATATATATATATATATATATATATATATAGGATCATTTTCAAACTTATTCAAGATGATCTTCACCCTCTCTAACCTAACTTTCTGCCCTGGAGTAACAAGGTACCTAATGAGTTTCATGTATGATTTCATTTTCAAGTTTTTTTTTTTTTTTTTTTTTTTTACTGCTCTTTGAACTGTAATAGCTGAAACTCCTCTCTCAGATGCCAAACGTCATATGGATTGAGTTGAATCTTTTCTAATTGATCTCTTTAGCTCTAAGTTGAAATGATGATCCCTCTTGCTGATGTGACCTCTTGATCCAGTTTTCCTCTACTGCTTCCCCTTCTTTTAAACCATCAAGAGAATGGTGAATAACCATTTTCCTGATGCTTCTTGAATGGACTTTGAAGATGGAAGCCAGAGGATGAATTTTGGTACCATTACTGATGGTTTGTATGATCTTTTTCCTCTCACCATTGCTCAGTTAGGATAACAGTAGGTCTGACACAAAGTGATTTTAACCTGTTCTCTTTAACTGAATAACTCTAAGAGTTTTTCAGTGATTCTTATGAGAAATGGTGTCAAGATGGATAAACATCTTACCTGAAAACCTGGAAAAAAGAAACTCAATTTAGTGTTTTTTTGTTTTTTTTAAATATTAAACATTTTGTGAGATGGATAATTATGCTGTTACATGATTTGAACAATTTTGCTATTACACAAGGTGTGTGTGTGTATATATATATATATATATATATATATATATATATATATATACATACACACACACACAGTAGATATATATATATATATATATATATATATATTATTAGCTTGGTGCAAAAATAATGACGTAATAATGTCGTTTTTTGACGTATTTTTTAATGTCAAAAAACGACATTATTACGTCATTATTTTTCCACCAACCTAATACAAAAGAGAGTGAGAGAGTTCTTATACAGAATGAAATCAAAAGGAAAAGGGGTCTATCAAAAAAAAAAAATCAGTAAGATTTTTATTTATTTGTTATGCAATTTATAACTTTGAACTTCTAACTCCTTACTTTCTGGAGGAGTGATGTTAATTTTATACAATATTCATTTTCTGACATCTGAGTAGAGATTACTCATATCTAAAAGTCAAGTCGTAATTTTTAACTATAATGAAGCAGACATATAATTTGAAAAATTGATATCATTATGGCTCAGTGTGAAATTTTATATTGAAACCTTTTATTAGATTAATTCTTAACCCATTCAAGTTATAAAAATTTATATAGTAAAAAAGAAATGTAAAATCAAATAAAAATAATGGGAAAATAAAAAAAATAATACAATAAACCAGGTTCATTTATTACACCTTTTGAGAGGGAGTGTTTAAAAACACATTTATTAAAAAGAAGAAAGCTACTAACACATTCTTTAAATACAAAACTGCTAAATGAAGCAAGACATTTAGTAAAAAAATGGCTTGAATAAAATTTGATGTGTAAAACTTGGTATATGTGAGGCTCAAATCAATGTTATGAAAATAATGCTAAAATGAAGACTGATGGTTTATGAAAAAGATACATGTATAAAATTTAGTTTCCAAATTTGTAAAAAAAAAAAAAAAAAAAATCTTATGGTCTCAAAACCTGCCTTACAAACAGGTGTGGTTTAAAAAGATGCAATTTGTGATATTTTAACCAATGGGGAAAGTTATGAACCAAGGCTGTTAAATTTCTGAGTCAATTTGTAGCTATTTAAGAAGTCTAGCCTGTCAGATAGGCAAAAGGGTTTCGAGCATTCACAAGGAAGATATCAGCTGGATCAATTATTTTAAGACATTTTTATGTTTATACATTCTTTTTATAGATACAAATATTTAAGTAAATGCTGTTTATAAACAGAGCATTTACTTAAATATTTGTATCTATAAAAAGAATGTATAAACATAAAAATGTCTTTATATATATATATATATATATATATACACACACACACACACACACAAGTATATGATTGTTGTATATGGAATGAATTCCAATAACCAACAATTACTATTCTTAAAAGAGTGCTCAATACAAAGTAGAGCAGATATAATTATTTATTTTAAAAATTTATAACATAAATATGTTATAAAATCACTACAAAAATAGCCATTTTGTTTCAACACTCTCGGCTAAAGTAACTTCAATGAAGAAATAAATTGAATAACATATATATTTCTTCTTTTCTCCTCAGTAATTTTATAGTTGTAAACTTAATAGCGAATAAATTTTAAATTTTGATTTTGTAATTAGCAGTTTTGAATTTTAATATTAAATTTTATCATAATTTAGTAATTATTAGTTGGAATAAATTCTTTTTTAATACTACCCATATTTTAAAAATCTGAATAGATATTATAACATGACTTCGTTATCAAGCTTTTTGAATTTTCCTATACTTGTGTTTTGATTGGTCCATCTAGCCTTTGTAACGTTTTCCCCTTGCGAAGGATTGTTAATTAATTTGAAACTTTTAAAACCATTTATTTTACATTCAACATCCTCACTTGATAAGACACCGAGGGTGTTGAAACAAAATGGCTATTTTTGTAGTGATTTTATAACATATTTATGTTATAAATTTTTTAAATAAATAATTATATATATATATATATATATAAACAAACTGTAAAACATTACTTGATAACTCATACAGCTCTGAACATGTTCAAGTCAATATTATTGTTTAAATCTTATTAGAAGACATCTGAATACTGTACAAAAGTGGCTTAACTTCTAATGACATCAATGAGTGATACTGACAGGACAGATTTGATCTCAGAGTCAGCCTTGATTGGAGCTAATATCAACAAAATCACATTGACCAATACATAAAAAGGCTTATACAAACCAATTACAGAGTTAAATGAACACAGCTATTGGCTTACACAACATTACCATATTATAAAACCTCTTGCTACACAATGTAGGGAATAATTCAGTTAGGTAAATGAGGTTAATTTGTTACAAGAGCCAATACCAAAAGATAACATAATGAAAAAATAATAAAACCATTAACTTTTTACAAGATAAGAAAGGCAACTTGATACCAAATGTAAAGAGGAGTATAATAATATAAGCCTGATTTATTCTACACGATTTTATCAAAATAAGTATTGTCTAGTCTGTTGCATTCACTTTTGCACAAGTGCCCTTGCAAACGGTATGAATCCGTTTCTTCTATGTGCAACCAGCTTTATGTAAGTGTTAAATAGCCTGGAAGACATGACTATCTAATCTTTGGTAGCAGCCAGTGTAAAAGAAGGAACCTCAATTCTAAACCCTAGAGAAGAACCTCCCCAATATCATTCCCAAGCAGGTGTGGCAATTCAATGACAAAGAAATTGAATCTATGGAGAGTTGTGACATTTATATCATGAAGGGACATGCCATTTAAAACAAAAAGAGTATATATTATAATTTATTTCATATATCTTAAGATAAGTTTTGATTTATAATAATGAAATCAGTAGTATTTAAACTTCCAACAATTAGTTAAATAGCAGAGTAGATTGGGCTGTCTAGCCTTGGGTGGTAGGCAATCTAGGAGAAGGACCAATTTGAATAAAAAAAAAAAAAAAGAGAGAGATCAGGTGATCTTATATGCTGTCAACATCAGTCTATCTGAATTTTGGGGACAAGGAGTTATACATTTACATTCATTTTTGTTATTATCACACTTTGGCTCTTATGCCTCCCAGCTTTCTTCAGTGTTCTGTTGATCTGGGTAACCTTCAAGGATTAAAGAAAGGGTTTAGTCTGAAACTCCCTGAAGGTTACCAGGGTCAAATGGCACCTGAAGGTTGGGGAGTACAACAGACAAAACCCGATAACATCAACAATATTATTCTGAATGATAACATCATGTCATATAAAATGTTTTCATCACAGTCTCATTAATTCAATCATTGAACAATCATTTTTTAATTTAATTTTTGTTTTATATGCTGTGTCACTTCAGGATGTGGGTGATTATGGCTTGCCACAATTTCTTAACCTCTGTAGCTCTTAGCAATCTTTCCCATTCCCTGTTTTTCCATCTATTTACACAAGCTTGCTAGTTAGATTACTTGATGTTTTTCTATGTCCATTTTACTTTCAATATATCCTGTAAATGCCAAATTCTTCAATCCCTCTCTCCCTCCTTAGTATGTATACTTTGTGTTAAGAGAATCTATTTTTAGGAATTAAACTTCTCAGAGTTATGGGTCATTTAGATAAAAGACTTCAAAGAACTCTTTGATGTGCTCAGATGATCTCACAAGTGAAGATTTTTGTATTTGTATTTGTTGGTTGTCACCAAAATTAAGTGAGTTGGCTGGCAATGTCAGTTGTTGTACAAATCTGCTTCACAGCAGTTCATTTACTACCTTTCACTGACCTGACAAGTAAACTATACCACGTGACAAAACCCAGCAACTCCCGACTGAATTTATTTTAAAGTATTTCTAATTTCTTGACAGTAACCCTTTGTTTTGTTTTTCTTTTTAGCAACTGAAATTAAAATAAAACCTTTTTTGTTTACTATAAAACTTAGTTGTTTTTTTTGCCATTCTCTTTACTTCTCTTTATCTTATTTCTTTTGTTGCACATGATACTTGTCTCTTTCAAATTTTAAGTATAAGTGTCCATTTTGATTTATTTTTCTTAAAAAACTTCCTCCTTTATCACATGTTCAGTCCATGGTATTCTCATCATCCTTTTGTAGAACCACATTTCTATCATCTCATGTCTCCTCTTCATATATATATATATTTTTTTTTTTTTTAAGCAATTCACCCCAAGCAAGGTGGGAAGCCACTAGCACGCAAGGGGTTACAGAGAGTTGGGGCGAAAGCAAATAGGAATGATAGAGGAAAGGATGAAGAAAAGGATAGGGGATAGATCAAGGTATCTGAAGACATCGACTGACATTACATTTGAATAGTTGGAGATTATAGCTATCAGGGAAACAGGAAAAGGGGAGGGAGTTACACAGGCAAGAAATGCGAGACATGAAGCTATTGGATTAGAAGAGATGGCTACATTTACAGTTTTGACAGTGAAAGGATGAGAGCAAGATGCCAGTAGAACGCTTAAATTCATGAAGTCTTCAATTCTCTCCATTTTCAATCTTCTCATTTCCTTTCATTGTCTGTGAAAGCTTGGAGTGAAATGATTAAAAAAGAAATAAATAAATAAAATAAAAAAATAATAGGTAAATAAAAGAAAAGATAATTCAATTTCTTCCTGTACTTATTTGATTATGACATCTCTAAAAGCTCTTTAACTGTTCCTCTTGCTAACAACCATATATTCTGTTTTCTTACAATTGATAGTTAGTCTTTTATTCCTGCTTTCTTTTACTACCTTGCTCAAATTCCACAAGTCTATAATCAAGTTATTTAACTTTTTGTGGTGGTTATCTTTTTGTGAATATTTTTCAACTGAATATCTGATCTTAGATTTGCAAAAATTATCAATAAATATTTTGAAAACATAACAGTCAGATATTTTATCCACCAAATTGGCAGACATTTTTATATAATGCTCATACCTTACTGCTTTGATATTTAAAAAACATATCCAAGCATTCATATACAAGCGAAAAAATAAAATAACACAAATCACTAATGTTTAATTCTAAGCAAATCATTAGTTATTATGTAAAATAAAAAAAAAATTGTTTTGATCATCTGGTTAATTAACTGGCAATTGACATCATAATTTCCAGTTTCTAAACTGATAATTGCTTTTTTATGGAGCCATGAGATTATTATGTCATTAATGAAATATAAAAATATCCAGGCATGTCTATCTGCAGTAGTAAAATATAAAAATATTTTTCTTAGCAATTTCTATTTAGATGTATAGAACTATTTAAATATGCTCATAAAATGTAGGAAAAATTTAAGGGAAGGGATTACACTGTGACACTTGTTAGAATTGAAAATTATGGATTTGTTATCAACTTAGAAGGCTGGGGTCCTGTTTATGATATCAATAATATCAAATCAACACTTCACTTTTACAGAGTCATCTGGCCTTAGGCTAAGTCATTGAGCTTGAATTTACAAATGTCAAGCTTGGAACTGTGCTAACATCATTGATACCTGCATAATTTTTTTTGAATTTTTTTAAAAAGTTTTTGTATGGGATTTTTTTTCAGAAGCATATGTACAAACATTGGAGATTCATAATTAAATGAACAATAAGCAAATACATAATTTTATTAAACTTATGCATTTTTCTGTTCTTTAATTAAAAATGTATACATCTGTTCATTATTTAAAAGAAACGTTTTTTGTGAAATCCCACCTCAATAAATATCTATTTACATACAAAAATAGCACTATGGCAATTACCTCTGTAAAAGTTAAGGATCAATTTAACACTGTATCAGTATTATAAGCAGGACCCCCTTTTAAATCAATAAAAAAAGATAAATAAAATAAAAATATTTTTTGATTTTGACAAGTGTCGATATTATAAACAGGACCAAACTTCTAAATCAATAACATGTCAATATTTTTTGATTCACACAAATGTTGATGCCTAAGGAAAGTCTAAGAAATTCTGATGTAGAAAAATTATTTCCAAACAATTTTTCCCTATTTTTTTATGACTGGACCTGTCTATTTAAGTCGTGCCAATCCAACTTACATATTTTCAAAAGTAATACATCTGGATGACGCTAAATCACGTATTTATTGCCAAAGTCAATTATTTGTCTACTGAGAAGAAAGGTATTCTAAAAAATGGTTTTAAAAATTCTACATGTATCCAATAAATCTACATGTGAAATTTCTTAGAAAATAATAATTTTAAAGCATTTATTTTTATTAAACACAGAAAAAAATGTGTAGTTTTTGTTTTGATCTTTATATTTTCTTCAAAGTAAGTGAATTTTAAGAAAAGCTAGATTCATCAGGATATAGATCTATATAGTGCAAAATCTCACAAAACAATGTACCTCATTTTAAATAATCTTAGCAATAAAAAAATAAAAAAAAAAAAAAAAAAGGTGCATTCCATAAATAAAAATTCATAAAATATTTGACCTGATTGTTTATTCACTCAGATTTGAATTTCTTGAATTTCATTATAGGGAGTGGTTTGGAACAGCAACCAAAATCCTTGTTAGCAAGTAATAAGTAGGTCAAATGTTATTTCTTGTTTCAATACTATTTTTCTAGGTACTCTTAACCCCAAGCTGTATGAGGGTCCTCAAATACTTTCCAGAATTTTAGCCTAGATCAATGGGCTGATTTTATATTTTTCCCCAGGTTGTTTTATAATCCCAATCTGCCACTGCTTATCAATCCCTAATAGATCTATAAAAAAAAGCAATTATTCCTATATATAACTTTTAAGTAAAGATAACAAAAATCAGTATTAAATATGGGACTTTATGTATGTATTCATGTAAGTCCCATAGGTTCCTCTGTTGAACATAGGGCCAGAGCTTCACCAAACTAGGCATTGCTGATATGGTTTCTATTGTAAGTAGGTTTTTACAGGGTGGAATTGCTAGCCCAACATTTAACTGTCCTCCTCCTAAACTGGTAACCAAACAAAGCTCAAGAGCATAGTTTTCCCCTGTTCTTAATGAGAGAAGAGAAGAAATAGATTATAATAAATCTGAAATTGCCCAGCATAGATTCCAGAGGCAAATGAATGTTTCACCCTCTCTGAACAAATTATTAGAACCTTTTATAGAAAAAGGTGGGCTTATTTTTAATTAGCAGGTAGGACAGAGTAATTCACCAATATCTGTTGGCCAAGGATGAAAAGTTCAATCCTTAGGAGGATTAGTATTAACAATCTCCATAATAGTCAAGGTAAAAGAGTATAGTTAACAGCTCACCTTTTCTCTTTTCATGAAGACAATAGTGGCAGCATATTTACCAGTTTCCACATCAATAAATATTTTTAATTTCGTCATCTGCATAGTTGACACATATGTAGCACTCTTCTTTGTTTCCCATAAATTTTCATGTTTCTTAATACTTTGCTTAGCTTTTGGAAAGCATTTTTTTACTATTCTGCATAGTTGACAGATATGTAGCACTCTTCTTTGTTTCCCATAAATTTTCATGTTTCTTAATACTTTGCTTAGCTTTTGGAAAGCATTTTTTACTATTCCAATGCATCTCTGGATTATAGTGACATATTTTCTATTATATTAAATTTTAAAAAATATTTTTATATTTACATACCGATGAAAAGACTAATAGGTATAGGTAAATAGGTTCATGAGTATGTAGCTTCTCTTACATTACAGCGGTGAACAAATTGTTAGAAGCTTTTATTAAAAAGACAAAAAAAAAAAAAAAACACACTGGGCTTATTTTTAATTAGAAGGTGGGACATAGTATAATAGTCATCTAAAAGGTAGAAGAGTATACTTAACAGCTCTCCCCTTTTCTCTTTTTTGGTGCAAATCCATCTTGTAATTTTATTTTGATCAAAGTCTGGTACAATAGAATACACTTTGTTATCAACTCAGCTATGTAATTTCTTCTTTTTATTAGGTTGGTGCAAAAATAATGATGTAATAATGTTGTTTTTTTGACGTATTTTTAACGTCAAAAAACAACATTATTACGTCATTATTTTTGCACCAACCTAATAGCTTTAGCATATTCTATATTATTAACTGCTGAGATTCAGGTTACTTCTTTGTTGTCATTAGCTACAGAAAACCAAAATCCTTTTCAAGAGGATTGATTTGTTTGTTTAACAGCATATCAACTTCCTATGAGTTATTTAATGCCAAAATGTAATTTTCTTGCAAGCTTAAAAGTAATTATTCTGTTTTCACAATTGAATACATGGTAGATGATACTCAGCTTTTATGCACGTTTGTGTGGACATAATCACTAGAGGCAGTGATCTGTGTGTGTGTGTTATGCTGTAGTTTTGTTAAAGTTATATTTTGGAATACAGTTGGATTTCTTTAAGAAATTGTAGAGTAGTATATGGATTAATGTCACAAAAGTTCTTTCATGGTGATTGATGTATTAGTGGTAATTTTACTATAAAAACATACTTTTATAATGTTTTATATTTGGGGGTTCACAATTTGCCTATAACTGGGATCCTAACAGGCTCTACCACATTGAGTCAGGTTGGACCTGGGAAACAGCAATTAAGAGAGGATTCCAAGCTCCTCAAAACCTCCAATCTTCTGATCAGAGGCCTTGCTGTCAGATGTATTTTCAACATATCAACATCTTATGGGTCTTTTAAAGCCAAAATTTAATTTTCTTGGGAGCTTCAAAGTAAAAAAAAAAAAAAATGTTATTCTGCTTTCACAATTGAGTACATGGTAGATGATACTCAGCTTTTGTGTATATACATGAGGTGGTGATGTGTGTGTTTTATGTTGTAGTTTTGTTGAAGTTATATTTTGCAATACAGTTAGATTTCTTTAAGAAATTGTAGGATAGTATGTGGATTAATGTCATGAAGGTTCTTTCATGTTGCTTGTTTGGTAGTATTTTAAAAAGATTTAGGTAAAGTCACTACAATTTGTTAGTACGCACATATTGTTGGTAATTTTTTTTATATAAAAATGTATTGCTTGTATTTTTATTCTTTCCTAGTGTTTTGATTTTTGTCTCAGGTTCAGAATTTGCCCATAGCTGCAACCCTAACAGACTGCTACCACCCCAAGTCAGGGTGAAACTTGGAACAACAGCAATTAAGAGGTGGTTCCACAATTCTCAAAACCTCCAATCTCTTGATCAGACGTCTTACTGCTGGATGTATTTTCAAGAGGATCGTTTTCTTTTTTATAGTCAGGAATGTCTTTCCACTCTACTCCATTCTTCTTAAAGTCGAGCCAAATCAGATCTTCATCCTCAACATATACATTCACAAAACTTTTGTTTTTGCCAGTAGCCTTTCCAGCACGACTGACAACTTTCATCTTCTTCCAAGAAGGATCATTGTCTGATGGCACTTTTCCCATTAACTCATACCCTGCTCTTGGTAAAATTACTGCCAGAAATGTTTAAGCTCTGAAATTGCCCATCAGAGATTTCAAAGGCAAATGAATTTTTCACCACACTCTGAACAAATTATTAAAAGCTTTTATGGAAAAGGGTGGACTCAGTTTTAATTAGAAGGTGGAATAGGGTAATTTAACAATATTTGTTAGTTAAAGATGAAGAGTTCAATCCTTGGGAGGATTAGTATTAACAATCTCCATAATAGTTATTTGAAAGGTAGAAGAGCAAAGTAAACAAATTTCAAAAAGTATTTGTACAAAACAGAACACAACAGACTCAACTCGAATTTGAACTCTATACAAATCCTACTTTCCAATGATAGACTCTAGACTATAAGGGCATCCAAGATATGGGACTAACAAGTCAATATAAAAATAGTTATTTAATTCTGAATTTCTGGGGTGAGACGTTATTATTTACAGTCAGACTAATATACTCATCTTTGTTATTATCACAACATTTCAACCAATGTGCCCTCCAGCCTTCTTCAGGTGTCTGTTGATCTTGGTAAATTTCAAAGAATTTAAAAAAAAAAAAAAAAGAACACTTAATGAGAGTAGATAATTCTTGTTCCACTATCCATAGATATCTCATCTTGTTTTTTTTTGTTTTTTTTTAATACTGCTTTGTTATTGCTTGCCTTATTTACAATGTATCTAAGTCTGTACTACTTGGCCCAGGGACTGAACATGCTATTACAATGCCATCAAATCCACAAGCCTAAACTTTAATCCAATGCAAGAAATAACTGAGAAGTACTAAAAAGAGAACAAAACAAGATATCTGTAGACATGGACAGTGGAATGAAAAGAATCTACCTCTGTATATTAAATAAAGGGTTCAGTTTTAAATTCCTTGATTGTTACCCAGACTGATAGGCACCTGAAGGAGGCTGGAGAGCACAACAGTTAAAGTTTTGTGATTATAACAACAATGAGAACTGTCATAATTTGAGTTAAACATAGCTTCACTATCTTTTCTATAAATACTTTCATAGTAATTATTCTAATGAACTTTCTGCTATGGTATGTAGACTTTATAAATTTTAGTACAGTGGCAAGGACTCTTCATTTTACAGTTGAAATAGCTATAAATGTAAGTGTAAGTTCTATGTTAATAGTTTCTTCTAGTATATTTCTCATTCTCTCTTTTGACTTCTTACTTCTCAGCAAACTTTGATCTTCAAAAGTTTAGATGCAATGTTATCTTCTGTCTTTTTTAATTCCTGTTCTTTTAATGTTTTATCTCCTTAAGTGTGTTTTTTTTTTTTTCTTATATTCTCCAACACTCAGTAATCCCTTGCATAACAGTGGCTTTATTGCCTTGTTTGGGATGAAATGATAAAAAAGAAAAAAAAAAAAATTAGAAGGAAGACTTAGATTAAATTTTCCAAGTTTTATTCAACTGATTTTGTAGTACAATTTCAATTAAGGAATCAATAATATCAAAAGAATAATTGAATAAGAACTTTAGGTTCTTAGCATAAATAACTCCACTATTCCAAGATACAATCCAGACAATAACAATTGTGTCATATGACAACTACAGGAAATACACACATTTACAACTATCATTATATAACAGTGTAGTCTTAGCACACATAACTAGATATTAACATAAAATTATAATACCACTAGGACATTAGGCTGAATGTAAATAAAGCTGAGTTATACAGAACAAAAAGGTGATTCCTTAAAATGTTCTTGATTTTATGGACCAAACAGGTATAAATTGTAGATCAATACACTTGGTATAAATGTTCTCAGAAAAAAAATATTCACAATGAGGAGATAAAAAACATTAATTAAACCAGATTAAAAGTAATGCTTATGTAATTCAATATTCACTGTAATAATTATTTGGATAAATAGTGTGCAATAGTTTGTTTAAAAAAAATATAAATAAAAATGAAATTTCTTTTTTTTTTTCATATTCTGAATTAACTGTCATCTTTTGTTTAGCTAAACTTATGAGCAGGCATGGAAACTAAACAAATTTAGGGCATATGCTCCAAAATCAATGTTTATGTCCAATCTCCTAACCTCAGTCAATGAATTGATTTCTTAACGAAACAATCTATTGAATTTTGGAAGGAAAAACTTGTTAGTGACTATTAACCATGCTCTACTTTGGATGACTGGTAAGTTGCATGTGTGTGGTGGTGGGGGGTTCGAGTGAAAATATTTTTTGTAAGAGATGAAGAAATGGTTCTCAACAAATGCAGAAGAGGTTTTCTGGCTGCACTATCAACTTCCTATTAATGTAATATATAGCTTAAATAAAATTCCTATTCCTAAAATGCCTAATAATTTACTGTTTTATTTTTCTTTACACAAATTATATTAAAAAAAAAAAAAAAAAAAAAATCAAATTTTACACAAATTAATTTAAAAAAAAAAAAAAAAAAAAAATTAAAAATCTCATTAAATAACCACATATAAAAGAATATGAAGTCTAATCAAGTAGTATTGAGACTGGTATTATTTAGAAAGGATACAGATATCAATTCGCTATTTAATCTTCTTTGAAATGACCCTTTCTGAAGCCACAAACTATATCCAGTGTTGTTTCCAGTGATGGACACATTCCTGGAACTCCTTTTAGGGATGGTGAGCAGCTACCTCGTCACATTCTCTTGGATTTCTTTGACATCTTGAAATCTTGTTTCTTTCAGTGAGATTTGATTTATGAAGAGGAAAAAGTTGTAAGGGGCAAGATCTGGGGAATATGGTGGTTGTCGGACCTGGTGGGGATGTTGTCCTTAGCCAAAAACTGCTGCACATGCCATGGTCACTAATAGACTCACTGTGGTGTTATACACTTTCCTTCCAAGCACTGTTATAAATAATGGAACTGAGTGAGAATTTTATAACTGTGTGTATAAGCAACAATGGTCAAGGTTGCTCTGTGCATTTTGCAGAAATGCTTAAAGAAGAAAAATCTTCAAGGGCCTGTGTTTATAAACAGTAATTCGGACTTTGCTAAACAGACGCTTCTCTGTAGCTGAATGGTAACAGCACATCAAGCTATATACAGCGTGACCCGGATATAAGAGAAACCCGGATATAAGAGATATTTTCTCTGGTCCCGATTAGAGCCTGTGTTAATGTAAACAAAATAGACCAAACCCGGATATAAGAGACTTCTTCTCTGGTCCCGACAACTCTCTTATATCCGGGTTACACTGTAACAGTTCCCATAAGGGTTACAGGTTCGATTCCTGTCAGCACATATTTTCTATGAAATTTCTAACAGTCAGGCCAGTAAATGTAATTAATACTGTTTAATTTTAAAAAAAAATAAAATTACTTAAAATAAATTATATCTATAAAAATAACCAAATATATATATATATATATATCTCCTTTCCTTTCATTTTACCATGACAACAGAGTTGGACAAAAGGAAGAGAGTGGAGGAAAGGTAAAGGGTAAATAGAAAAGTGAGAGAAAACTTTAAATAAAGGGCATGAAAGGAAAGATGGAAAAAGACAGGTTTTCTGTTTTGAGTTTCATTACTTCTTTATCCATTGGTCTTCTATAGAGAAGCAAAGATTTCATATTTTTCTTTTAAACTCTTTACAGAGGAAAGTATATGACACCATGACTTGTGTCAAATGTTGACTGGTGATCTAATTTTTATTTCTAAGGAAGGAAAAATATTTTTCATGTAAAAAAAGAAAAAAAAAAAAAAGAGATATCATGAATTTTCAGGTTTGTGTCACTTTTAGAGTATAGTGTGAGAGGCAAAATTGTGAGCTTTGGTGGGATTGGTCATTAGGTAAAGTCTTCTTAGGTATGTTGAACTTTAGTGTTGTTTTCATTTGATAAAGGAATTATTAGTTGAAATGAGTGATACAAAGTAAATCTTTACAGGCCAGGTTTGTTTTTATCAGAGATATGACACAGTCAGATGGAGCTGATGATGATACCTGTGAGTGTGAAATTCCGGAACATGGAAAATGTTCCACTGAAGGCGGATATGGACAATACAAGGCCACAATTTTGATTGGCCTGCCAATGAGAGCAGTCCCAGCTCAAAAATTCCTCATACAGGAAATTTCAAATCCTTTTTGTCTATGTATTCATGATCCTAATCAATCATAATGCCATAAAAAAAAGGTTGTTTTTACACTTGTTAATGAGTGTTGTTGAAGTTAATTAAGTTAACTGGTGACACCAGTGACTTTAATCTTTCACAAGCCTAGCCAGGAAAGAAAGGAGTCAAACCTGATCTTTGGCAGTTCTTTACCAATATTCCTGCAGATACTGAAACATAATGTGGAGACACAGGATTAGTGCAGAGCAGGCTCACCAGAGACGGACCAAAGTAAGTGTGGTATTCGGCAAAGCACACAGCAACAGGGCCACAAGTAGGTAGGTAGATACTAAACTATTGATACATGCATCTGAAAAAGTAAGCTAGATTTTTTTAACTAAATAAACTAATTTTATACTTCTACAAGTTTTAAATTTAAACTTTATATTTGATAGCCAGTTCACTGTCATGCTAAATGATTTTCCTTAGCAAAATCTATCTTACAAATTTATAAGTCTATGTCATGTATCCAGAAATTGATGCCGCTTTCTTTCAGCAATACGTCTAGTCTCACCAAAGCCTAGAAGAGCAGTGCCCCTTCACATCCACTCGCCTGGTTTTTAACAGGTAGCATTGTTCTCTTATGCAAATAAGCCTGCTGCATAAAAAAATGGTAGTAGGCGTACGCACATGCGACCAACTCTCAGAGAATGGTTCGACAGGCAAGGCAACAAATTCGTTTTGCTCCTGGTAAGTCACTGTCACGTCTATTAGTCTACCATTCATCCATATTTAGAATATTGCTGTCACATCAGGTCTGGTGCTTCTGCTATATATTTAGAAATTCTTGATGAAATACAAAAAACAATCTGCAATGTTATTAGTCTTGACTTGGCATTTTGGTTTCAGTTACGTTTCTACTGCTGTAACAAGTTTCCCTATACCTTTTCTATAAATATTATACATACAATGTCAATCATTATCTTCCAGCTTCTTAATTCTTGTTCTTTAATTTTCCTCTCTCTCCTTAATAGTAGTTTTTTTCTTATATTCTCTAACATTCAGTAACCCTTTGCATTTTAGTGATTTTATTGCCTTGATCAAGGTGAAATGATTAAAAAAAGAAAAAGACAATCAAGTACCTTGACTTTACGAATTTAAACTCAGTACTATATTGGTGGCAAGGTTACATCATTTTACAGTTGAAATTGCTCAATATAACTAAGTTTTATGCTAACAGTTTCTTCTCTTGCACTTCTCACTTGTGGAACTCTTCCGGCTTCTTGCTTTCCAGTTGAACTTGATCTTCAAAAATTTAAATGCAGCGTCAATTGTTATCTTCTGAATTCCTCTTTTATTGTTCTCTCTTTAATAATGTTTTTTCTTTCTTTTTTTCATCTTCTCTCACACTCAGTAACCACTTACATCTTAGTGGCTTTATTGCCTTGCTTGGGGGTGAAAGAATTAAAAACAAATTAAACTTCCCTATTGCTAACAGAATTAAGGTGTAAAACAGTAAATTTATATTTTCAGGATTCTTTTTCTTAAATTAATCAGCTTTTTTAATTTGTAAAATAAAAAAAAAAAATTGTTGAAAATAACAATTTTTGTTATTTTCAACAATTTTTTTTTTTTTATTTTACAAATTTAGAAAAGAATATTCTCTTTGTATGAAAATAAATAGAATTATGATTTTAAGGTTTTTCCCTTTGTCCATCATTGTCCACTAGAAAAACTAAAATCCATTTCATTTTTAATCTCAAAAGAAATATTTTAGAAAATATTGAATGCATATTATTATGAAATGGTATTAAATCGGAAATAACATGTTTATAGATTTGGGCTTGATGAATTAAAGAAAAATAATTGTATGAATACCTTGAGGCCACTTTTTAAGAAACAAAAAAACAAAAAGGAATTTGAAAAAGAAAAAAATGAACTAAACCAGTCATTTCCAACATAATTCAGAAGGTTGAATACAATGAGGTTCCTTTTGTTCTCACAGATTACATATCATGATAGATGAAGAATGGATTGTCCAAAACATTGTGTTAACAACTGTAACTGCATAAAGAAAAGATTTGAGGGCAATGTTTAACCTTCGTGCATGCAAAAAAAAAAAAAAAAAATGCTGTGTTGAAATGACAGTTATTCCCTTGACAGACACTGTCATTACTGTATACACTATTAACTCTCTCAGCAATGTTTGTTTTAAAAAGTGAGGATTAGAATTTTAATAAAACCCAAACACATGAAAGTGTATTTATACATTTTCTTTATTCTTGAGAATTGACAACAAAGATGTTAAACACTATTTATTTATTAAACTGCTTAACAGAAAAAAAATGTTATATTTACAAAGTTAGAAAAATATGTAAACCAACTATAATGAAATATTTATTATTTAACATTTTCTAAAGAAATATGGAAAGAAATTTTTTTTTATTCATTAATTTTATTTAATATGATTTGATAAATTAGTTTTCTATAGATTATCAACCCTTTACAGGTTATTTAAAGCTAGAAAATATTTTTAGATTATAAGATTTTTGGGGTAATTATTCAGTGATACAAGACTTACAAATTAATTAATCTGTACCCTCATGGGGAGAAGAGGTCGATTCTTACCT
The DNA here is from genome assembly GCA_963932145.1 of Acanthosepion lycidas. NCBI lineage: Eukaryota > Metazoa > Mollusca > Cephalopoda > Sepiida > Sepiidae > Acanthosepion > Acanthosepion lycidas. The sequence goes on along the minus strand of OZ010615.1, from coordinate 46,890,705 downwards.
TTCCCATGTGTATTTGTGGGTAAATGAATATAACTGGAATTTGAACTCTGTTCTCCAATTAACAATTCCAAGTCATTATCTATTACACTAACCATGCATCAAAGCTTACAGCACCTGGTGTTCCTAAGTGGTCACCCATCTAGGTATTGACCAGGCTTGACATTGCTTAACTTCAGTAAACATATGGGAACCAATATTTCAATATGATATGGTTGTAAGCCTGTTCATAAATTTATAAAAATGTCTGAACAAGAAAATTTAAATAGACACCTAATGATGAGTAATTGTAATTAGAAATTTTGAAAAAAAAAAAAAAAAAAAAAAAAAATGCATTTTCTGGGCATTTTTATTTACTCTCACCACAGAAATTCACTAAAATAAGCTGAGAGCATCTCTTCATCTAAACCAAAAATTCTTTAATTTTACATTTTAGGTGAGACCACAAACACTCAATATTTTGAGTATATATCTCCTTATTCATTGGGTTGATAAAGTTTTCTTTGTGTACAATTATAGAATGTAATTTTTACTGAAAATATTGCATTGTGGTTGCTTTACATATTTTGATAATTTTGTAATTTTTAAAAAATTTTTTAATAAAAAGTATTCTTTTCAAATTTATTTCTTTATAAAATGGTAAATATTGCATTGCACTTGGTTCACATATTTTTATAATCTTGTAAATAAACATTGCTGAGGGAGTCAAAAGCATATACAGTAATAGCGGTGTCAAGGAAATAACCATCCATTTTTGCAAGCACCAAAGTTAAACATTGCCAATTTGAGTATTTAAACAATACTGCATACGTTGACTTTTATCAAAGTTAGAGATAAAATGTTTTGTTTACAATATCACAAGTTATGAGTCCTGTGAAGAATTGGGATCATATGAGCATTACATGAACTGAAGCTGTAACAGTCGTAGGTGTATCTAGGGAAATATGACCTGACAGAGCCCATCCTTCTTCTGGCTTGTTTTGAATTTAGGGTTATCCCCCTAGACTGGTACCCAAGATTAAATTGATCTATTTGTTTTCTACAGCTTATCAACCCTTTGCAGATTATTTAAAGCCAAAAGATATTTTTAGATTGCAAGATTTGGTGGGGTGGGGGGATAATAATGGTTTAATGAGACAAGTCTTACTAATTAACCCATAGCTGAGTGGAGAAGGTTTATTTGCAATTGATTATAATGAACCCAATGAGAATTGGAACTCAGCTTTCTGAGCCATTGTCAATTACACTACCCACACATCCAAGCTTACAGCACCTGGTATTTCCAAGCAGTTACCCATCTAGGTACTGACCATTGCTTAACTAGTGATCATACAGGTACCACTGTTTTTATGTGATATGGCTATAAGTACAAAGGTTAGCAGACTTAATCTGCCCTGCTATTTAACTCATAGCTGGAGAGAGAAGAAACAGGTTCATGCTTTTCCAAACGGTATTTGTGTGAAAGTGAATGCAACAGACTGGCCTGGAATTTGAACTTGACAATCTAATTTCTGTACCAATATATCTATTACACAAACTGCATATACGTTTACAGTCCAATATACAGGTTGTGATGGATAAATTGTCAACTAGATTATGTAAAAATGAAAATAACACTCATTTTAACAAATATATTTACCAAAATTACACAAAAATATCTTGAAATACTAAAGAGTAAATTCATTCAATAAAATCACCACTGGCTTCAACCACAGCCTTTGGAATCTCCTGCAATGCTTCTGGACGGTCTCCTTGTTTAAGTTGGTGAATACTGCCATAATCTTTGCCTTTAGTTCATCTTTGATGTTACAAGGAGTTTTGTTGGTCTCCTGCTCAACTGCACCCCACCCATAATAATCAAGGGGGTTGCAGTCTGAGAGGTTAGGTGGCCAGATATAAGGGGTGAGTGATCACAAATTGTTTGGCAGCCATGACTGGTTTCTCCTGCTAGTGTGACATGGTGCAGAGTCCTGTTGCCAGACATAGTGCTGTCCTGGGTCAAGAGGGTGGTTGCTGGAAGACACTATCTCCTCAAAGCACTTTATGTAGTCCTCCATGTTGAGTCTGAGGTCATGTGGGAAGATGAATGAAGGCATAACATTGCCATTACTAGTGATCACTCCAAACACCAGGGTGTTGAGTGGATATACCATCAAACTGTTTCCAAATCTTCCTCAGATTAAAACCCAAACACTTTGAAATGTTCTTATTGGAGCTTCTGGTGTGAATGCCAAGCAGTACAGCATACAGTTTCCAAATATCTGGCAGAGAAAATAGCATCAGAGTGCTCTTTTTCTTGCAGACGGTGCCCAAATAACCCTACACCCTACTATACTGTGCAGTTGACAAAATTAAAAATATAAAATGGCGACAATTTACCCATCGCAGTCTGTACATATTGTAATAAAGAAAATATGACCAATATTTTTACTTTAATGAAAATATCTATATTTTAATTTGGAACTACAATACCATGATTACTTCTTTTTTTGTTTTGTTTAAAGAGACATGCTTTTTTATTAAATAAGTCCTAATTAAATTTAAAGATTAAAATTGTTATTTTCAGTTGACAAATATGAACAGAGGTAAAACGAGAATGAATCATGTGTTGGAATTAATCGATATTCTATGGCTTCCTAACTGTTACCATAGAAACAGGAGGGTCTGTTCACAATTCTAAAAATTTAGATTTTTTTAATGCACAAAATATACAAAAAGATTAATTTGTTTTTTAGCAATATTATTCATCATAAATCAAGATAAGTTGATCAATAATATTAACAATATAATTGCAATATGTATTTGAATATGAATTTGCTGAATATAAAATGTATTAGAGCCAGGATATACAAGAAAAGCTAAAAATAAATTAACCATTTGAGTCATTTTTTATTCTTTGACATTTATTTTTAAAAATAAATAAGTCATTTTTCTTGGTGAAAGAATTTACAAAATCAAATAAAATCTCAAGCAGATTCTCCACATTTTATGCAAACAAACTGAAAATGTATAGAACAGAAATATGTTGATTTAAAGGTTTAAATTTTCTAATTGCAATTACAACCAGCTATTCTTAATTAGGATATAAGAAAAAAAAAAAAAAAAAAATTCTTGTCCATCATATTTAACCTTTAGCACCGTGCATTATTAATATTTCTTCCCTTTCCACTGCATTCTTTTTCAAGGCAATTGCAATAACCTTATTAATTTCACTCAAAAATGTTTTCTGTTGCCATAGCAGGATATGACAACACAACTATGAAATTAAAACATTCAAATTCAGGGATCAGGATAAACTTTTTGCACAGCAAATGAAGTCACATAGAGAGTGATAAAGGTTAATGAAGCATGAATGAAAGATTTGGACAGCACTCATTTTCTGCAGGTCTCATTAAATATGGCAGAAAAAAATTTTTTTTTTTTTAGTTTTTTTTAGTTTTCTTGTGCCCTAACAAGTTTTCTTTCTTGAAGACCTAGTGTTCCACATACCCCCTGAGAGATTTTGGCTAATACTTTACCAATTGTTAGTGTTGAAGAATTGTTAGTGTGTAGGAGGGGTTGGTTTTTTACATGAGAACAAGGATTAGCAACATTCATAGCGTGTTGCATGAGAATCAATTTTTGTATCAATTTTTTTCTTTTTTAGTGGAATTTTGCTTAGTTTCTGAATGTGGCCAGACCTTTAAGATGTGCTTGCATGCAGTGCTATTAAGTGATATTATTGTAATATTTTTTTGTTTTAATCAGAAAGGTTCTTATCTGTGTTGTCTATGAGGATTTCTCAAATGGGCAAGAACAGTTGGATGTGTGTATTTAAGAGTTTTCGAATTGCATTATATATATATATATATATATATATATATATATATATATATATATATATATATCAAATGAAAGATGGTCCACATGTGCTTCTTATATGTAGATTTGATAGACTGGTTAATAAAATTTGAGGACTAAAAAGCCAACAAAATGATAACAATATTGGCAATATGATTCATAATATTTATTGCATATTAACCTTTTGACTAAATTGAAGCATGAAGAGAAAGTTCTAACTTTAAAATCTTTCTCTTTGTGCTTCAATTTAGCCAAAAGGCTTATCTATAATAAATATCAACCTTATTGCAAACATTGTTATCATTTTGTTGGCTTTTTAGTCCTCACATTTTATTAACCAGCCTATTAAATCTACATATAAGTAAAATGTTTGTCACTTAGCTGATTGATGTTATTTTTAGCATTCCCACTTCAGAGTTTCGTAGACAGACCTGACCATCCACTTGTCAGGAGATATCAGCAATTGATAGCTTATACTTCTAGATTTTTCTTTTTTATATACACTTATCATTGATGCAAGTTTTTTCAGTGTGTGTGTGTGTGTGTGTGTGTGTGTGTGTCACCCATCTGTACATACATGTAAGATGTTGTTTATTTGTTTTTTTACTACACACACATACATACATGTACATATATAAATTATCATTAACAGATATTAAAAATTTAGACATTTTAATATAAATTTGTCAGGATGTCTAGGAAAAGCTAAAATTTATTTTCTTGAATGATTTCTTCTAATTTGACACCAATTTGGAAAATAAAAAGGTCAGTTTTCTTATGCAAAAGAATTACAAAATCTAAAGTCATATAATAAAAATACAAAAAGACTAATTGAAAAAAAAAAAAAAAAGAAGAGTTCATTAGTAAGTCTCCTGAATGTCACAATCAAATGTCAACACTAATTGTTCTAAAAAGAAGTGTGCGTGTGTGTATGTGTTGTGATCTTATGACAAAGATCAACAATTTGCCAAGGACAGTAAGAAACGTTAACATCATTTTAGAAGTATAAAAAGAGACATTGTCTCATTTTTGGTAATACTATACCAAGACTAATAGACAAAATTTTAAACACTAAAAGCAATGCTTGTTAAATAGGATACTTTTTTCAGTAATGCATACAGTATATCTTGGTCCAGAATTTTCAACATTAAAAAAGTCCTTAGTTCGTTCTTTTGTTGAACAAAGAATCCCATAGCTGGTCTCTCCTTAATATTCTTTTCCACATCTACATGGAATGTTATAAAGCCACTTTTCCATCAAACTCTTTTTGCATATTGTTACAACTCTGCTAATAATGTTACAAAGTTGTACTATATAAAAAAAACACACACTGATATTACAATGTCTACAAATGCTTTGAATTCCTTCATTTGCAGCTCTTTTGTAAGGCTTTCCACTTGCAGTGATATAATTAGTGTCTCTGGAGCATGTTTTTCTATTTCTCCACACTGAAACAGCACGAGTGAATAATTATATAATTCTCCTTGTCCCTTCCTTTACTTACTTACTTAGTACATATGTACAGTATATCCTGCTAATACCTCATAAATAATGGACTATTCTATTCTATTGGCATGTGGAAATATAGAAAAGATATAGATATGCTAGTTGATTTCAGTGAGAAAAAGAAAGAAAGGGAAGATAGAAAAGCATATTTTCATGTGGCTAACGACTTTCAGTGAAATGGGAAAAGTTGTCAATTTCAGATCTTTTCAATTGTACCCCCTTACTTCTTAAAATAAATACCAGCATCTACATGTATGATAGTTATTGCAATATTTTGTTAAAGTTGTTAAACTCAAATATTTAACAATGTGATAAGGGAATTTCTACGAATATTTTCTTTTTTTTTGTCATAGAACTTGCCATGAACTTATTCAATCATTAACTTAGGAATTAAGATTCATCAGAAAATTCAAATAGTAATGCCCGAATTGTGAAATTTTCATATGTATTTCTAGTTATTAATAAGTATTATACTGGAGAGTAGTCATGTTCTTTCTTGAATTTCACAGAATCACTACTGATGATCTTTATCCAACATTGAAAACTGCAAACTGCTCTTTTCTTAACACAGGGGAGATAGTTCAAAACAAAATTCAGATATAAGTGTATGGTGTTATTTTCTTTCTTTTGTATATAACAGTGCTACACCAACCTCATCCCCTCCCACCCCAAAAAACAAAAAGGTTATTGGCTTCTCTTTCCATCATGAAGTATATAGCTAGTTTGATTCATATGGCCCAACAGACCATGTTAATCAGAAATTTATTTCTAATCTTGTACACCAAAATTATAAACAATATAAACAATTTCTTTACAACTTTGTAAGTTATCAAGAGAATTCTCTAAGTCAGTGAAGAACTGAAAGTTTCAGGTCAACATTTATGACTAGATGAGTGGGGAATTGGAAAATTTCAGGAAAAGGCCTAAAAAAAAAAAAAAAGAAAAAAAAAACACAACAACAAAAACACACATACAATTTCTTCTTTTATGTGGCCTGTCCCTTTAGGATATGAGTAATCATGGTTCTCCCCAACTTTCTATATGTTATAACTCCAAGTAACATTTGTCCCCTTACTATCCTTCCCAGTCCTAATTCTGCTATCAATTTGCACAAGATCGTAAGGTAGATTACCATTTTCTTTTCTCCAACTTCTGCCTGTGAGTATCAAATTCGCCAAGCCTTCTTTCAAAAATTTCAATTGTTTCTTTCTGATCTTAAACACAAGTGTCCTTTTAGGTCTCATTTTCCTTAAAACTTCCTCATGATTTTTTCTGCATTCATCTGTAGAAACCACATTTCTGTTGCTTCAGATCTCTTCACCCATGAAGAAATTTTCCAGCATTTACTGCCATAGAGGAGAATATACAGTGTGTGTGTGTGTGTGTGGAGAGGAACAAATATTTGTACACGTACAAATTTTTAATTTTCACAGTTCCAATCCACCTTCAGATTTCTGTGTCACACCCAGTAAATAATATATTTCATATATTATATAAATTTAGCCACCATCTCCTTCAAAATAGACCTCTTGGGAATATACATGGTGATCCCAGTATTTCTTCCATGTCTTAACAGCACTGTAAAAGTCCTCTTCTGGAAATTCATCCAATATTACATGTGGTTCTGTTCAAATTTTATCCACAGTCTCAATACAAATCATGTGTGAGAACTTACTGGTTTGTTTGGCAACAGTTATCAAAGAGGAGTTCAATTTTATTTTTTCAGAGTTTTCTTGATGATTGTAAATGATTTATAAATTAACTTGGACTGACACTTCACTGAACATAAATGTGTGTGTTACTCAAAATCAGGTTTTCAACTGAAAGAATGTTCCCTTGAAGCATCTTGATGTTTTCAATATCAGATTAGTTGAGCTTTGTGCCAAATTTGAGGTAGGCACATTGCTTAAATTTGTCAGCCATTGTAAAGGTTACAGAGAAATTTCAACACAATGTTTCAAAACCTTGAACACAAGTAGACAATAGGAAGCCTATTGGCAGACTAACTCAGCAGGCTGGGGTACCAATGAGCACACATTTCCATTGAATGGCATAATTGTGGGATGTATAGTCCAGGAACTTTCCAATACAACCTCAGATGTGTCACAGCATTTTTGTTTTCCTCTGTACACAGAAGCTTATGTTGAAAGATTTTAAAATGTGTATCCTGAATATGAGGTTAGGTAATATCAATTTTATCATACTGGGAGTGTGAATATTTTCCCCTTTTAAAAAAAAAAAAAAAAAAAAAAAAAAGATTTTCACCCTGTACAAGGTTCAAGAGCCACTCGAGGTAGAGGGCTAAGAGGTACAGTTTATGGAAATATGTAGGGAAGATAATGTTTAACTCTAGACTTGAACAGACTCAAATTATAGTGAACGGGGAAGAATCCTCTTGGAAGTGGGTTCCACAAAGTAGATGTTTATGGGAAGAAACTGCTCAAGTGGAACTTATATCTCACCAACGGAATATTAGCCATGAAGGTTAGAATTAGACTTGACAAGAACATTCTTATTCAGTGACTAATATCCCTGACTTTGATTCTCATCTTTGTTGGTTTTAATTTACAGCGTTTTGAACAAGGTATTTTTCAAGGATAGAATTCATCCAGTAAAAAACAGACCCTATTACTAATAGTTCTCTGTCTGAGATTATCGTAAGCAGTGTCAATCTCCCCTCACACATACACACAAAACAAGATCTGGTTACATATACCAAGAATATCTTCTCAGTACACTTACATAACATAAATGATTTTTTCAGTTATAGTGGCTCCTGTGTTTTTCTTTACTATTTTTTCTCAATTAAAATTTCTGATTTGTACTTTGTCAAAGATTTGATTTTATCTTGTCAGATATTAACAAATAATTTTCTAAGAAATAGTATTAGCAATGCAATATTAACTTATGAAAATGGTGGACCAGTTGACCCTTCTTCACAGGCTTTCAATCAACCTATTGACAGTGAAGTGGTGTGTTTAGAAAAAAAATAAAAAATAAAAAAAAACACAACACAAGCAAATTGAGGTAACAAGGACCAGATTTAGGCCTTAAAAGACCTCTGGTGTAATAGAATTTGGGAGCCTCTTCACTTCATTATGTAGGTTGCCCCCTCCCTCATTCTGTGTCTTTATATATATATATATAGTTTTAATATCTAATATTACTAGGATCCACCTGGATTATATACCAACATATATACCATCTATTACCTGTACTGTGTGTGTGTGTGTTTTGAACAAAAAAGATATTAAAAAAAATTAAAATTTTCAGACACACTGGGTTGTATATTAATATTTTTTGTTTTATTATTTCAGTTAGTTTCCTCAACTAGTTTCGGACAGCATGGCTATCATCAAGAGAAAAAAATATCCCTCTTTGTTAGTAGCAGTGGATTACAGGAATGAATGACTCTCTGAAGTAGGTGAATTTTATCTGTAGTTTTCATTTGTTTTTATTGTTAATTTTGGTCAGTCTTTGTATTAGTTAAACAGCCTCTTTCAAGTTGTTCTTAAGATAGAGGCTGGGAGATTGCTGAGTCTCAGAATTCTCTCCTTGGTCATTTTGACATTTTTATTTGTTGCTGGGAAGGGGAAGTGTGTGTTAAGTGCATGTTATCTTTTAGTTCTTTGGGAGCATGCATGATGTGTGTATTGTTTATATATTAGTATGAGTGTGTGTATAAGTGTGAGACCTCAACACCTTTGCAAGCATGTCTGCTTTGTGTGAGAATTGTGGGTATGGTTTGATTTATGGGGGTGATATATTAATTCTATCTATGTTGTTAAATTTGTGGTTTTGAGGTGTAAAATTAATTTGTCTTCATGTTCCTCTGGTATTTTTCTAAGGTTATCTTTTCTGTCTATTTCTATTTTCTCAATTATAGTAAATTTTGCATGGCTTTTAAAATGTTTTTCTAAGTAGAAATGTTGTTCTACAGATAATCTTTTGTGGGGAACTGACTTGATCTGATTCCAATAATTATTAATTCTGTAATGAAAGGGCCATTCAGATTTTCCCACATATTCTTTCTGGCATAGTGTGCATTCTAATAGGTAAATTATATTATGAATTCTACAGTTAGAGTCATAGTAGATTTTGAAAGTAGATTTAGTGACTGAGTTAGTGAATGAATTGGTATGTCCAATGTGGTTACAACATAAGCTCCTTTTGTTGTTACATGGTTGGGAAAATCCTGTTTTTATTTTTGGTCTATTACAGGTTACCTTATCATTTGAAATTTGGTTACTACCTATAATTTCCTTAAGGAAGATTCTTAGGTCTACGATATGCTAGAAGACCGAGTTCCTCAAAGTTTTTAGGTATAGTTTGAGATGATGTATTTCCTAGCAACTTTTGATTATCTGAGATAGTGGAGGAAGAATGGTGTTGAAAGTGGTTACTAGAGGGATGCGGCTAGGTTTATTTTTAATCTTGTACATTAGGGAGTCTTCACTAGGTGTGGAAAGGTGTTGTTTATAGCCACATGTTGTGAACTGATGCTCGAGATTTTTAGTGTGTTTACTTAGTTCTTCATTGTTGGAACATATCCTTTTGACTAAGTGCTTGTGAATAGGGAAGGTTCTCCTTGAGCTGTTTAGGGTGGGAAGACTTAAAGTGAAGATAGTCGTGAGTCTCTGCAATTTTAGTGTGTAGTATCATTTGCAGTTTTCTGTTTTTATCGAGGTAGATGCAGGTGTCTAAAAATGTTACCGATCTTGTTGATTTTTTGTGGTCGAACTTAATGGAGTCATGTACCATGTTTTTAGGGTCATAGGGAATTCAGTGAGTTTCCTCTTCACTGCCTGTGTGTATGAAGAAGACATCATTGATATTTATATCTTCTTATCTTGTATATGCTTTTTTTTTTTTTTTTGTATAAAACATGAAACACTAACTAAAATCTTTAAAGATTTTTGGGGAATTTATCCAATTTTATTTTATTAACAATTTCATGAACTCGAATTTTAAAAAAAAAACAAAAACACAAAAAACTCCAACTTTTAGAGAGGTACGGGACCAAACAAAAATCGTTTCAAATTAGTTCCAAGGAGCACCATTAAATCCGAAAATAAACAAATCTTATTTCTTTCTTTCTTTTTTAGTTTTATGAGGGATCTCTAGTCTTGGGGTCCCTTGGCTGCAGCATCCCATAAATCCGACACTGGAACCAACTCGTTTGTACAGATTATAGTCAATGAAACATGTAAACAATGTAGTTGTAGTATCAATTTTTTTTCAGTGTGCGAAAAATTTAATGACTATGCAACAAGAAAAAAACGACTGCGCGTTCAATTCATAAAAAAAAAAGATTTATTTTGAAACATAAGAAATCTAAAAAGATAAATAAATAATAAATAAAAAGAAGAATGCTTTCAATGTTTAATTATCGCTTCAAAATCAAAATCAAAGATTTGTTTCTTTTTTTTTTCCCCGATATTCAATTGCATTTAAAAAGAATCACCTATAACAAACAAAAGTTATTGATGACTGGGATTAGGATTTGTTTTTAAATTAGAAATCAAATTAAAATACATAAGTTGTGTAAAAAAAAAAAAAAAAAAAAATGAGAGTCGTCGTGCAAGGAAAAAAAAAGCATCAGTTTTGATTTTTGAAAATAGACGAACACGTGTGTTCAATATTAGACATCAGAGAGAATGGTCCTTTACTTCACATAAAATCTCAAAACAAATTTTAAATCTTTATCCTTAGTTAAAGTAAAGACCTTTTAGTTTTAACAAATTGTGAGTAAATAGGGAGGGGGAGAGGTAATTCGTTTTTTTTTTTAACCTCTATCCACATTTCGCAAAAGATAAAGTGACACTTAAAAATAAAATCTTAAAAGTTTAAAATTAAATGCCTTAGTAACTCAGCAGCCCTAGTTTCCCTGGGTGTTTTTTTTTTTTCTCCATAATTTTTCTGACTCATATTGTGAAAGAATACGACCATGACCATTGAACGATTTTTAAGCTGTACTTGTTAGAGATCAAGCAAACCTGCACATGGTAGATAGAATTATATTCAATGACAACGGAACGGATTGTGAAACTACTTTTTACTTTTTAGGGGTTTCGGTCTCTTGCTTTTTAACTTTTATTTTTCTATAAGTATACAATGTCAATCGTTATCTTCTGTCTTAATTCATGTTCTTTTGTTGCCGTCTCCTTATTTTCTCACTCAGTGCGTTGCGTCCCAGTGGCTTTATTGTCTCGCTTGGTGGGGTGAAATGATTTAAAAACTAAAAAGAAATGATTGCTAAAAAAAGCATCATCCATTTTTTTCACACTGTCGTATCATGGATATAGTGATGCAAAAAACAAAAAACAATAGAAATCAAATTATCTGAAAATAAAATACTAACGAACTTCGGAAACATCAGAAATCATTGAAAGTGAAAAATAAAGAGTCTTTTTTTGTGTGAAGTACTTAGAAAAATAACGTGGGTGTACTGTTTTGTTTACTGATTGTTTAGTAGATTTTTGTTTTTAAATCTTCTTCGTGTACTTTGCATGGAATTGAAAAATGAATAACCTGGTTTATTTTTTAATTAAACAATTTTTATTTTTGAAAATCGTTTCTTTTCAGTTTTCACGCACAAATATCGCCAATGTGTTTTTATTTGTATTCGGCAAAATAAAAAAATCAATAAAAATAAAATAAAAAATAACAACGCGTTTAATTAATAATTCATTCGCAAATTAATTTTTACGACTCTTGCTTTTTAGGTTTATTTTTAGGTCGTAATTTGGATCTATCTCATATTTTTTAAATGTTTTATTCCAGTAGTAGGTAGTAACTGTTTTTTAAAAGGAAAAACTGTTTACTTTCTCATCATCTGACACATGCTTTCAAAGCGTTTAATTTTTTAAAAAGTCAACAAACTTCGCATATTTTTTAGAAAGATAATCATAAGTAGTGAAATGAAATGATAAAAGATTTAGATTTTTAACACGTTATTTTTTAGCAGCACTAAAAAATGATTTTTTAAATTAGAAAAAATTAGGCCTTTTTTGAAGTTTTGACGTTATAGTTTACAAAAAAAAAAGAAAGAAAGAAACAATGCTGTTATTAAGCTCTTTATCATGATTATTTATTAAAGAAAAAACAAAATATCATCTTCGCTCGTAGTAACGATCAACAGGTTGTTGTTAGCCACGCCCTTGAGTTTGCTCTCGTCATCGTTAAAAAAGGAAGGAATTATCAAAAGACAAACAATTTTTACAACTGTTTGATTTGTTTCAACAAAAAAGTAATTAAAAGTAAAATCTTGAAAGGTAATCTGAATCCTTGTTTCAATTTTAAAAAATGAAATTGAAAAGATAAAAACTAAAACTCTGAGGGTTGTTTGAAAAATAAAAAGTACTTTTTATTTTTTGTTTATATAGAAAAAAATATTTTCTTAGCTTTGTCGCAATTTTTGAATGAGAAAACTTTTCACGTGTTTCAACTACTTTTATTGTTTATCTTCCAGTTCTCTTGTTGAGTAGATAATTATAAAAAAAAATAATAATTTTCTTACAAACATTGGTATTCAAGACAAATTTTGAAAATAAAAATCACTTTTCAAACGAAATTCACAATCAGGGGCGAAAAAGAAAAAAAAAACATTCACCCAGTCCTGTTTTTTTAATAAGAAATAAAATTCTGAATTATTCTCTCAACTTGGGGGGGAAAAAAAAAAAAGTTCTTAGAAGTTGAGGCAAAGTTTGTTTTTTTTCTTCCCCCAAATAAGAGTCAATTTTACTTTGAATGAAAGGTATCGGAATAAAAATAACTTTCCGATTATTGATTCATTCTTGGAAGTTTAGGTTTTAAAGTATTTTTGAAATTCTTTTTTTTATTTATAATTTTGTATTAAAAAATCTTGAAAGATGAAGTTAAAAAAAAAAAAACAAAAAACAATGTAATTGTAAAAAAATAAAAATGTCGAATAATTTTTTTTTTCTTTAGTTTTTTGTTTGAAGGTCAACAATAAAAACCTTTCTATTATTTCTAGAAAAATATCAATCGTGACAAGGGAGTTTCAAAATTAAGATTATTAGCTCGATCCCCAGGGGATCATCCTCCAGGCAGTACCTCTCCTTTGAATGGAGGTTAGAATCCTTTTCCGATGACTGGGAGTCACCTAAAGGGGGAGTACTGAAGGAATCGAGTAATTTTTGTACGGCTATCAAAATCCCACAAATAAAATCGTCTGTTAAACGTGGGCGCATTAAAAATCATTATCCCTAATCTTCAAGATTAAAAAAAAGTAACGACTATGTCATAGATAGTAAAAAGTACTAAAAAACAAAAAAGTTATTTTAAAAAAATAAGAAAAAAATAAAATTGTAATTTGCTATAAAGCTTCATAATTTTTTTTTTAACTTCACCATAAACTTCCTAAAGAAAAAGTTTTTTTTTAAAAAAAAGCAATAAAATATAATTTACTAAGCAATAAGTTATATTGCTTTTTTGCTTTGATGACAATGTACATTTATATATTTGTAATCAAAATAAAATTTATTAGGGATTTTTTCTTTAATTTTTCTTAATAAAAGAATCTCAAGAATTTTAAGCCTTAAGGTCTTGAGATTCTTATTTAGTTTTAAGAAAAGAAAACCATGGTAAACAGATTTTTCCTTAATTTTTAAAATTGAATTTCAAGGTCTAAAAAAATTAATAACATACTTCAAACGATAAATTTTAAAAAGATACAAAAAAAAAAAAAAAAAAAAAAAAATTTATTTTTAAATAAATTAAAAAAAACTTTTTAAAATAAAAACCCTAACAAAACAAAAATAGCTTATTCGTTTCTTCAGCTTTAAGAGTAAGACGATTCTAAAAGTTTTAAATAAATTATACAAGTACTTAATTAAAGAAATACTTAATTTAAGTCTTAAATATTCAAGTTTTAAAATGATTTTTGAACTGATATGAAAAAAGTGAAAGACTGAAAGTGAAATATTTGATTCAATTTCAAAGTTAGGCGATTATTTTATTTTATAAACAAATATAAAAGTTTTCAAAACAAACCTAAACAATAGAAAAACTTGTCAAAATATCAAAAAATAAGAAAAAAAAAATTAAAAAAAAAAAAAAACACATTTTTTTCGCCATAAATATCAGAGAGAAAAAAAATTGCAAGACATTTTTCTAGGAAGATCGAAAAGGGAAATTGTTGCTTCAAAACTCGAAGAACTACTTATAAATTTGCAAACATTACAAATCTATTTAGATAGGTATTTTTTTTTTTTAATTTTATTTTAGTTATTCGTTTTAGCTACAAAGTATAAAATTATATTAAGAAATAATAAACTTTTGAGTCAATGTTTGTAATTATGACGAAAACAAAAAGAAAAGGCATCACCAGATGTTTTGAATTTTTGGTAAAGAATGCAGAATGAAAAATAAAAATTCTAAAACATACAATGTAGCAAAAGATACATTCGCTAGAATATAATAACAATGATCCCCCCTCTTCTTTTATTTACATACATACATATATATATTTATGTGTGTGTGTGTGTGTATATATATGTATGTAAATATATATTATAATCAGAAACCGATATAGTATTTTGCACTCTGGTAGTAAGTAACCTAAAACTACTAATAATGAGAAAGGTGGAAGTCAAGCCAAATAAATTACGTTAAAAGCCTAACATACAAAAATTTGTTTTCATATACAATCGTAGGTATGTGAATACATAAATAAACTTACTATTGTCGGTGTTGGTGGTGATATCGAGCTTCCCAGCCCGGGGGTAAAGGTGGGACCCAAGTTTGGGGCATAGCCGACATTTTGCAACGCTATTTTGGTGTTTACAGTAGAGAATCGAGCCTCGTTTTGGATTTGGTCTTTCTCCTTCTTCTTGCTGTTATGGCGACACCAGCATCACGCACCGGTTTAGGATATTAAAGAGGTGGGGCCTCCACAACTTCTCTCGCCTAAATGTCTTCTGCTAATTGCATTGGTTGACAAGCTTCATAAATATACATTAAAAAAAAAAGAAGTTATACTTGTCTGAAAGAATGGTCCCAAATGGAATGTGATAACAGATGTTTTTTTTACAATACTATGTACTATTTTTTTTTATATTTTTTTTATTTTTACAAATTTCATGCATGGTTCCATCCCAATGTTTTTCCCACATAAAAAAGGATAGTCAAAATTAGGAAAAATAAAATTAATTTAAAATTGAACTATTTTTATTTTTATTTTTTTATGTGTTACATCAACCCAGAACACAAGTAATTATTGGTGTAGGGGTCTAAGAATTGGTGTTTAGATGTGGAAATCACCAAAGTAGAAGTTTACTTGTTTACAGGTGGTTATCTTTGGATAACATCTGTAATTCAAATATACACCAATTTATATGGCCTTTAAAAATGCATGCAAAGATAATTAATTATTATAATTAGTTATATATTTCTTAAAATAAAATACAGTGTAACCCGGATATAAGAGAAACCCGGATATAAGAGAGATTTTCTCTGGTCCCAAGTTAGAGCCTGTTAATGTAAACAAATAGAGCAAACCCTGGTATAAGAGAAACCCGGATATAAGAGACTTCTTATCCGGTCCAGACAACTCTCTTATATCCGGGTTACACTGTATACAATAATATTCAAAGAGTTCAGAAGTTCCTATCAGAAATTTCTCATGTTGAAAGTAGTTTAAGTCCTTAACATAGAGAAAGGAGAGTCTTTGTTAATGTGTATGTGGGTATGTAAGTATTTATTGATAGTAGCAATTCTTTTGACTCCTTCTGTGGAATTTTTAGGTATCTGAAGCTTGAGGATAAGAAACAGCAGATGAAATTCTTTTCAGCAGCTGGTCTTGTCTGTTTGCCTACCTGTCACTATCTCTAACTCTTTTTTTTTTATACAATAGAATTCATTCCTAAATTGTTCTTGATTTTTTGATTGCTTCCAGAAATGACTCTTTTGACAATCCCTTTTTCTTCACCTACATTTAGGAACGATAACCTTTTAGCCACTTTTATTTAATTCTTTATTTTTTTTCTTTATCTTTTTTTTATTTCTTTATGGCAAACCAAAATGATTTGCCAACTTTTAACTTTTCCCTTTTGCATCATAGTGTTATGATGGGCTTTGCTTACCTCCTGTTTTTGGTTAGTAAAATAAGTATCAGACATTATGATATGGACAAAGTCCGACAATTATTTTAAGACATTTTTATGTTTATAAAATCATGGAAAATTGTAGTTTAAAAACAGTAAAATCAACCTTGCTAACCAAAGCGCTCCTCTGTGGCTCAATCGATAAAAGCATGTCAGGCTATATGATGGTTTCATATAGGATACAGGTTCGATTCCTGTAGGAGGACAAATATTTTCTGTGACAATTTCTCAGACATTCAGGCCGGTAAATGTTATTTAATACTGTTTATTATAAATAGAGCATTTACTAAAATATTTGTATCTATAAAAAGAATGTATAAACATAAAATGTCTTAAAATAATTGTTGGACTTTGTCCATTTCATAATGTATGACGTCATTTGTTTACATTTGATACACCATGAGCAGATATGAATGTACGTGAGAGATTAATGGATGACTGAAGTTTAAAAGCAGTAAATTTGACCTTGCTAACCAAACGATCCTCTGTGGCTGAATTGGTTAAAAGGCACATTAGGCTATATGACGGTTCCGTATAGGATACAGGTTCGAATCCTGTCAGAGGACAAATATTTTCTATGAAGATTTCTCGGACATTCAGGCTGGTAAATGTTGTTAAATACTGTTTATTATAAACAGAGCATTTGCTTAAATATTTGTATCTATAAAAAAGAATGTATAAACATAAAAATGTCTTAAAATAAAATGTGCATATATACATCATAACAACAAAGTGAGATATACATATAGAAGAATTTATCAGAAAAATTTGGTTGTACAAGTTTGGTAGATGAAAGTTCTTGTAATGTGATTGTTAAATGTTTCTGTTTTATTTTGTGTTTGGCATGGTGAATGAATAAATTGTTTGTAAGTGAAAAGTCTATCATTAAAAGGTAATATTATATTATTAATATGAGAAGGTGATATTGGTGTATAGAATTGTCAATGTTTGTCTACTCACCTCATTAAAAATAGACTCTTCTATAAGAATTAGCTTTGACCAATCAACACCACACATTGTGAAACTCAGCTTGTTATTGGTCGAGACGAGCCTAGAATGTGTATCCATGGTCAAAAATCTGCTTTCCCGCCAGGCCGCTGGGAGCCTACTTTGATTTCCCAAATCAAATAAAAGGACGAATTCCAGTCCAATTCACCAGTCAGACCTCCACACCTAGAGGGAAGCCCATCAACTCCACTCCAGTCAAAACTCTGACTTTGCCGCACAAGAAAAATATTCTCTGACTCAACAATCCACAAACACACTATCTCTCTCTAGAACATTTCTCAAACTTCACTTACTATACTTTCAAAGTGATATTTCTCGCTACATAACAAGTATCAGTAACTAACGATCTATTTTTCATCCAGCAGATAAAGGTACGCAACTTTGAACAGCTTTAAATATTTGTATAAACACACTTACGTACATACACTAACGATTCAACCTCAACACCGAACATTTTTGTACGTTGATCAAACAAACCTTTTAATTCTGTGAACAAACCTAATCAATACCTGCAAACGCACTCAAACATTCACAATAACACAATACACAATTAGATACATTAATCCTCATTTATCCATCAAATCTTAAAGACACTGTATTAAATTGTATATAAATTGATGTTATTGTTATGCATTCAACTTTTGTCCTGTTTTTTCAACTTTATTTGCATGATTTGTTCCAAGTATTTGTTCAAAATAATTGTTGTAGAACACGACCTTGAAATTCCTTCTGATCAATTTAAACACAATCACCAGTCTGCAACAAATTGATGACCCCGACGTTCGTCGTTCGACGTTGCCAACAAATTGGTAACCACCGACATTTGTACCAACAAAATTGCTATCTCCGACTTCTGAATAAGGCTACAACATAACTGATAACCACATTATTCCGTACAAACCCCAGTCGACATGGCAGATCCTTTACAGCCAACCGAAGCGGCACTCAGGATGGAACTCCCTACCTAAAACACGAATGCACAAATATGGTTCATACAACTCGACGTGATTTTCCAAGCCAGGCATGTAACGTCTCAGCAGTTGAAATTCGAATTTGTGGTGGAGAAGCTTCCCGCTGAAATTGCTGCGGAGGTAGCGGATGTCCTTATTAATCTCCCACCCGAAAAGCCGTATGAGGTGCTCCGGCAGGCAATCTTACAATGAACAGGCTGCTCCGAGGAGCGAAAGATTAAGGATCTTCTGACGAATGTCACACTCGGGAATAGCAAACCCTCCCAACTTCTTCGGAGAATGGTAGCGCTACTCGGTAACAACACTATATCCGAAACAGTATTGAAGCAAATATGGCTGGAGAAATTGCAGCCTGATATCGTACAAATAATAGCAGTCCTAACTGAGGTCGATGTTCACAAGTTAGCATCGATCGCTGATAAAATAGTGGACACGAGACCAATTCGCCAAATTTCCTCTGTCGTACCATCAGATGACCCGACCCCGGATGTTAACCAGCAACTTCATGTTTTGACGACGCCTCAACAGAATTCAAAGTATTCCTGGACGAAGTCGCAGTTATTCAACTAACAGACACAATACCGGTAGGCGGCGATCAACGTCGAGACAAACTCGTCACCATCAGAGAGGCTATTGCTGGTACCATGAAGTGTTTGGTGCCCGCGCAAGGAAATGTCAGTCACCATGTGCTTATAAAAACGCGGGAAACGCCGAACCTGGCAGCCATTAAAGGCGTGGGCTGCTAGGGCAGATAATGGAAATCGCCTATTCTACGTATTCGACAACAACAGCAAGTTAAATTTCCTAGTTGACACTGGTGCTCAAATCAGCGTTATACCACTGAGCTACTGTAACAAGTTATCAATAATACCCAGACAAGCCCAGCTAAAGTTACAGGCCGCAAACGGCACATCCATAAACACGTATGGCGAGCGTGTCACGTCTCTAAGTATCGGCCTACGGAGGGAGTATACATGGACCTTCACTATAGCCGATGTCGAGATAGGAGCGGATTTCCTCGCACACTTCAACTTGTCCGTCGAACTGTCAACTCGTACGCTTACCGATACATGCACAGATATACAACGACAAGGATTTTTATCCAAGCTTTCCACGATTGGACTAACTACTTTGATACCTAGTGCAAATGGTTGCGAAGATCTGATTAAGCAGTACAAATCTCTTTTATCACCGTTCACTCATACAGAACCCATAAAGCACAACACAACACATACAATTAAGACAACTGGACCCCCAGTCCACGTTTCACCCCGTCATCTACACCCAACTAAATTACGGGTGGCTAAGGAAGAATTCGATAATATGCTCAAGATGGGCATAATAAGACCATCTTCCAGTCCTTATGCCACACCGTTACACATAGTCCCTAAGAGCGAACCTGATAGCTGGCGACCGTGTGGAGATTACAGACTCCTAAACGCTCAAACCGTGCCAGACAAATGTCCAATTCCTCATATTAAAGGACTTTGCTTTGTTTCCTTGAAGGCGCTACTGTTTTCACCAAACTAGTTACTAAACCTAAGGAAAGCTTTTTACCAGATACCTATCGAACCGTCTGATATTCATAAAACAGCTATACGACACCGTTTGGTTTATATACGAATTTACCCGAATGCCGTTCGGACTCCGTAATGCTGCGCAATCTTTTCAGCGCCTTATTGATGAGGTCCTCCGCGGATTATCTTATGCATATGCGTACATTGATGACGTACTAATAGCAAGCAAAATGCCCGAGGAACATCGTAACCATCTACAGTCAGTATTTGAGCGGTTACAACATTACGGACTAAAGCTGAACGTCGATAAATGCTTATTCGCTGTCCCCAAATTAACTTTCCTTGGCCAGGTCATTGATAAGAATAGGTTAACTCCCCTAGATGAAAAGGTCAAGACGATTAATGATTTCCCACCACCGTCAACATTACGACAGCTATGGCGTTTCATAGGCATGATTAATTATTATCGCCGATTTATACGCGACTGTGCCATTATACTTCTTCCACTGACAAATCTCCTTTCTAAGCACAAACAAAAAAACACGAAGATTGTATTATCTGTGGACGAGCTGGATTCTTTTCATAGAGCAAAGCAAGCGTTGCAGAACTGTACCAAACTTGCATATATTACATCTGCACCCGACGCAAAACTAACGCTAACTACCGATGCGTCGTCGGATACAGTTGGTGCAGTACTTCATCAGATAGTCAACGGTGTGGAAAGACCACTGTCATTTTTTTCAATTAAGCTAAATACAGCCCAACGGAAGTATAGTACCTTCAGCCGTGAACTGTTGGCAATTTATTTAGCCATCAGACACTACCGGTACATTCTAGAAGGTCGTGATTTTTCCGTTTTTACAGACCATAAGCCACTAACATATGCCCTACATGCTAAGTCGGATAAACACAATCCGCATGATATACGCTACATGGACTACATATCACAATTCTCATCGAATATACGCTACATTAGTGGAGCTAGTAACCCCGTGGCCGATACTCTGTCTCGAACAACTCTCAGAGCAGTACAGAGTACCGCACTGAACTTTGATAATCTAGCTGACGAGCAAGCCAAAGATGAAACCCTGCAAGCTATTCACTCAGACACTTCTTTAAAAATTGAGAAAAGACCAGTCCCATTTACGAGCAGGTCAGTTTATTGTGACACCAGCACGGGTAACCCGCGTCCGTACATTCCACCAAATATGCGCCGTCTAATTTTCAAACATTTTCATTCACAAGCACACCCAGGAGGCAAGGCGACGTTGCGGACCATATCGGACAGATTTATCTGGCCTGGTATGGCAGCTGACATTAAGCAGTGGTCCCACACATGTTTACGTTGCCAAGCCACCAAAGTTGGCAGACACACGAGGGCACCTACATCAACCTTCGCCAACCCAGACGGTCATTTCACCCATCTGCATGCTGATTTAGTGGGTCCACTTGAAAATGTGAACGGATTTGAATACGTTTTAACAGTAATCGATCGATTTACGCGATGGCCAGTCACCATCCCTCTGCAATCAACTACAGCTGAAACAGTGGCAAGTGCTATTTTTAACAACTGGATTACAACTTTCGGATGCCCTTCAGTGATCACTACCGATAGAGGTCCACAGTTTTAATCAGCACTTTTCAATGAGTTCACTAATCTATTAGGGATTAAACACATTTCTACTACAGCATATCACCCTTGTTCCAATGGCCTTGTGGAAAGATTTCACCGACAGCTTAAATACGCTATAACTGCTTCTACCAACGGCTGAACTTGGGTTGATAAACTTCCCCTGTTCATGCTGGCTTTGAGAAACACTGTCAAGCAGGACCTGAACTGTACTAGTGCTGAATTGGTTTTCAGGACTCCCCTAACCTTGCCAGGACAGATTTTCGGCCCTGTATCGGACAACCTACCTACTAGCCAGATTGTCAACGACCTCCAACAAAAAATGTCTGAAACAATTTATACGCCGACCAGAGCTTTTCACAGGCCTTATTACATTCCAACTGATCTGCATACAGCCAATTTCGTATTTCTACGCCGAGATATGGTCTGTAAACCACTAACACCTAACTACACTGGACCACACCAGGTTATTTCTCAAGCGTCAAAATATTTTGTTATAGATCTCGCCGGCAAGCAAACTACGGTCAGCATCGACCGCTTAAAACCAGCTTACATCAACAATGACGACAAAGCTGTGACCATTCAGCAAACACCAGTTTCAGAGACTTTACACAAACACCCATCTTCTACGCCTGAACTGCAAATTAAGCCACCTACACGGACCAGGTCTGGCAGGCGCGTTCACTGGACAGCAAAGTATACTACATTTTATACATATTAATGTCCAACTACGCTGACCATTAATCTGGAGGGGGTATTTATAGAATCGTCAATGTTTGTCTACTCACCCCCATTAAAAATAGACTCTTCTATAAGAATTAGCTTTGACCAATCAACACCACACATTGTGAAACTCAGCTTGTTATTGGTCGAGACGACCCTAGAATGTGTATCCATGGTCAAAAATCTGCTTTCCCGCCAGGCCGCTGGGAGCCTACTTTGATTTCCCAAATCAAATAAAAGGACGAATTCCAGTCCAATTCACCAGTCAGACCTCCACACCTAGAGGGAAGCCCATCAACTCCACGCCAGTCAAAACTCTGACTTTGCCGCACAAAAAAATATTCTCTGACTCAACAATCCACAAACACACTCTATCTCTCTCTAGAACATTTCTCAAACTTCACTTACTATACTTTCAAAGTGATATTTCTCGCTACATAACAAGTATCAGTAACTAACGATCTATTTTTCATCCAGCAGATAAAGGTACGCAACTTTGAACAGCTTTAAATATTTGTATAAACACACTTACGTACATACACTAACGATTCAACCTCAACACCGAACAATTTTGTACGTGATCAAACAAACAGTTTAATTCTGTGAACAAACCTAATCAATACCTGCAAACGCACCCAAACATTCACAATAATACAATACACAATTAGATACATTAATCTTCATTTATCCATCAAATCTTAAAGCCACTGTATATTAAATTGTATATAAATTGATGTTATTGTTATGCATTCAACTTTTGTCCTGTTTTTTCAACTTTATTTGCATGATTTGTTCCAAGTATTTGTTCAAAATAATTGTTGCGGACGAATGTTGTAGAACACGACCTTGAAATTCCTTCTGATCAATTTAAACACAATCACCAGTCTGCAACAGGTGTAAAACCTATCTGTGGTCTTCATTCCTCGAGTGGCTCAAATTCATGTGCTCTCTTGGTGAGAGGTCAATAAAAAGAGAAAGACTCTAAATTTCCTGCCATCTGCAGTTTCCTTTTTCCTAGTGAATCATGGAATATTAGTTTTTTTTTTATTTCTTGTGTTCATGAGATCGCTACAATAGTAAATTAAAAATATATTCAAGAAAAAAATTGGATACATGTATACTTTAAGAAATGTAGTGCAAATGTTAAAGACTTATAAGGTACTAGCAGAAATATGGTACTACAGAATGGTAATGGTAATATTAGCCATTCTGATATGAGGAAAGATTTTGCATTCATTGATTCAGCAGCCAATACAGTTTTCATTTAAAATTTATAAAAGTTTTCTCTTAAAACAAACTTTTCAGGAAAACAAGCTTTTCAAGTCCAGTAGCTGTAATCGCCCATCCTAGTATTGATGGGTGTTTCCTTCCTAACTTTTTATTTGAAGTGGTGTGGAATTTCAGGAAAACAAATTTTTCAAGTCTAGTAACTGTTATCGCACTTTCTAGTATTGATGGGGGTTTCCTTCCTTACCTTTTATTTGAAGTGGTGTGGAATGTCAGCATCTTGATTATATCATTATTTTTTCTACAAGTTACATGTGCTATCCATTTTTGTTGTTGCTGCTGTTAGTAGTCCTCAAATGATGTGGTTTCTGTTATTTGGTACCAGTTCTTTGTGATTCTGTAGCGCCAGTCCACAATGTTTCAAGAAGAATGATCTTTGCCAAGATCCTCAGGTTTCACATGCTCAAAGCTCTTTTTCACCATTGATCCTACGAAGCGGTTGTATACAGCTGACCGTTTAGTTATTTCTGAGCAAATTTAGTATCATGCATGATATCCATGTGAAAGTTTCAATTTGACAAGTCTATCTTAGAACATGACTCAGTTATCAGGTTGATATTTTGGTTTTATAGCAATTTGTGGTGTAGTTTCTACCTCTGGTGCAACCTATTCTTTGTCCAGTTTCTTTTTCTCTGATACTAAATTTGTTATAACTGATCCATACACCAAGGTATTTGAAGTGTTTAGTATTTACTCAATCCACATCCTGAATTTTTATGATGGATTCAGGGTAGGTGCCAATCATGCTTTCATTCCAATTCCTGATCATAGTTTCTGTTTTGGAAAGACTTATCTTTAGCCCTATTCCTTGGAACACTTGGTAGAGGACGTTGTTTTTTTTTGTCCAAGATCAATCTTTAAATACAAACATCATTAGCTAGCCTCCCTCACCATCAGTACACTGGCCTTGGGAGGGAAAGCAGGATCATTGTCTTCTATTGGTAGATTTGTTTGGGATGTGGTATGGAATGCTTTGTCAGTGCCTATCTCCTCACATTTGTGTTTGTAAATGTGCAGAGCATAGAAGGATGCTGAGAATACTATGGACTGAACATGTGAACAACAATAAAATTTTAAGGATAATGGAAAAAACAAGGCATAAATAATTCAAATCAGAAAAAGATAGTTGAAATTTCTAGATAACATAAGGAGAAAAGAGAGCTTAGAAAATGTAACAATCACAGGACATAAGGCAAGAAGGACAGACAAAAGCAGCTAACTTGCCTCCCATAAGTAACTTACCTCACATGGCTGACATACGGTTTATCTAGCTAGTTCAACAACAACACGTTAAGACCTAGCAGCCACTCTATTAATTTGCTTAAATTCATACAGTCAAGACATTTTGGAGGAATGCACATCAGCAACATGGCCATGAAAGTATTTGTAGAAAAGAGAGGGCAGACACATCACATCGGTGAGAAAGTGACTGAAGTCATGATGCCGTGCCAGGATCAGTTCTTTGGATTTTGTCAAGAATTTCAAGATATATATTAGGATCATCACACCAGAAATGGCAACAGTATTAATTAGTTTGATTAGTAGGATTAGTTCAGTAAATTATATATATATATATGTGTGTGTATGTGTTTGTGTGTGTGTGTATCATTCGCAGACAGTACTGTTTCCCTGTATCACAGCTCTTCAGTGCGACTAGATATCCGAATACCTCAAGCCAGGATTGAAACCCAACTGATTTAGTGTCAGTCAGAGTTCCTGCCACTGAGCTTCTCATCACATCTGTGTTTGTAAATGTGCAGGGCATAGAAGGATGCTGAGAATATTATGGACTGAACATTTGAACAACAATAAAATTTTAAGGATAATGGAAAAAACAAGGCACAAATACTTCAAATCAGAAAAAGATAGTTGAAATTTCTAGATTACATAATGAGAAAAGAGGGCTTAGAAAATTTGACACACACAGGTCATTAAACGCAAGAGGAATCAGACAAAAACAGAAAATAATCTCTTGCAGAATTGAATCAACCTACAACAAAGAAAAAGGCAAAAAGTTGTTTAAATATAAAAATATAAGATATTTTTAATTTTGTGGATTTTACAGCTAAATCTTTCTTACCATCTGTGAGTGTTCAAGTTCTTATATTTGTCAGGATACAATCCTTTTCTTGTCATTGTTTTATGAGATGAAAAGAAATAAGAAATAAATGTGATTTATTCATGTGCACGTATGAGAAAGAAGAGGCAAGGGAGAAAGTGAGCAGAGAAGTGTAAGTGTTCCGTAGCTTGGTGAGGAAAACAGGTTAATGTGTAAATGAATTTCATTTAGATCAAGCGCTGTGACCTGTTGCCATCTGTTGACAGTTGTCTCTCCTTCTTGGTTCATCTGACTGGAAACTTTCTTTAAACACTCTTCAAAGGGATTACGAAGCATATTTTTTTTTATTGTTAACAATAAGAACAATGAGTTGAAAAATGTTAAATATTTATTTTCAAAGCATGATTTTTTATAATCAGAACAATTCACAATTCTCTGACTCAAAAAACATTTTTTTCTTATTTGATGTTTGACTGTCTTAGTGTTTATTTCCATTTTTGCTCCACAATATGTTTCAAAGGTTGTCATAGCCAGGAGTAGTAGTGGTGATAAACTCCCACTATCTATAAAATTCTTCCATGGCATGTATGTCAAATAGTCTGTATTAACTCACACCAGCTCAAATCCAAAGAACTGGCACCTTATAACCAGCTACTTCAAATAGATGGAGTTTATTAGCACTGCAGCCTTATCCACAAACCTACTGAACAAGCTTCTGTAAATGGGTGGCAGAACAGGAATTATGCGAGATAGGAAAACAAAAAACATTGTAAGAGGAGTTAAAAAGGACAGGAGGTTGGGGAGAACCATGATAGCCAATGTTCTTAAGGGAGAATGGCAAGAGTGAGATTAGCTGTTTCCATTCTTTGACCAAACAGTTAGCATTGGTTGAAATTTATAGAATCCTTCTCTTAAAACAGTTTTTCAGGAAAACAGACTTTTCAAGTCTATTGTTATTGCCCCTTATAGTATTGATAGAAGTTTCCTTCCAAACCTTTTGTTTTTAGTTGTATGGAGGATCAACATCTTGATTATACCATTATTTTCCATTAAAAACCAGAAAGAACACTCAAGACAGTATATAACAATAAAATTAAGAACTAAATTATATATCAATAATATTTTAAATTGGATGGTTGAAAACTGTGGTACTAATGCTGCTCCCTAATACTAATGGAGGGTTAATTCTACATAACATTTAGTTGTTTTGTTCAAATAGAAATTAGTATCATCTAAATAGCTATCTTACTAGTTGAAAAGAAAAATCTGCAATGTTAATGGACCTGATCTGGCATCTCAGCTTCAGTCACTTTCCCACCACTGTAATGTTGCTTCCCTGTGCCTTTTCTATAAATATTTTCATGGTAATTGTTCTGATGAATTTTTCTCTTTGGTTCCTAAACTTTATGAATTTAAGGGCAGTACTATAAATTCTATGCTAACAGTTTTTCTCACACTTCTTGATTGTGGAACTCTCTTCCAGTCAACTATGATCTTTGCTGTATTCTGTTGTTCTACAATACATGATCAGTAGTCAACTTCCACCTGTCTTTTACCCTATTATACACTTTATTTCTCTTCTACTTAACATATGCAAATAGGTTAAATCCTATTTACCAATCCACTACAATCTTCCAAAATTTAAATGCAATGTCAATCATTATTTTCTGTCTTCTTAATTCCTGTTCTTTTATTGTTCTCTCTCCTTAGTAATATTTATTTTTCTCATATTTTTTCACACTCTGTAATGCATTGTGTCTTAGTGGCTTTATTACCTTGCATGGGGTGAAATTAATTTTTAAAAAAAACCTTTAATTTGTTTTTTCAAGATAAAACCATTTTTTTTTAATTATTTATCTTATGATAATAGTGAGATTAACCGTTTCCATACAGGAAACATTCTACATTCCTTGACCAAACAGCATCACTGTCAGTTGAAATTTATTAATCTTTCTCTTAAAACAGTTTTTAAGGAAAATAGACATATCAAGACCACTGTTATTGACCTTTCTATTATTGGTGTGTTATCACCTACTCCTACCCGTTACCTCCTTATTCACCTTTTAATCAGCATGATTTTCATATAGTAACAGACACTAAAAAACTACTGCATTAAACACAATTGTCTCATTTGTTAAAACCAAACAATGAAACATCTTCCTGCTAAAATTCAAATCTCTGTCTGTATAAAAACCCTGACCTCATACAGCCTACAGGAGTGTTAAACTGTGGATACAGTTATCTCCCTTTCTAAGGAACTCTCTAAAAAAGGTATAATTTAATATTTTCTTAATTTTTCCTGCTGTATATTCAGTTGGTAAATAAAATTGTTATGTTGTAGACCTCTCTTTTCATTCTTTTTTCCTATATACTTCTCGTTATATGTTGACTTACCACTGCAACCCAACAAGCTATGGGCATGACTCAAAAGGGAGACATTCTAAGAAGGCATTTCACAAGCCACACAATTCCTTGTCACTCTGACAAACATCTCTATTCTTCGTAGATTTTCATATCACAAGAATATCCTATGAGAACATTATGAATTTTATTCCTGCAACCTTTCATCTGCTCAACCGCGAATTCAGTCTTTCAGCTGAGTGTATTTCTCATCATCAAAGTTCTATTTTGTATTCACTATTTTAATAAATGTTGTATTTATCTAACTCAATATCTGTCTATATTTCTGAGATGAGGTATTGTAACTATTTACACTATTTACATTGTTCAAACTGAACCCTTTATTTTGTTCACCAGGGTAGATTAATCTAGTTACACATGCCATGCCTTTTCTGGCTATCTCAGTTTTCAGTTATCTTTAGTAACTCAACTCCCTGAGTTTTTGTTCACCTCCATTGTGGCTAGGTATTGAACTCACAACTCTTGGGTTCAAGTCACTGGATTACTTCATTCAACGCTTTTATCCAGAGTACCACAACAGAGGTGAAGAAAAACATGGAAAGTTGATTTACTAAAGGGAATTAACTGAAAAATGAGATATCCAGAAAAGGTATGGCACATGGAACTAGAACAATCTACCACGGCAGACAAATTAAAGAGTTCGGTTTGAGATTCCAATGCATATCACCTGAAGAAGGTCAGAGTGTATAACAGCCGAAACATTGTGAATATAACAATAAAGATGAGGACAACAGTCTGAGCAAAGCAAATACTGTAAATAGTTACAATACCTCATCTCAGAAATATAGTCTTGGAATATGGCAATAAAGATGAGGACAACAGTCAAAGCAATGTAAATATTTACGATACTTCATTTCAGAAATATAGACTCTGAATATGGCAATAAAGATGAGGACAGCAGTCCAAGCAATGTAAATAGTGTAAATAGTTACAATACATCATCTCAGAAATATAGTCTCGGAATAGGGCAATAAAGATGAGGACAACTGTCCGAGCAATGTAAATAGTGTAAATAGTTACAATACCTCATCTCAGAAATATAGTCTCGGAATGGGGCAATAAAGATGAGGACAACTGTCCGAGCAATGTAAATAATGTAAATAGTTACAATACCTCATCTCAGAAATATAGTCTCGGAATAGGGCAACAAAGATGAGGACAACTATCCGAGCAATGTAAATAGTGTAAATAGTTACAATACCTCATCTCAGAAATATGGACTGTGAATATGGCAACAAAGATGAGGACAACTATCCGAGCAATGTAAATAGTGTAAATAGTTACAATACCTCATCTCAGAAATATGGACTGTGAATATGGCAACAAAGATGAGGACAACTATCCGAGCAATGTAAATAGTGTAAATAGTTATCTAACTCAATAGTACTCTCAATTTCATTTTATTGATTGCAGCTGAAAGAAGAAGGAAAAACCTTTACCAACAAATACAGAATGAGTCAACAACAAGAACACACAAGCCCCAAAATTTCTACCTTCCTCCTTTTTTCCAATGCTAACTCTAACAGCTGCTGGTTTCTTGTCTAAACTTTTATTTTTAGGTAGTGTGGAAAGTAAACATATTGATTATGTCATTATTTTCCCTACAAGTTACATGCGCTATCCATTTCAATTGTTGATGCTGATGGAAGTTTTTTAAGTGATGTGGTTTTTATTATTTGGTAGTTCTTTATTTGTGATTCTGTAGCACAAGTTTATGAGATCTGACGAAGGGTGGTTTTTCTTTAAGACCTACAGGGTTCATTTGCTAAAATTCATTCTTAATCATTAATCTGAGAAAATAGTTGTATACAGCTGACATTTCTGAATGAATTTGTGTAGCCATAAACCTAATCAAACAGGTAGTTAATTGTTATATATCGTACCTATGAACACTAATGGGTATGTCCCAATCCTCATAAATAAATTGCATATTATTGTAAGTGGGGGTAATATTCTGTCTAAGTAGTCAGCCACTAGCAGTGGTTTACCTACTACACACTGCTGGTGATGTTATAAAGATTACCATTTCATTTCCAACCTCCATTTTGGTTATTCCCCATTCGGTAACCCTTCCTAAGTTACAACCTTTTGCCAATGAGGATTGAATATTGACTCTGTGCATAGTAAATCTAAAAATGGGGGGTTCATATAGTGTACCTATGAACATGAATGGGTATGACCCAATCCTCATAAATACGTTGGACATATTGTAAGTGGTGAGTAATATGCTGTCTAAGTCGTCCACCACTAGCAGCGGTTTACCTACTTCATGCCACTGGCGAGTATTGTATTTTGTTGATGTTATAAAGATTAACATTTCATTTTTAACCTCCATTCCTCATTCAGTAAATTTTTCCAAATTATAACATCAATACTTCAGAGTCAAAAATGTGAATGATGAATGCACATTCATATGCAGGTCGGCTCAGCACAGAACTTCTGTTTCTTTCAACTTAAAAAATAAGAAATTCAGATCACATATTTCAGCCAATCAGAGAACTGCCTGCCTAAAAGATTGGATAACTGTTTGATGCAGCACCTGTTTCAACAAAGTTTATATAAAGAAAAGCAGAATTAGCTCTGGGGATTTTTCTAGACGACTGCTACTTGAAGCCACATCGGTTATTTCTTTGCCACATTTTCAAGTACCTAACACATAGGACTTGATTTTTCTCAATTGATAGAAATGTTATCATCCAGAATGATGATGATATTTCATCATTCTATAAACAACATTGCCATCAATAATGATAGAAAATATTTCATCATCCCTGAAATAAAGAGAAAAAATTTCATCATCCTAAAAACAACCTTGCTACCAGTGATGAAAGATGAGAAAGATATTTCATCATTCTAAAATTTGATTATAAAAATGACCCTTCCAACATAAGTGATGGCAGTTAGGGCAGGCAATCAGTAGAGGAGGGTCAGTAGGGTAACCAGGCCAGTAGCAGTAGTAAAAAGGCCCAACACACACGTATCCTCATCCCTCTAAAAAATTGAAAACTGATGATCTCAAATGTTACCCTCACCAACGAAATTCTCAGAACATGCAAAACAAGTAAACACAAACTTTTAAAGAGACAAAAGAGACACTGAAAACATTTTTAACATACACCATATCAATATCTGTAATTCTCATCACGAAAAAGAAAAATACAAATTCTTTTTATTCATATCAACAAATGTCTCAGAGTGTTATTGTTTATGTTATTGTGATTTTCCAAGCATAGCTTAGATGTGGCACAAGGCAGAAAGTATGGGGCATCCAGTGAACGATCAAACTCACTTTTCAGTAGTAACAGATCTAGCAAGACAAGGTTGCTAACCATTACTCCACGTCGAGGTGACTATATTATTTATGTTATTGCTGTACATTTTAAGTCATTTCATATTCAGTATAAAAAAAGTAAAAAGGATTCCTCTATCAACTTCTACTACAAATGCATATAACAATGGGGTAATTAATTTAACTACATCAACATCCAACCCTGTTAAGAAACATTCTTTCCTTTCATACACACAACTACAGAAACATTATACACTACTTTTCTTTCACATAAGCATTCAATACAAAAAACAGAACACACATAAATTAATCTGATATTTCCTACTAAAACTTGTATATTTTTGAATGCGAGAAACATTACTCACTCATCAAATACCAAAATTGTTGTAAATTGTTGTCATATAAAATCACTGTTATTG
The DNA here is from genome assembly GCA_963932145.1 of Acanthosepion lycidas. Taxonomy (NCBI): domain Eukaryota; kingdom Metazoa; phylum Mollusca; class Cephalopoda; order Sepiida; family Sepiidae; genus Acanthosepion; species Acanthosepion lycidas. The sequence continues at coordinate 46,858,912 of OZ010615.1, read as the reverse complement.
AATCTTATTTCCATTCTCTTGTGGAATTAACACAGAGGCCATAATCTAGCAACAAGTTGGATGCTATGAAGAACATTCATATGAGTGTCTAGATCAATTGTTGTAACCTAGGAAATGGTTACTGAATAAGAATAACCAAAACCAATGTTGGAGATGGAACGATAATATTTATAACAGAGACAACATACAAGATTCACCAGCGGCAAATAATCAACTGCTAGTGGTGAGCAAGAAGTGAATCAAGGTGACTCGCAAATGAATTATTTTTCATTTGCTAAGAATTTAAAGTTGCCCTTGTGACTTATTTACTTGAAGATACTGAAAGGGTTAAAAGTATACAAATCTTTCTTTATGCATATTACTGGCCATTCATATCTGATTATGCACATCTGCTAGGGTGGCTAACCAATCCCTGTTGCAGATGCCTGTTCAGGCACATTTGTGTTTGTTCAACACCCAAAGAGCCCACGTATGGTTTATATTGTAACTGAGCAGACATTAGTTGGATTTTCTGGGAGAGAGTGCATGATCTGGTGGGATCAACAATCTGAACAAGGCCAGTATGCTTGTTGTAACCTAGGAAATGGTTACCAAATAAGAATAACCAAAACAAAGGTTGGAAATGGAACGATAATATTTATAACAGAAACAACATACAAGATTCGCCAGCGCCATGTAGTAAGTAATCAAATGCTAGTGGTGAGCTAGAAGTGAATCAAGGTGACTCGCAAGTAAATCCCAAGTGGAGATATTCACTAACCGCCCCGCATGGTCAGATGTGGCACAAAGCCAAAGTTTAGTGTGGGGTATCCAAGCCCATAGGCTCGGACAAAAATTCCCAGTAGACCCTGTAAAAAATGGGGTCAGGTAGCTGTCTCCCCAGACGAGACTGCCTTTCAACTGGGGATCCTCTCTGCTTGGCAGAGAGTTTGACCAGAACACTTGGAAGTGAATTCACAAGTGGAAGATATCCACTAACAACCCCACATGGTCAGATGTGGCACAAGGCCAAAGTTTAGTGTGGGGTATCCAAGCCTGTAGGCTCGGACAAAAATTCCTCATAGACTCCGTAAAAAACAGGATTGGGTAGCTGTTTCCCCAGACGAGACTCTGCCCTTCAACATAGCCTCCTCTAGGGATCCTCTCTGCTAGGAAGCAGAGAGTTTGACCAGCACATTAGAAGTGAATTCCCAAGTGGAAGACAACATACAATATATACCACTGTATTTATAGGACTTGTGACATACCCATTATCGTTCATAGGTAGAGTATAACACTATTTAAGAACATGACTAAAGTTAATATTTTTGTTGTGTAGCATCTTGCAATGTTGAGCAAAATTACTCAAAGATCAGAGCCTATTTTATGCTCATTTTCATTTCTCAGGATGATGCACAGTAAAGTAATAGATAGTGGCTCAGATTGAGTAATTGGAGAGCCAAGTTCAAATCTCAGCTGAGTTCATTATATTCCACTTATGTGCTAATATCCCTGGGGAAAGTATTAATCCAATTCTTCTCCCTCCAGCTATGGGTAAATAGTAGGACAGACTGGGTTCTATAGTCTTGGGTGGCAACCAGTCTAGGAGAAAGAAAACTCTGAATTCAAAACTGTATGTAGCCCTAGCAAAGCACATACTATGCAATTAAAGGAAAGGATCATCTGCATTGACTCGATGATCCTGACTATGATGAACTCCTTTTTTATCTCTTTTTATGCTAAATTTGTTATAACTGATCCATACACGAAAGTCACTTTCAGGACCTACATGGCAGCAGGTGGTTTGAATTCAGAGCTTCCTTCTCCTAGACTGGTTGCCGCCCAAGTCTATAGAACTCAGTCTGTCTCATTTTTTTACCCATAGCTGGAGGGAGAAGAGTTGAATTCATATCTTGCTCAAGTGTATTAGTACATAAATGAATGTAAGTGAACTTGACTGGATTTCAAAACTTAGCTCTCCAATTACTCAATCTGAGATGCTAACTATTGCTCCACTGTGTTACATACTATATAAAATAATGATACATGTGAAATTATCTATATATATATATATATATATATATATATATATATATATATATATATATAAAACTGACTATGTGTCCCCAGAAAATTCAAATTGCTTTGATTTTGATGAAATTTTGCATTTTTGTTATGCTCTTACAATGAGATAGAAATCAGTTGTCATATTTTTAAAAATGCATGAGGGCTCCCCCAGGATGGCCCTATAAACCCCTTGATGCTTCAGTTCAGAAAATTTGCACATAATTTGTGTTTAGATCAATCAACTCAAAATCAAAACTGACACCCTATGTGTCATAAATACATTATGAAAAATATCAGTTTTTCCCATGGATTGCTCGTTTTGGTTTGCATTAACTTGATGGCAAAAATTATATCCTTCCTTAAGAAAAAAAGAATAAGTGCAAACGAAAGTGTGCACCGATGAGAGAAGTGCATGTAGGTATAAGATCGATCAAGATGTATAGTGTGTACAATTAATTTTGCTCCATGTGCAATGATCGATCGAGTTATGTAGTGCGTACTATCGATTTTGCTGCACGTGTAGTGTTCATTAGTGCTATGTGATGAAATAAATGCAAAAAATCTCATTTGCATCAAAGTTGTCATCCAATAAAAAGGTAGGCTGCCTTCATGCATGTATACTTTGAATTTTTGATACTTTAAATTTATATTTGTGAAAATCATATAATTAAAAAAGTTTAAGCGTAAATGCCAATTTTTAATTATGTATTTATTATCTTCTAATCAGCGTATAAATAATGCTTACTAACTCATATATTTGCAAACTTAAGCCCTAAAATTTTGACAGTTTTATTCGGAAAAATGCACTTATAATAATGTAAAGACCCTGTTTCAATACATTTATAATTATGCTAAACTTAGCGTGTACATTTTAACGTTCATAGTGAGTAGGTTTCTAGCTTCATGTTAATTTTTATTTTTATCACTAGAACGTTTTTTTGGTAGTCTATTTTTAGATAAATACGAGCTTGCTTATAATTGTTTACCATGTTCCTGTGGTTTCCCTTATAAACTTGCATTTAATTTATTGTGGCTATATTTCCATTAATGTCTATAATATTCTTGCATTTTAATTGATTACTTCATTGTTATTCAAAAAGATTAGCCAAACCCCTCCAACTACAGCCTGACAGTAATGCCAAGAAAGCAAAATCCTTCACTTGGACGTGTTCTACTACTACAGCCAAATGCATGAAAGCATGAAGAAGAAACACTTTGCAACAAGAAACTCAAATTTAGGCTGACATAAAAATGCTATTCGTACAGCTAATGCAAAGTCAGCAGAAACTAATGAGCAACAGTTAACTAGATGAGGAAGGAACGCTGCCAGAACTCCTGCTACTTGAGTTGTCGAAACTGAGGGGCAAAGAACAATTCTATAGTTTTTGTGAACATTGGTTTTCAGCCTTTTCAGCCTATCTATCCCTGTTCACTCTGCTAGGAGAAGCCTTTGTTGAATTTCTTCTCCTTCCAATGCATGTTGTTCATTCAATGTAGTCTGAGCAAAAGCTGTCAACAAAGCATTTCTCCTCAACAATTTTCGAAGATTGATTGCGATTAATGTACTCTTCATTTGCTGACAAATTTTTCTGTATCTTCTGTGCTTCTGTAAAAAACAACTTTCTCCTGTTATAAATGTTTTCACACTTCATGTCATTATAATTTTTCGCCATATAGATCAGAGGCGCTAAAGAAAAATCTTCTTTATTTTAACTTTACAGATTGGATGAGGTTTGTGACCTTTTTTTGAATAAACCGAGGCAATACCGGGTAATGCTGCTAGTAGGTTATAAATTAAAGGTATCATTTCACATATAGGATTTTAGATGTATCTTTATTTCATGCAGCAATTAGTAATCTTGTTAATTTTTGTTTTTTTTCATTATTTTTTTCCATCTTTCAATATTGATGTGATTTTCTTTTCAACTTTTGTTACAAACACAGAAATCAAATCGTTATTATCATAGTAAGTGCTTGCGCAGACCCCACACTACCTTTCATCAATTTTTTCTTTCAGTGTTGATGTGATTTTCTTTTTCAGTTTTTGTAACAAACATACAAAAATCAGATCGTCATCATCAGTGAGCGTGGATGCAGACCTCGCACTATTAGTAATTTTTTCATTTTTTTCTTTGCAGCTTTGATAACAAACACAAAAATCAGATCATCGTCATCAGTGAGCGTGGACGCAGACCCCACACTATTAGTAATGTTTGCATTTTTTTCTTTGCAGTTTTGATAACAAACACAAAAATCAGATCGTCATCATCAGTGAGCGTGGATGCAGACCTCGCACTATTAGTAAATTTTTCATTTCTTTTCTTCTTTCAATGCTGAAGTGCTTTTTGTGACAATTTAGACCATTATACTAGTTATGACATCACTGACTGCTACTGATATATACTGGCATAGGACAAAAAGAAAATAAAGTCTTATCGAGTAAACAACAACACGTATGTTTCTTTGTCTTTACTTTTAGTAGTAATCTTTACTTATTCCAATTCACGTACATTATCACTATAACACACAAAATGCAATCGAAAGTATAAAAGCTATTAACCAAGGTTTTTTTTAATGATATCTCCCTTCAAAATGCAAGCAGTTATAACTCTCCACTGCTTTTTTTTTTTTTTTTTTTTTTTGTTATTTATTTTTTATTATCCGTAAATTATCATAACTTCTTCAGAAAGATAGTGAAGTGGTTTCCTGTTGCCTTCTCTATCGTTTGGAAGTTTTCTTTTTGATAGATTAGTTACTACGCAAAACTTGGGAGCCCAGTCTACTTTGCTATTTAATCCATATCTGTGCAAAGACGAGATGGATTTGTGCATTTGTGCAAAAGTGAACACAACAGGCTAAGGTAGAACTTGAACTCATTTCACCAATTCCACTTTGCTATCCACACACCCACTGAATGCGAATGTTACATTTGGTTAATTTAATGACATATCAACCCTTTGTAGGTTTTTCAAAATCGAATATAAGTCTTATAGAGTAAAAAAAACACAATGGATTAGGAGACATCCGTTTGGTTTACTCTTAATTCAAAAGCTCCGGACAGAAAGCTCTTTACCTGGCCCTTGGGCTAGGATCAAAGTGTAGTATCTGCCTTCAGGCAGAAAAACTACATTTTATCTCTCAATTGTGTCTTTGGGCAGAGCACAACTGAAAATATTAATGAATAATGCCTGGTCTCTGGGGAACAGCTGCCCACAGCAGTACCTCCCTCATAACACGAAAGCAGTGAGAATCAGTAGTGTTACTGATGCCAGTGGAACTGACAGCTGTGGAGGCTGGGCTGTTTTTTGACCTAGCCTGGGTGCATGTGCTTGGGTTGTCCACATTAAACTGAACTTATGTCACATCTTGTGGGGTGGCAAGTAAACACAATCTGCCATCAAGTAGACAAACCACATATTATTTCTCAATTATGTTTCTGAAGATAGAAATGATGGATGCCTGCTCCAGAAGATTCCAACTCTGTGGCAGCACCTCCCTCATTGTATTTGGTACAATGAGAGTTGGTGGAATATTGGCATGATATTGGTTGCAGGGCCCCGGCAATTTTTGACTTTGGGCTCTCAACACTAAAATGGCTTTATGCCATATCCTGTCACCGTGTGAGAGGGGCAAGTAAATACCAGTCTAGTAGCTGTTCGCTCAGTAAAATTACCATCTACATTGCACTGAAGAGGGAGGGATGGTGGACACGAACGCCAGCATCATAATGATCTTTGCACTGGGCAATTTTTTGTCCTTGACCCATATATATGTATATAGGTACCTCAGATTAAACCTACCTAGTGTCATATCCTAACATTATAGAGAGGTAGGTAAATAGCAGATTAAAGTGTAATATTTGTTCTCCTTTCTGTTGCTGTTCTGCCTTTCTGCAATTCTTAGGTTGAAAAGTAGGAAAAATTTGTTTACCCTGTTGGTGGTGCTTTGAATATGCTGATTGTATCTCCAGCAGAGAAGAAGGACCTCCCACTGCATCAAAGGCCCCATTTTGGCACAATTTGCAGACCCAACCAATGTTTATCTATTTTAATTAAGTTGTCAACTAAACCTATGTTCACCTTTTTTGCATTAATGGAAATCAAGACCTATGCCCCACTTTCTGATCGAATTGTAAACTACACATATGTCTATCATTTTAACTCTATGTATGTGTCTACATTTTTGACTAGAGTATAGTAAAAATGGTAGATATATTTCTACCATTTTTACTATATATTGCATGAGTGGAAATCAGGACCTATGCCATCCTTCTGATCAATTTGTAAACTTGAGGCTTTCATATGCATGATATGGCAGGTAGAACCTTTCTTCAGAAATATCTAAACTGTCAGCTGTATACAACCGCATTCAAATGAGTGAAGCATATGGGTCACAACAAGGACCATCCTTCTTTGAACCCTGTGGACTGGTGCGACAGAATCACAACACACACACAGATAGATAGATAGATAGATAGATAGATAGATAGTGTGAAGCCAGAAATGCTGTCAGTCAGTGGAAGCCTGAAAGAAAAGACATTTAAGCAAGAAGTATTTACAATCAAGTGCTCTGTATCAGAGATAGAGCATTAACAGGATTAATACAAATATGAAACTTGTTACTTAGCTAATTGATGTCTTGACTCCAGAGTTTCGTAACCAGCAATCATTCTGTCCATAGATAATGGGGCAAAATGGAAAAGCTTTTTTTTTTAAATGACAACATATTTTGTCAACATGTCTTAAGTTTGGCACCTTAAAAAACAGTTTTTGGTCTCTGGTCATTGGATCAATAAGATAATTTATTGTCCCTCTTAAATTCAAAAATCTCAATGCATTTTCTTTATAGACAATTTTATCCTTTATTCTGACCTTCATCATGGGCATGACAATAAACTACATCCAGCAGCAAGACCTCTGATAGGGAGGTTCTGAAAACTGTGGAACCACTTCTTAATTGTTGTTGTTCCCAGGTTTACCTTGACCCAGGGTTGTAGCACCTGTTAGGGTTCCAGCTATGGACAAATTGTTAACCCCCAAACTGGGTTCAAAACACTATGAAAATATAAAAATAGATTTTTATAGTAAAAACACCAGCAATACATTTTCATATTAAAAATTACCTGCAATATATTTTTGTAAAACAAAAACAAATAAATATTGTGATGTAATGAATATGCATACACCTGGGTTCCCCCACACAGTAATATGATTGGCTGGTGTCAGCCATAAATAGAGACTGCTGCGGTGGTACAGGACAACACCTATTGTCTTCACCTATTGCCTACACCTATTGCCTACCACTATGACGAAAACCAGCCCATTACGGTTACCTGCTAGATTGTCCTACTCGATTACAGTAGTCAACAACCACTTTGCTACTTCAAACAAATATATCCCTTTCTGGGGCATATTGTGGATTCTTCCACAACAAGCTAGTTAACTCCTGCTAGGAAATGCACTATTCCTGTTATAATTTTCACCATCACAATCTTACAAATATATAACAAGTATTCATTGGTCAATCATCTTCAATCTGGCTTGCTGATTGGTCAGTTCCAACCAATCTGTTTTCCCGCTCAATATGCTGGGAGACTCCCACGTGGTACACAACCATTATATAAACAGAACACGTGTAAGCTCCCTGAGTAGTTTCTTTTCATTCATCTCTCTCTTGTGCGTCTTATTCCTTGCTACCAAGATGCAATCTTCAAGAACTCCCACCTTAGCCATTGCGGTCAGACGTTAAAGGCCATTACCAACATTCACGCAAGTATGAACTCTGAAATCTCTTCTGAACTTTTACCAACTTGTACAATACACAATTCCAAACATGCTAAAGAAACTTTATTCTTCTAAATTACAGTTTAATATTACTTCCTTTTAATATGTGTAGAATAACAAGACAATAAACAGCACTTACCGGCGTAAGAGTCCCAGCTAGCGTCCAGCTGGCAGACAAAAATAAAGCAGGTTGTAACTTAATACAAACCCTGCGGTATTTACTTGACTCCCACGAGGTCAAGATGTGACACAAGGTCGTTTTTCGTGGGAAACCCGAGCGTTTCCGCATGGGGTCACTGGTCAAATATTGGTCATAACATGTCCAAGCTTAATCAAGTTTTAGTCCAAATTGGTCTTAGCTTGTCTTAGAATGTCCTGATATGGTCCAAACTAGACTTTGCCGCGGTCGCAACCCAGCCCGAAGGCCGGGCGCTGACCTCGCTGCGGTCAATACAAACCCTGCAAACTAACTGATGAATCAAGCTGGTATTTATATAGAAATACCTCCACTCAGGTACCAGCAGCCAATCACAGCCCAGGCAATGGACTATCCCACTTTAGCACAATGAGATGCTCCATTGCACCATAAATAGCTCTCTTCCTCAAGGTTGGATTACTTTTCTTTTACCTCAGCTTGCTCCACAACTGAGTGTTTATCTTGACCACGTGATTGTTCGACAATATGAACTCAGGTACAACTATTAGGTTGGTGCAAAAATAATGACATAATAATGTCATTTTTTGACGTATTTTTTAACGTCAAAAAATGACATTATTACGTCATTATTTTTGCACCAACCTAATATTACCTAATCAAAGGGACACGACTCTGTCCTACCTTTTCAGTTCACATGCATGTATATCCAATATTAATAAATTCAATTGTTATGTTTTGAAATCATTCTGTTCAGTTTTGTATTGTATACTATGTGCTATTTACGTCAAATATAAAATGCATTGCGTCTACGCATTGTCCTTAATCCCACCTTTCCTAACCAAAGTTAAATATTGGTAACTCAATCACTACAATATCATATTGCCAGAAATATATTTTTGTAAAAAAAAAATTTACCATTTTTTGAAAAGAAATTACTAATGCTCTCTATGGGAAATTTGTCCTGGCTTTCCCACATGAAAGGGTTAAAAAATGCAACAAAATTGAATAAAAACTGCAACTACGGCTTGAAAGACTAGAACAGACAAACTCTCTCTTTTAGGCAGAAGAATAAAGAAAGACTCAAGCTCCTGCTTGGTGTGTAACAATAAAGGGAGAAAATGTTTATTTACATGCATGAAAAAAAGGGGTAAAAGGATATACAGAATTATGAGAGAAAGAAAGGGAGAAGAAAATTCTTTTAACTTTAAAGGAAGAAAAAATGTTCAAAAAAAAAGAAAAGGCTTGCTTAAAATATTTTTCTGGGCCCCTAAAATTAGAGAGTAGTAGATTAAAAGGTTGTTTAAAGGTGAAAACGCTCACAGATTTGTTCAGAGTTGTTGTAGAGGTGGAAAATGTCGGAAGATATGAATTTTGAAGTTGAGTAAGTTTGTAGGCCAGCGACAGATATCTTCTCAGTACAAGGAGGCAGATCTCAATTGGTTTTTACTAGTGGGCTGACATTGACTGCTTTTCTGTCGCTGACCTCATGGATGGTGGTTGAAGTCACTCACTTGCCAAATAAGCAAAGATTTTCCATATTTATAGAGATTTGGGAGGCTCAGAAATATCAGGGACTTTTCCCTCTAAAATTGTTATACAAATTTCCTGGCCCCTTCATTGGTTAGAAAATATGTTCTTATCACTGATAAGAATCAAGGTTTTGGGAGATGCTTTGGAAGCAATGGTCTAACAAGCTGTGATCATTTCTCCCAGACTCTATGGCATCATGGACAGGATAATGGTGGTCGAATTCCCTTTTATATTTTCCAACTCTCTCATTTGTCGGAAAATAAATTCTTATCTCAGATAAGAGTCAAAGCTTTGGGAGCTGGATTTGAAAGCAGATGGAAAAAGTTGTGGTGAGGATTGGAAAAGAGGCTAGAACGTGAACTTGTAAAAAATTGTATTCGTGGTTCTCAAATTAAATTCCAATACTCTCCAAAAATTAAATTTCAGCATTAAATGACCCATGAGGAGTTGATATACCATGAAACAAATAAACAATTATTTGAACTTGAAGACACCAAAATTAACACATGTTATTGAAATGCATTGTCATTTAAAAAAGATTTCCCCTTTGTCTCATCATTTCCCCTTTTGTTTCAGATACTATTCAACATCCTACTATTGTGCATATAATATGTATTTTTTAAGTTATCTTCTGTTTATATGTTATTTCTATAGATACAAATATTTAAGTAAATGCTCTGTTTATAATAAACAGTGTTAACAACATTTACCAACCTGAATGTCCAAGAAATTTAAATAGAAAATATGTGTCCTCTGACAGGGATTGAACCTGTATCCTACACGTAACCGTCATTTGGCTAAATTCATACCCTAGTGCACTGAACTGCCCCAGGGCAGGAAAGAATGCAGTCTCTCTCTCTCTCTCTCTCTCTCTCTCTCTCTCTCTCTATATATATATATATATATATATATATATATATATATATATATATATATATATATATATATATATATATATATATATATATATAGAGAGAGAGAGAGAGAGGCAGAGGCATGATGGAGTAATGGATAGAGACTTGGATTGAGGAATCAGATAGCCGAGTCAAATCCATTACATTCACTTACATGCTAATACCCTTGGTTTGAATCCTCTCCTTCTCCCTCTAGCTATGGGTAAATAGCAGGACAGACTGGATTCTATAGCCTTGGATGGCAACTGGTCTAGGAGAAGGACAACACTGAATTCAAAACCTGTGAAGGGTCGTTTGGGGACCCTGTGGTGCATAGTGCACCAAGCCTCCGTATTCGGCCCTTCAAAAAGAGTGGATGGTTCTGCACAAAACCTTCACCACTATAATAAAATCTCATGTGCTGGCCTCAGGCTGTCAGTTTCCTTGGAACTGATTTGATTGACCCTCATACGTCGAATGCAACAGGAGAGTCGAGTATATATATATATATATATATATATATATATATGCTCTGTTTATACATTATTTTTATAGATACAACTATTTAAGTAAATGCTCTGTTTATAATAAACAGTATCAATTACATTTGATAGCCTGAATGTCTGAGAAATTTTGTAGCGAATATGTGTACCTCCGACAGGAATTAAACCTCTATTCTACACAGGACCATCATATAGCCTCACACGCTATACCAGTTTAGCTACAGAGGAACATCTGGTTATCAAGGTCAATTTTACTGCTTTTAAACTACAACTTTCCATGATTTCCCTCGAACATTCATGTCTGTTCGATGCATATCCAAATGAAAACAAATGATGTCACATACTATGAAATGGATTAAGTCCAACATTTATTTTTAAAGTTATCTTCTGTTTATACATTATTTTTATAGATACAAATATTTAAATAAATGCTCTGTTTATAATAAACAGTATTAACAACATTTACTGGCCTGAATGTCCAAGAAATTTTCATAGAAAAATATGTATGTATCTAGTATAAAAAATAAAATCCTGACATTTGCCTTGATAAAGTCTTTCAGAGGACAAAATGTGTCAGCTAAGTTTTCCTTTAAATCACATTGTACTTTTACGGATAAACTCTATCTGAAATTTTTACATATATATATATATATATATATATGAGATAACAATATATAAATTTTTATATATCAAGAACAATATGCAGGGAAAAATGTATGACAAATTCGTAAAAGGTTTTTGTGTATTATGTTTTATCCTTTAGGACATCCTCAAACTAATTTTATTATGTTGGTGCGACCACACATGCTCATGAATGAGGGATGCTGGCAATTTTAAAGTTAAAAAAAACATTTTTAATATTGTTTTCATTTAGATTCTTTTTCTTTTTGTGGACACCAAATTTCAACCAGAAATCAACCAACAAAAAGATCTAATAAATTTCTATTCTCATCTTAAAATAAAATTCGGTATAGGATTCTTCTTAAGAGCACTCAAAATTTGCAGCCATGAAGAGGAGAAATACATTGAAAATACATTCAATCTTCTTCAGTACCATAATTATTTAATATTTAATGTAAAACAAAAGTTTCTTAAAATATTCTAAAATAGAAAAATGGCCCCTCTTGACAAACCCAATGAATCGAAAAAATATATTGTCCTACCAACAAATTCTGTCACATCTATGATTGAAAAGAACTTATCTAAATTTAAGATAAAATTTGTTACTACTACCTCTAAAATAATAAAAGACATAGTCAATACTAAACAAAACAATGAACCAAAACTTGCAGGATCATCTTACTCAATTGCTTGTAATAATTGTCACAAAAAATATATAGGCGAAACCTCAAAGAATATAAATAAAAGATTATATGAACACAAAAGGGACATTTTACAAAACAATATGTTGAATGCATTGATTGCCTACCATAATGAAAATGACCACAATTTTGACATAAAAATGCTACTCTGATCGAAGGAGAAAACAATTGACAAATGTTTACAAAGTGCCTGTGAAAACCGCTCCTTTGAGTAGTTTGTAACACATGTATCATCTCTCAGTTGTGTCTCTGTCTTTGGGCAGAGTGCAGTCAGGGGCAACTCCATCAAAGGACAGATTCACAACTGAGGAAAATTATACTGAGAGGTGACCAGCCCTGAGAAACAGCTGCCTGAGGCCATGACCTCTCATTGCACCAGAGAGAGGGATCTGTGCTTGCACCGAGGCCAATGCAACCGACGCTTGTGGGCAATTTTTGTTCCTGGGCCAGATGTATCGCTCAGGTCTCTACATTAAAAAAAGGCCTTGTGTCACAACTCATCTTAGTGGGGAGACAGAGTAAATACCAAGGAAGTTTCTTCATCACAAGGTCATTTATAGTTTAGCTGTCCGCTACCACTTTTTCATCAATGTCGATTTTCGTGCAAAAAGCAGATCACATCTTCATACATGTTTTCTGAAAACCTGAACTTCTCATTGGACAATAAATATTAAAATTATTTCGTATATCTTCACGTGCATTGTTCTCAATAAGCAACATATCAGGCTCCAGACTGAGTTTTGTAAGGCGCTTTCTGAATGGTTAACAGATATTAAAAAAACAATTTACCTGTACACCACTACGTCCGAATAACATCAACCTAGTTTTGACCTGACGAAAAAACAATGCTCTCAGGATCCTATCACGTGATTAAAAAACATATAAATTGGAGGTACGAGCGAACCCAAGGAGTGAGAATTTACGACGACTAGCATTTGCTAAACGAGTTCACGACACTTGTATCATTACTGCAGTGAAGTACAAAGTTAGAATCTCAAGTTCTTTAATACGAAATAACAACGCTGTAATTCAAGCTAAAATATCAACCAAACAACTCACTCACCAACTTCTGCAACTTAAAAACTATTCAATCACGTTATTGAATCTTACGAAACTCAAGTACGAACAATACATTCAACTATGAGCAACGAAAACAAACGGAACATTCACTTCTCCAGCTTCTTTAAAGCTAAAAGTTTATCAACATATTTTCAGCTTTACAAGATTCATCAAACTCTAATTTCAGTGAACATTTTGAACGACAAGATAATTCAGCTTTTCGTGAGCTCAGGTAAAAAAATATTTTTTAGTATTAGGTTGGTCCAAAAATAATGTCGTTTTCTCACATAAAGTTGAACGTCAGAAAACGACATTATTTTTGCATCAACTTAATAAAAACTTTAGCCCAGTCAAAGGGAAGTAACTCATATTAATAGTTATTGTAAAACTGTTGTCATTTATAAACATAAATATTGTACTTGTGATGAAAAGTTATTTTCTTGTGTTCTTTCTCTTGTTTGCTTTTTGTTTGCTTACACATTCGTAAAGTAAAAAAAATATGTGGGTTGATTTATGCCGTCGATACCAATGCAATAGTAAGTGCATGCTCTGGTTCTGACAACATTTCACCATTCCTGGCAGATCTATTATCATGGTTTCAGATATCTAGTGACAAAACTAAAAGTGATAGAAACAAAAAAAAAAAAAAAAAGAATCTAAAATTAAATGAAATCAATTAGATTATTAAAATAAAAAGTTTCAAATTCACAGCAACCCTCGTAAGTGCTGTGCATGTATAGTTGCACCAATATAACAAATTTAGTCCAATGAAGTCCTAAGAGACAA
>OZ010615.1:46679833-46839833 GCA_963932145.1 Acanthosepion lycidas | reverse complement strand
CATTCAACGTCATCACTTGATAACACACCGAGGGTGTTGAAACAAAATGGCTATTTTTGTAGTGATTTTATAACATATTTATGTTATAAATTTTTTTTTTTTTTAAATAAATAATTATATATATATATATATATATATATATATATATATATATATATATATATATATATATATATATAAAACTGAGGATCTGTACAACTACAACAAAATAAAAAGTTATGTTTAAAATTGTTTTTATAGTTTCTATTTGTTTTTCAAAGTTTCTTTACACATTTGCAGTAGATTCATATCTTATGGATGAAGAAATAGCATTATAATAAATAAAATTAGATAGACACTTGATAATTAGATGGACACTTGATAATAACAAGGATTATGAACCATTTACATTTGGAATAATGTCTTCATCTTTGTTGTTGATTTCCCAACAATTCGACCATTGTACACTTTAGTCTTCTTCAGGTGTTTGTCGATCTGGGTAACCTTCAGGGAATTTCATCCTGAAGCCTTTATTTAATCTCTAAGTGGAGATTTATTCTTATTCCGTTGTTTCTGTCTAGGGGAAGTAACTCATCTTGTTCTTATTTGGTACTCCTCAGTTATTACTTCCCCTGCTTTCACAGTGTCTAAATTTGTATTACCCAAACCAGGGATTGAATTTAATCAGTCATCCCAAATTAATGTTTTTTTCATCTCCAGGCCAATGTTAATTTCAATCCCTGACTGAAACATTGTAATAAAAATAAAAAAAAATTTAATTACTTTTTTATTATTATATATCAGTCAGTTATATTATTATATATCAGTCAGTTATATGCCATGCATGATCCACACTTAGGCAATCATGTATCTTTTGATACATGACTGACGAGGCAGATTTTTTCCCACAGTAGGTTGCCATTTCTTTCTGTGGTAGACCAGTTGCCATCCAAAGCTATAGAACCCAGTCTATCCTATTTACCCATAGCTGGGGGGAGAAGAAGAGGATTCATACCTTTCCCATTGGTATTAGCACATAAGTAAATGTAATGGACTCGAATGGAATTCGAACTCGGCTCTCCAATTCTTCAATCCAAGCCACTATCCAGTACTCCACCGTACCTCCATTATTATTATATATATTTGAACTATTTTTTTTTCTTTTTACTGATGTTCACCAAATACAAGGCTCAAGAGCCTGTCAAAGTAAATGGGTTACTGTGTGGTGCTATATGAGCATAAGAAAAGAGATGTTCATCACCCTCAAGGATGCAGTGTCACTTTTGGACTCTATCAAGACTGGACAGTGAAGATCTGGCAGAGTACCCCATTTTTGGCCTGATCTTGTAAAGGTAGAGGATAGCATGAGGAGTCAGGTACTTGCTTGAACAGTATAGGGAACTGACCATTTTTCCAGTATCTTTAGCAATTGATCATATATATGAGTTCCACTTGAGGTCTGGGTTGAGCAAAAATCCCAATAGGTGCTCAAGATACAGAGCCTCCCTGAGAGAATGTTTATCGTGATAAGCAAGCTGTTGGAGAAAGGTTAGAGGTACTTAATAATAGTCAAAAAACAAGAGAGTTAGGGTTACAAGAGTTTATCTTTTGTGATTTTTTTCTTCATTGTTGTTAATATCACAATGTTTCAGCTATTGCACCCTTTAACTTTATTTAGGTGTTTTTTTTTTACTAATGTTTACCCTATACGAAGCCCAAGAGCCACTCAAGGTAGAGGGTTACTGTGTGTTGTTGTATGAACATAAGAAAAGGCAAGAAGAGACGTTTTTGGGGAATAAACAGGAAAGATAACGGCTAACTCTTAACTCAAGATTTAATTAGTGAATAACATTTCAGAGTTCAGTTGAAGACGTTAGAAGTATGGTGTGGAAGTCGACTTTAGAAGGAACTGGAAACCCAATCCTAAACAGGAAACAAGAGATAAACCTGTTCAAAAAAATGGGGAGGAGAGTGAAGTGGACGATAGATGAACATACTAGACATATTGGGAAAGGAGAAAAAAATAATTAGTCAATAAAATTTCAGAATTCAGGCTGAGACATTAGGAGTATAGAATTGAAGTAGACTTTAGAAGGAACTGGAAACCCAGTCCTAAACAGGAAACAAAGGTTAAACCTCTATTCCTGTTCAAAAAATTGAGGAAGTGTATGAAACAGACAATAGGCAAACCTATCTACTCCTATTTGGAAAGTAAGAAGGAAAAATAAAATAAATAAATTGTCAATAAAATTTCTGAGTTTAGATGGAGACATTAGGAGTATAGATTTGAACTAGGAAGGAGAGTGCAAACCAGACGATAGGTGAACTTATGTACTCCTATTAAGAGAGGAAAAAAAATAATTAGTGGATGAAAATTCAGAGTTCAGGCAGAGATGTTAGAAGTAGAGAGTTGGAGTTGACTTTAGAAGGAACCAGAAACCCAATTCAATGGAGGAAAAAGTAAATAAATACTAAACAAAACTATGGTGACCAGCTTTGAATATATGTATGAAGATAGAGAGTTAGTTATGGAACTGACAGTATGATATTATCTATTAAGTTTTAACTTAAGTTCCATAAAGTCAAGCAAAGAATTAACATTATTTGAACTTTTATTATGTGAGAAATGGCAATGTAACAGGAAATATGGTGAGAAGTCCATATATTGGTCAGATGATTAGAAGCCAAAATATACAAATACCAATTTATAAACAAATAAACTTAAATAAATAAAATCAAGGATGGAATAAACAAAATAAAATAAGACAAAATAAAATAAGACAACAATATAAGAAAACTTATTATGACTTATCCCTTAATATAAATTCTAATAACTCATCCATTTATAATTTGAGAGTTCATACATGGCTGACAGAAATTAATTTGTTGAATTCATCCTTTCTTCTTTTTCTTCTGGAGTTGTACATCCAGTCAAACTTGTATCTGATGAATCTTCAACCCTTGTGTCTCGAACTGCTACATTGAACCAATTTCCCACTTCTTCTGCTGTGCACATGGTTTTTTCCTTCTTTTTATTGGGCCTGACACATCCATGTTTTCTATTTGATTTTTGGCAGGATGGGTTGTCCTTGGTTGATTTTTTATGATGCCCACTGACCCACATAAGCTATGTTTGGGTTCTGTCAGTTACCAAGAATAGGAACAATAGAAAGAAGGAAAGGAAATATATTTAATAGAGAAGAGAGAAAGAGAATTTTCTTTGTCACTCTCTTAGTAAAAAGGAAAGTGTATATTTCCATGTGGTGTTACTACTGCCTAATCCTACTATAATACATTTACGCATTCAAAAATGAATACAGTTAAATAAATAAAATCAAGGATATAATAAACAAAATAAATTAAGAAAACAATATAAGAAATCTTCTCTGTCCTCATCTTTGCTGGATTTCGTCCACGTTACCCAACCATTTGGTACTCATTCTGTGAAGAAAATGTGTCTAAGTCTGCATTATCTGGCCAGGGGTTGAAATCACAATTCCTACAACAAATTCATAACCCAATGGTTTAATCTACGAGGTTAGGCTAATCTACGAGGTTAGGCTAATCTGGATTGACAGACAACTGAAGAAGGTTCGTGGACACAGCAGTCAAAACATTGAGATAATAACAATAAAGATGTGGACATTAGTCAGAAAATAAATAACTCCTCATCCGAGAAATTCAGACACAAACTCTGCACTAATTGAAACATTAAAGTCAACTGAGACATGTGATTAACAATGAGGCTTTACCTCTATAATTAAGGCCAGATGAGATCACCTTATGTTGACCTTGAATTTAATATTTGTGTACTGTAAGTGCTTGATTACAGAAAACAAGATTTTAGAAAAACTGTATTCTTTACTAGCAGTAGAGCTCGGCGTTGCCCGGGGATATAACAGTAAAAGATAGATCAAGTATCGACCATCATAAAGACTGAAAAATAAAACTGACAAAGATTATTGTTTAAGATTGACGGACACGCATGTCTTAATTAGTTTTTTTTTTTTTTTTTTTACGAATTGGTCAAACCCAAACTCAAACAAAAACATTGTTTTCAATCGTCATGAGTCTACCGATTGAATAGAATTTTTCATTTTTATTATAAACAATTGTCGTGTAAATGGAATTTTTAAAGCATTCTGAATGTAAAAATAAAGAAAAAAGTGTGCAAGACAATAAGAAACACTACCTGCCAAAAAAAATGTGACGTTTTGTTGAAATCGGTTGAAAAATGTAGGAAATCCGATCCCATATATAAACGAACACAGACACACACTCACAAACAACCTGGGTTTTATAACAAGTATAACTTGATATGAGTTGTCCCCCTTCCATTCTCGAAACAGCGATGCCTCTTATTCATGATTTAAAATTGATTTCGTGCAAAAACAATTGTGTTTTTTCAATTTTTGGTGCTGTCAGAAACACTGCAAGGTAATTTTATGTAGTCCTGTGAAGTTTTGTTGAAATCGGTTGAAAAGTGTAGGAAATTCGAACCAATATATAAATGAACAGACACAAACACACACAACCTGGGTTTTATAATAAGTATGATTATTATGTCAGATGAACTGCTTTTGTAGATGAGGTGCTTTGAGAAAAGATATTGATGGTAAAAATATATTTTTTAATAAACAAAAGAAATAAGGAAAAAAGAGAAAAGGAAAACATAAGCAAAGAGAAAAGAATAAAGAAAGAAGAAAAAGAGCAAAGAAAAAAAGAGAAAAGAGTAAGAAAAAAGAAAAGAAAACTAACAGAGAAACAGAAAAGAAGAAGGAAAGAAACAGAGAAAAGAAGAAGAAAAATGAACAAAAAAAAAAATTTTAAAAAATAAGAAAAGAGTAAAAAGAATAAGAAAAGAAAGAAAAAGAGAAAATAAGAAAAAAAAAGAATAAGGAAAAAAAGAATAGAATAAGAAAGAAAAGAAGAAAATAAGAAAAGAAAAAAGAATAAGAAAAGAAAAAAGAATAAGAAAAAAGAGTAGAGAATAAGAAAGAAAAGAAGAAAATAAGAAAAGAAAAAAGAATAAGAAAAGAAAAAAGAATAAGAAAAAAGAGTAGAGAATAAGAAAGAAAAGAAGAAAATAAGAAAAGAAAAAAGAATAAGAAAAGAAAAAAGAATAAGAAAAAAGAGTAGAGAATAAGAAAGAAAAGAAGAAAATAAGAAAAGAAAAAAGAATAAGAAAAGAAAAAAGAATAAGAAAAAAGAGTAGAGAATAAGAAAGAAAATAAGAAAAGAAAAAAGAATAAGAAAAGAAAAAAGAATAAGAAAAAAGAGTAGAGAATAAGAAAGAAAAGAAGAAAATAAGAAAAGAAAAAAGAATAAGAAAAGAAAAAAGAATAAGAAAAAAGAGTAGAGAATAAGAAAGAAAAGAAGAAAATAAGAAAAGAAAAAAGAATAAGAAAAGAAAAAAGAATAAGAAAAAAGAGTAGAGAATAAGAAAGAAAAAGAGAAAAAAGAAAAGAAAAAAGAATAAGAAAAAAGTGAAAAGAATAAGAAAAGAAAAAAGAATGAGAAAAAAGAGAAAAGAATAAGAAAAAGAGAAAATAAGAAAAGAAAAAAGAATAAGAAAAGAAAAAAGAATAAGAAAAAAAGAGAAAAGAATAAGAATAAGAAAAGAAAGAAAAAGAGAAAATAAGAAAAGAAAAAAGAATAAGAAAAAAGAGAAAAGATGAAGAAAAGAAAAAAGGAAAGATGAAGAAAAGTAAAAAAGGAGATATCAAGCAAAAGCAACTAAAATTCTTGGCCTGAAATAAACACCAGAAAAATCAGCATAGATTTTATAATTTCCTGTTTTATACATATATATATATATCTTTGCATACATACTAAAAAATTCATATTAGGATCAGTTGGGCACCATCTGTGAGAAAAAGAGCATCACGATTCAATTCACTCTGCCAGAAATTTGGAAACGCCATACTGTAATTGTTGATATTCATGCTGGAATCTCCAACACAAGCATTTCAGAGTGTTTGGGTGTCAATCTGAGGAGAGTACAAAAGATTTGGAAAGAGTTGAAGGAGTCTAATGATGATTACGAAGGTGTTTGAAGTGATCACTAGTGATGGCGACATTATGCCTCCATTCATCTTCCCACAGGGCTTCAGACTCAACATGGAGACCTACATTAAGTGCCTTGAGGAGGTAGTGTTACCCTGGGTCAAAACGGTAGATGAAAATATGTCTATGTCTGGAAATATTTTTGTGCAATTTTGGTAAACATTTCTGTTAAAATGAAATGTCAGTGTAATTTTTATTTTTGCAGAATTTAGTTAACAATTTATCCATCGCACCCTAAAGTTAAAAGCTCTAAATGCTATTTTTATTTTATTTTTTATTACACGTATATTGATCACTTTTTATACTATTATTTCCTGATTCAACTCTATTAACCTTTTATGTATTATATATATATATATATATATATATATATATATATATATACATTATTCGAACTATTGTCCTCATCTTTGTCACCATATTTATTACAACATTTCGGCTGTTGTATGCTCCGGCCTTCTTCAGGTGGTTGGAATGTCGAATGTTATTTCGCTCACTGGGGTAGACTGTTCTAGTTCCATGTGCCATCTTTAATGGATGTCAGTTAACAGTTATCTCCTGTTAATTTTCCCACTGAAAGTTCTCCACTGCCTTAACCGGGTATTGAACTCACACTCTTTGGGTCCTGTCACTGGATCTAACCAACGCCTTTATCCACTGTGCCATGTATCCTAAGGCAGTGGAGAACTTTCAGAGGGAAAATTAACAGGAGATAACTGATAACTGACATCCATTAAACATGGCACGTGGAACAGTCTACCCCAGTGAGCGAAATAAAGGGTTCAGTTCGACATTTCAACCACCAGAAGAAGGCCGGAGCGTACAACGGCTGAAACGTTGGAATAAATATGGCGACAAAGATGAGGACAATAGTCTGAATAATGTAATATATATATATATATATTGTCATCCACAGACAGACTGTTTCACTGAATCACAGCTCATCAGTGTGGCTAGACATCTGGTTGCCTCTAGCTAGGATCAAAACCTGGCTGAATTGGTGCAAATCAGAGATTTTACCCCTGAGCTGTTGGTGCACAGCAGGGATGAAGGTGAATTTAAGAGTACTTATTTTTAGATAAACACACAGTGACTGAGAGAACTCAATTCGCTTTACCAAAGAGTGTATATATATATATATATATATATATATATATATAGATAGATAGATAGATAGATAGATTGCATATATTTTGGCAGCATATTTTCATTGAGACATGTTTCATTGAATAATTTAAACACATTTTGTCTACTTATTTTCAATTAGATCCTTTCATATTCATGAACAAGCTTTTTGATGTCATTATTAAAGGAAGAGAGAAAATTACCATGTTGATAAATAATGACAGCAAAATGTTAGTCTATAAAAGGATACAATTGAAAATATGTAGACAAAATTTGTCTAAATTATTCAATGAAACATGTCTCAAACATACATATATATATTGTTACGAACCCCCACCTAAATTTATTATAAAAACTATACCATTGCTTATATTTTAGAAGCATTTTAAAATAAAGACCCCAGATTTGTTTTTTACAATTAGCAATAACACATTTCTAAAAACATATTTAGGATTACATCTATTCTTTCGTTGTCCTATTATTACCGAGATGTAAAAAACAAATCTCTTTCCATATCTGATGATGTCTGTATGCACAGACGAAAGTTTTTAAAAAAATAAAAAAAGACCTTATGCAACTGGAATTTATAAACAGGGATCATAACATTCATCTACAGGTTCGGGGTTAATGTACTTTATTAAATTTGTTTGTGAGATGTATTCTCGCTATTTAAATCATTAACTTTATCTGTTTTTTGTATGATTGATTCATATAATGTAAATGTGTAACTGCACCACATACTTGATATATATATATATATATATATATATATATTTTTAATAGAAATCTTATAAAATACTATACTCGCTCGGAAAAACTTTGGTATATTGATTTGCAAATAAACAAGCCAACACCAAAGGGACAAAAAAAAGGTATTAAAAAAAGA
The DNA here is from genome assembly GCA_963932145.1 of Acanthosepion lycidas. Classification (NCBI taxonomy): domain Eukaryota; kingdom Metazoa; phylum Mollusca; class Cephalopoda; order Sepiida; family Sepiidae; genus Acanthosepion; species Acanthosepion lycidas. Next base: position 46,831,777 of record OZ010615.1, on the reverse strand, counting down.
AAGAACCAAGAACATGTACGTTAACCGAAAATAATTGTCTAGCATACGAGTTCAAGGCCCAAAGAAAAAAAAACCCGATGCAAGTATCCAAAATAACTAAATAAAGTGCTCAATACAATGAGTAGAGCAGATCTAGTTAAACCTAGAGAGCTAGACAAACCTACCAAGGTTTCACCTAAGCGGATCATCAGGGAAGGCTGGCTCCCTGACGATCCGCTTAGGTAAAACCTTGGTAGGTTTGTCTAGCTCTCTAGCTTTAACTATATATATATATATATATATATATATGTATATATATATATATTAAGACATTTTTATGTTTATACATTCTTTTTATAGATACAAATATTTAAATGCTCTGTTATATAATAAACTGTATTAATAACATTTACTGGCCTGAATGTCTGAGAGATTTTCATAGGAAATATTTGTCCTCTGACATGAATCAAACCTGTATCCTATACGGAACTGTTATTTAGCCTGACGTGCCTTCACCGATTGAGCCACGAGGATTATTCGATTAGCAAGGTTGATTTTACTGTCCTTAAACTTCAATCTTCCATGAATCTCTCACGTACATTCATATCCGCTCATGGCGTGTCAAATGCAAACAAATGACATCACACATTATGAAATGGACAAAGTCTGACAATTATTTTAAGACATTTATATATATATATATATATATATATATATATATATATATATATATATATATATATATATATATTTATATATATATATATAACATTTATATATATATATATATATATATATAACATTTATATGTAATAATATATATATATATATAACATTTATATATATATATATATAACATTTATATATATATATATATATATATATATATATATATAACATTTATATGTAATAATATATATATATATATAACATTTATATATATATATATAACATTTGTATATATATATATAACATTTATATATATATATATATATAACATTTGTATATATATATATAACATTTATATATATATATAACATTTGTATATATATATATAACATTTATATATATAACATTTATATATATATATATAACATTTATATATATATATATAACATTTATATATATATATATATATATATATATATATATAACATTTATATATATATATAACATTTTTATATATATAACATTTATATATATATATATATATATATATATATATATATATATATATATATATATAACATTTATATATATATATATATATATATATATATAACATTTATATATATATATATTTAACTTGAAGCATGTGTTGAAACAAGAAACAGACTGCTACCAGTTTTTTGATTGATTGATTGATTTTCTGTGGCTTATCAACCTTTTGCTGGTTATTTAAAGCCAGAAAATATTTTTACATTGTAAGAATATTTTTTTGAGATAATAATAGTTTAGTGATACAGGTATTACTAATTAACCCATATCTGAGAGAGAAGAGGGGTTATTCATATCTTTTGCAAGAGTATTTGTACATTAAGGAATATAATGAACCCAACAGGAATTGGTACTCAGTTCTTTGATTAACAATTACAAGCTATTATCCATTCCACCACCTGCACATCCAAGAATACAGCATCTGGTATTTCCAAGCAGTCACCCATCTAAGTAATGACCATGCTTGACATTGCTTAACTTTGAGGGATCATACTGAAACCAGTATTTCAATGTGATTTAGCCATAAGCCTCTTTATTTGAAATATAATTGAAACCTTTAGTTTAAATATAATTGTTAATATAATCACCTGAGAGACCCTTTTCTGCCTCCTGTCAGCATGGATGATCCTAACCTCAAGGAGAGTGACTAGTTGCAACTTCTTGAGCTAACATGAAGTGGAAAAATGATATTGCTAGGTACATGTTATATAGGAATAAAGTGTCACTGCAGATCACCAGTGAGCAAACACAGGCGATCTCATTATTGAATTAAGTGGATCACATAACCATGGGAGAAACACGTAAGTAGGTTGGCATCTAATTGATCCTCATTTCTAATCTATCCTCTATTACTATATGGACCAATATTTTCTACTATATTCACTATACTATTTCTCTATTCGGATCACTATACAGATGACTATTTGAGCAAGTATTATCAAGCAAGTACTATTAGTGCAAGTGCTATTCAAAGATGTCTGACACCAGTATTGTTCAAAAGTGTACTATAGTTGTAATCTATGATTGTAAAGTCTCTACTACAATGAGCATTATGAAAGTGACAAGTATTTGTTGACATCACAAAAGTGTCAACGAGTGTTCGTTGGCATCACAAAAGTATACCGGTAAGAAAGTCTGTTCACTGTTCTGCGAGACAATTTTTCTCTCTTGAATCTGTCTTACATATCTGTTACATATTGCTTACATATTGCCAGAAATATTGCTGACATATACGGTCCAGTGCTCCTGCTGTATATTTAAAGATTCTTGATAAAATCCAAAGAAGAATCACACAATATTATGATGTCTCAGCTTCAGTCACTTTCCCACTGTTGTAGTGAAGCTTCCCTGTACTTTTTCTATACTTTCATGGTAATTGTTTGGATGGATGAAATCTTCCCTGTGTTACCCAGACTTTATGAATTTAAGTGCAGCAATAGATTGGCGGCAAGGTCTCATCAATTTACAGTTGAAATGGCTAAATTTAACTCTAACAGTTCCTTTTCTCACCTCTGGAACTCTCTTCTGGTTTCATGCTTTCCAATCATTATCTACTGTCTTCTTGAGTCCTCTTCCTTTATTGTTCCTGCTCCTCAATAAGGTTTCTCTTTTTTCTTATTCTTTCACACACAGCAACCTCGTGTCTTAGTGGCTTTATTTCCTTGCATGAGGTGAAATAATTAAATAAAATAAATAAATAAGAATTATTTTCATTCAATGAATCTTTTGGACATATATATCCACTTTTGTCATTCGAAACATTGTGTATGTTGTGTTGAGTCAGTTCATATTTGGAAGGATTCATTAATACTGCAAATTTAAATCAATGGAAGGAAAGTGTATAAACATCACTTTTTCTCCTGCATCATTTTAATTTTCTTTATAAAAACTATAATTTTTTTTGCTTCATAATGCTTACATCCATTAAGTTTACAGTGTAAAAATGACAGGATTTCTTGGTTGTTTGCAGACACATCTTGTAATAACTCTAATGTTTTTCTTCAGATAAATGATGTCAAACATCAAATTAACTTAGCAAATGAAAAACCACATAGTAATCATTACTTTAAAGGCTGAGCATAGTGGTTTAGAGATTGTTCACTTCCTGAAAGTCGCATGGACATTTGTCATCTGGAAGCTGCCGTGATTTTACAGCAGTAGGCAAATGTAAAATGCCTGTTAATGTTGCTAATACAAGAATACTCTAATGTGTATGAGAGGTGCAGAAAATTATCAATGAAATCCTGAAAGTCAATTAGCTCCATTGCTAAGGAGCTCCAGGTTTCAAGACACTCTATTGGAAGAATTGTGCATATGTGATGCAGAGGCCAACTCTGTTTTGCCTGCAAAGACAAAAGATAAGTGCCTGATCTGTGAAAAGTGCAACATTGAGAGCCTGCTATGTTTTGATTTTTCTCAGAGAAAAATTTTGATCTGGGCCAAAAGTTCAACCGAAGGAATGACAGATGGTTATGCAGAAATCCTAAACATGTTCCAACGACCATACACCCAAAGTTTCTGGCAACTGTGATGGTTGCAGGAATTGTGCATGTTGTAATGTTGTCCTTGTTCAAAATAGCTGAGAATTAGAAAGGCTGTAGTTGGAGACATTATCAAAGGAACAGAATAGGTAGAAAAAACAAAGAAGAGTTTTATTAAATGATCATATACAGAACAGAAAAACTTGAGTAAATCAAATACTACTCAAATCCTTCTCTAATGTAGCTACTTGCCAGTAGAAGTTCATTGTCACAGTAATAGGGAACAGCAGGAAGTACACCAAGTCTGACTCTACAACTGAGCAATAAGGGAGATGTTGTGCTTCCGCGTTTCTATCCTCGGAGCTTGAGGGTCAAGGTTGCTGACTATAAGGTAGCATTAGAGAGGGTTGTGAAGTCTTGGATGGAGAGAGTAAGCAAAGGAAGACCATACAGCCATCAACAAGACTATCATAAGGCAAAGACAACCCAAGAATATACGAGTTACAATCTCCACAATCACATCACCTAAAACATATAGATTATTATATAGCTAGTTCCCCAGACCTGAATCCATTAGATGACCACTACATATGAAGTGTAGTTAAGAGGGAAGTCAATCAAGACTTTCATAACACTATAAAACCTCTGAAATTCGCCATAAATAGATATGTCTGAAATAGAGAAGATCGTTTGATCCAGGCATGTCAATGCTTCAGAACTTGTATTGAAGCAGTCATCAATACTAATGAAGGATTCAACTTTTTTCTCAAATAAAGCTCTTCTTTCATGACTTCTGTGTCTTTTACTAAATTCATACAAATGTTCTCAAAGAACCAAGCAATCCAGTTGCAAACTACTCTCAGATCATTATTCCTGGAATAGCAATTTTGATCCTCATTGGGCAGCCCTAACTTTTTGGCCTTGTGCCAAAGTTATATTCAGTAAATAACTAGATTTAACTGTTAGTAACATTGATATTTCTGTTCCAACATTCTCCACCCAACCAGTATTTGCATAGAAACTCAGGTATAAACCTGACCAATGTTTTTCAATTTGTGTTATGAATATAACGTCTCGGCTTTGAGAAGATATCAGAGAAAAAAAAAATTCATTCAGATCCATGTCTATGTAAATAAACTTATCTGTGGTTAAGATCAGATAAGATCATGTTATACAGTTGGAGATATACGTACAGAGGGAAAAGTTAGTGAGTTACATCCTCACTGGGTGCTCCATACTTATGGCCTTGTGCCATATCTAAGCTACACTTAGAAAATCACCAATTAAAAAACAGTGTTTAACTGTAATAAAAAAAAAAAAAATCCTATCAAAAGGATGGTTATTCCCTTGACACCACTATTACTGTATACACTTTTGCCTCCCTCAGCAATGTTTATTATTTGCCTTTTATAAAGATTTATTTTTTTAATATTTCATTTTTTTTTTCAAGAGTCTTATAGATATTACAAAATTTTCAAATGCCACCTACAATACAATATTTGTTATTTACCATTTTATAAAGAAGTATGAAAACTATTTTACTGAATTTATGTGCTAAGCAAAAATGAAATACCAGATGTATATTTTTTTCAAAATTTATTATTGCTGTTATATGTTTATTTAAATTTCTTGTTCAGAGATTTTTATAAATTTATGAATAAAAAAAATTCATTATTTATCTTTTATAAAGATTTATTATTTAACATTTAAAAAAAAAAAAAAAAAAAAAAAAAAAAAAAAATTGAAAAGAAATCTTTATACAAAATTTTTTAAAAACCTACAAAATTTCCAATGAATTGTGTTCTTTGAAATGGTTTGTCAAACATTGGCTAATTGTCAATTGATTCAAACTTTATAAAATGGTAAATAAGCATTTACCTATATTTGGTCCACATGTTTTTATAATTTAGTAAATGCTTATAAATTAATTAATAAAAAATTGTTTACATATTTATTTCTTTATAAATTGGTAAATGATAAATATTGCATTGCATTAGTTTTTATTGTATTAGTTTTTTGAATGTTGTAAACATTAAATCATTTTCTGTAAATAAACAATCTAATAAATAAATAGTGTTTAATATTTTTGTTGTAAATTCTCAAGAACAACAAAAAAAATGTATAAATTCACTTTCACTATATGTTTAGATTTTATTACAATTCTAGTCATCAATTTCTAAAACAAACATTTCTGAGGATTGAATGTAGTTTAAAACAACAGCAGCGTCAAGGGAAAAACCTGTCCTTTTGACACACCATTTTTTTTTTTTCGCAAGCACCAAGGTTAAAGATTTTTGAATGATTTATAGAAATATGTAGAGCTTATGGTCAAGGAGTCATAACTGAGCAAGCAAGTATGGAATTGGTCTGAAATGTTTGGTTCTGGATATACTTTGTTGGTTGGTTTTGTTTAGTGGCGTATGGCTTATTTAATGCTGAAATCTAAATATTTTGCATGCAATTTTTTTTCTTTGGAGATAATGATTTTTAGTGATACAAGTCTTACTAATTAACCCATTGCTGGAGAAGAAACGATGGATTCATATCTTTCCCCAAGGGGGTATTTGCATGTAAGTGAATATAATGAACCGAAATGGAATTCCGAGCCATTATCCATTACACCACTTGGCATTCTTAAATGGTTAAGCATTTAAGCACTGACCAACCTCAATGTTGTTTAACTTCAGTGTTGTGGCTCAGATTGAGGAATCGGAGAGCTGAGTTTGAATTCCAGTTGAATCCATCACATTCACTTACATGCAATAACCCTTGGGAAAGGTATTAATCCTCTTCTTTTCCCCCCAGCTATGGGTAAATAGCAGGACAGACTGGGTTTTATAGTTGGATGACAACTGGTCTACCGCAGAAACCTACTACAGGAAAAAATCTGCCTCATCAGTCATGTATCAAAAGATACATGATTGCCTAAGTGTGTATCACGCATGGCACATAACTGACTGATCATACAGAAATCAGTATTTTAACCTAAGCCAAAATGTTGTTGGAAGATGAACTCAGACAGATGAAACTGTAAAGCCATGATTGGAAAGCAATTTATGGCAAAATACTCATGAATTAGCCAAGATATTAAACACAGCGCAATCTACCATATGCCAAGTCACTTAGGATAGGGTAAGTCCACAAGCTAGGTGATTTCGTTTCACATGCTCTATGCAAGATGAACCAAGGAGATTAGTGATGTACAAAAGAAAAAACATTTACTATATTTGACAGCATATAATGTGCACATTTTTTTTTTTTTTTACTAAAAGTATCTTTTAAAATTCCCCCACATCTTATATGCCATATGTAGGTTTAAAATTTGCAATAGTCGTCCAAAATTAGATGATGCATTATTTAATGACGATGATAGTTGCATTGAAAATGAGTGTCAGAGTTTTGATAACGAAGACGACAAACTTTATGGATTTGAAAATGAATAAAGTTTTTATGGTAACTGTACTGTTTTGCTCAACTGTAATAATTGCTTGATTTTTATTTTGTTTTCTTACCTTTGGATATAATAAAGTTTTTAAAGGCTTGTGTTCTTTTTTCCTATTATTATTCATTTAATTGTAATCATGACTTCTTTAACCAAAATAATACCTCATAAATATAGCCTAGGCTGTACTATTTACTAATAATTTTACTAATTACTAATTTTTCCTTGATTTGCCCTGCTGAAATTGGGGTGCGTCTTATACACCTGTATCTTATATGCTGTCAAATACAGTATGTCCCAACCTAAGAGTTACAAAAATTCATCAAATAATAACATCTGTCTATATTTCTGAGATGATGTATTGTAATGATTTACACCATTTATACTGTTCAGACTGTTGTCCTCATCTTTATTGACATATTCAGGATGTTTCAGCCATTGTACACTCTTCTTCAGGTGATATACATTGGAATTTCACACTGAACCCTTTATTTTGTCCACATGGGTAGATTGTTCTAATTCCACAAGCCATGCCTTTCGATATTGGTTTCAGTTAATTCCCCTTGGTAACTCAAACCTCCAATGATTTTTCTTCCCTTGGCTGTGATCAGGGTTTGAACTCGCAACTCTTTGGGATATAAATAATCTGCAATCTTATTGGTCCTGAGCAGGTTTCTCTGCTTCAGTCACTCTCCCACCATCTTAACATAGCTTCCCTGCGACTTTTCTATAAATACTTTCATGGTAATTGTTCTGTGTGACTTTCCTCAATAATACCTAGACTTTACGAATTTAAGTATACTACTACACTGGCAATTAGGTCTCATTTTACAGTTGAAATGGTTAAATGTAACTAAGTTCTATGCTAAAAGTCTCTTCTCTTGCACTTCTCACTTGTGAAACTCTTCTGGTTTCTTGCTTTCCAGCCAACTTTGATCTTCCTAAATTTAAATTACAATGTTAATCGTTATCTTGTCTTTTCAATTCCTGTTCTTTTCATGCTCTTTCTCTCCTTAGTAATGTATTCTTTTTCTCATATTCTCTCCCACTTAGTAGCTCCCTTGCATCTTAGTGGTTTTATTGCTTTGCTTAAGAGTGAAATGATAAAAAAAAACAATTATCAGCATTGTACGTGTTTATCAATTCTTATTACACATTTGTTTTTTTTTATTTTTTTATTTTTTCAAGTTGTCATTTTCCTCCAGGAATGTGGGCCCAGTAAACAGTAATCAGGCCAATATAGTTTATCAGGTTGTGAATAAAGTGTGATTTTTTTTTCAGCATTTATAAGAAAAGCGATGGCTTCAATTTCTTTTCATTTTATAAAAATAAATACCCAGTTACATTATGTATCAAATACAAAATTAAAATATGAGAATATACAGTAGAATACAAGAAAAGACAAAACTATAATTCAAAGTCCGAGTTTTTTTTTTTTTTTTATAAAAACAAAAAACAAAAACAGAAAGAAAAAGGAATGGAACAATCTTTCAGCAAAAGAAAGTTTAATGATATACCCATTTTATTAAAGTTAAGCAAAATTCTCTGTAGATGTTGCAAAACTGTGGCAAGAAGTCTTTACAAAATATTTGTTATTAGGAATTATATACGTTTTATTTTAGTCTATTTCTTCATTTGTAAATCAAACTTAAATTGGTTTCAGTTGGCTGCTTAAATCTGTTAAATCCCAAATTGTCAAATTATTGCAGTTTCATGTTTGGTAGAAAATGACAAAGATACTTAATTTGCTAATAAGCTATACCTTTTTTTTAAATGTCAGAGTTTTCATTTAATACATTGGCTGCAAGCGAGTTTTTTTTTTTTTTTTTTTTGTTAACATTTTTTGGGGGTTTAAACCAGGTTTAATGCTACCTACTTCTGAAATGGCTAAAATTTGATCCAACAACTGTTCAGACCAGAGAAACAGCTAAAGTCACTTGTAGGTTGTTAGCCTAACTTACTTAGAATCTACTGAATAGATTTAAACCAATAAGCTTGTGTAAGTGGACTTAGGTCAACCTTGAAGATCATCAAAGATCAAAAAGTAAGGTGGAAAGAAGCAATTTCTCATTGAAAGTAAATACGTATTCTCGCATAAAAAATATAATGGTAAGGGAGGTAAATCAAACTTATAGTAAATTAATGCGTGGTTACTTCCCTTGGGCATTTCAACAATAAACAAATAAAATGTCTCTTTATAAAAAAAAAAAAAAAATGAAGACATTTAGACAAAATTACTTGCGGAGCAATGCCTCGTACATCTGCAGGTACTTCGTTTCAAAGACAAGAATTAATTCTTTATCAAAAATATACTAGCGGAGATAAAGACTTATCAAATGAAAGATATTCATTTAAAGTCATGATTGAATATTTGACTATTCAAAATTAAAACTGTTAAGAATTCAAAACATGAATTTTTAACCCAATTTGTTATAGGCAATTTTTGATATTTTGTTATACAGATAACTAGATTAGATATAATTTTCTTTTTAGAGGAAGGAAGAAAAATGGTTGGCCACCAGGTTTCGGTCACTTCTAAGTTTTTGGTTTTGGAATATAAAGAATCTTTGTCTTGAATTAATATCCGGATTTTGGAAAAAAGTGCTTGCAGCAATTTCGGTGACAGTAACCATGTTCTGTACAATGTTTAATAAGAGTTATAAAAAAAAAAAAAAATAATAATATATATTCAATGAAATTATGAAAGATAATTTTTATATAAAGGTGTGCAAAGACAAAATAAAAATTTCTTAATAAATTTTACTTGTAAATAGATTTAGGTTTTTTAGTTTAGATTTGTAATTGAAACAAATTTTATTGGAGAGAAAAAAAAAAACAAAAAAAAAAAAAACAACAAATCCATTCAAGGGTTGATATTGATTGGTAAAGACCTGTAAAAAAAATCAAACAAAGTAAAAAAATAATAATTTCTGAGGGTTTCAAAAGGCACCCTGATGTTTGTTTGAAAACAAAGATTTGTCATGGTGCCGCCATTTTTGCAGATGCTCTAGAAGAGGATGGATTTTTTTTCTTTTTCTTCCGAAAGTGAGTATATAGAGCATCTCCACAAAAAAGAAAAAAAAGAAAAAGAGGTCAGTACAGACTGAACTCTCTTTATTCAAGAGTTTAATCCTTGCTTTCCACCTTGTTATTTTTACCAAGGATCTTCATCAAGTTCTTGTTCATGAAATATGGCTTCTCAGCGCTTCCATCATTCTTCTCCAAGTCTTCCACTAAAAGAAGAAAAAAAAATCCTTCAAATTTTGAATATTTCCGGATAGACACTAAAAGAAAAGAATTTTTAAAAAATTAAATAATCAAGATTTTGATGTTCCACTCTACTTGAAACAAAAGGGTAGGAAAGAAACCTCCATCAATACTGAAAAGTGTAACATAAGGCAAATCCAAAATGGAGGTGATAAAAATAATAGTTTTAATAGACATAAATTTGGAGCCAAATGAAAAATATGTTTCTCATTGGCTAAAAATGATAATCACCATTATGAAGGAGTACTATGAATAATGGTTGGCCAAAACACACCAAAAAAATTAAACAGATTCCAATTGGTCAGAATTTATCCATAGGCCTGAATAAACGGATCAATGGAGTAGGCACAAATATTATTGCAATTTTTGCAATCCTGCAAAAGCTATACCAGAATGCCAAGAAATGGTCAGTCTTGGCTGAGTCCATGGTAGAGAAAATCTGATCTTATGAAGGCCTAAAACTTTCTATCATCCCAGAATAGACATCATTGAAGAAGCATTCTGGTGTGCAGTAGATGCATATAAACAAAAGAACAGTTGATTTTATTGTAAGAGAAATTAATTCTGCACTACATTTGGGCATAGAGATGCATATACCAGATTTTTTTTTAAATTTCTAACCCTCTTCAGAATGTAGACAATCATATCCCTCCACATTTTTTTCTTGTGAAATCACAAAAATGTTCTTGAGAAAGGCGTTTTTTCTGTTGTCTACTTCAAAGTTACTATGGCAGAATTTATTTATATTCCCACCTCAGACAAAATGTGAAATAAAGTCGCATTTACAGTGGGAAATCCGCACATGCAATGGCCAAAGAGACAATAATTTGCTCTAGTAGACCTTGTCACTTCTTGTTTCGGGGTAGTCTCAGGCTCCAGGTAATGATCCTGGACCTCTCCTGAAGGAAAGGTGACATCTGTAGTGACAGCTTCTTGAGGCTAGTGCATATTGACTTTCAACTTTTCTGGCCTGACTGAGCCAAATGGTTAATAAGGCTGGAGAGTCCAGTATATCCTACTGTTTAACTCTTTGTGAAGAAGTGAACACAACAACTTATGTCAGCTCACACTATAAATTCTACTGGTACCATGTAATCTGGTACTACTTATTGTAGGTTGGGTCATTAACAAATAAACCTGTTCTCCCACCAGGCTTTTCTGGTGTGGATAGCCAGAAACCGAGTAGAAATAAAGACAAGACTCATCAAAGAGCAAATGGATCTTCTTGTAGGGTCAATGACCATCTAGCACAATGGTATAGATTGGATTTCACAGCTAAGTATGTAGCCAGTGTGGTGATGGCATATCAGGCAAAGAGCTTCCTAGACCAAAGCTAAGGGTCAACCAGAGGACATTGCTCAGTAGCTTTGCAAGCATACCCGGTGATGGGATGGATGATGATGATGAACACAAGAGTGTTAGCTGGAATTTGAACACTGCCTACTGTCTCCATTTTCCACTTTGATAATCATTAAGCCATCCACAAATCTTACGCTATATATGACAGGCGTATAGTCACAAGATGATATGAGAATGTAATTTTCTGTCCTGCTTCATAGCTAATGTAGTTTATATTTCCTCATAAGCACCAGTTTAGGAAGCCAAGGTTTCAAAACAAAAGGGAGGGGCCAATTTTGAATGCTGATTTGAATGCTGAGAGGCAACCTTTCATCAAACAAAATATTTCAGCCAGTGATGATGTAAGATAATATAATTGTCTCTTAACAAGGACAAAATGTGTCCGTTTAATATGAAACCTGAGATGTGTTTTGGTAAAAGCAAGAACAGCCAAGATTCAATAAATTTTGCTACAGATGTCAAGGTAGCCTGATGGAGCCCAATTCTCTCCAGGCTGACTTGAATTCAGAATTTTCCTTCTCTCAGACTAGTCACCAACCAAGGCTATAGAGATCCCAGTCTGTTCTCTTATTTACCCATAGATGGGAGGGGAGAAGAGATAGATTTATACCATTTTCAAGCATATTAGAACATAAGTGAATGTAATGAACTCAACTGGAATTTGAACTTGACTCTCCATCTCCTCAATCTGAGCCACTATCCATTACTGTACATTGCCTACTGACTCCATTTTCCACTTTGGTAATTACTAAGCCACCCATAAGTCTTATACTATTGGTACATAGTCACAAGAAATAATAATGATATGAAAATGTAATTTTCTGGCCTGTTTATAGCTAGTGTAGTTTATATTGCCCTAAGGGAGTCAACGTTTCAAACGGGTGGGGGAAAAAAATTTTGCAGGCTGATTTTCAAGAGAGGCATGCTTTCTTCAATTGGAAGAATTACTCATACAAATATTTTTGGCCTGTGCTGCAGTAATATAATTGTCTCCCAACAAGAACAAATTCAGTCATTTCAGTCAGTGCCATGCGTGATACACGCTTAGGCGATTATGCATCTTTCAATACATAACTGACGAGGCAGATTTTTTTCGCACAGTAGGTTGCCATTTCTTTCTGTGGTAGACCAGTTGCCATCTAAGGCTATAGAACCCAGTGTGTCTTGCTATTTACCCATAGCTGGGGGGAGAAGAAGTGGATTCATACCTTTCCCAAGCGTATTAGCACCGTACAGTGGAGTAATAGATACCAACTTGGATTGAGGAATGGAAGAGCTGATTTCAATTCCAGTCAAATCCATCACATTCACTTATATGCTAATACGGCAAAAGGGTGGGGGCAGTTAATCATAGTATATGATTTTCTTCTCACCAATCTTTTTTCTCTTAATAACATTTCAGCTGTATACCATCTAGCCTTCCTCAGGAGCCATCCATGGTTCCAGAATAAGGCTCTTCAGAAGGACAATAATGACATGGCCAGTTTAATGTAAATCTTTCCCTTTTCTATGTGGTTTGTTTAGAAATTGCCTAGTTCTACTGACATTTTGTGCAGACATCAGGGTATACATACTAAATTAATCCCATTAGTACAATAAGGAGATATTGCCTTGGACACAGATCCCCAGGAACCAAGCAAGTTTTAGTCTGTGTACTGTCTTCTCATAAGCTGGAACAAGCTAATTTATATTAATATGATTCATCTTTTTTTAGTTTAACAAATATCATGAAACATTACTTTTTTGATTCTTTTTCTTCTATATGCTATGTCACTTCAGGACGGTTGGTGATCAGGATTCACCACAAATTCTTGTCCTTTGTAGCTCTCTTAATAAGAATAAGAAATGTCTTTTTGTTATCTCTCTTAAACCCTACTCTGCCATCCATTTACTCAAACTCACTAGGTAGGTTATGCGTTGTTTTCCCCTGTTCCACTTGCCTTCAATCTGTCCTGTGAGTAACAAATTTTACAAGCCCTCTTTCCTCATAATGTGATTTCTGAAACATGTGTCCATTTTGTTTCCATTTCCTCTAAAATTTTGTAGTTTCCCCATATGTTTGGTCAATGGTATTCTTAGCATCCCTCTGTAGAATCCTATTTTTTTTGCTTCATCTCTTCTTCATCTGTGAGGAGATTGTTCAGCATTCACTGCCATATAGGAGGACTGAGGAGATTGTCCAGCATTCACTGCCATATAGGAGGACAGATATTACATAACAGTTCAGTACTCTTTTCTTTGTTTCTATTGCTTCATGTCATTTTTCATCTATGAGGAGATTGTCCAGCATTCACTGCCATATAGGAGGACTGATATTACATAACATTTCAGTACTCTTTTCTTTGTTTATAACAAAATTTTCCTGTTTCTGGTTAGCTATGTTATTTCAATAATTCATAGGTGGTTCTTTTTTATTCAAAATATTTCTATCTGTTACCTCCTCACCTATTGATAACTATATTTTTTAGCAAACAAAAGAAAAGAATATACTTACAGAAACAGAGAAACAATGTGTCGACTGCCATCTCATAGACACTAAAGAAACAATCTGTGATAATGTATGCACCAATAATTATCACCTACAAATGGAAACAAAGGTTTTGTCAGAAACAAGATTTAAATATACTGTACAGGTTGAGAATCCTTTATCCAAACTTCTTGGGGCCGGAAGTGCTTTGATTTTCAAATTTTGTAATATCGGCTATTTCATTTGTATATAGCATTTATTTAAAAAGTAAAATAACAATGTAGAGAATAAATCTCTGGCAAAATTTGAACACCTTATAATTCGGTGCCTGAATTTCACAAAATAATAATAATAATAATAAAAAAAAAAGAGTTTATCATTCAAATCTTACCAGATGTTTATCATCTTCTGTGTTTCCAATCTACATTGCTAATTTAACTATAAGTTAACTGGAAGTTTCAATAAAGGGCAGTAGAAATCAGATGAAATTGAGACAAGACTATTATGTCTACGACTAGTACAGGTTGAAAATTATTTATACAGAATTCTTGGGACTGGAATGGTTTTGGTTTTCAGATTTTGGAAATCAGGCTATTTAATTTGTATATAACATCTATAAAATGGGGCAGCGCAAGAATGGAACCCAAGCATAAATACAATATCCTTTTACATTTCATAACACAGTTTATACATATAGCCTGAATGTAGTTTTATATAAATAACATATACCTTGAAAGTAATTTCATATAAAATTTAATAAATTTTGTTTACATACAGATACAATTAATGACACTAGTCATATAATACTCACACAGATTTTTAAGTGATGAAATTACAATTTCAAATAAAAATAATGTTTTGTACTTTCTGTATGTGTAAAAAAAGACATGATCACTACTTACAAAAAATATATAAATATCTTTACTGAACATGAAACACCTGATAAGTAGTCCACAAACAATGGTTTTGCTGTGATGAAATCTAACAAAAAAAAAATGATGCCAATGTAGGCTACATAGCTGGGCTGGGGAAGATCTTCCTTTCAGCCATCAAGAATTATGTCTACATTTCTTCTTACTGACTTTGCTCATCATGGACTTTGCAATACCTGACACTACATCTCTATGAATAGCTTTTGACTGCCCACTCTCTGACCATGACTCATTCTCATTACTTCACTTTACATCTCAATGGACAGCTTGTAATTGGCCACCTCTCCTGAAACTATAAGTAGCCGCTATCTAAAATGTGGCGTGGTTGGAATTCCCTACTTTCCAGTTGAGTGACACTTGATTCCAAAAGTATTTATTTATCTATTCCCTTTTGAACTATGTGTGGACAATGTATGGGCTCTCACATCTTGATTTTACCATTGGTCATCATGAAACTAGAACCAGATAAAATCATTCACTGTTTATGTCTTATGCTATAAGATGATTATGATCCATTGTATCACAGACACAACAAAAGGAAGCACTTTCAGTATCAAACCAACTAAACATAAATGCTAAATGTAATATTTTATTTATTTTTGTCATTTATTCATTTCAAATCAAGAAAAAAAAAACCCACAAAAATGATCATCATTTTGCATATGAATGACAAATAAATAACATTTTCAATACAAAACCAACTTACCACAATGGGGACAACGTAGAAATTAAGGCCAGAAATGGTGTCATTCAAAGTAGACACAGGTAGTTTCTTAGTGAATACAAAGTAAGATGCAACACCTGTAAGAATTTAAAGAAAGAACACTTTATTATAATCAAGGATTATATATTTCTGTCTTGAAAAACCACACACTCACACTGTTCTGAAATGCATACACACATTTTGTTCTGAAAACACACACACTGTTCCAAGACATACACATATATACATACACACACATACATACTTTGTCCTGAAACACAGTTACTTAATAACAGCAATTAGGAAAATTTGAAAATGAGAAACTTTTGAAGTTAATAGCAATAAAAAAAAAAAAAAATCAGTTAAATGGTGATAAAGTAATTTGTAGCAATTCTAAGATGGAGAATTTCAGAGGCTGTGAATGAAAAGACAAAACAGTTTCATGGCTAAAGGAGAAATGACTGGCTATATCTCTGCACAGCTGGGACCATACAGAAAGAAAAGATGTCAACAAAAAACCCCAAAAAACAAAACAAAATTAAACAATATTCCAGCCAATGAAATCACTTCTTGTTAAAACCAAAAACCCTCTTATGCCATCGTCTGCAAGCATAAAAAAAAAAAAAAAACAGAGAATTTCTTCTCAACCAAGAAAACACCTTTACCTTCTCATGAGTTTATGTCACTTTACCTGCCCAACTTTTAGCACAAATTCTACCACAATGCAGGCATTTAAACTAACATATACTCATTTTGTTTGCAACTTCAGTAAACCTTATGGGCAACATGTTCCGCAAACATACAACACAAAGCTTTCCACTGACCAGCAAAGGATGATCGGCCATGTTGAATTTTGATTCTTGATTTTTGTGTGCACTAATAGCTGGGGAAAGGTACACTGAAATGCTCACAAGGTAACAAGATGAAAGACAAACGCCACATCAAGAAATAACACAAACCGTGCTTCCCGTATTATATGTAGATATTTTATATCAAGGCTTCATCTGCTAATAGGGGTAGGTATGTTGGTAGATGATACTTGTGACAAGTTCTGCTATGTCAGGTCTTTCCCTTCCAACTCCAATTCTGGGTAAGACGTTAAACTACATCGGCATCCTGGGTAAGACGTTAAATTATGTCCAGTAGCAAGGCCTCTGATCAGGAGGTTTTGAGGAGCATGGAACCACCTCTTAATTGCTGGTGTTCCTAGGTTCACCCTGACCTGGGGTGGTAGCACCTGTTAGGGTCCCAGCTATGAGCAAATAGTTAACTATTACCAGCAATACTTTTTTGAAAAAAATTATTACCACCAATACAATTTTGAAGGAAATATATTACCAGAAACAGATTTTTGACAAAACAAAATATTACCAGTAATAAAAACCCATTGAGGTTGATATGCTGTAAAACAAAATAAACCAAACCAATCTAAACCAAAGAATACATATTCTATTCATACGAATCTATCCTAAAAATGTTGTCGGCATTAAATAACCCATTGAGGTTGATATGCCATTAAACAAAATAAACCAAACCAAACTTACCAACTCACTACTGAGACATCTTGCTGGACATTTCCTATTCTGTTTAGAACTTTTTTTTAAGGTATATTTTCTGAGTATTCAAATTTTCCCTATTAAATGCTAAAAGAGTTTTTAATTTTTCTTTTCTTATTTTCATTTTTAAAATTCTACTCAAATGATCGAGTCTAACAATGCAAAAGGTATATTTTTCTTTCTTTTCATTGGTCTTAAAATTTTCACCAGCAGTGTGTAATCAGTCAGTTAAGTGCCATACCTGATACATGCTTGGATGACCATGTATCTTTCAATACATGACTGACGAAGCAGATTTTTTCCTGCAGTAGATTGCCATTTCTTTCGGGGTGTTGCAAGTGTGGTAGACAAGATTTTGTTGGTTACATCCTAACAATTTTTCTAATGCTGTAATTCAAATTAATCCAAACTGATATGCATAACAATTAAAGCAAGTTAGACAGCACAAGAAAATGTTAATGATAGCCATTTCCTTATATAGAAGCATTTAACATTCATTGACCAAGCAACCAGTGCTACTTGAGTTATGCTTTTCTTCACTCCCTGGCCATCTTGATAAAATCCAAAGAAGAATCTGCAATGTTATTGGCCCTGACCTGGCAACTCAATTTCAATCACTTTCTCACCAATGCAATGTAGCTTCCCAATGACTTTTCTATATTTTCATGGTAATTGTTCTGACGAGTTTTCCTCTTTGCTACCTTGACTTTATGAATTTAAGTGTAGGTTGGTAGATAGGTCTCATACTTTTAGAGATAAAATGGCTAGATGTAACTGTAAGTTCTATGCTAACAGTTTCTTCTCTTGCACTTCGCACTTCTTGCTTGTAAAACTCTTCCAGTTTTTTGCTTTCTAGCCAAATTTGATCTTCAAAAATTTAAATGCAATGTCAATTGTTATCGTCTGCTGTCTTAATTCCTTTTCTTTTATTGTTCTCTCCTTGATTTGCCTTACTTAGGATGAAATGATAAAAAAAAAAAAAAAAAAATAACGGATCTAGAGGTACCACAAATAAAGATGTGGAAAAAAAGAAATGTAATGTTATTAAATGTAATGAAGAGTTTCTTACCAATTCCACAAACAATCACAAGCCTACTCATCAGCAGTACAAAGTCTGTAGCTTTGTCGATTACAACAGTCCTGAGAAAGAGAAAAAAAGTATTTTTAAAAATGTAGGGAAAAAAAATGGAAATAAACGAAAATCATAAAAAAAAAAAAAAAAAAAAAAAAAAAATTGTGTAAGTGAATCTAATGAACCCAACAAGAATTGGAACGCAACTCTCCAATTAACAATTCCAAGATATTACTGATTACACTACCTGCACATCTAACAGCACCAGGTATTCTCAAGTGGTCACCCATCCAGGTACCAGACTTGATGTTGCTTAACTTTGGTGATCACATGAGAATCAGTGTTTCAATGGGATGAAAAGTAAGACACCAGTTTTGAAAAATATTCTCTTCATCAGAGTGTCGACAATTTTAACGTCTGGGCTTTGGCTCCAAGAGACTCTTCAATAAAACATCATGTGCAGGTGAGGGAGAAAGTGAGAATCGGTGTCGATGTTAGATGTATTTCTTGCAAGGGCCAGTTGTTTCCTTGTTGAAAGTCTCACCTACATTTTTATTGTCAAGTTTTCACTGCAAGAGTGCAGGTTTGCGTAGAATTGGTTGATAGAAAATTCGAATGCAGACCCATATAGCTTTCTTATAAAATAGTACATTAAGATTTTCAAACATTCAAAATATCAGTTTCCTTTCTAAATAGTTAGTGTGTTTGAATTTGGTGACTATTAAGTTTTAAAATTCTTGAATGCAATATAAATATAAATCACATATTTAGTAGCACTTTGGTTAATTTAAAATTTTTTTTTTCCTTGTTGTTGTTTGGGAGTCGTTTAAACAACATTGATGTCAGTAGAACAATCTACCACTGGGGACTAAATAAAGGGTTTGGTTTGAAATTCTTATGTATATCACCTGAAGAAGCCTGGAATGTATAATGGTCGAAATGTTATGAATATGGCAATAAAGATGAGGAGAACAGTCCAAACGTTGTAAATAGTATAAATAATCAGAAGTGGAGATGCTTAAGATTTGGGGAAGACAAAAGGTAAGTGAGTAATATTTAATATGTCCATCCCAAAGCATAAAAACCTGATCATAATCTAAAACAATATTCACATGTTAAATACCAAGGGTGTCTGAAAATAATGCATACACTCTTTAAATATTAATAGTTAATAATAATACATTACCATGATGTGAGAACTTATATGAATGAAAATATGCAAAAAAAGATGAATAGGAAGAAGGGGGACAGTTGAATACCCACCTAAATCACCAGATTTGACACCCTTGGATTTCTTTTTGTGGGGGTTTCTAAAAGACAAAGTTTACAGCAGGAAACCTGAAACAATTGCTGAAATGAGATTAGCAATTGAAGAACATGCTCAAATACCAGAGGAAATGATACTGGACGTTTGTAGGTCTACTTCTTCAAGATACGAAAAGTGTATTGAACAGAACAGCAACCAGTTTGAGAACTTGATGTGAACTCATCATTATATGAACATTCTGCCATTGCCCCAAGTAACTTTTATCTTATTAAAGTTAATTTTTGATGTTTTTTTTTACTCTCAAATTCTTTAAATGTGTATTCTTTCTCTTGTATTAATCTTATTTACAAGTCAAAATACATAAATTGAATAAGTTATAACGATTCAAAGAGTGTATACATTATTTTGGGACACCCTGTATATACATGTTTTTTTTTCTTGGCTATTACTAGATAACATTTGTCTTACTAGACTTTGAATTATGACATTTTGTGTCCTCCACATATTTTGACTTACCTTTCAACCACCTGATGAATATTCATGAACGTTCTCAAATTTAAAAAGCTTTGATAAACCAATGATATCCTTGCTCTTGTATATAAATACATGCAACAAAATACATCCTACATTTTCCTTGATAAAGACCCTCAGAGGCCAAAATGTGTCAGCTAAGAATAGTTTTTCCTTTTGTCTTTTCATTTATATATATATATATATATATATATGTATATATATATACTTTATTTTAAGATATTACATCAAAAACATGTAAATAATGCTACACAAATGCAATCATGTTTTGATGCATATTAACACATCTCATCAGGTGTTAGTAAATAACTGGTGAGTAGACAATTTAATGAGATTTAAAAACATACCTTTTTTCTTTTTTTATTGAAAGAAACTTTCTAGAAGTTCAACCTGTTAGTATGTGAAATCAGGTGTGGCAACAAGTAGTTATTGAATTTGGTTTTCTCTGAGTGAATCTATAATATTTTCATAGTTCAGAAAATTAATTACCTGGCAACATTCCGGAGAATCAACATGAAAGCATCCTTGGCAGACACACAAAAGTTTTTCCCATGAACTGCAATCTACACGATAGAAAAAACATAAAAAGTAAAATGACAAGTTAACAAATAAGCCTAAAATGCATCTACTATTTAGTACCTCAACTTTACTAATTTAAGCATAGTACTAGATTGGTGACAAGGTCTTCATTTTATCCTGAATCAATAGAATAAGCAGACTATATTTCCGGACTCTTTAGCAATGGATTGGATATATGTGTTCTACTTGAGGTCTGGAATTTGAGACCCAATAGATGTTTGTTCAAAGTAAAAAATCTTTTTGAAAGGCCAACCATTCATCATGATTGGACAAACAACTCAGGGTCTAAGGGTTGATGATGAAATGATATCAGTTTGTTTTTTGTGGTATTGTAAGTTACAGGCCAGGTTTTTGAGCTGTTAGATAAGAGATCAACTGCAAGATTCTGGTTATTTTAATTTTAACTAATAGAAGTCATCAATAGATGTTTAAACACTTGGATTATTCTCATTTACCACAGATATTTTTAAACACGATATGCCAATTGTTATCTACTGTCTTCTTGATTATTGTTCTCTCACCTTATGTTTCTCTTTTTTATTTTTTCACACTCAGCAACCCCTTGTGTCTTAGTGGCTTTACTGCCTTGCATGGGTGAAAAAAAAAAAAAAATCCAAAGAAGAATCTGCAATGTTAATGGTCCTGACTTGGCATCTCAGCCTCAGTCGCTTTTCCACTACCATAACAGATTCTATAAATACTTTCATGGTAATTGTTCTGATCAACTTTCCTCCATGGTACCTAGACTTTATGAATTTAAGTACTACATTGGTGGCAAGTCTCATCATTTTACAGTTGAAATGGTTAGATGCAACTATAAGTTCTATACTAATAGTTTATCGCACTTCTTACTTGTGGAACTCACTTCTGGCCTCTAGCTTTTCACTCAACTTTGATCTTCAAATATTTTAATGCAATGTCAATCGCTATCTCCGGTCTTCTTAATTCCTGTTCTTTTATTGTTCTCTCTCCTCAGTAGACTTTTTTCTCACATTCTCTCACACTCAGTAACTCTTTGCGTCTTTATTGCTTTGTTTGGGGCAAAAGGATTAAAAAAAACTGTTATATAACACCAACAATAATAAAGATTGTATTTCATCAAAATTTTGGTTGACCAGAGTCATCCTGAAAGATAACATATTTAAAGCAAGCATTCGTAATTATGACTGCTTAATATCAAAAGACAGTTATTAGTAATAAAAAATAGTCAATTTATTTAAATCTCTGCTAAGAGATTCTGTTGTTGTAACCACATGACTGTATCCCTTTTTACTGAGTGAACGCTTTGGTGTGTTACTGCGGTTTTGTTTCAGACTTGTATTATATGCATGCATGTATATATATATATATATATATATATATATATATATATATATATATAAAAAAAACGTAAGTATATGCACATATACTTGCACGTACATTTATATTTTTTTCTCTTGTGTATTAAAACAGTGCTCAATGTTATATAAAAGAGCTATATATATATATATTTGGCTTAAAAATTATTACATTTTAATTAAACAGTATTAATTACATTTACTGTTTGATGAATTTTGTTAAAATATTTGTCATATTTAATACATTTCATCTAATATGTTGTCATCGTTTATGTTGGGTTATGTTTCAGAGCAGAAATGATATATTGAGAAAGATCATCAAACATGTGTGTTTATAAGCAGTAATTTGGACTTTGCTAGCGGGAATGTTCCCTGTGGCTGAAACAGTTAACAGCACATCAGGTCAAATGATGGTTTCCATATGGGATACAGGTTTGATTTATGTTGGAGAAGACATATTTTCTACAAAATTTCTTGAACATTCAGGCTAGTAAATGGAATTAATACTGTTTAATTAAAACAAAGCATTTACTCAAATAAGTTGTATCCATAAAAAAATAAAGTATAAGCAAAAAATATGTTAAAATATTTGTCGGATTTAACCCATTTCATGTAATGGATATATATATATATATATATATATATATATATATATATATATATATATATATTTTGGTTAGCTCCCATACATTGAGATGCTTGTTTTACAAAAAAAAAAAAAAAATTCATATCTACAACAAATAAATTTTAAAATAATTATAACAGTGTGCATTCACGCAACATTTGGTAAAAATAAGTTTGTTTTTGCAATTCATACCTGAGAATGATCTTGGAGGAGATCAAAAGTACTTGGGTAAGAAAAAACCACAGCATCTTCTTTAATGAATTACATTGCATATCCATCTTTGGATTTGTAGATGTGAAGGTTGGACTCAGACAAGAAAAACCTTCTGGCATGACAACCAACTTTCCTTGCAGTAGATGCAGCTATTGATTGAATGTAGTTCCTCATCTTTGTTGTTGTTATCACAATGTTTTGGCCATTGTGCTCTCTGGCCATCATAAGGTGTATATCAATTTAGGTAACTTACAGGTAATTCCAAACTGAACCTTTTATTTAATCGACTGTTCTTGTTCCACTGCTCATGTCTAGAGATATTGTCTAGTTCTTATTTTATTTAACACTGTTCCGTTACTGCTCACCAGTTTCCACTAAAACATAAATAAAAAATACAGAACCAGATGATATTTTTAGACACGAGCAGTGAAACAAAAACAGTCTTCTTTAATGACTTTCATCTTAATATCAAGTAATTAGAGAACTGAAGAGGATTATTATAAAATAAATAGACATAATATGTCTATATTATTCAATGAAACATGTTTGAATGAAGATATATATATATATATAATTTTTTTACCCTGTTCTTTCCCAACACCACTTCTTATTGGTTGAGAATTTTATCTATTACACTTGACCATGATCAACTATTCCACAGTTTCATGGATTTGTTTTTTTTTCTCACATTCTATCTTCAACAGATTTTTTTTTTTTTAGTTAACTCAGTTTATTTATAGATCTTCATTCGTCTTTGATTGCAAACTTATCCTTATTCTGTTGCTATTTCCATGGTAGATGTTTAGATGAGCTCCATTCTTGAGTTCCACCAGTTCAGGCTTTACAGCTGGGACACAACATGCTACTGCCACTGAGTTTAACTACCCTCATTTCACCCATGTTCCAGATGTAAGAAAGAACTGCTATTTTGTGGAACAGACTCCTGCATGGTTGCTTCCTTTAACACCACAATCTTAACCTCTTCAAGTCAAGGGTCAATTGTTATACATCCTCCTTATCCTCATAATCTTCACTTCCTACTACCTCCTCTTCCATTCATATTACACACCTCATTCATCCTGGTCATTTTAACAGTAACCTTCTACACTACAGTCTTGACCTTTCCAATTCAAAAGTCAATTGTTAACCTCCTCATAATCTTCACTTCCTACCACCTCTTTCATTCATGTCATACACATCATTGATCATAACCATTTTAACAGTAACCTTCTGCAATGAGCAGCTCTTGAATCTTGTAGAATGAACTTTGTTATAAAAAAAAAATAAAACAATATTTTATTGTGCTAGAAGTTATGGACAGGAAAAAAAAAAGAATAATTCAGAAAAAGCCCCAGGCTCATTATCATATACTATTCAACCTTTGTTTGAAAATGCGTCTGAAGAATAATTATCATTTAGGATGCTGTATTTCACAATGCTGTATAAACAAAAAGGTCAAATCAAAACTTTTCTTTAAAAGTAAAACATACCATTATATAAGCATTTTTGTTGAGGAACCGCAGAAATTTTTCTAGACACCAAAAACAACATTTCAAGCATCTGTAAAAAAAAAACAAAAAAACAAAATTGTACAAAAAATTATTAAATGTTAAATAGTAAGGCTAAGAAATTTGGCCACTATTTTAAAATTTTAAATCTTTTATAGCAGGGGTCAGCGACCTACAGCATGTGTGCCACACCAAGCAATTTGCAATGGCACATAGCTGTAAATGACATCACAAAGTCCGAACCAATAACTACTACAATGCAAAGATATTTAGCCGTTTCAAAACTGTTCACTCGTTAGGTTCCCTTTTAATAGTAGAAACTTAAAAAAAAAAAAACTTTTAAAACCAGTTTATTTCTATTAATGTGGTTTACATATTATTGTATATATTACTATATAAAATATATTGTAGAACAGGTATATTGATCTAGACTTGTATAAAAATATGTATGCTGTTGGCACACTGAATGATTTTAAAACCCTAATTTGGTACATAGCAAAAGGTTGCCAACCTGTCCTACAGTTAGAAATAAATGGAAAAAAAAAGTGGAATAATTAAATAAGGCAAGTTAATAGATTCCAATTTAAAAGGCAATTCAGAAAGACAAAGGGAAAAACTGAATGTGGGGGTGGATTGAGGAAAGACTAAAAAGAAGGACGGGGAATTCAATCAAGGCAACAGAAAATGTCAATTGACATTACATTTAAATTTTTGAAGATTATAGTTATGAGGGAAGCAAGTAAGAGGAAGGAAGTTCCACTGTTGGGAAGTGTGAGAGAAGAAACTGTTGTAGTAGAAGATGTGGTTACATTTATCTGTTTTGACAGTAAAAGTATGGGACCGAGATGCCAACCTAGTAGCGTGCTTAAATTCATGCAGTTAGGGCACCAGTGAAAAGAGCAGATGCTATGAAAATATTTATAGAAAAGACAGAGGGAAGCCACATAACATCAGTGAGAAGTGACTGGAGTCAAGATCCCAAGTCAAGACCAATCACATTGCATATCCAATCTTGAATGAAGATGTGAAGTATAGACTCAGACAAGAAAAACCTTCTGGCATGACAACCAACTTTCCTTGCAGTAGATGCAGCTATTGATTGAATGTAGTTCCTCATCTTTGTTGTTGTTATCACAATGTTTTGGCCATTGTGCTCTCTGGCCATCATAAGGTGTATATCAATTTAGGTAACTTACAGGTAATTCCAAACTGAACCTTTTATTTAATCGACTGTTCTTGTTCCACTGCTCATGTCTAGAGATATTGTCTAGTTCTTATTTTATTTAACACTGTTCCGTTACTGCTCACCAGTTTCCACTAAAACATAAATAAAAAATACAGAACCAGATGATATTTTTAGACACGAGCAGTGAAACAAAAACAGTCTACACCCATAGATTAAATGAGGTGTTCAGTTCAGAATTCCTAGTAGGTTACCCAGAGCAATACACACCTGAGGAAGGCCGGAGGGCAAAACAGCTGAAACATTGTGATAAAAACAACAAAGATGAGGACAATAGTCCAAATATAAATAGTGTAAATAATGATAACGCCTCATCCCAGGGCTACAATACAGTTTTGAATTCAGAGTTTTACTTCTCCTAGACTAGTTGCCACCCAAGGCTATAATACCCAGTCTGTCCTATTTTATCCATAACTGGGGTAGGGAGAGATGAATTCATACAACTCGACTTGAATTTGAACTTGGTTCTCCAGTTCCTCAATCTGAGCTGCGATCCACTATTCTACCAGGCATCCATGTATTAAGTCAGTGATTCTCAAAAGTGTGGTATGAAATATTTTCCTGGCATACATACATATATATATATATATATATATATATATATATATATATATATATATGTGTGTGTGTGTGTGTGTGTGTATATATATATATATATATATGTGTGTGTGTGTGTGTATGTGTGTATATATATATATATATATATATATATATATATGTGTGTGTGTATAGTAATGGTAAAGCATTAGTATTTATGTAAACAAATAAGTATTAACCTTTTTTTCAAATAATTTTTATCACTATTTTTCAATCATTTTATTTTAAATAATTTGTTTTAATATTCATTTTTTTTTTTTTTAAATATTTTTATTTTTTTAAGGGCTCAAAATAAAACATTCAACACTACCCACTGATACATTTTGGATTTTGATACAAAAAGAAATATCCCACATTAGCTCAAATGGCTTTATCAGTTTTGTTGCTATTTTCTACTTATTTATGTGAATTAGGCTTCTCAACCCTAAATAGCATAAAAAATAAGAAGCAAGAAAGACAATGCTCAACTGAAATAAGGGTCTGCTTATCACACATTCAACCAAACATTGAAGAAATCGTGAATAAACACCAAGCACATGTTTCACACTAAATAAGCTGCACAAATAGTTGAATAGAAACATTGAAATAAACTAAGTTCATATTTGTGTGTATATTATTTTTTCAAATCTGTGGTTTTATTTCATAGCATTTAAATATATAACCTTTAAAAATGTTACTAAGTGTGCTGTGATATTTTCATTTGCTGCTAGGTGTTCTGTTACTTAAAAAGGTTGAGAAACACTGTATTAAAGTGTTACTATACCATGGATACAATAATTGCTTAGCACCCCCACTATGGTATTCAGAAAATCCAAAATACTGCTCAGTATTTCTTTTCAGATCTGATTCAGTCAATCATAAAGCAAAGGACTAAATTCTAAGATAGCAATCAATAATTGCCTCTACACAAAATGCAAAACACAATTTTCACTGTAAAATTTGCACTTCAGTTAGTTACTTACTTCATCATAAACTTTGCCACCGGGTTGTCAACATCTTTCAATTTGTTGTCAACGTACTCCAAAAACAGTCGAATCATCTGAACAATGGCAATAATCAAAGAACCAAAAGCCAAGGAACCAAGATGGTACCTAGAAAAGAAACAAAAATCTTCATCAATTCCAATATCAGTAAGATTAACAGTTACAAAGCAAAATTAATCCATTCAGTACCAAACGTTTTTTTGATAATTAACTTGTTAAGCACCAAACAAGGTTTCCCCCTTTTTGTGAATGTGCACCTTGTCTTCATTCTGTCCTCTGCACATTTCGGGAATCAGCATATATATATATATACTTGTATATTGTACAACTTTTGAAGACCTAATTTTGAAGTTAATTTTAAGGGGGTCGCATCATACACAAAATATAAAATTAACATATGTATTGCTATGCCACTGACTAGACTATATATCCATCTAATATATCTATATATTACCATTTACAAATTAGCTTCAAAATTAGGTCTTCAAAGGTTACACAATATGCAAGAGCATACAGTATATAAAATGACAACACTTATCAGAACATGAAAACACCTTTGGGAAGGTTTCAAACAAATTTGTTGATGGAAAAAGATTAACTCATTCAGATGTTAAAAAAAAGAATCAGCAATATCATTGGCCCTGATCTGGTGTCTCAGCTTCACTTTCCCACTGCTGTAAGGTTACCTGCCTGTGTCTTTTCTATAAATACTTTCATGGTAATTGTTCAGATGAGCTCTTTGCTATGGTATCTAGACTTTTTGAATTTAAGCACAGTACTAGACTGGCATCAAGAAATTGTCAATTTACAGTTGAGTTGGCTGAGATGTAACAGTAAATTCTATGCTAACAGTTTCTTTTCTCACACTTCTCACTTATGGAACTGTTACATTAATTTACTTTCTCTCCCACTGACAACTTATTTGGGAGAAAATGAGGACTTCTTTCAACTTAATAAAAAAGAAGGATACTCACCTAAAGCATCTGTAAAATGATCTCAATAAAGGTAAAGTTGGTATGTCTTTCGGTTTATTGAATGACCAATAATAAGAAGCAAATGTTCCAGCAAGTGTCAGTTGCCCTAAGGCTGTGACAAAGTTGACCATCCAGAAGAAGACAAATACAGCAAAGATTTGCAAGTAAAGGGTATACCTAAATATTGTAGAGAAAACAAAATCAATAAGTTGAAAAGCACTAAAAAGCCGTAATAACTTTCTTTAAAATTTTAGATGAAATATTATCAATTATTCATTTTTTACTAGTATTTCATTTCAGTGACTTTATTTCTATTTGTAGTAATATTATCTTGAATTTTATTATTATTATTAGATGAAGCCTTGTCAATTCTTATTCATTTTTCACTAGTATTTCTTTCATTTTCATTTCAATTGCTTTATTTCCACTAGTAGTAATATTATCTTGAATTTTATTATTATTATTAGATGAGGACTTGTCAATTCTTATTCATTTTTCACTAGAATAGGGTGCAGTAAAAATACCTCCAAACATAATGGTAACACTAGTGGCAATGATGTTTTCATCTAGCTAATGTCTTACCATTATGTAGGGGGACATATATAGATGCAGGTGATATTTCTGCCGCAAACTGAAACTCTTTAATCTTCATTTCCTTCACTATTTTAACAATGAAGATTGCTCAATAATGATCCTGGAATGACTGCGGACTGGAAATAAGGAAGAAGCTTCCAGTAATAGTTGAACTCTCATCCTTCCTCCTCGGGAGCCTACCTCTCCATGATAACTGCCTTATTGATTAGACAAGAATTTCTAACCAGTTGCAGAAAGGCAAATCTCAACTTCTAACTAAATACCTCCCAATAATATTTCTGGTACTATAAACTGAGCAGGTTTTATATTAGAATTTCTTTTTAATCTACAAATAGCACAAAGATTATTAGAATAACAGGTTACATGTTTTAAGCATTTTATCAACATGTTGCCTTGTTCTCAAAAGTACACAATGATGTATTTTATACTACTAAATAAAAAAAAAATATCTCTGGTATAGGGTGCAGTAAAAATACCTATCTTCAATTTCCTCACCAGTTTTAGTACACATCTATTTGAGCCCCTACTAACAATCATGTATTTGAGTAATTGAGACTAATCCATTGTAATTAAGGAATGATACATACTATTTCATTACTAGTTTTATTTCCTATTGTGGCTTTGTATCCTAAAATTATTTCATTACTAGTTTCATTCCTTATTATTGTTTTTTTTATCTTAAAATTATTTCATTACTATTTTATAGTTTAAACACAAAAATACTGTCATTAGAATCCTTAGCATTGTATTTCTATAGTAAATGAAAAGACTAGAATTATAACAAAATTAAAGAATAGTTTCTTCCAACTTAATATTTTAGCTATTTCTAATGATGAATATATTAGAATATTGTATAAATGTTCAGTTTATTAAAAGGAAATATTACTTACGTTTCCATGTTTTGTACAACATAGCAAGATTTTTCTGAACCAGTTTCATTCTGAAACAGCAGAACAAAGAATAAAAATCAGCATTATTGTTGTGGTGGGATCCACCTAATTTGCATAGTGGAGTACCGACCATATAAATATGGTTGGTACCGGGAAGAGAGGAGAGGAATCAGAGATTCAACCAGAGACTCTGCCCGACTGCGACTCAGTCAACACACATTCCAGGAACGGTCTTCCCAGGAATATACAAAAGAATATATGTAAATATTGTGTACACTTTCTTGTTTCAATACATTTTGTTCTAAGTACATTTTTGTGTTGCATTATTATTCCATGCATTAGTCAAGTTTCAACAATTATTATTTTCTTTTTAAATTAATATACTCTATATTCCAAAACATTAGCTTTAAAACGAATTATACAACAGTTACCTCCCCTTACTGTTTTCATTTTCTGTGGTTTCCAGTACTTATGATCAATATCAGAAAATGTAAATTTGGCATCAGCAAACAGAGTTCTAGGTCTTCAATTTTGCACTAATAATCTTAGGAAAGGCATGAATCCATCTTTTCTTCCCTAGCTATGATAAGATGACTGCGGAATTTTATTTGTACCTTTTTTTTTTTTTACAATAGAAGAGCTAAGTTGAGGGTTACAGACTAAGAGGAACAATTTATGGGGATATGTAAAGAAGATAATGGTTATCCATAGGCTTAAACAGATTGTAAAGAATGAATGGGTCATAAATCTGATTAGTTAGGCATAAGGTAGCTAGTGATGACCAACCTTGAACAGTCCCCTCTACTTTTCTTTGGCTTTGTGCCATAATTGCTGTATCAGTAATAAATCTTAGATTTAAACAGATTAAAATTGTAGTTAGTGATTGAGGAAGCATCCTCTTGGGAGTTGGTTCCATAAGGCAACAGCTGGCAAGAAGCTGCTGCTTGAGTGAAACTTACCTCTCACCAATGGAATACAAAGGGAATGAGGATGGTTTGTCAAAATGTGCGTGCGTGTCATAGAAGGTCTAAGCCGTAAAGGTTAAAACTGGTAGAACCAAGGAACGTAGTTTGTCTGAACACTTCTCTTGGAAATAGCAATAGAGTAGTGAGGAGTTTGCAACACTTCATCCATGGGAATGGGTTTGTAGGGTGAAATTCATCACCTTCAAGGACATGGAGATGCCTTTGAACTCTATTGAGACTGGACAGTGAAGATTGTGCAGCTCCAGCTGATATATGGCAACAGTATTCAGTAAAATTCAGGGTCTGTTCGGTAATGATGGAATGTCACTTGTTTGGTTTTCTAGGTATTGACTATGACCAGCCAATTTTTCCCTCCCCACTGAGCTGATGGACTGAGGTCAAAGGTACTTAATAATAGTCAAAAAAAAAAAAAAAAAAAAAAAAAAAATTTGGGGTTACAAGAGTTATAATATACTGATTACCCAAAACACAAGTATGAAACAGTCAAGAGCCATTGGTTGAGGAGTAGCCAAGGTAGTAGGTGCAGATAAGATATTGAGGGAGGTGGAGGAGCTACCCACGCACATTGGGAAGTGTTTGTGGGAGATGCTAATAAGAGAAGGAAGAAGTTGTGGGGGGAGGGGATTGATGCTGTGACCACTACCCATGGAAAAGATGGATCTCCCAAATTGGGAAGTAATTAATTTTCAGAACCTAGACAGAAGAAAGGATCTTTGTGAAAGGTAAAGAAAATACTGAATACACCAACCGCGTCATACACCCACACCAGTTTTAGGTGAATGTCAATAAATACGAAGGGGGTCGAAGCGACAAACACAGATTGCTCCAGATACCGGACGAGAAACACCCCATGTGACTGCCTGCCTGAAGAGAACCTCTGACATCAGCATTGTGCCAAACTTTGCCAAGCCAGCAAAGTGTCACATCTAACTTAAGAAGCGGATTGGATCAATAAACATTTGTATATGAACTGCTAGATTTTGACAATGTACTAACAAATTATTGTACACAGGAACATATATATAAACATTTTTTTATTCACGTGTTTACTTTTTCTTGTGTCTTCATTGCACTTGAATCAGTCCAATATGAAGATACGCAACGATTCGATCCTAGCCGACCTTATGATCAAAAATCAATCATAATGTGGGATAAGGCAAGGCCTGGATAAAAACTGTCATTTCATCAATCAGCCATGGGTGTTGGACCTTTGGACGACTGGGCAGGACTTGAAGGCGACATGATGATATCACCATAGTAGTATAAAGGTCAGTGTTTTGAATATGTTAACATATATTTTCTTTTAAACATCTTTCATTAAATACGGCAAACAAGGGAGATTTAATTTATTTTTGTATTTAGTTTTTCTGGCATCCTTACATTTTTCTGTTTTGTAGGTGTAAGGGAACAGAAATTTTCCGTAATTTTACAAGCATTTTCAGCAACTTCTTTAGCCATTTCCAATGGGGTTTTGTTTTTAATGTTAGTTTTTCTTCACGTTTTGATTGCTTAGGTTGTATTTTAATTTTGTGTTGTGTTAAAGAGGAGCATTTATTGCAAGTCTTCGAATGATAATCTTTCTATTTTTAAACTTTTAACACTCCATTTCCACTGTTAAATAAAATGAGTTTTATAGGAATCTACACACACATTTTATATATATATATATATATATATATATATATATAGATAGATAATGATTACTTGGTAACCCGTAAGGATAATTCTAAAGAGGATAGAATCCAGAGAACACAATATAAAAACAGAGCAAATATTAATTATTATTAAGAAAAAGACAACTTTATCCATTTAATTGTATGGGAATGGATGGTCTGATGAATGAGATCGAAATCTTGATTCTAAGGAAATAAATTATGAACACCATGTATTCTTAAAGTTGTCTTTTTCTTAATAATAATTATATATATATATATATATATATATATATATATTTCTTAAACTATATACTGCCTCAAATGTTGCTTACTTATTTTTCTATTGTCAATTTTAGAAGCAATAAAGATAAAAAGCATTAAAATTATAAAATGTTCAATACATGCTTGTATGAGAGTTGTTATAATCAAAAACAGTTTTTTTTTTTAATAAAGTTTATTTAAACACTCTTAATGCCATCTAATGACAAAAGACTTTTAAAAAATATATTCAGAGCAATTGATGAAGCTTAACACTTTCACTGTTATAGGCTGCAGTAATGCCAATTTTGTAAAGATGTATAAGCATGTCAACAGCAGCAGAAGTTTGAAAACCGAAAATTTAACTGGATGATAAAAAACAAATAAATAATAAACTTTAAAAAGAAAGTCATAAGAATATTTTACTTACGGCACAAGCAATCTTTTCAACCAAAGATGTAACT
The DNA here is from genome assembly GCA_963932145.1 of Acanthosepion lycidas. Classification (NCBI taxonomy): domain Eukaryota; kingdom Metazoa; phylum Mollusca; class Cephalopoda; order Sepiida; family Sepiidae; genus Acanthosepion; species Acanthosepion lycidas. Next base: position 46,798,598 of record OZ010615.1, on the reverse strand, counting down.
TCATCAGTTGAACTCTCATTTAGCTTCAGGTCATTTGAACGGCTGATAGCAAACAAATATCTGGTAGAAACAAGTCAAGAAAACTGATTGTGTTCTTTCAAGGCATAAAATCTGACAGGTCCACTTGTTCAATGCATTTCTCCTCCATTTTTGATCCCAAACATCAAAACCCTGTCACATTCACTCAGCTGCTTTACTCAATCCAATTAGTCTTCTATCCCAGATAATTTTTATTTTCCTTTTCTGAATTATTTACTACATTGTTTTAGATATGTGGGTAGTTTAATGATCAGCAAATCAGAAAGAGAAATGGGTGAGTCAAGTTTGTTATTTTCACTGTCTCAAGGTCAACTTTGTTATTTTCACTTTCACACAAATACCATTGAGAAATAAAGAATCCATCTCTTCTACCCATGCCCCACCAATTATAGGTTACATTCATTGTCTGTAAGTCAAGTTTGTTACATTCACTTTCACATCACACAAATACTCCTGGAAAGGTACAAATCCATCTCTTCTACCTCCCCCCAGGTACAGGTTAAATAGTTGGATTGACTAGTCTCACTTGCCTAGAGTTGGCAACCGGTCTGTAAGGAGCACAACTTTGAATTCAAAACATGTTTGAAAAGGGATGGGCTCCAGTGGCTACAGCTGCAGTAGATGTGGTGCATGTAAGACCCCATTGGATTAGGAGACTCACAATTTGATTACCTTGATTTTGTTTGACCAATATATATTTAAATCCTGTTGATTTTCTCTCTAGACTTGACATTTAATAGTTCTGAACCAAGTGCTGGTTGCAAGGATGCTCTTAAAGGTTGTGGCTAAGCAAGAATATTTACACCACAATTTTGAAATAGGAAGTATCACCGAGATGTTGGAATGGGAAAATAGCTGTGAATTATTAAGCATTGATAGATGTGTAGAAATATATTTCAGTCTGTAGACAATGCATGTCCAAGTCTGCTGGTACCTGACGCAATTGCAGCACCATCATTTGTGATAGCTCTGTTTTCAATGACTGATGGGCTTGCGAACACCAGCTGCTGTAAGCTTGGATGTGTGGATGGTGTAATGGATAACAGCACAGAGTTGGAAATTGGAGAGACAAGTTTCAATTTTAGTCGGGTTCATTATATTCTTTTACATGCAAATACCCTGAATCCACTTCTACCTCTCCCCCAGCTATGAGTTAAGTAGTAGGATTTATCAGATCATTATCTCCTGCCAAAATTCTTAAAACACTTATGTGTAATCGATAAATCATTATTACCTTTTAAATAATCAGCAGAATCATGGTAGAGTAATGGATAGTGGCTTGGATTGAGGAAATCAGACGGCCAAGTTCAAAGTCCAGTCGAGTTTATTACATTCACTTACATGCTAATACCTTTGGGAAAAACATGACTCCAACTCCTCTACCCCACCCCAAGCTATGTGTAAATAGTAGGACAGACTAGATTCAATAGGCTTGGGTGGTAAGTGGTCTAGGAGAAGGAAAACTCTGAATTCAAAACTGTCTATAGCCCTGACAATTACATACTATGCAGCTAAAAGGAAAGTATCATTCACATTGACTTGATGATCCTGACTATGGTTGATTCCTAAACAAAATAATCTGCAAAAGACTTGATAAACTATAAAAAAAAACAAAAAACAAAACAGATTGATCAATCGATAACGGACATGCATATGAAATTCTGATTTTACCTCGGATTGAACACTTACTCATTTATAAAACAGGTCCACCTCTTGTTGGTTCCAATCCTATTAGGAATGATAGCAAAATACTTGCCCCTTCCTATTTTATAGGTAGAAACACACAAATGCATGCTGGGATTTTTTCCTAGCCAATAAAATAGGCCGGTTCTCAGTTTCATCCGGCTCAGTCACAGTCTGTCTTGTCTTGAAGTTAGAATGCTACGATCAACCGTCAGAACTTGCTTTTCTGTGTCAACCTCAATTCTTAGCTTGTGAACTTGTTGCCATATTGCTGTTGCTTTGCCTTGTTACTGTTAATTTGCCTTGCATATATTGTTTTGCTTGCTTTATATTATTTTTTTGCCCTGTTCTTTTCTTTTCTTTTACTTGTTATTGCTTATTATGAACTTTGTCAATTCTCTTTGTTGGATAGTTCTGTTACATATTTTTCATTTGACCATGGCTACTCAATTCCATTGATGGCTGGATATTCTAAGAACACCTTTTTAGAACAAAGAGAACAACTATTTTATAGAACATCAAAAGGATACACTGCCACTGCTAACCAGTAGACAATAACTAGAATGTGAAGAACAAAGGGAACAATTGGCCATAGAAGAGTTGAAAAAATATTACCAATGGCTCTGCAAAGAAATTTGAAAAAACAAAAATTAATACAAAGCATACAAAATAGTGTGCATATCAAAATTAAGGCATGTATGTGTCTATACTCTTAAGTGTCTAATAAAAGCAAAGGGTTCTTAATAACTAAGCAGGGAGATGGAATTTTTTCTCCAGGGTCACTACAGTGGGGGTGGGGAGGGTCGGAAAATCATTTAACGGCTGAAATTACAATTTAAATAAAAGAAACATTTTCTTAAGAAAATGTTATCAAACAAGGAGACATGATAATTCTGAAAAGAATAAAAAAAAAAGAAGAATGGAAAAATATTTTTTTGGTTTGGTTTATTTAACGGCATATCAACTTCTTATGGGTCATTTATCTTATTTGACGGTGTAGAAGACGCACCCCAATTTCAGCAGGGCAAATCAAGAAAAATTAGCAATTAGTAAAATTATTAGTAAATGGTACAGCCTAGGCTATATTTATGAGGTATTATTTTGGTTAAACAAGCCATGATTACAATTAAACGAAAAATAGTAGGAAAAAAGAACAAAGGCTTATTTACAGTATTAATAGCAGTAATCAATTTAACAGTTCTAAGTTGTCCAAATTTTTTAGAGAAATTTTCATTACTCATATTTTTCTAATTTTACTTTACATCTTTTTTTATTATTGCTAATACTCAGCTGATTTTTACATTCTACAATTGTTAAGTAAGCAGCACAGGTCAGTAAGACATTGTCCTTGTCAGATAAAAACCCCAAAATACAGGATGCAAGTTCAAATCTTATTAAAGTCTGCTATCGGATTCATGCATTATAATTTAATGGTTGTAAAATCACTGAAGCCTTGCAAGCAAAATAAGATTTAAGAAAACTAGTCAATTAATTCATATAAGAAAGAATTGTAAGCCAAAAAACATGTGGAACAGAGCAATGGTAACAGAAGTGAATAATATACAAGTCTGTCCTGTGTGCCAAAGCATAGGATAAGGTTCAGTGATAGGATATGTTTGTGGCTTTGCATCAGAGTTGGTATGAAGAGAATAATATAAAGTCATCTAAGAAATTCAGACAACTGAAGATGATTACATCTACAGTAGTAAAATTATTTTAACCTACATAAATCTAAATAACTATGTTTGATAATTATTTCACTTTAAAAATGACGGTCAAAACATTACTATTGATGATGAAACTAGAAAAAGCAATGTTCAAGTCAACATTGCTATCGATGAATAAACTGACCTGCTTCCTTCTTTGATCAAGGCAATAGCAATACGAATCCGAGAAAATAATGCAATAAGAACCAGGAGAAAGACCACAAACAGAATGCTGCAAATAATACCTGTGCAGAAAAAAAGAGAAAATTATATAAAATCAACAATGTAAATATAATCTCTTTCCTATAATAATTATGACATTATATATAATTACGTCTTAGACACATTTCTTGAAAATGAGGTGAATAACAGATGATTCTCAACCTCAGCCTTCAGGGTTATATTTGTTGGTTCCAATTCAAAGGGAATGACTGTTGAAAACATATCCCCCTCTCCAAATTTATAGATAAATCCGACAGATGCATACTGGAACTTCTTACTAACCAATAAAAATGGACCTCATCTGGCATATTTTTGCTCTTTCTGGTCTTGAAGTCAGAATGCTACAATCACTTGACTGTTGATTCCAGTCTGTAGGAATGTATATTTATTGTTATATAAATAACAATTTTGGCATGAGGACGAAGGGGAAATGGGGAAAGGCTGGTCTACACTAACTGTCCTAAATTTAGTTAATCAGATTCACAACCCACTCATTCAATTTACTCATTCACCACAAAAATTCATCCATCACTAATCTATAGAGATTTTCCAAGCATAGCTTAGATGTGGCACAAGGCCGAAATTAGGGGGCACCCAGTGAGAATCGAACTCACTACTCAGCCGTAATAGTTCTAGCGAGACAAGCTTGCTAACCATTACACCATCTCGAGGTGCCCTCGCTAATCTATAGGATTGATTGCAAAAACCTTCCCCAATTTATAGACAAAACAGACAGATGCATGCTGGGATTTCTTCCTTGCCATTAAGATAGGTAACTTCTGTTCTTTTTTGTCTTGAAGCCAGAATGCTACAGTCACTTGTCTGTATCCTCTTTTGCCTGTTAACAGCCTTCTCAATTTGTGAACTTTTTGCCTTATTGCTGATGCTTTGCCTTGTTCTCTTTTCTTTCTCTGTTATTGTAAACTTTATCAATTCTGTTTGTTGGGAATTTCTGCCAATTACATTTAATCATGGCCAATTACTGTGTCCCTTTGTCATGTAAATACCATTCTTAATTTGTGAACTTATTTTGCCCTGCCTAGTTTTGATTTGCATGTATATATCGTTTGCTTTACTATTATTTTACCCTGTTCTCTTTCTTTCTTTAAAGGCTGGCTGAACGTCAACTCAAAATAATGAGTATTCATGCTGACCAATCAACTGTAAAGCATGAATAAACGTATAAAAGTCTAGAGAAATTCATGATGTCTGTTGCAGAACAATCCAATCCATTAGCTCTTTCTCTTTCACATGACTAGACTCAAGACCAGGGATGAAATTTAAACAAAACCATTAGGTGGTCACAAGGAAGAAGAACTTGCAGGATGCTTTTGAGGCAAGGATGAGGCACGAAGATAATTGTGGAGATTATGAGACAAAGTGGAAAAGCTTATAAATGGCGCATCTCTCCAATGTCTATTCATAGCTTCTTCAGATCAAAATGAAAGACAAGACAGTGTAAGAAAAGCGTTTGTTTTAAATATATATATATATAATTTTTTTTTATAATATAATTATTATTATAATATTTTGCTCTACTGTTTGTATCAAGCTCTGCTTTTTTTTAAAAAATAACTGGTAAGAACGTCGGATTATAAATCTTACTGTTCTTTCTTATTTTAATGTATGTGTATGTGTATATAGGATTGGCCAAAAGTTGCTTTACCCATTTCCAATAATAATAAGCACAAATTTCTAAATGATTTACAGATAGATGGTAAAAAAAGAACTGGGTGCCTGAAGCATGTGAATACTAACAAAAATAGTTATTTCTATTTAGTAATTCAAAATAACTAAAACTGTGATATCCAGAAAAAGTATGGCACATAGAACTAGAACAATCGGACTGCAGTGGACAAAATAAAGGGTTTGGTTTGAAATTCCAACATATCACCTGAAGAAGGTCGGAGTGTACAATACCTGAAATGTCATGAATATGACAAAGATGAGAACAACAGTCTGAACAATGTAAATAGTATAAATAAAAAAAAATATGTCAAAAGGATGGTTTTTCTTTTGACACTGCTATTACTATATACTTCGCTGGCAGTTTTTATTGTTTTAGAAAATCTATTTTTTATAATTTTGGTAAAACCCAAACATGTGAGACTGGATTTATTTATACATTTTCTACAGCTCAGAATTGTGGAGCCCATATTGGTCCCATATCACTCAGCTGGATATCTTCCACAAAAGTTGTCTCCAGTTGATCTGTGACTATACTCTTGACACAATAGGGTGTCCAATGCTGATCTACTCACAAAATGCAACATTGGTGGAATCGACTTTCACAACTTCATGCATGTTGCAAGGATGAATGACAACAGAATACACAAGGTCCTCATGTATAGCCAGCTTGACAATGGATAAAGGACTCTTGGATGGCTGTGGCACAGGTATAAAGACATGCATGTGCCTCATACTAACTCCAAACGAGTTGCCTTTGATAGAAATAACTGGGGATATTTGTGCCAGAGTGGTATCAGAAATTTTGAAATCCGTCATACCAGCTAAGGGACAAAAGACAATGATGAAAAACATCAACAAATATTCCTGTGGCTATATCCCGAGATCCTCACCATTGCACAATATGTGGATTTGTATGCAGGTAACTTGTAGAACTGAAGTGTCACATACAACACAAACAAAAACTGAGTGAGGTTGTCGGATCCTCATACATTGAAATTGATGGGAGAGTCTGTCATTATATATATATATATATATATATATATATATATATATATATATATGTAATTAGGTGATAGAATTTTGCAGCATTAGATTTCTAGTCTCCACAACTCACAAAGGTGCTCAGTGCTATGCTAGGTCTACTTAGGTGGTTATTAGAATTAAGCATATAGGTCAGATATTACATTTAACTTAACCTTCATTGTTTATCTTGATTTAGCTTAACCTCCACAATGGTTGGTGATATCCCTCCCAACTTTTTCGATATAAAACTGTTTGCAAAGCAATACTCACACAAGGTTAAAAAGAGTTTAGCTTCAGAGAATTTGAATACCAATGGATTAAATCCAACAGATACTTCCTTAGTGCTGTCTTTGACTTGAAGATATTTCCAAACACTTATTCCACAACCTGTTTAAAGAAAAAGATAAAAAAATAGAAAGCATTTCAGGCAAATATAACCAATCAACAAGTTTTCATTAAACAATGCAATCTTGTCTTATACTGAAAATATTTTATAATTGACACACATTAATCGATTTGTTGGATCTTTTCTGTTTAATTCACCTCAAATAATATAAAGTTACTTATTGCAAATATTAATTCCCTCCAAGAAATTATAAATTTTAAATCAAAGTTGGTTTGTTTTTTTATTAAATTTTTGCTACTCTTTTGAAATTATAAATTTTAAATCAAAATTAGTTTAGCTTGCATCGCAACAACTCCAAACTTCAGAAAAAAAAATCAGGGAGTTACTCACATTTTGTAAGTGCAGATGGAGAAAAACAGAGGAATATAGTGCTGGGCAGATAAACGGACCATCTACTCAACTATGGGTATCTTCTAAAAATAATGTTTAAGTAATATATGTGTGTGTGTATGTGTGTGTGCATACACACACACAAGTGTATTACTTTTAAAGAATGCACATCTCTTGTTCAAATCTACTCAAAGCTCATATTCACAAACATAAACAAAGTTATTTATAAGGAATTGATGGATTTTTTTATCCCAATCTGTCATTATTTTTAATTACTTTAAACATTATATTTTTAAATCTACAAATTATGCCAGGTGATATTTTATTTATTATTCACGGTAAAACATATACATACCAGCACCAAACAGGATAAGAAAGGCAATTATGCCAAGCCAGACCATCACACCAGCGACCCAACGCATTAACACAATCCAAATCAATGATACAACCATTGTCACAATAAGACCACTGCAATACAAACAAAGAGTTTACGATTAGATTGGAAAAGAAGGATGTTTTTTTTTTTCAAACATTTCTTAACTGACAAAAAAGGATCTTCTAAAACACTTTGGCATTGTTATTATTCATTTATCTGCCACAACCTTTAAAGGATGTGGGTGATGATGGCTCTCCACAACTTTGTGTATTTTGTTGTCCTTTTATATATTTGCCATCTTTCTGTGCTTTTTGTTTTGCCATCTATCATTTCTCCCTGCTTCTCCAGGCCATTTTTCCTCTTTAAGTTTATCAAAAATTTTCAGCCATATTGTCTGATTTAACTATCAGTTTCATTGTAGTTCCTGTTTTTCTTAAAACCCTCCTTGTTTCTCACATGTTCTCTTCATGGTATTATTGGCATTCATTGGAAGAACACCACACCCTGTCACTTTGATTCTCCTCTTCATTTCTAAGGAGATATGTAGCAGTCCCGTACTTTATTTCTTGGAAAAATTTTCCTAACTCTTAAGATTTTGCTTACTTTCTGAAAGGCAACTTTTGTTGTTTCTATATCACGCTTTCCATTGTTACTGTACTACCTATGTAGGTGGTTCATTTTCTGTATCTGCTTGGAAGTGATATTCCCCAATATGTAGCCCATAATTTTGGCTATCGCTTTTGCTGATGAACGTAAATTCTATTTTCTTACAGTTAATAGTCTTTTCTTCTGCTTTACTAACTTGTCTAAGAAATTTTTTATGTTATTATACAGTCCAGGTAACAATTATTAGTGCTAATAAAATTTCAGTAAATAATGTAGAATATCTCCTGAAAAAACAAAAAGAATTTAATGAAAAAGATTTAATCTATTGACATATTGTCAATGGTTTCCAATTGCCTTCTCCATGGTTTGATATTCAAAGTTTTTTTTCTGATTCAAGGCTAGACAGCCTATATATCCTACTATTTAATCCATAGCTTGGGAGTGAGAAGAGATTGATTCATTTGAATGCAACAGGACTGCAGAAGGGAAAAGAGAAAGAGAAGAAAAAAGAGAAAAGAAAAAAAGAAAAAGAAAAAGAGAAAAGAAAAAGAGAAAAGAAAAAAGAAAAAGAGAAAAGAAAAAAGAAAAAGAGAAAAGAAAAAAGAAAAAGAGAAAAGAAAAAAGAAAAAAGAAAAGAAAAAGAAAAAAGAAAAGAGAAAAGAAAAAAGAAAAGAAAAAGAAAAAAGAAAAGAAAAAGAAAAAAGAAAAGAAAAAGAAAAAAGAAAAGAAAAAGAAAAAAGAAAAGAAAAAGAAAAAAGAAAAGAAAAAGAGAAGAAAAAAGAAAAGAGAAGAAAAAAGAAAAGAGAAGAAAAAAGAAAAGAGAAGAAAAAAGAAAAGAGAAGAAAAAAGAAAAGAGAAGAAAAAAGAAAAGAAAAAGAAAAAAGAAAAGAAAAGAGAGGAAAATAAAAGAGAAGAAAAGAAAAGAGAAGAGAAGAAAAGAGAAAAAAGAAGAGAAGAAAAGAGAAGAAAAGAGAAAAAAGAAGAGAAGAAAAGAGAAGAGAAGAAAAGAGAAGAAAAGAGAAGAGAAGAAAAGAGAAGAGAAGAAAAGAAAAGAGAAGAAAAGAGAAGAAAAGAGAAGAAAAGAGAAGAAAAGAGAAGAAAAGAGAAGAAAAGAGAAGAAAAGAGAAGAGAAGAAAAGAGAAGAAAAGAGAAGAGAAGAAAAGAGAAAAAAAAGAAGAGAAAAGAGAAAAAAGAGAAGAGAAAAAGACAAGAAAAGAGAAAAAGACAAGAAAAGAGAAAAAGACAAGAAAAGAGAAAAAGACAAGAAAAGAGAAAAAGACAAGAAAAGAGAAAAAGACAAGAAAAGAGAAAAAGACAAGAAAAGAGAAAAAGACAAGAAAAGAGAAAAAGACAAGAAAAGAGAAAAAGACAAGAAAAGAGAAAAAGACAAGAGAAGAAAGAACAAAAAACATTCATTCATCTTAACATTGTTTTGCCTTGTCAATGTATTTAATTTAGTGGTGAATATTAATCACATCACTCAATATACATTATTATATACTATATTATAGAATTATGCAGTGAAAATGTCAGATCAAATGCAGATCCACCCTCATATATCTATGACCTAGATTTTTAATTTTCTCAATGAAAAACTAGTCAATATTCTTTTTGTTTTAATCCAATAATATTTATTAAAAGAATAACGCTGATGCTACACCAGAAGTGGTTCCCATCGCTTCTGGTCTTAAATAATCATAAGTAGTCACATGTACATGTTTTGTCTTGGAGAATTGTTACAGTTGGGCATGTCCCTTAGGGGCTGATGCACTGTATATCAGCCCCTAAGAGATTCAAACAGTCTGATATTTCTGAGTTTGAATCACATATCACAAATTTATTCGTTTGCTGCTCTTTCACTCAATAACAATTACATTTATTAAAACATTTATTTTTTTTAAATGTTATAGTAATAAAAAGTCACTTTGTAAAATTTCATCTGCAAATGTCCTGAGATCAATGATAAAATTTGTCAGAAATAAAAAAAAAAACCTTTTGGAAGAAATTGAATTTTAATACTTACATGAGAATTATCCACCAGGAAACAACAACATCACTGATTATTTTGTCAGCATATGCCTTAGCCTCCAAGACCTTTGTAATAAATCTAAACAGAGAAAAGTACAGGATATTTATTTAAGCAAAAAGAAACTATTAAACAACATTGAAATTAATACCTATCAAGTACTACATACAACTCATGGATAAAAGGCCAAGGAAAAATTAAATTTTTTTAAATCAGAGTGAAGCTCAAGTTGCTAACATCACCTCTGGACAGGGATCAAAGTGTGTTATCTGTTTCTTTTTTTTATTCCTTCTAAACAGTGGTTCTCAGCCTTTTTTTTTTAAACCCATGGACCACTTTTACTCTTAATTTTTTGGGGGTGGACCCCCATAACTATGCTATGAAGGAAAAAAAAAAAAAAGAAAAAAAAAAGAAAAGAAGGCTTATTTTATTTTTTACTAATAGATAAGTTTAGGAAATGTATTATAGAAATACTAAATGTACAGGGTGGGCCAAAAGTAGGTACACACTTTACAATTTCTGTTTTCATTTAATTACATTTATTCATTACAATTACATTTGTTTAACACTGTTTAATCTTGTAAATGCTTGAAATATCCTTCAATTTACTGGAAGGAAAGTTGGTTCTTTGTGTTGCACCAGAGAGTTTCTCTCACCTGAATCCATCCATCAAATCTATAAATCAACCATTCACCCTTGCATGGAATACTGCTGCCATATATAGTCTGGAGGCCCCACTGTTCATTTCAAGGTCCTTGACAAAATCCAGAGACAGATATGCAATGTGGTTGGTCCTGGTCTGGCATCTTGTCTACAGTCACTTTCTCGGACGTGCCGTTGCTTCCTTCTGTTTTTTCTACAAGTACTTTCATGGTAACTGCTCCGACAAGCTATTTTTGCTGGTTCCCAAACTGCATGAATTTAAGTGTGTTACTAGGTTGGCATCTCAGTGCCATCCTTTCACTGTCAAAACAGTTAAATGTAGCCGTCTCTTCTACTCCAATAGCTTCATGTCTCACACTTCCCATCTGTGGAACTCCCTTCCTCTTACTTGCTTCCGTGACAGTTATAATCTTTAAATATTAAAATGTAATGTCAATCGACAACTTCTGAAACCTTGATCTAATTCCCCCGTCCTTCTCTTTATCCTTTCCTTAATCATGTCTCTTTACTCTTGCTCCCACCTCTCTGCAACCCCCTTGTGTGCTCTCCCACCTTGCAAGATTCCTCAAACCTCTCCAGAACATGGTGACACGCAGTATGACACAAATTCCAATCTACATCATTGTCAATAAATGCTTCCAAGATTAATTCTTAGTTCGTCTACTGTATGGAGATTTTTCTCATAAACCTTATTCTTTACTACACCCCCCACCAAAAAAAGACATCCATTGGTGTTAAGTTGGGTGGACACAGTGGCCATTCAATGCTGCAACATTGTTCAATCCAACATCATGGGAAAGTTTGATCAAGTTAATCTCTTACTGTCATAGCAGAATGAGGATGTGCGCCATCTTGTTGAAAAACAGTTTGGCAAAGAGTAGTTCTGGTTCTGAATTGTGCACTACCACATAAAAAATACCAAGTCATATCAGGATATAAATAATTAAACAACTGTATACCTACTTTTGGCCCACCCTGCATAGGCCTTATTTTGAAATAAATTTAATTTAATGAAAATAAATTGTATTTCACAACTAAATTCTATGGAACATTTATCTAATTGTACACTAACCTCAGTTTTTATTCAATTTTACAATCAAAACATCTAAATGGGACACTAACTTACATCATTTGATCTCTTTTTCTGATAGTTTTAGAGTTTTTTATTTTATTTTTAGTATTTTAATATGGTATAGATTACTGAAGAAATTCTAATTCAAATTTGTAAAAACTTTTCCAAAGTGAAATTGCTCTATGGACCACTAAAATATTACTGTGGACTCCAGATTTGCTATTTTTCTGTGTGGGCCCCAAGTATTACATAGACCCTGGTTGAGAACCACTGGTCTAGAAGGACAACTCTTGAATTCAAAACTGCAGTGAAAGCAACAGGTACTCTCATATTAGTTGGCTAGCTGTTTAAGTTTGAATTTTTTCTAATCTACTCACTTATTCAAATTTATTTTAATTCGCATGCAAAAAAAAAAAAAAAAAAAATAAATTTGCTTATTTTATTTTTTACTAATAGGAACTGTATTATAGAAATAGTAAATGTATATGCTTTATTTTGAAGTAAAACTAATTTAATGAAAATAAACTTTGTTTTATGTACACAAATAAAATAACTATTTTTTTGGGGTGGATGCATAGACACCAATAAGGGTCCATATGGACCCTGGTTGAAAATCACTGCTCTAAACAGTGTAGAAGCTTGGTGCTGTAGATGCTGACCCTGCAGTAGCATCTTCTTCATTGCACTAAGAAGGGGTAGGGGTCAGTGTAATATCAATGCTGGTGTGACACTGGTCGCTAGGACTGGGTAATTTTTGCCCTTGTCATGCATACACAACATTCAATGTTAAACTGACCTTGTGTGACATCTACCACCATGGGAAGGTGAGAAAATAGTGGGCTTTCAGCTGGGATTAAAGCATAGTATCTGCTCTTCCCTGTCATGTTTCTACTTTCAGGCAGCTCATGTTTTTTATAACGAGGGATACTTAGTCCTGAGGGTTCCAACCCTAGGTCAGTACCTCCCAAATTATGCTAAAGACGAATTGTCACTGGTTATCAGGATGAAGCAGATTTTACTCTTGGCCAATATGCACACGTATAGTCATATGAAACCTATACTCCTCTGCCATCAGACTGGGATCAGAGTGTAATAACTGTTCAACTTTATCTATCACATTTTGACTTCAAGCAGTTCATGAGAAAGCAATGCTTAAAACATTGTCCCAAGGATTTCAACTTTACCCACTGCACCAGACTGAGAAGGCCAGAGTACTCTGATGTCTGTGTGATAGGTCTTGCATAGACTGGGTAATTTTTGCTCTAGGCCCATATGTACACATGTGGGCACATGAAACTGACCATCCCATTGCTGTGTGAGAGGTAGATAAATATAGAATCAGTGGAGAGTAGCGGTTTTGCTCCTTAGCCATATTGTCATCTTCAGATAAGGCATGGCAAACAAGGCCAGCCTAGTCCTGGAGATTCCAATGGGAGAGGGGATAATTTTTGTCTTTGTCGACTGGTATGCCACAGTTCCTATTATACCGACTGTGTTTCTTGTTTTACCGTCCAGAGATGGGGTTAAATATCAAGTGAAGCTCACCTGTTTAAGTTTGTTTCTTAAGAGAGGGAAATAACTTTAATAACATGTTTGTTTGTTTGCTTAGGGGGATATCAATATGGGTCATTTAATGCTGAAATTTAGTTTTGTTGGGAGCATAAGTAATTTCTTTTGCAAAAATGCAAAATTTTTATACTTCCATAGTATTCGACCCTAACAGGTGCTACTACCCCAGGTCAGGGCAGACCTGGGAACAACTGAAATTAAGAGGTGGTTCCATGCTTCTCAAAACCTCCTGATCAGATGCCTTACTGCTGGATGTGGTTTATCGTCATACCCAGGATGGACCTTAATAATTAATCATGGTTAAAAACATATGTAATGACTAATATTAGTATTATTAGTATTAACTTATGACCAGTATTTCTTTCATATTAATTTTGCTTGATTTTTATTACTTTTTTTAATCCTTTCATCCCAAGCAAGGCAATAAAGCCACTAAGACACAAGGAGCGTGAAAGAATAAGAACAAGAAAAACAAAACAGTAAAAGAAGCGGACTCAAGAAGACAACAGATAATGATTGACATTACACTTAAATTTTTGGGGATCAAAGTTGGCTGGAAAACAAGAAGCCAGAAGAGATTTCCACAGGCAAGAAGTGCAAATAAACTGTCAGCAAAGAACTTACAGTTACATCTAGCCAATTCAACTGCAAAATGATGAGACCTTGTTGCTCGTCTGAGCACCATAGAGCAAAGCTCATTAGAACAATTACCATTAAAGTATTTATAGAAAAGGCACAAGGAAGCTACGTTACGGCAGTGCAAAAATTGACTGTAGCTGGGATGCCAAGTCAGGACCAATAACATTGCAGATTCTTCTTTAGATTTTATCAATAATCTCTAAATATATAGCAAGACCACCAGACCATATGTGGCAGCAATATTTGAAGTATAGAGAAATGATAGACTTATATATATGTAAGATAGATTCTGTAGAGAAGAATTGTCTAGCTCAACACTGGGAAACAACTTTCTTAGCAGAAGACCTAGCAACTGATTCAATATAATCTTTCCATTTCATGTTAGCAAAGAACATTATTCTTACAAGGATCAACAAATCACTGTCCTAGAGGTTAGCATCAGCCATGATAATGGAAGACAAAAAAGGGTCCCTCAGATGATTAATAGAAAGCAGTTTTCTTTTGAAGGTGTTAAAATTAACAAGCCATTCCTTGCCCCAGTTAACAGCAGATTTTAGATCACTTTTGAGATCATCTGCCAATCTGACCACATTGAACCAATCAGATTCACTATTATGACAGGTGTAAATAGTTGTGTCACCAACATAGACAAAGTTGGGAGCTGAGGTCATCAGGAAGGTCAATGATGAAAATTAGGAACAATGCAGGTTCAAGGATAGAGCCCTGGGTGATACCTGCATTCATGCAAAGAGTTCTAAAAACAACTTCCATTTCGCAATTTGATGAGAAAGACTGAATCAGTTCAAAACTTCATCCAGAAATTGCATAACCCATCAACTTGTGAAGAAGACCAGTATACCAAACCCTTTCAAATACCTTCAAGACATGTCCAAAGCAACAGCCCGAGCTTCACCATTCTTATCTAAAGCTTGAAAGGCTTTCAGCAATAATTGTTAATATATCAGCAGCTGACTTAGGGAAGTGAAAGCCATATTGCTTATCTGAATGAAGACCTTGTGATGCGAGGTGATTAACCAGTTCAGAGATGACTAAGGCCTCTAGTGCTTTGTCAAAAAGAGGTAGAAGACTAATAGGCCAATAATTAGAAGGATTAGATGATTCGCCTGAGTTTATAAGGACTGGACTATTGAGAATTGTCATTCTGCAATTGTTAGTAAACAATGCAGATTGGAAATCTATAGTTTTTTTTTTTATTTTTGATCTGTACTATAGTAACGGCTGTGTAATGATCATCCGAGTATAGTTACAATAAAAAGCAATTAGAATGAAGATGAAAGAAATACTAATGAGAAATGAATAAGAATTGACAAGGCTTCATCTATTAATAATAATAATAAAATTCCAGATAATATTACTACTAATACTACTAGTGGAAATAAAGCAATTGAAATGAAGATGAAAGAAATACTAGTGAAAAATGAATAAGAATTGACAAGGCTTCATCTAATAATAATAATAAAATTCAAGATAATATTACTACTAATACTACTAGTGGAAATAAAGCAATTGAAATGAAGATGAAAGAAATACTAGTGAAAAATGAATAAGAATTGACAAGGCTTCATCTAATAATAATAATAAAATTCAAGATAATATTACTACTAATACTACTAGTGGAAATAAAGCAATTGAAATGAAGATGAAAGAAATACTAGTGAAAAATGAATAAGAATTGACAAGGCTTCATCTAATAATAATAATAAAATTCAAGATAATATTACTACTAATACAACTAGTGGAAATAAAGCAATTGAAATGAAGATGAAAGAAATACTAGTGAAAAATGAATAAGAATTGACAAGGCTTCATCTAATAATAATAATAAAATTCAAGATAATATTACTACTAATACTACTAGTGGAAATAAAGCAATTGAAATGAAGATGAAAGAAATACTAGTGAAAAATGAATAAGAATTGACAAGGCTTCATCTAATAATAAAGTTCAAGATAATATTACTACTAATACTACTAGTGGAAATAAAGCAATTGAAATGAAGATGAAAGAAATACTAGTGAAAAATGAATAAGAATTGACAAGGCTTCATCTAATAATAATAATAAAATTCAAGATGATATTACTACTAATACTACTAGTGGAAATAAAGCAATTGAAATGAAGATGAAAGAAATACTAGTGAAAAATGAATAAGAATTGACAAGGCTTCATCTAATAATAATAATAATAAAATGCAATACTACTAGTGGAATTAAAGCAATTGAAATATAGATGAAAGAAATACTAGTGAAAAATGAACAAGAATTGACAATATGAAGCATTGGCAATTCTTATTCATTATTCTAATAATAAAATTCAAAAATAATATTAATCCTAAAGTAATAGTTTGTAATACACAGAAACATTTCAGTGATAATTCATCTAGATTTGACTTTCCATCAGATGAATATAAAAACTGACAACTCGACAATGGGTAATTTGAGTTAACAATAAAATGATTTGACTTTAATTCATGAAAATGTTAAGGAAGAATAAAAGTCAGTAATAAAATTTAAGCCTGACTCACTTTGAAGCTGTTTTCACTTCACTCACATTGACAGCTGACTGTACAGCAGATACGGATGCGCCAAAAAGGCTTGCAATATCAGGCACACAACGTCCCACAACTAAAAACAAAAATGAATACTATTTTCTTAATATACAAATACATTTAGACAGTAATACAAAATATACCAACCTTTTGAGTGACTTAACTAAAACTTAACCTACATATAAAGATACTTTTTAAAAATACTTTGTAAATCTGTGAATACCGCATGGAATATATGGCTGCAACAACACCATGCTAGGTAATGATGTTGCAATTTCATCTTTTTATTCATATTTCTTTTATTATTTTAATTACACTTCAACTCCTTTATGGCTATTTATATTTTTTTTTTTATTTTAACTGGGGAGGGGGTGATATTTTAGTTTTAGTTTGTAGGATGATTTAATTTTAAACATATAACATTGTATTTTATCTTTGAAAATGATGAAAAATACAGTATTTTTCTTGAAATAAACAACACCCTGATGGTGACATTGTGCTATGCCAAAAGTAATGTGAATAAAATAATATGTATCAACACAGTAATTTTCTCTCTTCCTTTAATAATGACTAATGATTATTTCATGAATATTTCTATATAATAATCTTTTCAGACTGAAAGTTCTTAAATGGAGACAATTTCTCTGGAATGATATACTAGATTAACGGGAAGAAAGGAAAGCAAGAAAGAAGAGAAGAAAGATGGAGAGGAAGAAAGAAAAGTAACAGATTATACAGTTCTTTTTAAAAACGTGAAATAGAAAGAGAGGAGGGAGAGAAAGAGTGTAAAGGAAGGGAAAAGAGAAGAAGGAAGAAATGAATGGATTGTAGTAAAACTAAAATGGAATCACCTGCCCAAGAATTTTTCCTTAACGTATGGAAATTTGTACATCGGCTGATACAGAAAATTGACCGATATGTCCTATTATTTTAAGCAGGACAAATCAACACAATTTCAAATTAGTCTCTTGAGCTTTCTCTGGATTAATAACTTCCTTGGAATTATCCCTACTATTCACAAATTGGTTATATATGAAAAATTTCTCAGTTAACCTGTAGAATAGGACTATGTATGAAAGTAAAAGACAATAGGAAAACTATTATTAACCGTATAATGTGGGTGTTTTTGGATGGTACTCAATAAGTTTTATCCAGAAGTCTTCATTTTTAGTAGTTTTTTTATTATGTCACTTGTGAATTTTTGTGTTTCTTTTATAGCTTTGTTTACCTTTACTTTTTCATAGATGTTGTCATCGTTAATGAGTTCTCTCATCTTCTGTTGCTAAATGTGTTTATCCATGATTACAAATCTCCTACTCAGTGTGGCATACTTTCATTTATCTAGCTGTTTCAAATTTCAACATTTGAAACCAGAGTAAATTAGATTTTAAATCTACTGCATAACAGGTACCATTTTAATAAGTCACCTTTTCCTACAACTTTCTGAATTTAAAAGGCTTTTACTCTTAAAATTC
Source organism: Acanthosepion lycidas (assembly GCA_963932145.1). Taxonomy (NCBI): domain Eukaryota; kingdom Metazoa; phylum Mollusca; class Cephalopoda; order Sepiida; family Sepiidae; genus Acanthosepion; species Acanthosepion lycidas. The sequence goes on along the minus strand of OZ010615.1, from coordinate 46,780,505 downwards.
TGTTTTTTAAATTGAAAGCCGAATATTGTGGAAGAGAGTGAAATTTCATTCTTGTAAGTAATACTTACATGGTTTCGATTTCAGTACGTATAAGGGACATTTTCCTTCCTGTAAAAAAAAAAAATTTAAAAAGGTTATATTTTTTCCTTTTTAATAATTGACATAACAATTTTCTTAACAGGCAATATTGGATATTTGAATGCTTACAAAATGCTATGTTTTCGAGTTACCATTAGAAATTGCAATAGAAGACTACTTTGGCAAATAAAATTTAATACATTAACATGTCATCTGTTACTTCATATACCATTGAAATGAGTGTGAAAAAAAAACAGAGAAAGATATAAAATAGAGAGATAAAAATAAGGAGATAAATAGAGAAAGAGGTAAAAATAGGGAGATAGAGAGAGATAAAAATAGGGAGATAGAGAGAGATAAAAATAGGGAGATAGAGAGAGAGAGAGATAGAGAGAGAGATAAATAGAGAGATAGAGAGAGATAAATAGAGAGAGAAAAATAAATAGAGAGAGAGAGAGAGAAAAATAGAGAGAAAAATAAATAGAGAGAGAGAGAGAGAAAAATAGAGAGACAGAGAGAGAGAAAAATAAATAGAGAGAGAGAGAAAAATAAATACAGAGAGAGAGAAAAATAGAGATGAGAGTGAGAGAGACATAAAAATAAAGATAAAAATAATGAAATAAAAAGATGATAAAAAAAATAAATAAAACAAAAATTAACTCAGCAATAAAAATACAAAATGTCAGAATAGTGGGTTCTGTAATTTAATTGGCAAAGTATAATGTAATGATTTATTTTTTTTATTTTTTTTTACAGATTAACTGTTTGTGGATTATTTAAAGCCAAAACATTTTGTATTGTAAGAAAAATTCATTCTGTGAGTGATTATTGCATTAAGAAGTTTTTGAAAATAATGATCTTTTCCAGATACAAGTCCTATTATTTAATCCATAGCTGAAGGCAGGAGATAGAATCATACAGTTCCCAAGGTTATTTGCCCATAAACAAATGTAATGACCTCGACTGGAATGCAGACTCAGTTCTCAGATTCCTCATCCCAAGCCGCTATCCACTACACCACCCACACATCTTTGGTAAGATACAAGGAGAGTATGTGTGTGTGTGTGTGTGTGTGGGGGGGGGTCAATTGACAGTAAAAAGCCTGCTATGAAAAATTGAAAAAAGAATTCTTACCGGTGTACAGTATGGTTTAGTAAGTGTTGCCAATACTCCAGATTGTGAAGGACAGTCTTTAACACAGACCTGTAAAAACAAATTTAATGCTTTAAAAAATACTTGAGAGAATGACCAGAATTATACAGATAATATTCCTTGTTTACCATTAATACATGTCTCAACTGGAAGCAACAGAGATGTAGTTCTACAGAAGGATGCTGAGAATATCATGGATGGAGTGCATAAGCAACAAAAAAGTCTTCAGAAATATGAAGATTAAAAATAAAAGAATTAAAAAAGAAGGATGCTTAGAATCAGAAACAGCTGAAATTTCTGGGATGCATAAGGAAATAGGGCCTGGAAAATTTGACACTCACAGGATATATCAAATGCAAAAAGGACAGGGGAAGTGGGGAGGCCATCTACTTGAGAAGTTGTAGGAATGGATGACTGAACTGTGTGGAAGGGATGGCAAGGAGGCAAACGTTGCTAAGAGCTACCAGGGATGGGATGTTGGGGAGAGCCATGACCGTTCATGTCCTGAAGGAAGAGGGCACACCGAAGATTTTCTCTCTACTGAAAACCTCCTTCTTCCAGATTTTAACTGCACAACAGATTGACTGCTAAAAATTGATCAAACAAAAATCCTTAAATCTAACACACACACAAAAAAAAAAGAAAAAAAAAGAAAAAAAAGAAAAAAAAAGAAAAAAAAAGAAAAAAAAAGAAAAAAAAAGAAAAAAAAGAAAAAAAAGAAAAAAAAAGAAAAAAAAAGAAAAAAAAAGAAAAAAAAAGAAAAAAAAAGAAAAAAAAAGAAAAAAAAGAAAAAAAAAGAAAAAAAAGAAAAAAAAGAAAAAAAAGAAAAAAAAAGAAAAAAAAGAAAAAAAAGAAAAAAAAGAAAAAAAAGAAAAAAAAGAAAAAAAAGAAAAAAAAGAAAAAAAAGAAAAAAAAGAAAAAAAGAAAAAAAAAAGAAAAAAAAAAGAAAAAAAAGAAGAAAAGATGAACAATACAAGAGAAAAACATAAAATAAACAAAAAAAAAAACCATTCATTCTTTCTAGAATATTGCTAACTAGCTAACAAATTTTATGGTAAGGGAACAGTACTAAATAGAGAAAATATAGATGGAAATTAATTTAATTTTACTATAACTATATGGATAAGAGTTTGTTTTTTGTTTTGTTTTTTAAGTATTTCACCCCAAGCAAGGAGGAAATGCCACTAGTACACAGGGATTACAGAGAATGAAAGTGAGAGAGAAGACTGGGTGTAAGGAGGATTGAGGAAAGGATAAGAGATAAATGGGATTCAAGGAGATAGAAAATGGCGATTGACATTTCATTTAAATTTTTGAAGATTGTTGTTATTAGGGAAGCAAGGAAATGGAAGGGAGTTCCACAGAGGAGAAGTGCAAGAAAAGAAACTGATGACATAGGAGTGGCAGTTACATTTAACTACTTTGACAGTAAAAGGGTGGGACCTAGATGCTAATCTAGTAGCCTGCTTAAATTCACATAGGGCACCAGAGGAGAAAGCTTGTCAGAGCAGTTGATGGCATAAGTGGAAGGTGGTGAGAAAAGGGAAGAGATGTTATTGTTTGGAAGAGGAGTCCCCTTCCATAAAAATATGAGGTTACTGTCTTTCTGGGATTTCTTCTTTATTTCTTTTCTGTCTTTTAGCACCGCTCAGCTCTATTTGAGACTCATTGGGCCTCAGTCTAAACTAAAAATTTATCCATTGAGATTTGTTTTTCTCTAGGTTTTAAAAAGTTTCTAAAGCGATATATGACATTGTCATTGAAAACATTTATACTGCAGCTTGCTACTGCTTTATCAAAGCTACACCACAACTGACGCACTCCAACAATACTCCTAGTTTGTCCTTTGAGATTTGTCTTTCTTTATGTTTTGAAACGTTTCTAAAGCATGACATGATTGTTGGCATTGAAAATGTTTATACTAAAGCTTGCTACTGTGTGACACCATTCCACAAAACTTTGCACCTCACTCCAAAGAACTTAGAACATTCTCCCTTCCTACTACTTCCTCTGAAGACATTTCCTCCGCATTCACGATAAACACAATGAAAGTCAAGAGAAGGTACAGGGAAATTTGAGCAGGGATGTGCATGGAGCAAAAGCTATACCACAACTGATGCACTCCTACTGATATCTCTTGAAACACCATTTTTACACCTGAGCTGATTTCTTCATGATAAGATTTTATGACCTGCAGTTCCACTAAATCTTAACCATTTTACCCCCAAGCAAGGTGACAAAGCCACTAAGACACAAGGAGTTACTGAGAATGAAAAAAACTGAGAAAACATTAAGGAGATAGAGGACTTAAAAAAAATAAATAAAAATAAAAACCAGGATTCAAGGAGACAGAAGATGATTGATGCTGCATTTAATTGTTCAAAGATGAAAACAAGTTCCACAAGCAAGAAGACAGAGTTCCACAAATGACAAGTGCAAGAGAAGAAACCATTAGAATAGAACTTGCACTTAGCAATAGCAACAGTAAAATGAAGAGACCTAACTGCCAATCAGTGTTGGAAATTAAAATTAAAGTAACAAAAATAAACTTTTGTCATTTATATATGTGCATTTATTTTACTGATGCACTGTTTTATTTTTAAATTAAAAGACAATGTACAAAGTGTCAAATTTGGCAGATGTTTATTAGTTACTGGGAAAGAAAAGAAGGGGTGACTTATTTGTTTACTTTGCCCATATATGGTCCTCTCATAAAGTCGTCTGAGTTTATCTATGCCTTAGACATGCATAAAAGCATGAATTTGCATGTTTACAGGCAGAGAGGCAAAGCAAGACAGAGTTTGGGTGTTTTTGGCAGGGGGCTTGATAAGCTTGCCTAATAGGCAGTATGGGAGTGATGTCATCATTCCTTCCTCCTTCAACTCACTGGAACATCAAACAGGGAGAAGCTGAACATCGTTATGGCAACTGATTGTAACAAAAAGGCAAAACGATCAAAGAAAATGCATTTGTTGTAAGCATATCTTTTCTTAAAGAGCTAAATCAAATTTGTAACCAGTTTTTTTAAGATCCCTAGAGGTTGTTTGAAGCTGTTATTAATTAAAATTATAACAGTTAATAATATGAAAATAATCAGAGTAATCCTTTTCTTTTCTGCTTTTTTGTATTGTAATTGTAATGCAAGTACAAAGATCACCTTTTTTTATTTTAAAATGTTTCGTGTTAAATGGCTGGGAAAATTCCCATAGCACTATAAAAGCCACTTTTACTGCAACCTCACTTTTTCATGTATTATTACCTTTTGGGATTTTTATTGTAAAATAAAGTTTGTCTTTCTGATTTCCAAAACTTTTGAGTATTGTGGTTGTCCGTTTCCTTCACACCATTGTTTACGTTACATTGAATGTTGTTGTTAACCTTCACATCAGACTTGCTGCCACTTGTTCCCAAACCGTCCAATTAACCGGTCTCGATTGCAAGCAGTCTATTTTTTTCAACCTCATTTTTCCGATATCTGCTTAAATCTGTAAAGTCAATGTACTAAAGAGTAAAGCTCATCAGAACAATTACCACAAAAGTATTTGTAGAAAAGGCAGAAGCACACAAAAGCTACGTTACAGCAGTGAGAAACTGACTGGAGCCTAGATGCCAGGTTAGGACTGATAACATGACAGATTCTTTGGATTCTATTAAGCACCTCTAGATTCAAACCAGAATCTGGCATATACTGCAGATTTATCTTCAAATGGAGATTTTATTTTCTTCTGACCAACTAATCAGATGAAAGGTAAAATTTTCAATAATTCTAGTTTTTAAGTTGCCAAAAGGTATGAAGTTTTTATATCTTATTTACATTATTAACACGCAGACTAATGTCCTCATCTTTGTTGCTGTCTGTTTTGGTAGTTGTGTCCTCCAGCCTTCATCAGGTGTATATAAATCCTGACCTGAGCACATTATTTAATCGGAGTGGGGCGGGTGAAGAAGGTTAGACGGCTCTTGTTCCATTGCCCATGTCTTCTAAGGATGTCTTATGTCTAACTCTTACCTTTAGTAGTACTTGCCCTGTTTCCAAAGAGTCCAAGTATGCACCACCCAGCCAAGGGATTGAATAAAGAGGGTGCCACATTAAATAAAAACTTCAGTTTGGAATTCCCTGGAGGTTATAAACCTGATGAAGGCAGGAGGGCACAACTGCTGAAATGTCGTGCAACAACAACAAAGATGAGGACAATAGTCTGCACGTAAATAATGGTATCTCCTCATCTCAGAAATTAAGGCAAAAAATCTTTTTTTTTTGTACAACTTACTTGTGGAGTAGGACATCCCATAAGAAATATGGCAGGTGTTGCACACCTGGTAATGTCAAAGAAAAGCAAGTTTGGTTTGTCTCTGAAAAACAAAAAAAAAAAAATTGTTTTAGATTTGCTTCAAGAAATAATTCCTTGCCACAGTCACTGAAGTGCACCCCCCACCACATCATGTTATCAGACATGTACAGTAGTCTCCGATTGCCCTGACATCTGAAGAAAGAAGGAATGGCTGTTGGGTCTTAATATAATCTGTCTGGAGGCCATAGTGCTAACTTCATCAAAACACCGAATAACCATTTTGATTGTATCAGGCTGGTAATCATCTTCTTCTCTTTAGAACATAGACGATCATGGCTCTCCACAATTTCTAATCCTTTGTAGATCTTAATAAATTTTGTCTTTTTGTTATCTCTCCTAAACATTATTCTGCCATATATTTACACAAACTCACTTGGTAGGTTATGCATTGTTTTCCTCTGTTCCTGTTGCCTTCAGTCTGTTCTGTGACTATCAAATTTTCCAAGCCCTTTTCTTCATTATGTGCCCTAGAAATTTCAATTATCCCTTCCTGATATTAAGTATAAGTGTTTTTTTTTTATTTCTATTTTCTCTAAAATTTTGTTGTGGCTCACATGCTCCATCAATAGCATTCTCAGTATTCTTCTGTAGAAATACATTTCTTTTGCTTCAAGTTCTCCTTCATCTGTGGGGATATTGTCCAGCATCCACTGCCAAACAGTTCAGTTGTGACACTGAGATCTCCGGAGGTTGATCATACAAAAAGAGAAAGAAAGAAGGAAGGAATAGGGGAGAGTGTACTAACTGGATGATGATGGTTAAAATTGCAGGAAGATGAATTGAAATTTGAAAAGAAAATTAAAAAAAACAAAATGCACTGAAATTTCAAAGAGAATTAAACCCAGATTTAACTAGATGAAATTCAATAAGACCCGAGGCTGCCCATCCTTCCCCCACCTCCCACCAATAAGAAAGAGACCATTAAGGTATCCGCAAAGATGTCAGATAAAATAAAAATACACGTTGATGATAGAGAAAACCAGGTGGTCAGCAAAATAGCATTCACAATTCCCCAGGATCAGATAAAATAAAAACATGTTTCGAATCAACCACCCAGAAGAAAAGATAATTGTGGCAACATTTGTCCAGAGAAAATTTTATATCCAAGCATTAATTCAGATTTCCTTGGATACAAGTGGTAAGGAAAAAATTATTTACTATTTTGAAATGACCATGAGCAAGAAGGCTGTATGGTCTAGTTGATCATAAAACAAATGTGTAAAGACAGAGGAAAGATAAACCTTTATTTTTTATTTTTTTAATTTTTTATTTTTATTGGAGATAATTATATTTCCTTTTCTTTTTCAATTCTTGAGTGGTCTGGTTGATGGAGAAAATTACAGTATGGGACAAGATGATACAGAAAGATTAATGACTGAAAATACCTTTTGTTTTCGCTGGGCCATCTGGAAGTGGATTGAGGTTGGCTGTTGAGAAAGTGGGAGGGGGGGAGAGAGAGAGATTAGCACTGCTTATATAGAAGTGATGGTATGAGGCAAGCTGTAAAGTGAGTAGGAGTTAAGGGAGGGCTTGATTCCTCTTACCACTCTCAAAAGGGGGCTGGACAACTCCAAATTTGGAAAACCACTTGAGTAAATGTATTTTTATACATGAAAATTTAGAAATGGTTGATAGGGTAGAAGACAATCGAACCCAGGCCCTAGTCAACACCACCCCTGCTGGATGCCATACTCCATATAAGCTGCAGATTTTGGACTCAGAAGCAGTTGAGTTGACGATTGGAATTGAAGAACAGAGAAGAGAGACACACCGAAATCTGAACCACTGGCCAAGATTTCCTGAGAGAGAGACAGACATTAAATAGTAGTGAAAGAAAGAGAGAGACCTTATGCCGGATGTGAAGACCAGAACTTAGAAATTTAAGTTGCTACTAAAACAAGCTGTATACTCCAAAGGGGATCCCAGTGTCATTAGATTATAACAAGTGGGAAGGGTTAAAATTGCTGTATATAACAAAATGTATATAAACCAAATCCTTGTTACATTTTTTACCAGAGTTAATTCTTTATTCCAAAGGATTCTTGTTTTTCTGTGTAGCACCCAAATTGTCAAACCATCTCCACTTCAAGTTTCCTTCATCAGTAATTTTCTCACACTGAGATCAAAAACAAAATGTGGCAGAAGTGAATGGTTGCGAACAGACAAACGTCAGCTAAGTTGAGTGGAACTGTGCCAGCAACATGATACCAGTGAAAAAAATGAATTGCATGATAACGAGTGAAGAGTCAGCTAAATGGTAACCACAGCAGTCTGAAGGAACTTGAGGACTGATGACTGGGTGACATAATTGGTTACCACTGTCTAGGGCTAACAACAGGGGTACATATTTAGTTGCCGTTGACCAGGTTCAATTGCTGAGCGTGACACAGTACTCTTTTCTTTGTTTCTAACAAAATTTTCCTGTTTCTTAATACTTTGCTTAGCATTTGGAAGGCATATTTTGCTATCCCAATGTGCGTTCAGATTTCAGTGATGCACTTTATGTCCTCTGTTAAAACACTTTCCAGATATTTAAATTGTTGTACGTATTTGACTTTGGTATCTCCAATTGGTAATTTGCATATTTTTAATACCTAATCTAAAAGAGCTGAATGATCGTTTTTATACTTTCTGCATATAATTAACCCTTAGGAGATGACAGGGCAGATCTATTGGCCAAAAAGTCGAATGACGAAGAAGACAACTGGGCTGATCCATCAGCCTGACTGATCCATCAACCCGATAATACAAACCTTGAGATTGGCTAATTGGTCTTCATATCAGCAAATTAGATTGCTTCTTGCACATTTGGGACTTTCAATGGTAGTTGCTATGATAAGTTTGCCATGTTCTGTGAATTTATATTGATTTTTTCCAAGTGAGGGTTTGTGAAAAGGGATCTGTCTTTTTGGCACTGAAACTCCAAATGAGCCTCTGTCTCCAAAGGAAAGGAAAAATAAGCACAGAGATTACCACATAAAAAAAAAAAAATGCATTTTATTTTTTTACTAGATTTGCATGTATGCTCGTGCAACTTTTTTCTGCCAATTAAAGTTTAACAAATACTGTCAAATTTACATTATAATCATGACAGAAAAATTAAAAAAAAACAAAAAAACCCACTTACTTTAGGTTACCATAGCCACAAAGTTGTTTCTGAGTATCCATTGGATATAACAACAGTTTGTAGTCTCCTCTGCTGAATGCTGTTTAAAAAGAAAAAGAAAACAATAAAATAATGCCAAGATCAAAATGCCGGCCTTTTCCAAACCTGATTAGGACATTTTATCGATAAGCAAGGATATATAATAAAGTCATTCCAATTTATAAAAAGCCTTTCTAAATCCTGTAAAGCTCTACTCCATTTTCATGTTTGTTATTAGATTAAACAGATTGAACAAGGTCAAGTGTTCAGATGGTAACTTCCAGTGGGTAAGGCTAAGAAAAAAGGCTATGGACAAAAATGGGGATGGAATTTCTGATAGTGCCAGAGAAATAGTGTGGAAGAGAGTGGGTAGGGAGATATAGTGTCAGAGAGAGGGCAAAAGGAGAGATAGTGAAAGAAAGAGACAGGAAGGGAGTAGCAGTGAAAGAAAGAGACAGGGAGTAGTAGTGAAAGATATATATATATATATATATAGATAGAGAGAGAAAGAGGTAAGGAGTAAGTGAGAAAGAAAGAAAGGGTAGTGAGTAAGAGAGAGTGGGGTAGTGAGTGAAAGAGAGACATAGTAAGAGGTAGTGAATGAGAGAGAGAGGCAGTAAGGGGTAGTGAGTGAAAGGGGTAATGAGAGTGGGAGAAAGGAGTAGTGAGTGAGAGAGAGAGACATTAAGGGCAAGTGAATGAGAGAGAGAGAGACATTAAGGGCAAGTGAATGAGAGAGAGAGAGAGAGAGAGAGAGACATTAAAGGCTAGCGAATGAGAGAGCGAGTGGGAGAAAGGGCTAGTGAATGAGAGAGAGAGTGGGAGAAAGGGCTAGTGAATGAGAGAGAGAGTGGGAGAAAGGGCTAGTGAATGAGAGAGAGAGTGGGAGAAAGGGCTAGTGAATGAGAGAGATTGGGAGAAAGTGAAAGAGAATGTTTTGATTACAAGATTAGCCCTAAGTGAATGTCATTCTGTTGTTCTTCCTATCTCTTCTTTGCTGGGCTTGAATGCCCAAATAATAGTTTTCATCTTTCTCCCATCAGTTGTTAATTGGTTCACAAACTGATCAGAGGCTATAATGAAAAGGCAGACACCAATATTGTCACACTGCTAAATGGTTAGGATAAGTTGGTTAAATTAAGACATATCAAAGCTTGTTGGGCTATTTAATGTCACATCTAAGTCTCATAGGACAAAAAATCCCAATGAATTCATATTCAGTCTTAAAAGGCAGACATTGATTGTATCTATACCTGGATCTGCAAGCATCTACCTGGAAAATTGGCCTTCTCTGCAGGGAATGTAGTCAACATATTCAAAGCAATACCAGCAAGACTGTTAAATTTGATTTGGATTCATTTATTTTCTACAGCTTATCAACTCTTTGCAGATTATTTAAAGCCAGAAAATATTTTTAGATTATAAGAATTTTTTTTTGTTTTTTGGAAATAATAATGGTTTAGTGATATAAATTTTACTAATTAACCCATAGCTGGGAGAAGAGGTGGATTCATACCTAAGCAGAATTCGATAATAGCCACACTGATGAGCTGTGAAACAGTCTGTGGATGAAAATATATACATACACACACACACACACACATATTATATATATATATATATATATATATATATATATATGCTCCTGAAAAAAATTATTTCGCTTGAGCTCTTGGGGAGAAAAGTGAATTTGTAAACAGTGACTATTACTGCTGCTGATGCAAGACTCTTCGTTAAGATGAATTTAATTCTCCCAGTCATTGGCGTGTTTATCTAAAAATAAATATGTCTAAATTCACCTTCATCCCTGCTGTGCACCAATGGCTTAGAGGTAGAGTCTCCAACTGATACCAAATCAGTTGGGTTTTGATCCTGGCTTGAGGCAATCAGATATGTAGCCACATTGATGAGCCGTGAAACAGTCTGTGTGTGGATGATTATATATATATATATGTGTGTGTGTGAATATAATCATATGGATAAATATAAGTAAATGCACTAACAAGTGTGTGTGTGTGTATATATATATATATATATATATACACCCTATAGTGTAAGAAAAAAACAGTACTCAATGTTGAATAACAGAACTATTTAATATATTAAAAAATATATGTAATACCCTATGTTGATTGCATAACACAGTTTCATGTCATTTGCAATCTTCAAGTGCAATTTTTGTGTTTACACTGTTTAATACCTCTTGTTATTGTGAGATATTTTATTGTTAGGGTGAATTATTATTGCTTTTAAGTATTTAAATGAATTGTAGTTTAATTTTGGATTTGAATTTAGACCCAGATTAACATTTAAGATTGAAAATAAGATTGAAGCTATAAAAGTGGACACTGAGGCGAACACCCAGCAGGGACAGTGTTTCATGCTTAAATGCAACCATCAGGCCTGACAATTACATTTAACCATGAAATAGACTATCACTGCTGGGTGTTGACCAACATCCACTTTTATATTCATATATGCTCTATTCCTGATATCAAGCCCTTTAACTCATAAATATAGCATACTGTAAGACTATATTTTTATCATATAATTATTATTATATTACTTCAAACATTATCTTTAGGAGATAACTATGGCCAACTAGTATTATACCCCCCCTACATGTCACATAACAAGCTGAATTCTAACAGGCCAATGTAATGCAAACAAACAAAAAAAAAAAAAAAAATGTGAATAGCTGCTGAGAAAATTGCTAATCTAAAAGGAAGGTGACTTTAAAAATTGAATTCTTAGAATGTAAATTGACAATGTACAATTACACAGAATTTAGCAGATTTTATTTCAATTCCCTAGACATGTTTTCAACATTAAAATGCATATTTACACTTTTTTTAAAATTAATCCATGAATTATAAATGGCTGTGAGTTATCTTGCTTTTATGATTTTCAATTGCGTCTGTGGCCCAGTTTGCAAATGAATGCTATTAGGTAAATTTTTTACCTCATAATCCATTGCATTTAAAGATTAAATTATAAAGTTTCTTGTGATATATTGTTTAACAAAATGGTTAACAAATGTGTTGCATTTGGCTGTTCTAGTGGATGTGTTACTAACAGTGAAAAAGTATTGACATTTTCTTTTCCTCTTTGAAAATCCAACCTTTTAGAAAAAATGGATAAAATTCATTAATTGTATTGATTGGTTTCCTACAAAAAATTCAGTTTTCTGTACGAAACATTTTGAAGAGAAATTTATTTTGAAGGAAAAATGAAGCAAACTGAATTGGGATTTATATTCAATGCATTAAGAAAAAAAAAAAAAGAAAACCATCTCTTATTGAATACAAGGGAATTCAGAAAGTGTCCAAAACAATGACTGATCCAAACTGATGAATTACATGATTTTATTTCAGCTGATACAATAAAGGATTTTATTCAATTGAAAGCAGCAGTGTTGTTCTAAAAGATTTAAAAAAAAAAAAAAAAAAAAAAAAAAAAAAAAAAGGAAGGCAGGAAGGAAGATTATATTCTAATTTATAGAAGAATACTCTTTGATCCTGAAACACATTTTCCATCTATAAAAAATGTATTCACATTGACTAAAACCTTCACATCCAGCTCCAGTGTGATAGAACCCTATACAGTTACCACAGTGATTTTTAGATGGACATAAGATTTAGCATGTTAGAAAATATTCAAAACTACATACAAAATGTGGTTGAAGAACAACTATACTCAATTCTAAAAGAATTACAAAACTGACAACATTATCAACCAAGAGGTCGTCCTTCATTTTCTGCAGAATTAATGTTATGCATTACTACGTCTTAACAAGCCTACAAATTACTTTGAGAAATTTCCATCTTATTCTTTATTTAATTTTTAAAAATTGTTTAAAAATTCATTAAACATTTTCAATGTGAAATATGTTCCCTGGTCATAGTAGGCAATGATAGTGATGATGCTATAGAGAAGCAGTATTTTGAAGGAGTTCTTATGGTTCCATCTAGCTAAATAGCAGAGTTTGTGCTTGTTTTGTTATGTTTGACTATGCAGATAAATTTATTGTAAAGCAATAACTTATTCTCCAAAATACATGTTTACTTGTGAACAACACTCTGTAAAAGGAATTCACTTTGCAGCAAAAATTGTTGTGAATATATTTTACAACAACAAATGGAAGTTTTCATCAGATAGAGTTCAAAAAATTATTGTAGAATGTTTTAAAAAAAAAAAAAAAAAAAAAAAAAAAAAGAAAGAAAGAAAGAAAGAAAACAAGGCAAAGGTCAAAGAGAGAAACATATTTGAGTAGGTGCTTCATTTTATTTGAGCGGTATTTATTTCATCTACTGGCCTGCACAACCAAGAAACCTTATTAAAGAAAATGAGCTCTCTGATATATATATATATATATATATATATATATATATATATAATAAATTAATCGATTTAAAATATGGTTTTTCCGCTACACAGTTCTAACCATGTTTCAAAAATGGAATCAAAATACAGCCATAATGAATACGCTAATACACCTCGTCTGGTTGAAATGAATTTCTGTTTCCTTGGAAACATGAATTATGACTTTTTCTGACTTTAAAACCCAGTAATTTTATAAGTTACTCCAAAATTCGCTTGAGGATGAAATGGAACTAATGTCTTTAATTACAAAATTAAATTTGGACCTTCCATTTTTGAAAGATGGTTAGAACTGTGTAGCGGAAAATCCATATTTTAAATCAATTAATTTATAATATTAATGCTCTGTAAATTTACATTGAGCACTATTTTGTAAAAATAAAAATATCTATAAGAACACCGGATTATATATCTTACTGTTCTTTATATATATATATATATATATATATATAAAAATAGCTGGCCACTCATATTCAAGGATACCTGTCTACTAGGGCAGCTAGCCAATCCCTATTGCAGACTCTCACTCAGGCACATTTGTATTTGTTCAACACCCACAGAGCCAACCTGTGGTTTATACTGTAACTATGCTGAGCAGACCTTAGTTACAGTTTCTGAGAGAGAGCACGCTAACTAGAACAATCAACAATCTGAACAACACCAGCAAACTCAAACCCTCGGTCATGATTTATGAATTTGTGCTAACAGCTATCGATGGCCCAAGTGTTCCGTCTTCACAATTCTACTCACAAGAGTTGGTTTTCACAAACTTTCCAGAGGTCCCACATGCTGGAATCATCCCCACTCCAGACCAATAACATCAGGAAGTCTCCTTCCTGACAAGTGGACCATGGTGAGATTCGAACCTGGGTCTCATGGTCAGAAAGTGGATGTTCTAACCATTTGGTCACGTGCCTATATATCTTGGTCGGGCTATGAGGTTTTTAGCCGACCCTCATATACATATAAGCATTAATTAAAAGAAAAATTATTTAAACAAGAAATAAATAATAAAAAAAAAGAATACACCTATATTTTCAGAAACTTTAGAAAACCTAGAATATTCAGGAAAATTAGCCTAAAAATAAGTCCTGTCTTTGACAACAGAAATAACATAAATTATCTTTTGACACAGAGAGAGACAAAAGAAGACAAAAGAATAGTGAAAAAGTTATGAGGAGACAAAAAAATTATGAAAAGTAGAAATAACCATGAGATCCTACAGTTATACACACGGGCGCACAAAGAAGAAGAAAAAAAAAAATCAACCTAACACCAATAAAAAAAAGTGCATAAATTATTTTTTTAATAAATGCAAACATCAGCATGTCACACTTTTTCAACTTTACTCCTAGAGGCCATAGCTCAATATATCATACCATTTTGGAATCTGCCGATTTTGTGAGCAAATTAAAAACATTCTGGTCTGGTTCTGGACCAGTAATTCTGAAATTTTGGATTCTCAAGTTTTCATAACTGCATTTGTTTTCATATTCCACCATCTTGGCTTCTACTGATAAAAACAATTAAAAGGGACACAACCCTATAACTTTCAATAGCTCATGTTCAAATGAAAACATTACTGTTCTCAAATTAGTGTTTCAAAATAAAATTGTCAGGGTTTTCAACTTTACTCCTAGATGCTATAGCCATCATACCATTTTGGAATCAGGCCAACTCCATGAACAAATTAAAAACATTCTGGGTTGGATTCAGACCCCACAATCCTGAAATTTTAAATTCCCAAGTTTTCATTATTGTGATTGTTTTCCGTGATTTTTTGCAACAAATATTTTGGTATGATAACAATTTTTATAACTTTGAAATAAATTTGCGAATAATCAAAATTAATTGCAAAATCCAGAGAAAGTCACCCATGAAATAAAAATAATTGTTTGTACAGAAAGTAAAGACCTACATACATCAAATTGTCTTTAAATTAAGTGGTGGCAGAAGAAATATGGTTGAATTTTTAAAAGGTAAGCTTAAATATTAATGCAATAGTTAAATGCAGCGATCAATTTTGAATTCTGTAATTTAGTGTTACCTACTGTATCTACTACTCCCTACCTATTTTGATGAAGGCTCAATCTGCAGGAGCTAGCTTAAATGCATGGAAAGCATATGATTTTTTAAACCAGCTAGGAAAGTTTGTTCACTGTGTCATGCCGGTATCCATCTTACACATGGTCTACTATTCGCCCGTGTATTCACTGTTAATGCGATATCTGGTTTGGTACTTCTAAATAATAAATGCCAATGTCAGTATGTCACACTTTTTCCAATTCAAGGGACAATTCTCAATAGCTCAACTCCTTCTTTATTGAACTTTTAAAAGGTAAGAATAAATATTAATGCAATACTTAAATGCAGTGATCAATTTTGAGTTCTTCTGTAATTTAGTGTTACCTATCACATCTACTACACCCTACCTATTGTGATGAAGGCAGGAGCTAGCTTAAATGCATGGAACACATGATTTTTTAAACTAGTTAGGAAAGTTTGTTCACTGTGTCATGCCGGTATTCATCTTACACATTTATAAGTCTACTATTCGCCCGTGTATTGACTGCTAATGCGATATCTGGTTTGGTACTTCTATATAATAAATGCCAATGTCAGTACGTCACACTTTTTCAATTAAAGGGACAATTCTCAATAGCTCATCTCCTTCTTCGTTGAACTTTTAAAAGGTAAGCTTAAATATTAATGCAATACTTAAATGCAGTGATCAATTTTGAGTTCTTCTGTAATTTAGTGTTACCTATCACATCTACTACTCCCTACCTCTTTTGATGAAGGCCCAATCTGCCAGAGCTAGAAATATAAAAATAACAAAAAGGAGAAAATTGACAGACAATTATTGATACCTCCTGATGATGGGACTGAACAATTACACAAGGGTTTGTCTATGAAACTCTGGAGTCAGGGTGCTGAATATAACATCAATCAGCTAAGTGACAAATTTTATATATATATATATATATATATATATATATATATATATATATATTAATTGATTCATCGAGTCTGATAGAAACCTCAGAAAGCACTGGACGGCCGTTTCATCCTATATTTGGGACAGCAGTGCGCATCCACTACCGAGAGAATCGAAACCCCGACAGTTAGGTTGGCAAGCGAACACCATACCAACTGCTCCACCGGAATCGAAACCCCGACGGTTAGGTTGGCAAGCGAACACCATACCAACTGCTCCACCAGGCCTCGGTGACGAAGAGATTACAAATCAGACTCAATGTAGCACCGCTCACTCCCACATATATATATATATATATAACCCATTGTTACCTCCTGAAGAGTGAA
This sequence comes from Acanthosepion lycidas, assembly GCA_963932145.1. Lineage (NCBI taxonomy): Eukaryota > Metazoa > Mollusca > Cephalopoda > Sepiida > Sepiidae > Acanthosepion > Acanthosepion lycidas. Next base: position 46,764,074 of record OZ010615.1, on the reverse strand, counting down.
CAGAGATTTTGCTAAAAGATCTGTCTACGAAACTCTGAAGTCAGGGTGCTGAATATAACATCAATCAGCTAAGTGATAAATTTTATATTTGTATTAATCCTGTATATATGACAGTTTATAAAAGATTTCCAAAGCATGCCTACAGGCTACATCTAGCTCATGATAAAATTGTATCTGTCCAGCAACATAAAATATTGAAAGGAAGAGCCTGCCTTTTCCATTTGCAGTTAATTATTTTATCAGAGTATTTGCTAACGTTTGACCTTCATTACTTGCTATGTGTCATTTCTCAAAATAGGCGGAAATTGTTTGTTCGTGACTGTTAAATCTTGATTATCTTCTGAATCATGATCCATTTATAAAAAACTGATAAGATGGCCTTCATTGTGAAACGTTTGGTGGCCACTGGTTTATAGTGAGAACACTTCCACCTTTTCATTTGTATTCTTGATGCATGAACATACAGTTTCATCGATTATCACTCAATGACAATAAAAATTATTTTTTAGCAAATTTTCAGTCCCATGAATGTTGAGAGAGTCTTAAGTGAAAAGATTTGAAAAATATTCATACCAAAATATGAAACCACGACAAAGCCCAAAATAAAGATGATAAAAATAATGCAGCAGATGACGTCCGTGCAGGACCTGGAAAAAAAGAAAAAAGAAGTCTATTAAAAGGCAGGAATGCAGCAAGAAATCCTAAGTTCATTCAATACAAATGTGATACTACGGAGAGTCACATAGTAAAAGAAGAGGTGCTTTTATCTCGATTTCGAACACAACTCAGACCTAAAGTAGAACTTGTACATACGATCTATTGTTAAAGATGCACAAAAATTTCGTTTGGTTCCCTGACTCATCACACTATCCTCTATCGTTACAAGAGCAAGATCAGGCTGAAAATGGAATACTGTGGCAACTTATTGGCAGAAGCTGCCCAGTCCTCCTTTTCAAGTATCGATAGTGTTCAAAAGTGTCTATGTCCTTCCCCACCTATCCGTTTAAACTGTGCCTCTTACTCTGTAACCCTCTACCTCGAGTGGCTCCCAGGCCTTGTACAAGGTGAACCTCACTGTAAAAATCTCTATTTCTGTTTGATGAACAAGTGGATAGTTCCTTTTGAAATTTGGATTTCTAAGCAACATCCACTTTGGATGAAAGATAACGTGGAAGTAAAAGTGTGAATGAGGGGTTTTCAGAGATCACGTGACAACAAAACAGGAAATAGGATGTTTCTGAGTGCTCATCTATATTAACAGTCATGTTTGGGATTGGGGGAGAGTTCTGGTTCTCTGTCCTTGGTGGGAAACAGATGTATCTGTCCCACTGTTCTGAAGCCTCCATCTGTATTGTCAGCCACTATGTCAGGATGAGTAGACGGGCAAGGAGTTTATAGAGGGGAGAGCTGGCATAGCAGAAATTGTTCCAAAGATCACCTATCTACCCACCCTGACAAGCAGGCAAAGCCCTGAATAAACATTTACATATAATATAGGAAACAGGCTTTGTCTTATTTCTAGATGTGACATTTAGTTTTCATCATATTGCTTTGTATGCATATAGCATGAACTCTCCCACAGCATTCGGTGCGCACACTGATGGCATTTAGAACTAGAATATAACATGGGGTAATCAATGGCTCTTTGGTGAGGGTTTGGTTTGTTTTGGCTTGTTTTATGGCATATCAACCTCAATCGGTTATTTAATGCCAAAAATTTTTTATTGCTAGTAATATTTTGTTTTGCCAAAAATCATTCAAAAATGTATTGCTGGTAATATTTTTTCCCCAAAAATGTATAGTTGGCAATATTTTTTCTTCAAAAACATTGTTGGTAATATTTTTTTTCCTTCAAGAATTCATTGCTGGTAATAATTTTTTACAAAGTATTTCTGGTATTAAAACCTATTTTTCACTTTCATAGTGTTTTTACCCCAGTTTTAGGGTTAACTATTTACCCATAGCTGGGACCCTAACAGGTGCTACTACTCCGGGTCAGGGTGTACCTGGGAACACCAGCAATTAAGAGATGGTTCCATGCCCCTCAAAACCTCCTGATCAGAAGCCTTGCTGCTGTACGTAGTTTATTGTCTTAACCAGGATGCGGATGTAGTTTATCATCATACCCAGGATGCTTTGGTGAGGGTCACATATGTTTAGGAAAATTCATTTGATACAAATGACCAATTTCAACTATACAAGGTTGGATTGATAAGTTTATATAGTGGAACCTAAATTATATAAGCTAATAGGAGAGAGGGAGGGTTGTTTGTTAAAACCATTTGTCTGTTAAAATGAAGCACTTTTTTTCATGCCCTAAAAACACCCAGTACAGTACAAAATTATTTTAAATAAATTTAAATGCAGTATATATGTATGTGTATTTTATTTTTAAGTTACTATATAGTAACTTAAAATAAATTACACACACACACACACACACACACAGATAGAGATGCTGTGTATGTTACATTTTAAATTTACCTTTAAATAAAGTTCTAAAAGTTTTAAAGTTTACCTAAACTTACCTTTAAACTGTATACTGCATCAAAATCAGTATAAAATGTTCAAGAGATGATGCACATGTGTACACGAGAAGTGCTAAATTAAACAACAGCGGCTATTCCCAAAACTACCAATCTCTGCCTGTTGATTGTGCCAGTAAACAACAATAGCCAATTCTGGAACTAACAAACTTTGCTCACTACACACAGGTGTTTTGAGTTCCAGCTGGACACTACAATTTGTGGATCTTGTTGGTTAAATCCAGAGTCCATTGGTTCCAGGACTGTTAATTCAAGGTTTTACTATAGTTTGAGATAATTCTTACCTGAATTTTGATCTGAAAATTTCATTGTAGGATATTTGATCTGTATGATTAATATTTACAACAGAATTAAGTGCATTAACAAGAAAAGCGATTATGCTGAAAAAAATGACAAAAACAACAAACATGACTTTGATGTTGTAATAAAAAAAATCCAACAAAACAAGAAAAGAAATGCTATAATATGCTTTGTTATCTGAACCAGCATTGGTTATAGACTTATTTCAGCCACAGTATTCTCCAGCCACCTTCAGGCATCTGTACACTTTGTACTTGGTAAACGTGGTGAACTGAACCCCAATTCAAGCACTTGGGGTAAATTGTTCTTGCCTTGTTTTCCATGTTGTGTGGATATTTATATCAAGTAATACCTTGAGTTACTGTCTATTTCTTCGCAACCCAGGCTACATGACTTAACTTTACCAGACCCAAAGATTGAACTCACAACTGTCAGTGAACTAGCTATGTTTTAACCAACACTTTAATCCCCAAGGAAACGAGTTTCTTGGACAATCTAATGCCGAAATTCTGGAAACTTAAACCTAGTATCTGTACAAGTGTCCATGCTCGGTTGGTTTGATCTGTATAAACGTCCAGGCCTGGTTGGTTGGAATTGTATGAATGTCTAGACTTGGTTGGTAGAATGTTGGCAGTTGTGAGTTCAAACTATGAAATTTGTAGAAGCCCTTGGAGGTAAGATTTGTGGAATCACTTCCCATCTTCTTGCCTATAGTTCTCTTTCAAAATGACTGCCACCTCAGGATGTATGTAGAAAGTTAAGAGCTATCATAGAATTCCTGTTTTTGAAATGAGAAAGTGCTGTAAACAGTCACAGGATGTTTGTGAACGTTTATGTAAAGGGTGTACTTGATGTAAACACAGTAATGAAATGGTTCAGTTGAGTGAAAGGAGAAATTGACTTTAATAATAGGCCCCTTAGTAGCAGGTCAGTTGCTGTGAATGAGGATAAGGCTAAACAGTTACTATCCTTACAGGTGACAGAATCACTATTATAAAATTGAGAAAGCCTTCAGGTGAGCCATGTTAGTACCTGCAGTTTAGTGTAGTCTTTTACCTACTCAAAGGTCTGTACAAACTTCCCTCAAACTTTCATTTCAGCCCATGGAGAAGGCAGTAAGGGGACAGCAATTCTCTAATGATTAAGTGAAAGAGGCAACATGCACAGGGATAAGAAAGCAACCAAGCATCTTAAAGTGGGTATACATGTCCTCATCTCTAGATGCAATACCATGTTTGAGAAGGAAGGTAATTATGTTGAGGGTTAGATCTGGAATTTTCAGATTTGTGTGTTCATTTTGGTATGTTTTGTGTACTTCTACTACTAAATCACTTATAATTAAAGAAGAACAAGGATTACTTACTGACCAAGCCTTCTACCACAATTTAGAAAGGAGGAGATTATGTTGAGGGTTAGATTTGGAATCCTCTGACATTCATGCTAATTTTGGTGTGCTTTGTGTTCTATGAAAGCTGTTGTAATTAAAGAAGAGACGTTACTTTTTCAACAACCCTTGTACCACAATTGAGAAGGAATGAGACTATGTTGAAAAATAGATTTGGAATCCTGAGACATTTTTTGTACCTTTTGGTTTGCTTTATGTGTTTCTACTATTAAATATGTTGTAATTAAAGAAGAACTGGTATTACTTTTTGACCAACCTTAATATCACGATTGAGAAAGAAGGAGACTATGTTGAAAACTAGATTTGGAATCCTGAAGCTTTTTTGTTGCTTTTGCTCAGCCTTGCGTGCTTCTATTAAATGTATTGTAATTAAAGAAGAACTGGTATTATTTTTTGACCATTCCTCATATCACAATTTAGAAGGAAGAAGAGTATGTTGAAAACTAGATTTAGAATCCTGAAACATTTTTTGTTCTTTTGGTTTGTTTTGGGTACTTGTACTATTAAATCTCGTTAATGAAAGAACAAGCATTACTTTTTGACCAACCCTACCAGGTTTGTTCAGACTGATTTCCTAGGTTGTCATTAGATCTAAACATTTCAAGCAGCCGAGAACACCCAAAATGTTGTGACAAAATGAAGGATAAAGAAATTAGTTTTAATTTACATATACATGGTGCGATGGATAAATTGTCATCTAAATTATACAAAAATGAAAAAAAAATACTGATATCTCATTTTAACAGATATATTTATCAAAATTACACAAAAATATCTTGAAACACTAGAGTCAATTTATTCAATAAAATCACCATTGGTTCAACAACAACCTCCAGACAACTTCAGTATCTCTTGCAACTCTTCTGGACGGTCTCCTTGTTTAAGTTGGTGAATCCTGCCATAATCCTTTCCTTCAGTTCATGTTTGGTGTTACAAAGAGTTTTGGTGTAAGGGGTGATGTGGTTGTAGAAATTATCTGACAGGCATGATTGGGTTCTGCTGCTTGTGTGGCATGGTGCAGAATCCTGTTGCCTCATGACCCAGGGCAGCACTACCTCCTCAAGGCACTGATATAGGCCTCCACATTGAGTTCATTGGCCCTCACCAACAAATTCAGGAGTTCTTATCAGAACAACTAGAGTGAGTTTTATGAGCTGCCATACCTTCGTAATCACCATTAGACTCATCCAACTCTTTCAGAATCCTCTGCACTGTCTTCTGATTGACACCCAAATAGTCTGAAATGTTTGTATTTAAGTTTCCAGCACAAATGCCAAACAGTATAGCAAGCTGTTTCAAAATTTCTGGCAGAGTGAATTACATCATGGTGCTCTTTCTCACAGACAGTGCCCAACTTACCTTACTATACTGTGCAATCAACAAAATCTAAAACAAACAATGCACATGTGTGAAATTAAAAATATAAAATGGCGACAATTTACCCATCACACCTATCTACTTCTGAAGAAATTTTCAAGGAATTAGCAAATAAGAGAGCTAATTATTTCCGTGAACAGATTTTTTTTTCTTTCTTTCTCAATTTATACACCCCCTTTTATATTAATGCTCATGAAGAGTCACTCAGGGTAAAGGTTTACTAAGTGATGTTGTATGAGAGTAAAAAAAGGCATAAAGTTAAGTTCATGGGGTTATGTAGGAAAGATAATGGTTAACTCTAGATTAACCCTAGACTTGAAGAAATCAAGATTGTAGTGATTGGGAAAATATCCTGCCAGATGTTTGTTCCACAAAACAACAGTTCTTGGAAAGAAAGTGTCTGAGTGGAACTTATTTCTTACTAATGGAATATTTTACTTTTTAGTTTTAAAAATATCTATCTTTATGGTAAAGGATATGAAATTTTTTTTTTTTTACAGATTAACTTTAGGAAATTATCTTTCTAATGAAGCCACAATTTAATTTCGAAGAAGGCATTTTTAAATTACAGTGTAACCCGGATATAAGAGAGTTCTCGGGACCGGAGAAGAAGTATCTTATATATCCGGGTTTCTCTTATATCCGGATTTGGTCTATTTTGTTTAGGTAAGTATGGCTCTAATTTGGGACCAGAGAAAATCTCTTATATCCGGATTTCTCTTATATCAGGGTCTCTTATATCCGGGTTACACAAAAGAATAAGATCTTTTTAGACTCTAGACTTTCAATAAATAATTTTTTATTTAACTTTTACAAAGTCCGTATAAAATTTATATTTGTACAGACAAAAACCTCTCATCTACGGACCCTCAATATGACTTCATTATGCAAAAGACAAAATCTGCAAGCAACATGAAAAAAAATCTGCAAAAAATAAAACCAAAAAAAATTCCAAATCGTCAGCGATGTATTTCAAGATTTGCGTGCTTAGTGGAATGAATCGTATTAGTTCCAAAAGTGACCGCTTGGCGACAGTGGCGGGCCTTTTCAATTGTAAATAAAGACGGGTGCGTGAGAAAGTAGATGTGAGAAATCTATTAATTTTATTATTTTGATTAAGTAATTATTTATGGCATATATACATATTTATAGTATTTACATTATGATCATATAAACTACTGGTAGTTACTATATTGATTTTATAACTCAAAAATAATCTCTTCCTTTCCGTACGGGCAATCAGCTTTAACGGCCCACCCCGCCCCTCTATTAGTCCGTTGATGAGAAGTTTGTAAATACTTCATATTAATTGCCTTTAAAAACAAGGGAAACAACTCTAATCAAGTTATAAATTCGCAGTTACCTCCCTTTGATAGCTGTGCAGTCGTTTTTCAATTTATATTTTTTTTAATTAGAAATTACTCGAAAACTGCTGCCTTGACCGGATTGGAAATTGCTCAATCTTGACACTTGCGGGGTCATTAAATGTCTGGAGTCAAAAGGCATCGATAAATAGATAGCAGTGACTAAAACTCATCAATTTCCTGCCAAATACGAAATTGCTACTGCTCATCAAACAACTTCTTCCCATCCATAATGATGATGTCAATTGTAAACCAATTCAATAAAAAGTTAATTCATTTTATTTTATTTGTGTTCATTATTACCTGTCTCCAGAAAACTTATGATTATTAGAACAAACACGTCTAGCACAGGAAAAGAAAAAGAACTTGAAAAAGCAATAAAAAAAAAAAGTGTAAAAGGAAGAGAGAGGAGACAATATATAGCACTTTCATATATGCTTGAATGTCTGCAAAAAAACAAAAAAAAAAAAACACACAAAAATAGTCAAGTTCCAAAAGTCTCACCTGTTGGTAACAGGCCCTTTGAAATTAGGATCATATTTCAGAGGTTCACCTGCAAAAGAAAAAAAAAAAAACGAAAAATAAAAATCTTCATAAGTAAACTATCAAAAAAGAATTAAATAAAAAAAAATTATAATTACAGACAAACTTGTATTCTCAGGTACAAAATAAACATCACTCCATTGCCACTTGTTAATTTTAAAACGCCGAGCTTATTAGGAAATCCTACTTATTAATTTTTGGCAATGTTTAACTTTCTTGCCCACAAGAAACAGTGCATGAAAAGGACAGATTTTCCCTTGACATGGCTATTATTATTTTAACTACCTTTACTCTGAAACAATGTTTAATATTTTAAAAAGCAATGATTAAACCTTAAACATGAAAGTGAATTTATACATTTTTTTGTTCTTAAGAACTCATAACAAAAATAAATACTATTATTATATTTATTGGAAAGATTAGCAAAACTTTATAAATTCAAACTTTTATAAAATGGCAAATAAGAATTTCCATATAATTGGTTCACATATTTTTATAATTTGTTTATATATGTTTATAAATCTATGAATAAAAAAATTGTTTTCATATTTATTTCTTTACAAACTGGTAAATGAAAAATATTGCATTAGTTTTAATTGTAAGCTTTTAGAATGTTATAAATATAAAATTATTCTTGTAAATAAACAATCTAATCAATAGCGTTTAATATTTTTATAATAAATTCTCAAGAAATTATATAGATTCATTTTCATATGCTTAAGTTTTATTAATAAACGCTGGCAAGGAGTAAAGGTAGTTAAAATAATGGTGGTGTCAAGGGGAAAAATACCCTTTTGACACACCATTTTTTGGTGGGAATGAAGGTTAAACATTGCCAATTTTTGACTATTCAGAGCCACCCTACTCAATAGCTAAGTAAATTTTGTTTATAACAACATCAATAAAGTTGATTATGATAATGATGATTGGAGGCACTTCTGGTCCCACTAGGGAATGCTAGGAGGAGTTTTGACTAAAATACTTGTCGAGTTTAAGTCGTCTTCGTGTTGCTTCAGCTTTTCAGCAGACATCTCATATAATTTATCTTTTCACCCTAACACCAGTAGAACAAATTTCACTGGACAATTTTTTGAAATTTACTGTAGAGGGAAACCATTGTTTTCTTCTAGTGAAATATCATGTGTGGTCAATTTACTTTAACTATAATCTATAAACATCAGAACAAATAACATGTTTTTAATTATTTCCCCAGCCGTTTCATTTATTGAAATTCTCATTTTTGCAATCTGCCCTATTTATGAGATTTCACATTTCTCTAGACTGCCTACCTATTTATTACGACTCCACCCACTTTTATTTGGCACCTGAGGGTATATAGGTAAAATCAATAGCCATTTAATAACAATAAATAATAGCTGAAAAATAAAAATATAAAAATATATAAAAAATGTATTAAAAAATATAAAAAATGTATAAAAAAATAAATAAAAAAAATAAATAAATTAAAAAAAAATAAAAAAAAGAATATTGCTCCATGGTATCTACCAAATGATGAAAGTACTAATATTTTTAAAATTTTCAACAAATAATGAAAGAAAGTCAGTAAATAAGAATGAGATGTAATATCCCAAGTCACGGATACCAGAATTATAACAATTTACGCCTAATTAAATAAGGGGTTCAGTTCAAGATTTCCCGAAGGCTACTTCTATCAAAAAGCATCTGGTGGAGGCTGGAGGGTATTATAACCAAGTGTTGTGATAACAGAAAAAAAAAAAAAAAAGAACAATAGTCAGTATGTAAATAATGATAACTCATCTCAGAAATCAAGATAGAAAAAGCCACTCATCAATCTATTTTAACAATGTTTTTAACACATAATACATGTAAAAAACAAAAATGCATTTAAAGAAAAAAAAAAAAAAAAAAAAAAAAAGAAAAAAAAAAAAGAAAAAAAAAGAAAGAAAAAGAATCACACACATAAAACAACACACAAAAATTACTAATAGTTTTCAAAAGTAAAACATGGTATATGAATTTCATTATCATAATTCCCCACTTAAAAGTTGGGTTGCCACAACCATTCCACCAACCCAAGTACTTATTTGCTGTGAATTAAATCAAGGAAATTAAGACTAGCCTTTAAGTTGACCACTGTATATCATTATTAACAATGTCTTTTTTATTGTCCCTAAACATACAACATAACCCCACCCAGGCTTTCTACTGACTGACCAATGATTACCTCGTCGCATTTCAATTCTTTATCTTGTCAATATGCACCTAAAGCTGGGAAAGGGTTTGCTGCATGCTCACAAGGTAACACAATGAGCTACAAATGCCATGTCAAGGAATAAGAATGTAAACCCTGTTTCCTGTATGATAAAATAAAGGTTTTATTCAGGGCTTCATCTTGTCTGGGTGGGTGATACGTGGAACAACTTCTATGTTGGTCTAACAGCTCTTCCCCCTACCAACTCCTTGCCCATCTACTCATCCCGACATGGTAGATGGCAATACAAATAGATTGCACAGGAACCATGGGATAGACAAGTTAATCTCCTGCTAAGGATAGACCAGGAAGGACTCACCCTGATCCTAAGCACGACTGTTAATATAGACCAGCACCCGGATATACCCTATTTCTGGTTTTGTTGCCACTTGATCTTCAAAAACCCCCTCATCCTCTCCTTTACTTCTCATCTCCCTTTAGTCAAATTGGATGTCACTTAAAAATAACTAAACTTCAAAAAGAAATAACCTGCTGGCTATTAAACAGAAACACTTGAGATCAAAATAAAATTACATCTTTTTCTACATGGGTATCTTCTTTATGTGCCATGTCACCTCAGGACATAGACGATCATGACTGTCCACAACTTCCTATTCTTTGTAGCTCTGAATAAATTGTCTTTTCGTTATTTCTCCTAAACCCAGTTCCACCATCCATCAAGTATCTTACATGTTTTCCTGTCCTGTGAGTATTAGATTTTCTAAGCTCTCCTTCCTCATTGTGTGCCCTAGAAATTTCAACTGTCTCTTCCAGATGTTATGTATAAGTTTCCATTTTGTTTTCATTTTCTCAAAAGCTTTGTTGTTGCTCATATGTTTGGTCCATGGTATCCTCAGCATCATGCTGTAGAATCACATTTCTATTGCCTCACATCTCTTCCTCATCTTTGAGGAGATTGCCCAGCATTTGCTGTCATACAGGAGGACAGATATCATGTAATAGTTCAGTACTCATTTCTTTCTTTCTAACAAAGTTTTTGTCTCTGAATACTCTGCTTAGCTTTTGGAATGAATCCATTGCCACATTTTCCATCTTCTGTGAGAACACTAACCAGAAATATTTATACTTATTTGATTTTGGCATTTCCAATTTGTAATTTGCATTTTGAGCTCATCCTTTTTGTTAGAAGTTATAATATGACAGCATGTAAATGTAGTGTTAAGTGTTGCCACTGTACCTTGACGTCATGAAAATGCTCAAACCTAAATCAGTTTTGATTTATAATTTAATTCTGATAAATTATAGTTCCAGTTGCTTTGTGCTGATGGTGAAGCTTGAATGTACTATTGACTCTAGTTGCCAACAAGGTTCATGAGATTAGCTGGACTGCGGCAATATTTAACTTGGCCTGATAAGTTATAGCTCCAGCTAATTTGGGCTGATGGGGAATTTAGGATTTAGTACAAACACCACATAGCCATGAACTCCATTTATCAACAAGGCACCATACAGGCCAGTGGTGGTTCTATAATGACATGAGACATGTTCATGTTACCTGGGAGGAATCCACTTAAACATGTCATTGGACAGGTGACCCCTATGGCATAACCACCTTCTCTGTTCATAGACTCGCATGGACTTCAACAATAACAACTTAGGAGGCACAGTGGAGTAATGGATAGCAGCTCGGATTGAGGAATCAGAGAGCAGAGTTCAAATTCCAACCAAGAGCAATCCTATTTTTTTGACCTCAAGAATAGCGCATCATCTATGGCAGTCACCTTGGCATATTTTAAATTCAAAGTTTAAGTTCTATTTCAGCATAGGAAGGGAGCTGAAAGTCAACAAAACCATGACCTATTTCAAATAGAAACTTAAAAAAAAAAAAAAAAAAAAAAAAATTATATATATTTCTTAGCAGTCTTTATGGATTTTTTTTCCTCTGGTTTCCACTTGAAAAGAATGAAGCTACAATACAATGAAGTAACAGATGGCCAATCAGATATGATCTATATTTCAAACTAAATAGTACAATAGAGAGATATTCCCACCATTGCAATTATGGATTTTAGAACCATATCAAATACAAGAAAAAATAAATAAATAAATAAAAAATAGATAACATTTTTTAAAAAGTACCATAGATGGTCAAGGGATCTGAAAACCTTTATAAGGTTAACTACAAAAGGTCTCTTGTCTTGGATGATCTTTTAATATTTTAGATTTATTTGTTCTCTCATGGTTTATAAACCCTTTGTGGATTATCTAAAGCCAAAGCCTATTTCGAACTGTAGAAGGTTGCTTACAATAGATGGTGTTCCTAAGTGGTCCTCCATATAAATACTAATTGGGTTTGACACTAATTAACTTTGGTGATCAAACAAGAACCTGTGTTTTCAGCAGAATTTGATCATAGACTCAGGGCCAGTGCAAGAGTATTGGCCTCTAACCTGAATCTATCATAAGACCCCAACTAGTAGTATTCATATAAAATAGAAATTTTATTGTAATCTAATCATGTACAATAATGGATCATATGCAATATAGGTGGACAATCCAACTAGAAAAATTGAAAATAAATTCAATTTATCTAAATACAAATTAGAGACATGTCATAATAGATTATTCCATCTTAAATAAATCAATGTTTTGCAGTAATTCTTAACATTAACTTGAGATTTTTCTTGTTAAAAAGTTGAATAATTTTAGCAAATCTAACATTACGGATAAATAAAAATAGTGAATTTTATTATATAGTATTTTTTTCATGACTTAGCATAAGCAAAGCAAATTCACGGATTTAGATGGAGAGGAAAAAAAAAAAAAAAAAAAAGACCCCAAAATAACATCATGAACTACAAATATTTTTCATCCCTTAATAGTCAGTTGTGATTAGTTTAATTTGTAATGTATATAAATATAGGTAGAAAAAAAAAAAGCAAATATTGTTAAGAAAGCAATGGTCACAAAGCATTTCCCCCAATCAGGCTTGAACCCTCCAGTCCATGGAAGGGAGCATGCGCCAGCTCTGCATAGCCCTTCTAATATTTGGAAAATATCTCTTTAAACAGAGACAATATAAGTATTGCATGATTTTGATTTGTAAGAAAATCACCTTTTTGTTATGCTCATTATGTTCAACTATCGGAAGAAATGACAAAAGATATTTTAATCTGAATCAATGCGTTAATTATCTTTGCTAATAACGGGTGTGATAATACACCAAGCTGTTCCAATCAGAGCAATGGTAACATGTCTCTTACAGGGAAACAAACAAACCAGAAATTAAGATATCATCCAGAAGGAAATGTATGTGGATTAATTAAAGAGAGCAAAAAAGAAAACAATTTCATTCTATTTCTCAGCCAGTGGTTCCCAAATGGTGTGGTGCACCTCATAGGTGCAGCAGAAGAGGATAGCAGGTAAGGCAGAATGATTGAAAGACAATCAAAGATTCATATGCCAAAAATAAATATGATTTCAAAATTTAAAATATTATTATGGATTACTTGTAATTGCATGCATGAGCCCCTGTATAAATAGTTATAAATAATTATTGGTTATATCACTGCGATATTTTTGCATTACATCAAACATTAAAAATATATTAACTAAGGTTTGCAAATTGGAGGAGAGAGTCATCAATGATAATGTTCTGACTTCATATCCACAGTTATCTTCCTTTAACCCCACCCTATGTGAACCTTCTTTGCTGTAGGGCTACTTGATTTTCAGTTACAACAAATGTCAAAAACCAAAAATGGGAAAAGCTTCTTTGTGCTAATGAAGATATGAGAGTTTATCTCAAATTGGTCCTGATATAAAGGAAACAAGATCATACTTTTCATTAAATTTGTGTACTTTAATCATAAGTTGTGTTATATATTTAATGCACTTGGGCATCTCAAGGTGGTGTAATGGTTAGCAAGCTTGCCTCGCTAAAACAATTACAACTGAATAGTGAGTTCGATCCTCACTGGATGCCCCCTACTTTCGACCTTGTGCCACATCTAAGCTACACTTGGAAAGTCACTATATTTAATGCACTATTAGTTGTTTTTATTTTTATTTTTAAATGTAATTTTTATCACATAAAATTTGGTAAGGTGCAAGCAAATTTTCAATCCAAAAATGCAGCCCAGAGAAAACAATGTTCGGGAACCATTGTCTCAGCTGTAGATAGCTAGAATGGCAGCATCTGAAATGTTGGCTGAAGAAAATAATTTTCAGTCATCTTCTGGTCACTGTTGCAATATTTGGAAATCTGTGATCTTCAGATCATACATTTCATTTAGAGAAAAGATGTTGGTTGGTTGCTTGGTTGGTTGTTTAGTGGCATATCAACACCTCTATGGGTTATTTAATACCAAATTTAAATATTCTGTATGCAATTTTTATTTTATCTTTTTAGTGGAGGAGAATGATGGTTTTAGTGATACATGTTTTACTAATTAACCCATAGCAGGAGAGAGAATAGGTGGAGTCATGCCTTTTCCCAGGGAATTTGCACATAAGTAAATATAACAAACCCAACTGATTAACAATTCCAAGCTCTTATTCATTACATTAATGCTACACAAAGTGTGGTACACATACTAGTGCTGGTATGTGAGCCATCAGCTGCCAGAACACAGTTTCCAGGAAGTAAAGAAACAGTAGTCACATTCTACACCATGGGAGACTGCCAGTGATATCAGATTTTTTTTAACATTTTCATGTTTGTCTTATATCTATTATGGTTACATTTTTCAATTACTCATGTTAACGTCATTGCTATGCAACTAAGGAATGTGATATAAGGGACAACAAAACGGTGAAATGAAAAACTTATATCAACACCATCATGATGATGTAGTGTGTGACTGTGTGGGAACAAAACCTAAAGTTATCAAAAGGCCATTTTCATGAACATATATTTGCCCTTCAAAAAATTCCCCTGACTGTAGGAAAAAGAAACAGCCACATGGATTTTGGATGAAATGTTTAAAATTAGCATTTAATACCTTAGATTTATAATCTAGCTGCATCTCTAAAAAAAAAAAAAAAAAAAAAAAAAAAAGTAAAAAATACCTCCCCCTAACCCACTCACTCAGCTGGATTGGAAAACTTCACTAGCCAGTCACTTGCTCATTGAAAAAAACTGCCAATAAACCGAATCAGATAGTTTGAGAAGCACTGAATTACACCAACTGCACATCCAAACTTACAGCACCTGATTTTCGTGAGCAATCACCCATCTAGGTATTGATCGGGCTCAATGTTGCTTAACTTTTGCAACTGTATGGGAACCAATGTTTCAACATGATGTGCCTTTAGGGTAAAGAGAGAAAGGTCTGAAATTAAAATAGTGGTTGAACTATCATGTAAAATTTTAATGACTTTTTTCCTATTTCTAATATATCACAACAGAATATCAGTTGTGTTATTTTTGTGTGTGTGTGTGGTCCTTTTCTGTGTGAAAGCATAATAAGAAAAAAAAAAAAGTATTTAGAAGGTATGAACTGTCAACAAAAAAGAAATATTGTGTCATTTGTATCAATATCTAAGTATCACAAATTCATTATTACTTTTTCCGTCCGGGTTAAGACAAACTACATCCGAGTCCTGGGTAAGACGATAAACTACATCCAACAGCAAGGTGAGTGAACAGGAGGTTTTGAGGAGCGTGGAACCACCTTAATTGCTGGTGTTCCCAGGTCCGTCCTGACCCGGGGTGGTAGCACCTGTTAGGGTCCCAGCTATGGGCAAATAGTTAACCCCCCCACCAAACTGGAGTCAAAGCACTATGAAAGTGTAAAAATAAGTCTTAATATCAATAATACATTTTTGGAAAAAATTATTACCAGCAAAAGATTTTGAAAAAGAAAAAAAACATGCCAGCATTACATTTTTGAAGGAAAAAATTATTATCAGCAACCAGCATTTTTGAAAAAAATAAAAAAATAAAATATTACCAGTAATAAAAATCTTGAATAACCCATTGAGGTTGATATGCCATAAAACAAAACAAACCAAACCAATCATTATTTTTTCAGTATTTTTGGGGCCCACAAAATACTTTATCATTTGCAAAATTCAGATTATATTTTTATATCTGAAATATGGACAAAGTAATTTAAACAATAGAATTTTTGTTTTTTCAATCCATCAATATTTCTAATTTACTATAAACGTTATTTAGTAGGCATATATCATTGAATTTTGGCTTGCTGTAACAAATTCCATGGCTGAAACAGTAAAGGCACCCCTAGAAGAGGTGATTTCCCAGTAAAAGAGGGACAGATTGGATTCTTGCTGAGAGGCACATTTTCTTCAATAAGACTTTCAACAATCTTGGCTGGAAGACAGTAATTTTACTATTTTTAAATAAACAGTGATGTCTACTCAGATACACATAGCTGCTCAATATTTCTGGCAATAAAAAATATTGTCAGACTGTAGTAAGAGAATGCTCATTTATCATAAGATTTGGTTTGGTTTGTGGCATATCAACTTCAGTGGGTCATTTAATGCTGACAACTTTTTTTTTTTTTCTGGTAATATTTTTGTTTTGTCAAACATCTATTTCTGCTAATATTTTTTCCTCAAAAATGTATAGCTGGTAATATTACTTTTTCAAAAACATATAGCTGGTAATATTTTTTTCAAAAACGTACAGCTGGTAATATTATTTTTTTCAAAAACATACAGCTGGTAATATTATTTCTTTCAAAAACATATAGTTGGTAATATTATTTTAAAAAACATACAGCTGGCAACATTATTTTTTTAAAAACGTATTATCAGAGGTCTTGCTGTTGGACGTAGTTTATTATCATACCCGGGATGCGGATGTAGTTTATCATCATACCCAAGACAATTAGCATAAGGATACCTGAGCCTGTATACTGTTAGGCAATGAGTGCTCCCCTGAAATCGCACTGAGACTTTCACACAGAAAAGAAACCTTTGCAAAATAAAAATCATTATAGAGGTTAAGACAAAGTCATAAATTCTACAATCTATATAACCAAGTCATAAATTCTAAGATCTATATAAGTCATCACAATTTCCAAGATCTATATACCAACTCATGAGCAAAAAAAAGTGAGAGTGTGTAAAGACTCATAAATAAAAAAGAAACATATCTGCAGAAAGATAATGAATAAAGACAAAAGAAAGACTTTTCTTTTTACCAACACGTTTGTTCCTTGATGGACCGTTACAACGATAAAGTTCATCCAAGATTGTAACATGCTGGTAAAGAAACATTTTTTTTTTGTCCTATACATAACGACAAACATTGCTAAAAGCTACAAAGGACAGGAAGTTGTGGAGAGCCACAGGACATAGAAGATAATCTCAGGAAAATCTCTAAAATTTTTCTATGACCAAATGTGTTATTTTTAATGAGCTGTCTCTGCAGAATTTTGGTGACCATGGATCTTCAGATTCATTCTTTCACTTTTTTGGAGGTGCGGGGGGGGACTTCTTGGGAAAGATTTCCCTGTTGTCTTCAGAGTTTGGCATTCAAAGTAGTTGATATTATTACTACCCCCCTGCCCACAATGGCAGGCAGGATATGATACAAGGTCAGTATTATAGGGTAGTTCATACATACAGATAAAGACAAAACTGGTCCAGTCCTTATAACCACTGACATGATGGTGCTGGTATCCACTGACCACCCCCTCTTTCATGCAATGAGTGAAGTGGAATTCCTGTGACACAGCATTTCTCAAAGCTTAATGAAAAATACTACATTTTCATCCCAGCATGGAATACAAAGTAGCCTTCCACTTAGACTGGCTGCTATACAAGGCTAAAGAACTGATTACCCTACTATTTAAAGCATAGCTAGAAGAGAAGAAGAGATGGATTCATGCCTTTTACTGCAAACACCCTATTTGAAACAAGTATATTGAACTGAAGCATTTGTGAAAATCTCTCTCTCTCTCTCTCTATATATATATATATATATATATATATATATATATGGTTTATTAGCATTTTATAAGATATTTAAAGTCAAAACATTTCAAGTGATTTATTGTATTAATTTTAAGAGATAATGCTTTTCAGGCACAAGTTCTACTATTTAACCCATAGTTGGGGGCTAGAAGAGGTGGATTCATAACTTTCCTAAAGACACATAAGAGAATGTAACAACCCCAACTACTATTTTTCATTCAGAGCTGTTTATCCATTATACCACCCACATATCTAAGCATCTGGTATTCCCAATTGGTCAACCCCTGGTGATCAAACAAGTACCAGTGTTTCAACATGATATGGCTGTAAGCCTGAAAATCAATAGGGAATGGAAGGTAATTAGAAAGTGTCCATAATAGCGTTCTAAACTTTAGCTCATGCATGTAAAATGACCTGATTGATTTTTATTCACACCAATTCATTTGGTTTCAGTATCAAGTTACTTTTTTTTGTTTTTGTAGACATTTAAAATTTTTTACATGAAACATTTTCATTATTATTAGATGAAGGTTGCTCTGAAAGTAATGTCTCCTATTTTATTATACTGGTCTACAATGTCAGAAGCGGACATTCATTTTATGGCAGTAGAGATTGAACCTTTCAATAATGTCTAACTTTTATTGGAGGATGTGGGGGGCTTATAATGGCTAAACAGTCTGGCAAAGTGGTGTCTGACATGAAAATGTATACAAAGCAGAGAAGTGTCAACATGCAGAACTAAATTACAATTACTGAACAGAAAACAAAGAGTGGATGTGAGCACAGTTAAGTGGAGAGTGATGCATTTTAATGGCAACAGAACAAACCACATTATGTGTAGCCCTGTACAGCTGTTAGCCAATAAAATGAAGAGCAGCTGATCTATGCAAGTCAATGGATTACAAGGAACTTTAGTTGAATCTGAATATTGGCTTTTCTGCACTGGAAACAATATTTGCAATGTTGAGACATTATACGGTTTGCGTCAGGTGGCTTCCATGACTACTCATCAAAAATAAAATTCCAGTGTATGAATGAAGCGTCAGGTCGATGAAAAGTGAACTATATAGGAGATATTTTCCCAAAATTATGACACCATTATTCCTGTTGTAGAATAGTAGGAGACTGCTGCAGATTTTTTTTTGAAACTGCTGGCAAAAAAAGAAAGAAAATGTATTGCCACTAATGACAACAGTGAAACAATTGCAGTAGCTGTAGACTTGCTCTATCCAATGGTGCTAGTTTACTCTTTGTATCCATTATAGTTTCTAGGGAAATAAATAGGAGACATTACTTTTGGAGTAACAATACCTAGACACGCAGAAAAATAGTGCTTTCATAGATGAAAACTTGCTCTACCCGACGGCATCATTGTGTTCCCTGTATCTGTTGTAATTTTTTGGGAAATAAATAAGAGGCATTACTTTTGGAGCGACAACGCATCACAATGGCCGTGACTATGTGGGAACATAGTTTTTGTAGCTGAAAACTTGCTCTATCAAACAGTGTCATTGCATCTGCTGTAGTTTCTTTCTATAGAAATAAATAAGGGGCATTATTTTCAGAGAACCTCTCATGTTATTATTAGATATCAAATACATATTTTATTGTATCATATATTGTCGGCATAGTTGGCATGCAGGCTCTTATTCATTGCTAGCAAAAATGCATAGTGATGCAATGGTGGTGGCTATATAGAAAAATAGTGTTTTACAGCTTTCTCTAAGTGTTGTGCTCCCTTTATATGTTATGGCTTCTTTGGAAAAAAAAAAAAACAAAAAAAACAAAAAGGGAATTACTTATGGAGTGTTGCTCATATTATTACTAATTTTACTCAATATCTTAATAGCAATCCTAGAGAGGAAGGAGAAACTGACCTAAGTGACAGGCTCCACAGTAGCAGCCCAGCTGCTACTGTGAATGAGGATGAGGCTAAACAGATTGATTTGTTTTCTATGTCTTATCAACACTATTTAAAGCCAGAAAATATTTTTAGATTGTAAGAATTCTTTTTGAAGATAATAATGATTTAGTGATACAAGTCTTACTAATTAACCCATAGCTAAGAGGATTGACTGATCTTTCAATATTTTAGATTGATTTGTTATTTTATGGTTTATCAACCCTTTGTGGGTTATTTAATGCCAAATCTAAATATTCTGTATGCAATTTTTATTTTATCTTTTTAGTGGAGGAGAATGATGGTTTTAGTGATACAAATCTTACTAATTAATCCATAGCAAGGGGAAGAAGAGGTGGATTAATACCTTGCCCAAGATTATTTGCACGTAAGTGAATATAACAAAACAACTGAAATTGGGACTTGGCTCTCTGATTAACAATTCCAAGTCATTATCCATTACACCACCTGCAGAAGCTTACAGATACTGGCATTCCCAAGCACTCATTCATCCCAGTACTTACTAGGCTCAATGTTGCTTAACTTCAGTGATGCGGCTGTAAGTCGTCTTTTCTCAAAATTCCTGCCTTGGTTCAGACACAATTGAAGCATTATCTTGTCACTCATCTTGTAATGTCAGTATCAAGCAAACCTTCAACATTGTTTTTATGTTTTTTCTCCGATTTCATATTCACTCATCTCTGCTTGTGACATCAATGGGTCCCTTCTCAATTCGTTAGGACACGATATAAGTGTTTTTATCAAGAGTGACCATGGGTTATGTAACTACTGTGTCAGTGATAAAATCAAGATGTGAGAGTTTCAAAGCACCTATAAATAGGAATTATTTTTTTTATAGCTTATCAATATTTCAGATTGTAGGTTGTCTCCCATCTTAGTACTGACTGGTGACCCAATGAGAACTGGTGTTTTCAGCATGATTTAACCATAAGCCCACAAATAGGAAAAAGAAAATGAAATTTATAAATAAATGAATAAAAACGTTTTGGCCAGAAGTCATGGGCTTATATAGGTGGGTAGAATTCTATATAAGAGCAGTCAGGGTTAGTGTAAGAAGCAAAGCCTTGTCAGAGATGAAGCGGGGAGGAATCAAATTCTGACTGGCCAAAGAGAAGATCTGGTTTATTAGTCTGTCAAGGCAGAAGTAACAGCAAAGATGTCCCATGTGTCACTTACCTACCTCCAGTCAGTGCCAAGTGAATGGATCCATGAATAAAAAAATTGTTTATCACCACTAATAGACTTATGAATTTCTGGGATGAGGAGTTATCATTATTTACACTATTTACATTCAAACTATTCTCCTGGTTTTTGTTGTTGCTATCACGTTTCAGCCATTGTGCCTTCCAGCCTTCATCAGGTTTATATCAATCTGGATATCCTACAGGGAATTCCAAACTGAACCCTTTATTTAATCTAAAAGGGTAGCCTGTTCTCATTTCACTGCCCATATCTCATTTAGTTCTTATTTTTAGGACTGCTTTATTGCTCTCCCTATTTCCACCGAGTCCAAATACACACTGCCTGGCCCAGGAATTGAACTCACAATTACTATGTCACAAAATTCATGAACCAATGATTTAATCCACTAGGATATTTTTTCAGGAAAACTTCAAGGCAACATCTCGAGACAGCCTTATTCAAGATGTGCACCAGATTTTTACCCAATTTTGTTCACACCAATGCCAATGAGAACTGAACCACCATTGCTGGCATGGGGCAAAACATGACTGGTCATTGAAAAACTGTCCTTGGTATATTTTCAAATATTCATTACAATATACTCCAACTTCAGTGTAATCTGCCATTTTGGATTAATTGTCCCCCACCAATTAAAAAAGATCCAGGTGTTCTAGAAATTATTAGAAAATAAGACTAAATAATTATTTTTTTTTTTTTATTAAATTTAAAGTCAAAGTACCCAAAATTAAATAAAACATTACATTTTGAAAAGTATTTTCTTAAATTTTTAACATTACTGGGTAATTAAGAATTATATAAAAATGGCACTTACATCATATTCCTCAAGTAATTTTTATAGATATATCTCCCTACCCACATAGAAAAAAAAAATTCGATAAACTTCTGGCTGTCAGTCAAGCTGTTAACACCTTAAATAAACACTTATCCACACATCAAAAAAATGCTTTTCTGTAATATTTCAAATTAAAAGAAATATTTGTTTCAAATCAGATTAATTAAACTTTAAATCATCTAATATTCCTGAAATAAAGTTTCAGAAAAGTATATTTTTGAAATATTTTTTAATGAAAGAATCACATTCTGATGATAGATGGCTAAAAATGGTATTAAAATCAGTGATTTTTAGCAATTTTGAAACAAAAATTCCTTTCAGGCAAAATTAGTTTTGAAATAATAATTTTTCTTACTGGAAATATTAGTTTGAAATCTATTAATTTGAAATTAAAACTAAAATAGAAGATTTGAAATAGGTTTTTCAAAAATTTTACCCTTTAACACTGCATTAATTAATATGTATTACTTTTGACTGCCTTCTGAACTGCAGTGGCGGGAATCTGAATTTTAAGCAAGGTGATTTTCACTGTTGCTATATAGCAGGATATAATAACACAATCATGGGATTCAAATATAATATTTGTTCAGCAAATGGAGTCACATACAATAGTAGGACAAACATTTTGCTTTGGGAATAAATCATCTTTAAAGTGCTAATGATTAAACCTTAGTGGCATCAATTTCTGGATACGTGACGTATCCAGAAATTGATGCCGCTTTCTTTCAGCAATACGTCTAGTCTCACCAAAGCCTAGAAGAGCAGTGCCCCTTCACGCCCACTCGCTTTGGTTTGTAACTGGTAGCATTGTTCTCTTACGCAAATAAGCCTGCTGCATAAAAAATGGTAGTAGGCGTGTGTGTGTGTGTGTGTGTGTGCGTGCGTGCGTGCGTGCGCGCGCATGCGTGTGCGTGCATACGCACGCGCGACCGACTCTCACAGAATGGTTTGACACGCAAGGCAACGAATTCATTTTGCTCCTGGTAAGTCACTGTCACGTCTATTACAGTAGCACATTTCTTTGGAGGTATTTAGACTAAAGATTTAGGTATTAAATTTATTTGCACATAATCTTTAAAAAGGAATCATCGATTCTCAAAATGCAGGATAAAAATGTGACCCACATCAGGATGGTTTCAGCTTAAATTTTCAAAGTTGTTTTTCTTTTTTTTTTTTTCCTTTCTTTTTTAGCAACTTTTAAACCATCTGAAAGCTTATTTTGATGTAAAAAGAAAAGAAAAATGGTCAAACTGAAAAGATAATGGTACCATTCTGGTGTGAAATTGCCTGGTTATTTTGAAAAAGGACATTAAAACAATGCACTTAGCTACAAAGAGAAGTTTTTTGATTTTAAAAACACAACTTCGAAAAACCTCACCATGAGGTCAATTTTGGATTTTAAAAAATCTTTTTAAAAATGCAAGAGATACATGGAGCGAAATAAATACAAAATAACCTAACAGTGTTTCTACCCACCCACAAAATATCTCCACTCCCAACAACAACTACTAAATAACAGTTTTCTCATAGGTGTAGTTGCCATAATAAAATGATTCATAAATAAATTATTTAGGCCAAACAAATATCAAATGTTCATTTGTGGTTGCAAATTGATAGCTCTGTCCACTGGTCACATAGACAAGGAAAAAAAACAAAAAATAAAATCATACATGCAAGAGCCTTTTTTGTTTTTAACTTTGGTAAGGGAACAGATTTTCTGAAATCATGGAATCACAAACAAATTGTGGAATCATTAATCTTAAATGGAATCTGGTTTTTTAATGTAATTTTCAATAATAAATAACAAGTTATTTGATTTTTTCTGATTTTTTTAAAATTCTTTCAAAACTTAACTGTCTTCGATTTTGTTAAACATTTTAATAAATATAACAATAACATAACGTTATTTCCTTAAAATTTGTTTTTACAAATATTTGTACACATTCTCCTTATAAAACCAGAAAAATAATTAACAAAAATGTTTACATAAAAAAAAGAAAAGAGAATTGTCGATTTTCTGATATGTTGGCTAGTCTATTTTTAAATATTTAAAAAAACTTTTCTAAGAAACTGTATATAGCAAGTGAGATGAAAGTCAGATGGTCAGGTTTGATCATGGCCACCGAGATCCATTGCTAAAGTGGAAATGGGGAAGACAGACATTAGTTGATAAAATTGGAGGAGAGAGAGATGAAGATCAAACCAATAAGTTTAACAAATTCATTTCCTTTAAGGCTTTACACAATTTACAAGTAAAAGATTCTAAACAACTTGTAACCTTCTTTTATGAATATGAAAGAAAAGTAAATCCTATCACATGCCTACCATGCAATTTAGACAAAGAAAAAAAAATTCTCCAAAAACACCACTCTATGAAATGACTGGCTTGTCTAAACTTACCATCACACAGTGATTCTCCCAGATTAATAATTACATCATCTTCAGTGCTTCACCATAGTGAACAAATTTAAATTGAACAAAAAATCCTTTAATAACATTATCAATGATTATTTTTGCATATTTTATTTATATTTTGTAACCTAACCAGTTGTAAGAATAAGCAACAAATTACCAAGATGGTTGAATCAAGTCAATATAGTAAATCAATTTAAAAAAAAAAAAAAAAGAAAAAGAAGACCCCAGTATCTAAAATAAGTTTTTCCAAAACCAGAGTAGAGCAATTTCCTGATGATTTTTAGGTAGAAGAAAAGTTAGTTATTTTACAAATTGTCTCCATAGGTTTGACACAATCAAAGATCACATCAAATTAAAAACTCATTTGACAAAAAAAGTCTTCAAAAAATCAGCTCAACTGAAACAGAAGACAATCAGAATTTTGTTGAGTAAAGAAGTACAAGATGATTTTGTCCTTGATTTTTTTGAAAATGTGCACTTTGACATTCCCCTATACCAAATTGACAAAATGAGGCCATTCATATTAGAAACATTGTAAAGAAGGTGGTGGTATTCCAAGTGTCAATTGTGTTAGGCAACTTCATCTACCAAAATTGTTTGCTTGTCACTTTGCTGTCCTGAAAGCCAAGATTGCTAATCAATCAGTCAGCATCATTTTAGACAAAACAACTCACTGATGTTGTAACCTTGGGAGAATGCAATCAGCAAACTGTAAGTCAGGCATGCATCCGAGCTGTAACTCATGTGGATATTGCACTTGAGGATAGAATTGCCTTTGTAACAGATTCTGCAGCCTATTTCAAAAAAAGCTCATAAGGAAGTGTTGCCAAATGTCTTTATTAACAGTTGCCATGTGTTGTGATTAGCACATATTTTAAATCTTGTTGGTGAAATATTTTCACATTAGTCAGCATTTGATAATATTACCCAGCTCACTACTTTCATCAAGTCAGCCTTTTTTTTTAAAAATCCTAATAGGAAAAAGCAATACTTAAAAATGGCTTTGAAGGTTTCTTGCCTAAGGAACAAATAAAGCTACCCCACCTGTAACAGTGGCAACCAGATGGAATTCTTGGTTTAATGCAGCAAAATATCCTTTGTACAGTTTTATGTAGGATTCTTTAAGAAAGAATAGAGCCATGGCCTTGCAGTAGATATCATTCTAGAATTAGTAGATGATGGTCAACTATATCATGCTCTTACCATAATTTGTGCCTAAATCTACATTTTATAAATGAGAACTGCACTTGTTTAATAATAGCTTTGACAAACTTTGAAGAAACTAAGTCTCCGCTTGCATCTGTTGTATATAACATGATGGAGGATGTAAAACAGTATTTGCATACTGGTACATCAAAATCAACATTTGGCCTAGAAACTGATCATCTCCTGTCGGAACTAAAAAAATACAGAAAGGGAGAGAATTATCTCAAATTTCCAAGATTTTTTTCAGCACATCTTTTTTGAAATTGAATAAATACCTGGAGACCCACCCAGTGTGTAACTTTTACAATGCAGCTCACCTGTTTG
Source organism: Acanthosepion lycidas (assembly GCA_963932145.1). NCBI lineage: Eukaryota > Metazoa > Mollusca > Cephalopoda > Sepiida > Sepiidae > Acanthosepion > Acanthosepion lycidas. Next base: position 46,738,494 of record OZ010615.1, on the reverse strand, counting down.
ATCCTAGACAGCTACCCTGTATAGGCCATGACTTGGACAGTTTTGAAGTCATCAAGGACTTGCAATGTCCTTCTATTGATCTTCTTGAAGAATTCCAAATGTATACAAATAACCAAGACGATTTACAAATCCTTTTAACATCCCCTCATTTTGGAATGCAAATAAGAACAGATTTCATCTTCTGGAACAATAAGGTCATATGGATGCCTGTTACCAGTATAGATGCTGAATGTTCATTTTCTCAATAAACAATGTGGAAAGCTTACCCCTGAGAACAACAAGCAACTCACAATGTTGTATTACAATGGAGATTTAGAGAAGAAATTTAAAGATTAGATATTTCCCAAATTAAGAAATTAGCAATTTTAAATTTGAGCAGTATTTCAACTTGGGATAAATTGTTTTATTTAAATTTTGAATTAATATGTCTAATTTGTTTTTTGATATTTTGTTATGAAGATTCAGTTATGGTTTAATTACTGTTTTGTAAAATTTAAGTCAAAATGTTTGACTTTATTGAGATATTTATTATTGAGATTCAATTTATTTGCTGTTGATAGTTTAAATGTGATTTTTATATTATGAATCAATAATTATAAATCAATCTAAATCCTTTTTACTTAAAAAAACAAAAACAATTTGAATGTGTTATTAAAAGAAGGAAGCTCTGATTAAAAGTTCTATCTCAAGGATAATTATGCACTGTAACATTCCATTGTTCTATTGTATTTTTTTATTTTTATATAAAATTTATTTTTGGACCGATCCTCCCTCTTTAGTAAGATAAGGAAGGAAATGAGCAGCTGTTTTCCCAAGACTGGACACCTCCCAATAATATTTTTATTTGCACTCTGTCCACAGACAAAGATACAATTGAGAGATAAAATGTATTTTTTGTACCCAAGGACAGATGCTACACTTTGATCCCAAACCAAAAGCTGGAAAATGGAGCACTAAAAATACACAATAATTTTGAGAGAGAAAACATATCACACTTTGATCCCAGCTCCCAAACCAGGGAAAAGCAAGGTATTTTTGAGTGTGCCCATGTCGGTATTAAATGTGATGTTTAATAATGTGGTTTTGCCAGCAATACTGTGGAAAAATTGCTAAAGCCTCCTTGGAAGTTCACCTTTTTGTTGATGCTTCTGGTGCTGGGTAATAATTCCAGCCCCCTACTTTGGGGGATGGCCCTCTGGGGCTTGAGCTAATTAATTTCAAAATGCACCAGCTTGTGCCCAGTGGGAGGGGGTGCAGTATGGAAGCTGAACCGATGAACTAACAAAAGTCATCATGCATTATTTGTAGCTTTTTGGTTTTTTTAGAGGCTATGCAAATGATTTTTATATTTTAGTCATTGGCTATAATTGCTTGACTTGTTACCATTGACCTGGAGGATGCTTTATTTTTTATGGTTGGCACTCCAATTACTTATTTTTCTATTTTGATTGTATCTGTTTGACAAAATTAATATTAGTACTTTAATAGTGAGTGCTAATTTCAATGTCTAAAATAATTGAAGTGTAAAGTGAAGAGGCTGTATAATGAATAGACTCTAGACTAAAAATAATCTTGATCTTCACTCAACTGGAAAAAGAATGTATGTAAATTTTAATAAAAAATAAAAATTTACTAATATTTACTTTTATTCTAAACATTTGTTTAATAAAATTCATAATCAAGAAAAAAAAAAAAGCCTCCAATTTGAATTTCAAAGTATAAAAAAAATAGCTTTTTTTTTTCTTTTCTTGTTAGGGGGTGTTGATAAATTCATGTATCAAAACAACTTGAACCTATGTGAGAGAAAAAAAATGTGTATAGGATAGTAGAGCTCTAATTCACACATGGTAGTAATTTTATGATCAGCCTTTGAAGTTTCAAGCAAAACTAGTTTGAAAGTAGGTTAACTTTGTCAAAAGAAAAATGTGCGAGACATTTTTTTTCCTCAAGATTTAGAGAGTTCACCAGAAAAAAAAAATATGTACTTTTGATTAATAATACTTTCAATTAAAACAGTAATCTGTCTGTTCTTTTCATAAATGAAATTGATCTAGAAATAAAAAATAAACTGAAAATTAAAAGAAAAAAAAAAGAAAAGAAAACAATTAAGTTTACTTGACAAGCAATAAATGAGTCAAGGAGTGATTTGTAGTTCATTTACAGTTACACATTAAAATTTACATTTATACACATTTGTAACTTGTTTAACAATGGAATGTACAAAAAACAAATCATTCAGAAAGTCAAAGATGTCTGTTTTTCAGTGTAAAAATATCTGAAAGTAATACTGGGTGGGGATATAATTTCAATCTCTGTTAACATGTTCTTTGCTGACTTGGATATTTGAACTCTTAATAATAACATCTATATAGTTGGAGTATGGATAGGAATCCGACAAAATGATAGGATAAAGAACAATTAGGAAACAGATCTCAATCAAACACGTTTCACTTTATTAAAGCTTCGTCAGAGATCAAGATAGAAATGATAAAAAATGATAAAAAGCAAAGAGATGCAGATTAATGGTATGTTGTGTTTGGCTATTTCTTATTGATTTGATATATGTCATATGTAATGAAATCTTATTTGAATATTATCTGTTATGTCACACACACACACACATTTTCCCCAGACTTATCCAATCTATAGAGTGAGGTGATCCTAAGAGAATTAGAAGTCCTACTAGGATTCATTATTGGCAGCCACAATCTTAACACTATACAGATGATGCAGAAGGTCATAAAGGAAAGTGAGAAGAAATCATTGCTTTATTTTGGTAATTAAAATTAAACAATATATATATATATATATATATATATATATATATATATATATAGTTAAGTAATGAAAATCTTGGTAATCCATATGGATAATACCAAGGAGGATGAAATCCAGAGAGCTCAACATTAAATCAGAGCGATTAATTCAATGAAAACAGACAACTTTAAGGGGCCATTCGTTATAATTTATTTCCCCAGGGAATTTCTTTTTCCCTGGCTCATCAGGCCACACTTCCAAGGGTGAAAAAATTAATTTAAATTTACATATATTTTTTATACACTTGAGTTGAGTTATATACTTGAGGGATAGTTTTAAGTTGATGTAAGGTGATATAGAGAGTAGGGAGAGAGAGTGTAACAGACATGGTTGAAATTAGAGGGGGAAGGGAGAGATAGGAATTATTTTAAATTTATTTTTATTACAATACTTAATAATAGTGAGGAAGGGGGGTAAGGACCAGACATTGACCTATTTAATAGGTCATCTCACAGGAAACGATATAGAGAGAGAGAAAAAAAAAAAAAAAAAAAGAGATGTAAGAAATAAGAGGTGGAATTAGGGTTTTAAGGAAAGAAAGGAGAATAGAGATTTGGAAAGGGAAATTAAGAGAATTAATGTATCTGGGCATATTGTGACTAATTTGGAAAAACCATATATTTTTCTGTTAACGTTTGATAGTAATTTAAGCATTTTAATTTTTCAACAAATTAAACTAGGAAATAAATATAATTTAAATACAAGATCAATAGACAAACAATATTATTATAATATTCTTAATATTGTGAATAACAGTTAAGGAGTAATATTTCCTAATTAAAGTCTAAGTCTTCAAATCTAATTTGAAAACTAATTCAAAATGAAATAAAATTTAAAGGTAATAATAAGATATTATCTTTACACTTTATATATATATATATATATATAATAAAAAGGCTTAAACACTAATATTCCATGGTCATAATTTATTCCATTGGAATCGTAAATACGATCCAATTCATCAGACCTACAAATTCAAAAAAAAACCCACTAATATTATATATATATATATATATATATATATATGCATACATACACACCACATACATATCTACATAAGTATACATACATATACCCGTACACATATGCATATACAACCACAAACACATGTATCGATAAACATACATATATATATAATAAAACCATAGCATATGAAACTGAATATATATATTATTTTTTAACCATAGAAGTCCTACCAGGATTCATTATTGCCAGCCACAATCTTAACACTGTAAGATATGTAGAACGTCATAAAGGAAAGCAGGAAGAAATTATTGCTAAAAAAGAAGCTTTATGCTTTATTTTTGTAACTGAAATTAAATTTATTAACACATTCACAGCTACCTTGGACCTATCTGTCAAATAAGTCATTATAGTATTATTGTTCTATTTTCATCATTAATAAGTTCGTATAAGTATCTTACGTGCAATTGACATTAAATTTTTAAAAAATGTGTATGTATTTGATGTCCATTTTGCACAAAAAAAAACAAGGTACAGTGGGGGCCCCGCACATACATGGGCAATGTTAATGTTTTAATGTGCCTAATAAGAGCTACACAACAGTAAGAACTGATCATCTGTCACTGACATAACCTTTTTATAACAGTTATGATGAGTAATACTTTTGTGGCATATGTGCTCACGTCTGAACATTGCCAGTATGGATGGGTGGTAGGATAATTATTTTATTGAAAACTTTGGGAATAAAATGAACTGACTCAAGGGTTTAAAATAATATAACTGATGAGTGATGAGCGAGTCCTTTGATATTCAGCATAACAAAAATTTTGTTAAGGTGGATATTGATAGCAGTCTAGAGAAATGTCCATTTGTGGTCATTTTGAAGTATGACTACTACTATCCCTATCATAGTCTTAGAAATTAGGTTGATGTCAATCTGCTGTTTTCTTGGCTCTGAAAAGGGTGGAAAAGTCAGTAGCAGAGGACCTCTTAACTGCTTCTTCGCATATCATGCATGGATTTGTTCTTTTGTTCTGCCCTCTCCTGGGGTCATTCTAGTCTCATTTGCCTCTGGCAGAGAGTTGTCAGGTATTATATCCTTTTCACCAGGCTGAAGAATTTGGTACGAACATCAAAAAGTTTCTGTGTCAGTTTTTTTGACTGGCCAAATTATTTTATTTTCCAGTGTTCGTTTCTTTTACATTTCTTTTTTAACAGAAGTTATGTGTGGAGCCTTCCTGCCTTTTGGTATTTTTCAGTCAAAAATAAGTAAGCTCTGCTCCTGCAAACATCCGGTGTTTTTGGCGGAGTTCAATTTTTTCTTCTTCCTCTTTTTATTTGAAGTGCAAGTGACTTATTTTGATCTGAATTCTTTTTATTCCTATTTATATATTTTATTCTTTATCAGAATTCACAACATATTGTCCTATTTTTATTGTTGTTAATCTTTTATTGCTCCTAAACCGTATCATACTATGACTCATAGGCTTGTATGTAAAACAGGAATCATTTTCAGGCATCTTGGAGAGCCATTTGCTTGGAATGTGCTCTTTACAGATAAGGGCTGTATTTATATGAATTTAAGTAAAGTGTTTTTCATTATCATACAAAAGAAATTTCATATGATACGAATGTTACAGGGAACTATGTGAACAAAGCTAATACTGAGGAAGGACAATATAACCATTCTTTAAGTTTAATGGATTTCATTTTATTTTCCAACATAAAGCACAAGTGGAGATTATAGAAACATGGTTCTACAGAAGGATATTGAAGCGAATAGAATCTTAAAGAAAATGGCAACAAAAGGAACACATAACCAGAATCAGAAAGAAATGGCTGAAATTCTTTGGTTAACTAATGAAGAAGGGGGGCTTGGAAACCTAACTCTTATAGGGCATGTTGGGGGCAAGAGAGGTGAAAGCAGCGAGCTGCCTACCTGATGAGCTTGTATGAATGGATGATGGAATGGTGGGGAGTAGGAGCCTTAGCAAAATAAGAAAAACTGTCAAGGGCCACAATAGATAAATAGTTAAATGATAAATACTGCATTGGTTTAGTTTTTAGAATGTTGCAAATATAAAATTATCCCTGTAAATAAATCCAGGGTTTAATATTTTGCCAAGTATTGATAAAATTCATGAAGTCCCTTAGAGGACAAAATTCATTGGTAAAGAAAGGTTGGCAAACTTTGACCTTTGTGCTTGAGAAAAAAAAAAAAAAGAAAAAAAAAACAGTTTCAGAAGAACAGTTTTTCCCTTCACACCACTACTATTTTAACTACATTTACTCCTTGGCAATTTTTTTTTTTTTTTTAAAGCACCAATTAGAATTTTAATATTTTAATAAAACCTAAACATATGAAGTCAATTTATACATTTTTTGTTCTTGAGAATTTACAAAAATATTAAACACTATTTATTAAATTGGTTATTTACAATAATTTTATATTTACGACATTCTAAAATCTAATATAATATTTATGATTTACCAATTTATAAAGAAATAAATATGAAAATTTTTTATTGATAAATTTAAAGAAATTTACTAAATTATTAGAATATGTAGACCAACTAGAAGGAAATCCTTATTATTTACCATTTTATAATGTCTGAATCAATTGGCAATTAGCCAATGTTTTGCCAACCATTTCAATAAACAATCTAATAAATAAATTGTGTACATAAAACAATCTAATAAATAAATAGGGTTTATTATGTTTGTTGTCAAGTCAAGAACAAAAAAGTGAATAAATTCATTATCATATATATATATATATATATATATATATATATATATATATATATATGGTTTTATTATAATTCTAATCATTGCTTTTTAAAACAAATATTGCTGAGGAGTGAAGATAGTAAAATAATAGTAGTGTCAAAGAAAAACAGTCCTTTTGCAGACAACGTTATTTTGCAGACACAAAGTTCCAAGTTTGCCAAGTAATCATTAATCTCTTTCATTGTCAATACACTTAACTAACCAACCAAACATTTCTTCAGGATTTACAATGAACTCAAAATTTCACATTTTTAAACTGACATGATTGAAGCTTCAGTTATTTATCAAAAGAAAACCATCTAAAAGTTTTTGTCTTACACTAATAACTTTTTTATAGAAGAGATCAATAAAAATCCATCAATTCACGAAATGTCTTTTTTAGTTTGTTTTTGAACAGAGACAGCTGAAGCTGACAACCTAATTTTTTGTGTCTACTAATGTGACCCTAATGTGTCTATTTTTAGCATGGTTTTGAAAATTCATAAGGTTTTAGTGATTGGTTCGAGATCCTTATTTTCTGTTCATCGGGTTAGCTAAGCCAAATCTTTATTTAACCATATGAAATGGATATCTAGCTGCAAAATAAAGTTACAACCTATTGTTTCTTTGTTATTAGAAAGGTTTTTGTTTTACACTAATAACTTTGATATTTTTATGAAAATTGCACTCCTCTAAACCAATATCTTTTCAAAATTCCAGAATAGTTTCAAATATTTAAAGAAATCTTACTCTACAGGAATTTTTAAAGAGAACTCTTGTAACTGCATACACAAAGTTCATGTATATGCAACTATAAGATTTTAATGAAACAAAAAAGTCATTTGTTTTTCCATCTCATTTCAAATGACTAAATCCAAGAAGGTTTTTAGGAATGCTGTTTGTGCTAAAGTTATCTTATCCATCAACCACATGGCTCTCACATGTTTGGAGTTCTTTCTGTTACAAGAAAGTCAAGACTAGACAAAAAATCATGTCCTGTTTATTGTTAGTATCCAATTTCCCCACTATACTTCATCTTTGCAAGAGCCAGGTCATACCAATGCTGCCATATCTGAGCTGGAACTGCCCAGACCTCACTTGCCTATCTTTACAGTGTTGAAAAGCGTCAACACACTCTTGTGGGTGATGAATTATTTTCCCCTTGACAACCCCTTTCCTACAGATAAAATGGGGTGAGCCATGAGCTATTTCCATGGCATGTATCCTGATGAGCTACATTCCTTAGTCCCACCACCCTTGATCATTACAACTGGGACCCACCATGCTACATGCACAAAGGTGAATCATCCTCATTCCTTTCTTATTCCAATAGAAAGAAATAAGTTCCAGCTTCTTCTCAAGAACTACTACTTTGTGGAATAGACACCCAGCAGGATGTTTTTCGTAATCACTACAATCTTGACCTCTTCAATTCTAGGGTTAAGCTGTTATCTTTCCTGCATTACTCCATAAACTTCACTTCTTGCTTCTTCTTAAGAAGTGAAGTTCTAGGTAGGGAGCTACACAGTAACCCTCTACCTTGACTGCCTCTTGGGTGAATATTTGCATAAAAAAAACGTTTTCTGAACTTATTTGGAAGTACACATTTCCCTTCTTACTTTCATCTTTTTGCTGAAAGCAAGTAGCATCTTTGATAAGTCTTTTATCTTCTCCCAAAATGGAATAGGAGTAGATAGATTTGCCTATCATCCTATTCACACACCTCGCTAGTCTTTTAAACACAAGTAGAAATTTATCACTTGTTTCATGTTTTGGATTGGGTTTCTGGATTCCTTGTAAAGTCTGTTCACTTGTTTTCTCAATCACGACAATCTTCACCTTTTCAAATCTAAAGTTAAGCTGCTGTTTTTCCTGCATAGCCCCACAAAACTCCACTTCTTGCCCTTTCTTACGCTCATACAACACCACGCAGTAACCCTCTACCTTGAGTGGCTCTTAGGCCTTTTATTGGGTGAACATTAGTGTGTGTGTGTGTGTATGGATAGATTGCTTTTGTGGAACCATCGATAGTTGTGCTGTCACAAGTCATCGTGGCCGAGGGCTTGAGTGTTCTGGCCTTGTTCAAACTGTTGATCATGCTAGATAATATTCTCCCAGAAACTGTAACTAAAGTCCAATCATAGTTACAGTATAAAGTGGGCAATGTGGATGTTGAAAAAACACAAATGAACCTGAGCAGGCATCTGCAACAGGGAAGACGAGATGGATTGATGCCTTTCCTAAGGGTATTAGTGTAAAAGTGAAGGTAGAATTGGCATTAGAAGTTTGCTTGCTGATGCCAATAACACTTACGCTACCCTGCATATCTAATTTCAAGTTGGATAAAATATTTAAGAGTAAGATGCATAGAGTTTAAATGCTTTCTAACCTGCTCACCATTTTGCCAAGTATTCATTGCTAACATTCTGCAATGGACAAGTTCAAACAGAATATCAAAAAAAAAAAAAAAAAAACGGATCAAAACCAAATACAATTGAGACGATAGGTTTTGTCTTATCACCAAAATTAATTATAGAACTATGCAAGGAGAAAACTCAAGCAAAGTTCTTATTTTTTAAATCCTGAAATTGCATTGCTTTTTTATCAAAAGGCTCACTTAAGCTGTTAATGCTTCTCATTAAATCTGGTATTAATTATAGATTACTTTAAAAAAAAAAAAAAAGTATTGTTTTTACCTATAAGTCACTAATGCCTTCTATGCACCACGTCATTTTGTTGCATAGGCGACCATGGCTCTCCACAATTTCCTATTCCTTGTGGCTTTTAGCTGTTTTTCTCCCTCTGCTAAACACTCCCTATTCCACCAGCATCCATTCACACAAGCTCAGCAAGTTGTTACCTTCTATCCTAACCTCAATATGCCCCATGAGGGTTAATTTTTTCCAAACTCTCATTCATCATTATGTGTCCAATCAATTTCAGCTCGATTTTCCTAATTCTGAGTATAAGTGTTCTTTCTGCTGCCATTTTCTTTAAGACTTCCTTGTTGCTTACTCTGTCCATGGAATTTTTCAGTATGCTTCTGTAGAACCACATTTCTGCTGCCTCTAGTTTTCTCCTCATCCATCTGGAGATTGTCTTATAAGAGAATGAATAACACACAGCAATCCAGCACTCTTATTTGTTTCTAATGAAATTTTCCTCATTTCTCAGCACCTTGCTTAGCTTTTGGATTCCTTCTTTCCATAGTTCAATGTGTGTTCAGATCTCACTGTTGCATTTTCCATCCTCTGTTAAAACACTTTCCAGGCACTTAACATTTAGCACTTTGCATCATTTATAAATATATAAAAAGTGTTTTAACAGAGGAGCATCAATTTTCAAATACAAGTATTTACTATAATAACATTTGAAGCAATATATATATATATATATATATATATATATATAATTAGTCTTGGAGTTGAACATATTTAGAACAAGCATGAACAACAATACAGTGCCTTTTGATAGAGCATACAGAAGGCAGCAAGTTTTTTTTCCATCTCAACCACTGAAGGAAGGTGGCTTGGGAGCACCTGTAATTTTCTTGCTCAGGTCTGCTTCAGACTCCCCACACACCTAAGTATATATATATATATATATATATATATATATATATATATATATATATAATTCTCAAAGTGTGTGTGTGATCGGATGTTGTTTATGCGTTTACAGTTTTCATCCGATTTTGATGAAATTTTTTTTTTTTGTCTGATAGATAATTCTTCAGTGACAGTTTGGAGTTCAATTTGGCTGGAAAAAATTACAACTTTGAAGGTGAAAAATAAAAAAAATAAAAAAATGAAAAAATTTTTTATATACATCCATTATTATTAATTATTTAATAGAAATCTTTTTGAACCCCACCCCAATCTGTTTTCATATGCAAAACAACTATTTCCAATAACTCTTCAATCAAGGATCAATCTGACACTGTATCAATATTATTAACAGGACCTCTTTCTAAATCGATAAAAAACAATTTTTTTTTTTATTCTGACAAGTGTCACAGCATAAGGAAAGTCTAAAGAATGCTAACTTATAAAAATGATTTCCCTAAAATTTCCCTATTCTTTTTATGAGTGGGCCACTATATTTAAGTTGTGCCATCAAACCCTAAATTATAAGGTCTGATTTATATGTAAAGTCTCCAATCTGACAAAACCAGTTTTAAACATAAATAAACTTTTGAAGAGAAATAAATTTATTTTAGCAGTTATCATTTAGTACTCTACCTTCTCCCCCCATCTCTGGCTTATGGCCATATGTTGAAACAAAGTTAAGCAATGCTGAGCTTAGCTAATACCAAGATGGGTAACAGCTTAAGAATACCAGGTGCTGTAAGTTTGGTAGTGTAATAGATAATGGCACAGAATTGGAAACTGGAGAACCGTGTTCTAATTTCAGTTGGGTCCATTATATTCGCTGACATGTACATGCTCTTGGGAAAGGGTATGAATACCCATCTTCTCACCACCCAGCTACAAGTTAATTAGTAAAACTTGTCTCACGAGATCATTATCTCAAAATAAAAGAAATAAAAAAATCTTCCAATTTACAAATATTTTCTGACTTTAAATAACCTACAAAAGGTTGATAAAAAGTAAAAAATAAATCAAACAAGCAAGATCCTCCCCCACCAACCATCTCCATTCTGTAGTTTTGATCCAACTGCCCTTGCCCAGCAACTTCAACAACAGATAAATATGGAAAATGTTGCATGACTTTAACTGAATTTCAGTCTTCTTGACATTTGTTAAATTTGTATCAATGTGTGGGCTAAACAAAAAAAAAAAAAAGAAGAAAAAAATGGTCTCATCAGAACTTATTCTGAAAATGCACTATTTGAATGCTTGCAGAGTTTCACAATAACCTACTGAAGTCGCCATTCCCTTTTGCAAAGGTTCTTTCATACGTAAAACAGATGTAGTAATCATGACTAACAAATACTTATAAGCAAGTACATGATCAAGCTTGTTTCTATTTCCTCTAGGAGACTATATTTATCAACCTTTATATTATTTGCAATTACAGGTAGGTAGTTTGACTTATTGCTAGGATTTTCAAGAAAGCCTTTGATGTTTCATAGATAAAATTGTTTTCATACCTATGAAATCTGGGGAAAATGCCAAGCACAAAAAGAACAATTAAATATTTAACAATAATGTCTACCTTTTCATTGCAATAAAACACATCAAATTTTATTATATGAAAAGAAACAATCAGTTTCTTGGCAACAACGCAATATAAATAGAAATGAAGAGTCAAACATTTCCACTCTACTTATGTTCTGAATCCAGAACTAATTGTTAAAATGAATAAATTAGTTATGTAACACTTAACATGAAAACAAATTTGATAAAAACAAAACCTAGTAATAATTTAAAAAATTAAAATAATATGCTTAATGTTAATTATAACAACCCAGCCCCACCCCCCAAAAAGAGAAAAAAATAGTAAAAACAAAAACAGAATACCCCCCCAAAAAATAAAAAAAAATACCAAAAACAACCCCCCCAAATACCAAAAACCAAAGCAAAAAAAATACCAAAAAAAAAAACAACCCCCAATACCCCCCCAAATACCAAAAAACAAAAAATACCAAAACAAAACAAAAAAACAACCCCCCCCAAAAAAAACAACCCCACCAAAAAAAAATATGCAACAAAAAACAATACACAAAAATCAGAAAACAAATGAACAGTAAAAATAAGCAAAAAAATAGACAAGAACAAAAAGAAAAAAGTAAAACAAAGTAAACAGTATTAATTATAGGTTCTTAAGAAAATTCATTTTGTACTAATTACTGATTTCTCTCATTAACCCATTAATATCTGTCATCAAATTTGGGGGATTCTTCTTTATGCCATGTCTCTTCAGGACGTGGGTGATCATGGCTCTCTACAACTTCCTGTCCTTTTAATAATGATTGTCTTTTTATCTCTTCTAATCCCTTTTCTATCAAACATTTACATAAGCTCGTTAGGTTGGTTATGTGCTGCTTTCCTCTGTCTCTCGTCTTTGATATGTCCTGTGAGTATAAAATTCCTCAAAGCCTCCTTTCCTCATTATGTGCCCAAGAAATTTGAACTGTCTTTTCCTGATTCTAAACAGAAGTGTCCTTTGCATTTCCCTAAAACTTCCTCATTACAAATGTTTAGCCCATGGTATTCTCAGCATCCTTTTGTAGAATCACATTTCTGTTACTTTAAGTCCCTTCTTCATCAATGAGGGCATTGCCCAGCATTCAATATCATATAAGGGAACTGATATTACATAAGAGCTCAGTACTCTTTTCTAACAAAAATTTCCTATTTCTTAACATTTAGCACTGCATCATTTATAAATATTACTTCCCCTTTTACTGTATATGAAATCCCCTCAAAATATAGCCTTTTATATATTAGTTCTATATATTTGAAATTGCAGTAGCCTGGCTCTCAATGTCAGTTAAGATTGTTTTAGATGTTGCCATAGAAGGATATAATGACACAACCAAGAAATTCAAATTCAACTTGTATTGGCAGGACTAACATTTTGTTTGGCAAAAATAGTCACCTACAGTGCTAAAGGTTAATACATTACTTAGCTTTTACAAGGGATCTTTTGCTATTCCAGTGCACCTTTGGATTTTGTGATTACATTTTCCATCCTCTATTAAAACACTTTCTAGATATTTAAATATTTTGTACTTGCTTCATTTTGGTATCTCCAATTTGTAATTTGTATGTTGGGTTGTCCCTTTTGCTAACAACCATACATTCTATCTTCTTGCAATCAAAGTTTAGTCCCTTCTTTCTTTTGCTACCTTCTATAGTTCTTGTAATTTCTTTTCTGTCTCCCATCAACACTGTCATCTGAATATCTTATGTTGCTAAGATTTTGGCCACCAATAATGAATTCTGAGAGGACTTCTAATTCTCTCAGGATCGCCTCACTGTATAAGTTGAATATATTCAGTGAGAAAACATCTCCTCGTCTTACATCCCTTTCTATTGTAGTATAATTTACTGAATTTATTTTCTATCCATATACAGGCGGTTTGTTGCCAATATAGGTTCTGGATTATTCTAATATCCTTCCTAAATATGTGATGGTTACTTAGTTGTTTGAACAGTTCTTGTGATGTACTTTGCTTTACAGAAACAATTAAAAAGCCACAATTAGAGAGTGTTTTGTAAAAGTTTAATTTTTCTCCAATATAATTTTTATCTTGCATATATATATATATATATATATATATATATATATATATATATAATTACATGAATCATTCATACAAAAAACAAATATAGATATAAATAATAGATAAATATATTGTTCCAAAACAATAACACATTTCTCATAGCATTTTTTCAGATTACATCTATATTTTCGTTGTCCTATTATTACCGAGAAGTAAAAAACAAGAACAAATCTATTTTCAAACCTGAGGATGTCTGTAGGAACAGACGAAAGCTTGTAAAAACTAAAAAAACCTTATGCAACTGGAATTTATAAACAGGGATCATATCATTCATATACAGTTTCAGGGTTAATGTACCTTATTGAAATTGTTTGCAAAGATGTATTCTCGCCATTTAAATCATTAACCTCTATAATTGTTTTTTGTATGAATGATTCATGTAATTATAAATCGAATTGCACCTATAATTGAATATATATATATATATATATATATATATATATATATATATATTTTATTCAAGGTTTAAATTCCAGTTTGGTTTTATGTCCCTCTTTGTCTCCCCATACATGAAACCCAACACAAAATTGAAATATGTTAGATCCAACCACCCTATGAATATAATAAAGCACATCCCTAAAGGAATAGAGTCGAGGTTATCTAAAAACTCTTCTAGTAAAATAATTTTTTAAGATAAAAAGTAAGAATATGAGAAGGCCATAATAGAAGTGGGGACATAAAACCAAACTGGAATTTAAACATCAAATAAAACAATAAATGAAGAGCAATTTGAGGAAAAGAAAAAAATATCATTTGGTGTAACCACCACTCCCCTTCACCTCCCCCTTTAACTTAGAGGTAAAATGTAAAATAAGGAAGATATTTTTCAAATTACTTACTAAACACTTCCCCAGAAATTCAGAATTATACAAGATATTGAATAAAAAGACAGTTAAATTAAGCTACAGCTGTACTAGTAATTTAGAAACAATAATAAAAAGAAAACACCAGAAATTTAAAAACTAATGAACAGCAAAATATAATTAACACTAGTGAATTATGCAACTGTAGAAATAAAAATAGATGTCCATTAAATGTAGTTTGCAAAACCAAAGCAGTAATTTATAAAGCAGAAGCAATAGATACAAAAGGCCAAAACAAAACATATATAGGATGTATTGAAGGTAGGAAGATGGTACAATCACATGTCGGTTTCAAGTTGGAAAGTTTTAAGAACTCTACCAGACTAGACTAGCTAACCATGTGTGGAAATTAAAATAAAAAAAACAAAACAACAAAGGTCCAAGTGGAAAATTTTAAAAAAAAGTGAAACCTTACAACGATAAATAATAACATGTGTAACCTCTGCCAAGTTACCAATAATGACATTCCTGGATCCAAAAAATCTTTTGAATCAAAGATCTGAGATTATGAAGTATTGCATTCATACAAATAAAAAATAAAACTCTTAATTTCATATGAGGCTGGATAAAAAATATACACATTTCAATTACCACCCCCTGATACATTTACAATACCCTTTCTTTCCTCCTCTTTTTTCACATCCTCCTCCTCCCTTGCTATCATACCCAACATCATATTTATTTTTTTAAATAATAAACTGTTCATTAATAATTGTTTTTAAAAATGAAGCATTGGGAAATCAATTGATACAAACTGCCTGATGATATCAAAAGGTTGAAACCAAGGTAGCATAATCAACTGATCTCCTAATATATATATATATATATATATATATATATATATATATATATTGCCAGATACAGTACAGACAAGTGATCACAATGTTTTGACTTTGAGACACAAACAAAAATATGGTGGATGAAATTAAGACGTGGTCTATCTTATTGGTGAGGAAGAAATTCCAACATGCACCTATATGATTTGTCTATAAATTTAGGGTGGGGAGGTCTTTAGCAGTTATTCCCACGGATTGAAATCAACACTTTGTTGTTTCTTTTAAAGGTTGTCTTTTTACTGCCGACTCTGTTACTTTGAGTATTGTAATGGTTACCTGTTAACCGTAGAATACAAGCTGCTGTAAAGTTTCTGATCAAGAAGTCATTATAAGAAAAGACCAAATAAAAAAGTAAAAAGATAAAAAAGTAAGTAAATAATTAAAAAAAAATGAGTAATGGTAAAAATAAAAAGTAAAATGATGCAGCATATGGCCTCATCGTTTTACAGTTAAAATGGCTGAGATGTAACCATAACTTCTATGCTAACAGTTTCTTTTCTCACACTTCTCACTTATGGAAATCTCTCCTGACCTCTAACGTCCCTGTCAACTTTGATGTTCAAAAATTTAAATGCAATGTCAACCGTTATTTTCTATCTTAATTCTTGTACTTTTATTGTCCTCTCTCTTAAATAGTATTTTTTTTTTCTCATATTCTCTAACAATCAGTAACATTGTAATGTTTGGTCATTTGGTCAGATTTTGGAACTTAGCTAAGGTCAAGAACTTTTCTGTACCCCTTATAGGTTTAGGTCATAAAAGAACTTCTTTCAAAGAAGATATAATTTATGAAAATAAATCCTATTTACCATCAAGTCTCCTGAACAGTGGATGTAATTTTGTAAATGATACACTGCCTTGTTTCCATGGTTGTAAATGAAAACAATAAATGAAATTAATTTTTTAATATATAACTACGCCTCACCAAAGATTATGAATATGGGTGTGTATGTATGAACTAACATGCATATGCAATGTGTGTCCATGTATATGTGAGTGTCATCCCAAACAAACACAAAAGCAATCTCCCCCTTCCACCACACACAAATAATCAAACACAAAGCATAAATAGATCCACTTTTGAAGAAATAAACCAGTTTGTCTGAATATCACAAAAATGTCAAACCCAGGGTTAACTATCATGGATATTTAGCACTTTACACTAAATACTGTGCATTCACACACGCATTTCATATATATATATTATATATGAACAAAAAAACATTGGATATGTGGAGAATGTAACACATAGTGACTTTATTTTTCTTTTTACAATGATGTTCACCCTGTACAAGACCCAAGAGTCACCCAATGTACAGAGTTACAGAGTAAGAGTCAAAGGTGATAATGCCACCAAAATGCAAGAGGGCCACCAGGAGTGAAAGAGAAGGAAAATACTTTAAAAAGGAACTAGAAAGCTCATCCTAAACAGGAAACAAGGGATAAGCCTCTACTCCTGTTCAAAAGATCAGGGAAGAGACGATGAGAAATCAGAAAGCCATGTTTGAATTTTAGTAGAGTTCATTTACATTCACTTATGTGCAAATATTCTTGGGAAAGGTATAAATCCATCTACTTCCCCAACTATGGGTTAAATGTTATGACTTGTATCTGGAAAAAACATTGTGATATCTAAAAAAAAAAAAAAAAAAAAAAAAAAAAAATTTTTTACAAAATATGTTTTGGCTTCTTCCAACTATGGGCTAAAAGGTAGCCTTAATTGGTAACCAGTCTAGGAGAAAGACAATTCTAGATCCCAAAACGTTTGGGTATGTGGCTAGCAACTTGTAAAGAGCTACTAGTTGCCATGGACAATGCTTAGTGTACTGGTGGACCCCATACTTCTCAGTGATTGTATATTTAAACATATCTTTATCTACATAAGCAATTACAATGGAAGAGTTTTTTTAAACCAATATTACTAGTACTTCCCTATTTGAAAGTTCAAATTCTAATCAAGTTCATTACATTCACTTACGTCCCAATAACTTTGGGTAAGGTATGGATCCATCTATTCTCTCACTAGCTATGAGTTAATGGCAGGACAGACTGGGATGGGTAGCAACCGGTCTAGAAGGAGGAAAACTCTGAATTCAAACCAGCCTGGAGAGGGTTGGGTTCCATCAGACTATATTGCCCAGGACATACCACTGCTACTGTGGCTGCAGTACAGGTAGTGCCCCCCTCTAATGAGTTACAAGACTCATCATAATGTGCTTAAGCACCAAAAAGCTGTCTCCCAAGGAATAACTCTCCCTTGGGTGGAGGCTAAGTGTAATCCCTGCCACCTTCAACATCTCCGAAGAGAAAAGATCATACTGAAGAGGCTTGTCCCATGAACGCATGGGACTTTAAACTTGTGTTTGTATCACATTCTGAGTGGACATGCAGATAAATAATACCCTTCACCAAAACAATCCACCACGTAGAGACGGGCGATTCACCCACGTATCTATAGTAGACTCTTCTGGTGGTAGAGAAAAAATGTTTCTTTCTTTCAAACACACACACACATATTTTGTATGTACAAAAATTGAAATATTTCTCTTTGAATATCATACTAACAAATTTAACTCACACAAAATTATACTTTAATCAGTAGGCATATTTGTTTCACACACACATTCCACACACACAAAAAAAAGTCCTAGGTATGATGATATACTACATCTGGCAGCAAGGCCTCTGATGGAAGTGGGTAGAGGAGTGTGGAACGACCTCTTAATTGCTGTTACTTCCAGATTCATCATCATCCGGGGTGGTAGCATCTGTTAGGGTCCCAGCTATTATCAAATAGTGAACCAGTAAACAAAAACAAAACACTATGGAAGCATACAAATATATTTTTATCATAAAAATACCAGCAATATATTCTAATAGAAAAAAAAAATTCAAGCAATAGATTTTAAATAGTATAATAAATTAACAAAGCTACTAAGAAAATTAAATTTTGGCATTAAATGACCCAGTAGTTGAGATACCATTAAACAAACCAACTAAAAAAAAACTCAAACAACTCTTCCCATTAACCTATATCCTATTGTCAGAACTTTTAATGTTCTTCTTCCAGAAATTATAATTATAAACTATTTTAGAAAGGGAAACTTTCACTGAAATATGTTGAAAAATTTTCATCTAAATCACAAACTTAAAACAAGATAGTCACAATATGGAAAAAAGGACATCCGTTTAAAAGTGACACCAGGAAAATTGAATAAAATAAGATTTTTTTTATGTCCATTTTTCTTTTTAGTGTTTACTTAACTTATATCCTGTTGGACAATATTTTCAGTCTATGCAATATTTCCAACAAATTGGAAATATAAAAAAAAAAAAACAAAAGAAGGAAAAAAGCTGTCAATTTAAACTTTAAGTAAATCACACCTGGAGGGTATGGTTTCATCTTAACCATGATATCAAAAATGTTTTTACTAAGTCATTATTAGAATCATTTCATATACAAGTTTTTAAATATATTTTTTCATTTATGTTACTATGCAGTAATTCTTGTGAATCAGTTTATTGCTAAATAAATAACAATACAAAACTGATCCCCCCCCCCACACACACACTCTTTATGTTTGGCAGAATTTTTTTTTTATCTGCCTGCTGGTGTTAATTCAAATTGATATATCTCTATCTATCTATCTAAATATATATATATATATATATATATATATATATATATATTGTAATGGGAAAAAACATAGTGAACATTTTCAAGTTTTCATCTGAAATCAAGAAAATACAAGAAAAAAAAACAAACTTTAAGCAAAATGGACACAGTATATGGAAAAAACGGCGGTGTCAGTTTAAAACTGACACCCGGAGTAGAAGGGTTAAGGAAAAAATGACTATATGGGAGAGTTAATGTTGAGGTTTAATTTCATAATTTAAATAACAGGAGCTCATCAAATATCCTTAATATTGAGTTAATTACAACTATTATTTAAAAATCTATAGACAGAGTTTCTAGTCAACCCATATGAAAAGATGGTGAGTTTTTTTTGTTTTTTTTTGTTTAAAGAATGCATATCTACTTACTTTCTTGGTCATTATCATCGTTTCCAACGCACATGATTCTAAATTAAATTTATTAGGCCTTCCCCAACTAGTGTCGATCCGTAGAAGTTTGCCAACTAACAATCTACTTGCATTGCACCTGTGTTATAAACCTAGAACTTTGCCTAAAGACATGCTTCACAGAAGAAAGTTAAAAGAATGATGAGATATAAATAACCAGTAATGAATTCACAAACCAGGTGTAGGTTGGGGAAATGTGAAATGACAAAGGACAAATTTCAAACACAGATTTATTTATTTTTTTAACTAGTTTTTCTTCTTTTTGTCCATGTTACAAAAAGAAACTTGCTTGGTTAGTTTCATGACTGTATATGAGAGTCTGGGGACAGTATACAGCCAACCGTAACATTCATTTAAAAGCTTGCAATTGAATATTGGCCAAGTAATACACAGAGAATTTTGACAATTGTGAGAGCCACTTGCACCTGAAGGTGAATGTCGCACCTGAGCTGGCATGTAGATATATTGAATAATAATAGTATTATTATTCAGTATCTATATGCTAGCTGTACTGGTGCAAGGGTCTTGTGACACCCACCACCAACCTATGACAAGCCCCTCCCCACTCTACTACTACATCTCAATTTTTATAGTGTAGTAAGTATTCATATAAAATACAAATTTTATTGTAACCTAATTACGTACAATAATGGATCATCTGCAATACAGGTGAACAATTCAACTAAAAAAATTCAAAATAAATACAATGTTATCTAAATACAAATTAGAGACATGTCATAATAGATCATCCATCTTAAATAAATCAACAATGTTTTGCAGTAATCTTTAACATCAATTTGAGATTTTTTGTATTAAAAAGTTGAATAATTTGAACACATTCAACTTTACAGACAAAAAAATACTGAATTTTACATAATGTTTTTTTGAAACTTAGCAAAACAAATTCACGTATTTGGACGAAACATAAAAGGACTCCAGAACGACGTCCAAATCCACAAAAATTTTTCAAACCTTTAATTAGTCATTTGGGCTTAATTTGTCACGTAGGTAGAAAAAGCAAATGTTGATAAGATAGCAAGGGTCACAAAACACTGGCTGGGACCAGCAATCAAACTCTCCCTCTAGTTGGGGAGGGGGAGATTAGTACACATGTTGGCCCTGCAAGAATTGTTAAAACAAGTTTTAAAGAAATTTGAAGGGGGTAATAAAACTGAACCTAAGTGTTTGAAATTACATTTTCATTTAACAGACAAAGTAAATGTCCAATTATAAATGCTAAATAAATGAATTGGAATGAATAAAGACTAATTTAAAGTTACAAATGTAAAATAATTATTTGGCTTTTCAATTGGAGTGAGGAGTTCATGGGACTGACAAGTTATAACAGAGGAATTTAAAGCGTATAAATATACATTTACAAAATAAATTTTCTGCATTCAATACAATCAAATCTTTTCAAGAGTCCTGAGGAGAAATCCAAAGATTATGAAACACAAATTTAACCTTCAATAAGTATTGAATGTTTTATGGTCAACTTTCTTTTTAACAATTTAATGCAGTGTTATATACAGAATAGAACCTTTTTATGAAGGAAAGAATCTTGTTTGTTATTTAAGTATAATATTGTAATTACCTATCTTTCTACATAAGATGTTCACCATGCTCCAAATGAGTAGATATTATTTATTATTATTAAAACAGAAGTAAAAAGATTTTAAATAATTTAACTGTGACCAGTTAAGATACATTAAAAAAAAAAAAAAAAAAATATCCAAAATATTTTTTCTTTGCTTTTTGGCTGGAATCTGTTGTCTCACCTAAAGTCAGCATAAATAAAATGAACCTGATTACTGGAGATTCCAACTACCCCATAGCTCCTTTCTATTGCATGAAAATTGGGAGGGTCCAACACAAGCTACAGTGGGTAAGATATGCATGTAAGGTACCACATGAAACTTGACTTTATGCCTCATTTTACTTTTGTTGGGGATACAAATAATAGCACTCAAAATAAATTTAAAAAAAAAAAAAAAAAAAAAAAAAAAAGTAAATATTTTTGCTAAGAAAAAAATTATTTCAAACTAATTCTGGTGACTGAAAATTTAATGCTTCAACCATTAACTGCAGTAAAAAAAAATAATGTTATGATTAGAGTTACCTCTCTTGACGGAGTGGGTTGGGAGTGACAATAGTGGATTGGCAGAGAGCAAGGCAATCCATATAAGGAACACTTTGGTAAAGAGTTATAAGGATTTCAATGTTCAATACAGATTATATTACAAATTATTTAACAGGAACAGCTCGGATGCCATTTTTCTAAATTCTAATAAACATGAATTTTCCTCATTCACATTGAGTTTTTATATATACAGGGTACGATGGGTAAATTGTTGCAATTT
The DNA here is from genome assembly GCA_963932145.1 of Acanthosepion lycidas. Taxonomy (NCBI): domain Eukaryota; kingdom Metazoa; phylum Mollusca; class Cephalopoda; order Sepiida; family Sepiidae; genus Acanthosepion; species Acanthosepion lycidas. The sequence goes on along the minus strand of OZ010615.1, from coordinate 46,716,551 downwards.
TATAGTTTCAATTTCACATATATTCATGGTTTTTTTTTGATTTTGTCAACTGCACAGTATAGTAGGGTCAGTTGGGCACTGTTTGTAAGAAAAAAAAAAGCACCATGACACAATTCACTCCACCAGAAATTTGTAAACAGCAAGCTGTATTGCTTGGCATTCACATTGGAAGCTCCAATACAAACATTTCAGAGTGTTTGGGTGTCAATCTGAGGACAATGCAGAAGATTTGGAAAGAGTTAGATGATATATCCAGTCAACATCATGGTGCTTGGAGTGATCACCAGTGATGGCGACGTTATATCTCCATTCATCTTCCCAAAGGGCCTGACTCAACATGGAGGCCTACACCAATTACCTTGAAGAGGTAGTGTTGCTCTGGGTCAAGAGGGTATGTGACAACAGGACTCTACACCATGCCACGCAACAAGACAACGCAGTATTTGCTGTTAGACAATTTCTGCAACCACACCACCCCTTATATCTGGCTACCTAACTCCCCAGACTGCAACCCCCTTGATTATTATGTGTGTGGTGCAGTTGACTGAGAAACCAACAAAACTTCTTATAACAAAGATAAACTGAAGGCAAGAATTATGGCAGCATTCACCAAATTAAACAAGGAGATCCTCCAGAAGAGCTGCAGGAGATTCCAAAGTTGTGTGATGGCTGAAGACAACAGTGATTTTATTGAATAAATTTACTCTTTAGTATTTCAAAATATTTTTGTGTAATTTTGGTAAATATACCTGTTAAAATGAGACGTCAGTGTTATTCTCATTTTTGCGTAAATTAGATGATATTAGGTTGGTGCAAAAATAATGACGTAATAATGTCGTTTTTTGACGTATTTTTTAACGTCAAAAAACGACATTATTACGTCTTTATTTTTGCACCAACCTAATAATTCATTACGCACTGCAAATATATATATATATATATATATATATATATATATATATATATATATATATATATATATATTTACACTGGTGTTCATTCAATACAAAGGCTCAAGGTAGAGATTGATTGATTTGTCTGTTTTCTACGACTTAACTCTTCGCAGGTTATTTAAAATCAGAAAATATTAAAAATTTTGATGGTGAGATGATGATTTAGTAATACAAATCTTACTAATTAACCCATAGCTGGGGAGAGAAAAGGTGACTTCATAACTTTCTCAAGGGTATTTGCATGCGAGTGAACATAACGAATCCAATGGGAATTGAAACCCGGCTCTCCAATTAAAGCCATTATTCGTTATGCCACCCACACATCCAAACTTACAGCAACTGGTATTCCCAAGCAGTCAGCCAACTAGGTACTGACCAGGCTTGATGTTGCTTAACTTCAGTGCTCATATGGAAATCAGTGTTTCAATATGATGTGGCTGTAAGCCACTCAAGGTAGAGGGTTACTGAATGAAGTGTGGGATAGGAATGCAGAAGTAGAAAGTGAAGCTTATAAGGATATGAGAGGGGATAGATAATGATTGACTTGAAGTGGTTAAGATTGTAGCATTCTGAGAAGCATCCACTTGGGAGTTTGTTTCACAAAACAGCAGTTCTTGGGAAAATGCTGAATGGAAATTCCTCCTTAAAATTGGAATACAGAGGGAGTGAGAGTATACAACATGGCCGATCTTAGCTGTAAAGGTTTGTATTGCCGGAACTAAAGAATGATGCCGATACTGGTGTGACTGACAAAATTTTCTATCATTTTAAATAATGAAGGAATGCTTTTATTATTTTTCCTCCCATATGTATAGATTAACTGAATTTTCGGTCAAATTTGAAAAGTTTTACTGTTTAAATCATAGATGATCAAACAAAAGTGGTTCATTGCATTCAAGTGATTTTTGCCAATTTGTTACAGTTAACATTCAAATGTTACAGTTGTGTTTTATTCTTTTTGAATATTTAGTTTTGTACATTTCTGAAAATATTGTGCTTTGAAAAAAATCAGTTCTTAACATTTTCTTATGCATAAGAAATTTGAATGAAACAAAGGGAAAAATGGTGTGGTCATATTATAGACAAGTTTTCTGAATTTTTTATTTTTTTTTTATTTTACTCAGTTTAAAATTTTTTTAGTTGAAACAGCAATATTGCAAATAGACTCAGTTTTGCTCACAAGATAAAGTTTGTTTATACTTTGATTTTCATGTTTTTTGATAAAGTTTTCTCCCTTCATTCTTAATGAAAGACAATATTTTTATTTTCATAGTTTATTAATCCATATAAATATAATAAAGTCATACGAAACAGAAAAGTACGATAGATAAACCCCTTAAACTGTATATCCAGATATGTCTACTTAGCACTTTTCCTAGAAAATAAGTTTTGAAACAGAAACTAGAAGAAACAAGCAATGGTTAAACATCTGGCTCATTTCTATTCTTTAATATCGTCAAGAATTATATATTTTAGTGAAATATATATACAACATTGAGATTTTAATTTATTGTATGGTACAACTTTTTCACAAAGAATTATATAGGAGTGCCTCTATGGGGTTATATTATATACTCAGGGTCAAGGATGTAATTTCTTACCCGTTTTTAGCTTCAGAAACATAGAGTCATATTATACTAAGTTGTATTATACACAAGAAAATAGGGTAATGACAACTAAGAAAAAATGAATACAAGAAAAGCAAAAACAGTAAACTAATGAATAATGTGAAAGTGACTATGTAGCAATATGATTTCTCACACATATTTAGAAGTGAAGAGATAGATTCTTTTTTTCCTTTTAAGTCAATTTAATGACCAGAGTTTCTCAAGAATCCTGTCTCTAGCCCACCTTTGAATTGATAAAGTTTTGTTAGTGATCTTAGATTGCTGTAAAAGTAGAATTCTTTGAAAAAAACTTGTGGTCCCCCTTTCTGGTTGGTGGAACACAAGTGGATGGAAAGGGATGGTGGGTCTCCCAGATAGTATCCATAAAATGAGTGGTCAGTGAGATGGTCAGACAATGAGTGTGTAGGGGGTCTTTTATCCATAGCCGGAAGTTAGTGAGATAGAAGTTTGCTTTCTCGAAGCAGAATGAAGACATTGCCAATGAAATGAGAAACTGTATTTTTTTTGCTACTTCCCAACTAGTGTTTTGAAAAGTGTTTGTTGTTATTCTTTGCTGCACCTAATACTGAATCAAGCCTGTGAAGTATAGCGAGAGCCTGGTGCATTTGCATACAGCTGACTTTGGATGTCATCACAGCTTATGCAGTGACATGCAGAATCACATCATCACAACTATATATTGGCACTTATAAACCCATTTTCATTTAGTGAACAAAGCAATCATGAAGATATCTAGCAATGCAGATGGAAATAGTTAATTTGAAAACAAATTCATTATTGAAAATAAAATTTGGTGAGCTTCCTTATCATTGCACTATAAACTTGCATAAATATTTTCAAAATTATATGCATCATTTCAAAACAATGTGCAAACATTTTCAGTTTAAAAAACAAAGTTGATTGACTTAACAAAATTAAAAAAAAAAAATTTCTGCTGCTCTCAGTAACCAATCTAACAATGAAACATTAAAAGTTTGGCAATATCTAAACAGATTCAAAAAGTTTCATTAAGATTTTTTTTTTTTGTTTTTTTTTTTAAAGGCAGGAGTGCCACTAGCACACAAGGGGGTTACAGAGGATTGAGAACAAGAGTAAAGAGGAATGTTTGAGGAAAGGATAGAGAAAAGGGCAAGGAACAAGATCAAAGTATCAGAAGATGTCGATTGACATTACACTTGCAAGTGGGAGGGAGTCCCACAGATGGGAAGTGTGAGAGATGCTGTTTGAGTAAAAGAGATGGTTACATTTAACTGCTTTGACAGTGAAAGAGTGAGACTGAGATGCCAACCTAGTAGCTTGCTTAAATTCATGCAGTCTAGGAACCAGTGAAAGTAGCTTGTTGGAACAGCTGCCATGAAAATACTTGTAGAAGAGACAGACTTTATATCAGACGCCAGGACCTTTTGTCAAAGACCTCAAGACGTACAGCAGAGGCACCAGACAGCAATATTCCATGCAAGGATGGATGGTTGATTTATAGATTTGAAGGATGTACTCAGATGAGAAAAACTTTCTGGCTCGAAACAGAACTAACTTTCCTTGTGGTAGATGAAGCTATTGATTCAATGTATTTGTTCCACCTCATGTCAGTGGACAGTGTGAGACCAAGCAGGCGTAACGAGGTGCTCTTGAGGAGTTGGGCATCAGCCATTCTGATGGGAGGCAGGGAGGGTCCTCTGTGGTGGGTAAAGGAGAATAGTTTTTGTTTTGGAGGCATTAAAGTTTACAAACCATTTCCTGCCCCAGTCAATCACAGATTGAAGGTCCTTTTAGAGATCAGCAGCCAGGTTAGTTTTTGTCAACGATACCAGATTTACTATTGAGGCAGGAGTAAATAATGCTCATCTTTAAATCAACTGTATAAAAATGCTAAATATATTTATATAAATATTTTAAATGAAATACAAAATTTAATGACTGCAACACAGACAGACATTAAAATAAGAAGAAAGATTATAATTCTCATAGAGAGTTTAATAATATAAAGACGAAGAGGGGGAAGAAAAAGCTAAACTGGTTTTCATTCCTCTCTCATAAATAACACAAAAGACAGGATGAGATATATATATATATATATATATATATATATATATATATATACATACATACATACACACACACACATAAAAAAACGTATATTGTTATATAGGAATAAAGTGTCACTGCCAACACTGGAGTTTGAACACAGATCACCAGAGAGCAAACACAGGCAATCACATTTTGAATAAGTAGATCACATGATGGTAAAAGAAATGTATACATGAGATTTAGTGTGGCATCTAAGTGATCACTATACAGGGGTTGCTTTTCGAGCGAGTATTATCAAGCAAGTACTATTAGTGCGAGTGTTATTCAAAGGCATCTAACACCAGTATTGTTAAACAGCGTTACTATAGTTGTATCTGTCATTACAAAGTCTCTACTACAATGAGCATTACGAAAGTGACAAGTATTCATTGACATGACAAAAGTGGCAACAAGTGTTCTTTGACATCATAAAATATATATCAGAAAAATATAGCTTTAGGATATGTTTATGGCTAAAATTGCTCAATATCAGAGATAGAGCGTATGCAAATATAAAATATCAAAATGGATACGGAGATCAACACTGAGTAGCAACAGTCAGTTTCCTGCTTGAACACTATCTTCATGCCTGAAGATTGTGTTCAAGCATGAAAGACTGTCACTCTTTGGTGTTGACCTTATTTTGTGTGTGTGTGTGTGAGATAGCTATCTATCTAGATTATATATATATATATATAAATGAAGAAATATAGTTATAAGGTGTGCTATATTTATGGGATAAAGTGCTCAATATCAGAGATAGAGCGTATGTAAATACAAAAGTGACCATTGAAGTCAACACTCAGAGGTGACAGGCTGTTTCACGCTAGATGCAATCATCAGCCCTGACGATTGCATCTAGCATGAAACAGCCTGTCGCCTCTGAGTGTTGACTTCAATGGTCACTTTTATTTATATGTATGTATATATATATATATATATATATATATATATATATATAAAACATCTTAAATGACACACAAAATGCATTGGTTGTTCACCATAACAAACCGGACCATAATTTTGACAGAGAATGCTACTTTGATTAAAAGAGAAAATTATCCACTGAGACGAAAATGTCTGGAAAGTGCCACAATAATTTGTATCCTCACTCTTACAATATATCATTATTCTTGGTAGTTTTCATATTTTTTACCTTTAGTTGCTCAACTCTCCAAAGTTTGTTCTACAGCAGAGGGAACAAAATCTTGGAGAGTTGAGTTACTAAAGGAAATTAACTGAAACCAAGACAAAAAAAAAAAAAAAAGGCATGGCACATGGAATTAGAACAATCTATCCTTGTGGACGAAATAAAGGGTTTGGTCCGAAATTCAAATATCCTTCCTCGATACCGATAAAATGCTATGGCTACAGGTCTGTGTTTTTTTACAAGAATTAATGAGAGTAAAAGATTTAAACTTGTGCATTATAAAATTAACAATTAGAATATAAAAATGTTTGTCACCCCCACCTTGTTAAATCATCAAAGCCCACAGTCAAATACAGTTACTAGTGTGATTGTCATTCATTCATAATCCTGTGAAAGCACTTCACCTTACTGTACTGATGTAAACATACAATGCGACCATTGGCCAAAGCTTTCAACTGATTGCCCAAGGTTTGCCCCCCCCCCACTCCCATGTTGCATTTCTGTTCTTAACACATTAGTGTGTACTGAAAGCTGGAATAGGGCCGGCTGTATGTCCACAAGGTAAAGAAGATGAAAAACAAATACCACGTTCAGAAACGAGAACATGAACCCCATTTCCAGTATCATATTTAGATTTTATTCCAGGTTTTGTTTGGATGGATAGGCAGGTATCACTTGGGACAACTACGTCGATCTCATAGATCTGCTCCCCCAACCACTGCAGCAACTCCCCACCCAGCTCTACACATCCTGACATGTGGCTGGCAATATGAACAGGTGGAATCAGAACCACATAACGAACAAGTCTGTCTCCCTTCAAGAGCAGACCAGAACTCACTCCAATCCCAAGCATAATATCGACCACACAAACCTGGATACAGCCTATTTCCAGTTTTATCACTTTCTCTCCAAAAGCCATGTTGACTCATTTACTCTTCTGTTTCCCTTTTGGTCAAAGTGGTTCCACTTAGACCAGACTTAAGAAAAAAAAAAACAACATCTGTTAGCCATAAAACACAAACACTTGAGATGAAGATAAAACTCATCTTCCTATGCATGGGTCTCCACAGTGTCAAACCAAGACCAACACTAACCAAATATGGGTTATTACTGCTATGATTGCATTTATTGTAAGGAATAGAGGAGGGTGAGCAAAATTACCTTTTATACCCTCTACAGCAGAGCTTCCTAAACCTTTTACATTGGTGACGCAATTGTTAAAAAATTTTTGGTAACACATTACTCAATGTTTCTTAGCTAATTAAAAATATATGAGGGGAATTCATTAATTAAAAGAAGGAATGGATAATTAGACTAGAGTATTGTGAGTTTGGAGGCATGGTGAAGGTTGTGGATTCCGCGTGAAAAATCGGTCTCCAATAAATGACAAACGCAAGTATTTAAGCTAAGAAATTAAATGTATTTACACAAAATACAAAAGGTAATGCTGTTAGTAAAACCCAGGAACGCCGGTTAGTATTAATCAAAGATCGCTATATACAGTCTCAAAGTAAACTTCCTTAGAGTCGGGAGTTCTTGTAACTGACTTCTAACGTCAACTCAATCACAGTGTCTATGTACTTTCCAGTGTTCCTCCACCCTGTTCCTCTACTCTGTTCTCTGACTGACTGTGGCTATTTTATGGCAGCAAGACAAGTCCATTTATATCAGAAAAGGGTGGACCCCATAACAGTGAAATAATAGATAGCAGCTTGGATTGAGGAATAAGAGGTCAGAGTTCATATTCCAGTAAAGTTCATTACATTCACCTATTTCCTAATACCCTTGAGAAAGGTATGAATCCATACCTTCTCCCCGCAGCTATGGGGAAATAGCAGGACAGACTGGGTCATATAGCCTTGGTTGGTAACCAGTCTAGGAGAAAAAAGAAAACTGCAATCAACCAGTTTGAAAAAGTTTTACTCTAATGCATGCTTCTGATGTTAATGATTCATTGAAGTTTTCTGGTTGAGAATAGAAGCGTTAAAATATCAACTTTTCGTATGCATGTTAAATTTGCAAGATTTGTTTATATAACAGATGTATTATGGACTTTTTGGCATGTTTATTTTCTTACTTTCTCTCTCTCTCATATATATATATATATATATATATATATATATAAAAATGTGTGTGTGTGTGTGTGTATATATATATATATATATATATATACACACACTTAAAAGCAGCTTCCTACCTATTGTGATAAAGGCCTAATTAAGAGTCCTCTGCAGGAGCTAACATAAATGCCGCCTGATAGGCTGGCTTTTAAGTGTGTATGTATATATATATATATATATATATATACTTAAAAGCCAGCCTATCAGGCGGCATTTATGTTAGCTCCTGCAGAGGACTTAGTTGGGCCTTTATCACAATAGGTAAAGAGGAGTAGAGTAGGTAGGCAACAATAAACTACAGAAGAACTCAAAAGTGATTGCTGCTTTTAAGTATTCCATTTAAGCTTACCTTTCACGCTGGAGTAATGGATAGCGGCTCGAATTGAGGAATCAGAGAGCCGATTTTGAATTCCTGTTGAATCCATTACATTCACTTACGTGCCAATACTCTTGGGAAAGGTATGAATCCTCTTCTCCCCCAGCTATGGGTAAATAGCAGGACAGATTGGGCTCTATAGCCTTGGATGGCAACTGGTCTACTGCAGAAAGAAATGCCAACCTATTGCAGGAAAAAATCTGCCTCATCAGTCATGTATCGAAAGGTACATGATGGCCTAAGCATGACTTTTAAAATATCAACGAAGGAAATGAGCTATTGTGAGTTGTGTCACTTTAATTGAAAAAAAGGGTGACACTGACATTTATTATATATATATATATATATATATATATATATATATATATATATATATAGAGAGAGAGAGAGAGAGAGAGAGAGAGAGAGAGAGAGAGAGAGAGACATATGTGTGTGCCTTTAATATTTACTACAGGCTATATAAAGCTTTAAGATCATTTCTAGCACATTGCTATAATAAAATTATTTGTCAAAAATGACAGAATTCAGCATTAAATAACTTGGAAAAGGTTGGTAAGCTATAAAACAAAAACAAACAAAACGTTTCTCTTAACTAATTCCGGACATGTTTTAATGATGACTGCATTTGAATTGTCTTAGTAGATGAGTGAAAAACTTTCCAGCCAAGTTGAAACAATTTCTGCCCGGTTACCAAAGAAGCATGCTGTTTAATGAGTTCTTGATACAATATTAATGTCTTTTCTCTTAATTTGCCTAGTTGGTTGGGGTCAAGAATATGCAGACTGAATCTCTGCAAGGGGGCTGTTTGCCATGCTGAAAACTTCCCAGAGAAAGGTTAAAAGTTTTTGATATTGGACAATTTGAGTATCTCCTGCCTTAGATTTAATACTGATTATTCTCAAGTAATATCATTCTTTGATCACTTGTCAACTGCTTTCACCAACCATAGAGCATTGTTCAACTAGAAATTACCAGTACAAGACCTTGCAAACAACTTTTGGCATGTCTGATCATTCACAATAACTTAATTATAAACTGTACAATTTTCTTTTGCATTTAGGTCATATTTTTTTTACCTTTCTTAAAATTAAAAACAGCAACATGCTGAAAATGCTGTTTATTATTTCCAGTTTTGATGCTAAAATCAATAAAGAAAAATGTGTTAATTCTGACAATTTTTAAAGCATGTTGATCTTACAGTGTTATAATGCAATCAAAAGCAATCATTTTAAATGAAGTTAATTAAAAGTAAACACCCCTAATGCCATTCAACCGCAAACAAGACATTTTTGACCAAGCGAGTATAAAAATATTTTTTTAAGTATTTTGTCTTCTAGTAAATGCAAATATTACTGTCCCTCTCTGCCCAAAAAGAAAAAGAAAATTTTTCTTTTCTTTTTAATACATAATTACTTGACTGTTTCTATTGCAAATAAAATAGAGACACACACACTCACAAAAGAAAACAAAAAAGCATTATAGGAAAGACTATATTAAATCCATTGCTAGATCAGTAGCTAAAAAAGTTGGTTGACTGTATTACACAAGACAATTTTTCTCTCGAGAATCTATCATACATATCTATAAGTCTACCTGCTAATTATCTAGAGCTCCTTGATAAAATCCAAAGAAGAATCAGCAATATTATTGATCCTGATCTGGCAACTTGACTTCAGTCACTTTCCCACCACCATAAAGTTGCCTTTCTAAGAGTTTTCTATAAATACTTTCATGGTAATTGTTCGGATGAGCTCTTTGCTATGGTACCTAAACATTTTTAATTTAAGCACAGGACTAGACTGGCATCAAGACCTCATCAATTTGCAATTGGGCTGTCTAGATGTAGCCGTAAGTTCTATGCTAACAGTTTCTTTTCTCGCTTGTGGAACTTCCTTCCAGCTCTATGCTTTCCAGCCAACTTTAATCTGCAAAAATTTAAATGCAATGCCAATCACTATATCCCGATTACTCTCTTCCTGCTCATTATTAATATTTCTGTTCCTAATCCTTCTGCACCCAGTAACCCCTTGTATCTTAGTGGCTTTACTGCCTTACTGAGGGTGAAAACGTTAAAAAAAACATTTGAATATTAATAATTTGGTATCACAGCACTTACAAATAAAATAAATTTTTTTTTAAATAAACAAAAAATTAGTTCATTCCATTTCAAGATTGAATTTCAAATGAAGTTTTAACAATCAAGAAGAAAAAAAACAGTTATGACAGAAAAAAAAATGTCTACTCACGTTCCCGATCTCCTTCAGGAGTATCTCCAAAGCACGGCATTTCAAATTATTCTATCCACATGTAAAAAGTGAAGCTTTTCTGTTTGCCAGATATAAATAAACCAGGAAGTTCCAAAAGATAAAAGCTGGTGAGAGAAGCCAGTCAGAGAGGAGAAAAGTATTTTCAGAGATTACAGATCTTGTACAAGTATATCAAAGATGCAATGAAAGCTGAGGTCAACTCGATGACAAATTTCTTGTCAGGGATGTTATGTTGGACATGTTTAAATAGCCAGCAGGCTTTTTCGCAGCATACAAACTAAAAGCAACAGATGGCCAAGAAAAGTCATCCAATATCTATTGATCTCAATTGAATATAAATATCAAAACAATGCCTGACAATAACTGTGATTTTATAAGAAACTTTGCCTCAGTGATAAATTCAAAAGGAATAGAGAGAGAGAAAAAAAAAAAAAAAAAAAAAATCATTTTTAGTAAAGTGTTACACAAGACATTTTGAGATTACCAAACTGGAGTTGAAAGAAAAAAAAAAGCACTTTGAAAATACCACATGGAACTCCTTCTTCAATTAGTCTTTTGCTATAGTTGCTGTATGAAATTTCAACTTGGTCGAATAAAGATTAACGATAATCAAAAATGACCAACCTGTTACCTATTTGTCAGGTGTGAACTGACAGCAAGTACAAAAGAATTAAGTACTATTTATTGAATATTTCAAATACAAAATTCAAATCATTATCTATCCTCATATTCCTCACTTCCTAACACCTCCTCCTACATACATGTCATACAACCATTTTAACAGTATCCCTTTACCTTGAGTAGGTGAACTCTACCTTGAATGGCTCTCAAGCCTTGTAGTGGGTGGACTTTAGTACATATATAAAAAATGCAAAACAAATCAAAGAACTAAAAGAATTGACTGATATATTTGCAGGAGAACACCACATTTTATGGTTCAATGTTGCAAGTCAGATGTAAAATTTGGAATACCCTTGTCAAATAAGAAAAATTGTTATAACCAAACTTTGAGAGGTAGCCATGTTAATCTGGGGAGGAGGTGTGAGTATTTATGATGATGAGACATGGATATAGCTTCATAATGTATAATGGACTGTTGTTTGGCATGAAAGTCTTAATGGTTGGAAAACTTTTGGTCTTTAGCTGTCCTATGAGGTTCAGAAATTTAAGTCGGCTTCCATTGCATAAAAAGCTAAAGACAGCATGACAGGTATATTACAAAGTGTGTGTGTGTATATATATATATATATATATAGATATCTCAAAATGTAGGAGAACAGTAGGATTACAGCATTGAAAACATTAATTTAAAAATAGCGCCCAATACATAAAGTAGAGCCATAAATATTTATTTATCTTATGCAGTGTTACATTAGAACATGCACATATCCACTACAAAATTGTACATTTGTGTTTCAATGTCAAAAAAAGGGAAAAACTTTTTTTTTTTTTTTTTTTAGAAAGGTGGGGAATTATGGTGTTACATAGAAAAAAAAAATTGAAGGAATTAAAACCAGATGAGGGTAGGTTTAAGAAGGTGCCCTATTGTCAGAATAACGGCTAGCCTGTTCGTTTCGATGATAGTTACTATTGAGTAGTTAGATTATTTTGTAAATATCACTTCCTAGCCCTTTTTAGCGTAGTGTTGCAGCTCAGACCAGACATGATGCATCCCAGGATCCCAGGATGCATCAGACTGGAAGAAGATGCATCCCAGGATGCATCTTCTTCCAGTCAAACGCTTGTGGCTTAAAAAATAACTTTGGCCAGATCGTTACCCATGAAATAAAGCTATAAGCCATTTCTAACAGTAGGCAAATTTTATTCTGGTTGTAACTTTCTGCTGTAGATGAGTGAGGTGATGGTAGTTGAGGAGGCAAATGATCTAATGGGCTCATTCTTTTGTGTGGCAGTGAGAGATCTTTTGTACCTCTCTGTGTCTTTCTGTTTTCATCTGCTACTGATCTCTGTATTATAGAGAACATTGTCCTTTGTCATCAGCATCATCTAAAAAGGTAATTCAGCAAGAACTCAGAGTATAGCTTCACTCACTGACCTTCTTTGTTAGGATCATGTGACCTGGTTCTTGGAAGGTCCACTTCATTAAGCTGACCATCAAGACATAATTGTCAAAGTGATTTCTGTGATGTGTTGCAGGTGGGTCCTTAGCAATATATCAGCTAACAGCTGATATTGTTACATCAGATGTAAAGACAAAAGTTCAGTTCCAAGGTAACCAATCTTCTAGGCAGTACCTCTCCATTCCTTTTTACAAGGGATCAAGTCTTGCAAACTGAGGCACTCCAAAAGGAAAATGCTGAGAGAGAATTACATGTTTTCTAGCATCATCCAGCATGTATGTCCTTTGAACTGCATATCAATTTCAAGAATGTCAAACCTACAATTATGGAAGAGCAGCAGGTAGATGTCATAATGAGTTGAAATAATGAGTTGAAATACGGCATATATTAAATAATGACTATGAATTTCATTGCCTGCACTTAAAAAGTGTAAATGATTTTCTTTTTGCTAACTTAATACTCAGTTAGGAAGGAAGGGAATTTTTTTGACAAATAGACATGACATCTCTACCTTGGAATCCTAAACATTTTATCTTCCCTCAAACATAGATCAATGGTATCAGCAGAACATTTGAAACAATCTGAACCATTAAGCAAAAACCACCATTTTGGTAGATAAATTGGTCTGAATCTTGCCAATCTTAATTGTTTTTCTTGACACCAATATTACTCTATACACCCTCAGCAATTTTTATCATTTTAAAATGTTATTTTTAGAATCCGAATAAAACCCAAACATATGAAACTGGATTTATGTATTCTCTTTTTCTCTTGAGAACAAAAAGTATTAAACACTATCCTTGTAAATAACCAGACTTTATGTAATAAGTAAATCGTGTTTAGCATTTTTGTTGTCACTTCAAAAAAAAAAAAACAAAAAAACAAAAACAAAAAAAAAATCCAGAGGCTTGCAACCTACTGTAGTAATTTATGTGGCAGGAGCAAATGGGAAAAAAAAAAAAAAAAAAAAAAAAAAAAATCATCCCCCCACCCCTGCAATTTATAATTAATTACTCATAGTTATGTATTTATTTAAATTTTCTTGTTTGCTTTTCCAGAGGCATTTTTATAAATTTATGAAAAAAAAAAAAAAAGTTTTCATCTTACTTATAAAATGCAGATTGTGTGTGAGTGTGTGTGTCTGTAATATTGGATCGGATTTCCAACGTTTTTCAACCGATTTCAACAAAACTTCACAGAACTATGTAAAATTACCTTGCGGTGGTTCTGACAGGGCCAAAAATTGGAAAAACACAATTGTTTTTGCATGAAATCAATTTGAAAACATGATTAAGAGGCATTAATGAAAGGGGGACAACTTATATCGAGTTATATTTATTAATATCAAGTTATCGAGTTAGACTTATTATAAAACCTAGGTTGGTTGTGTGTGTGTGTGTGTGTTCGTTTATATATGGGATCGGATTTCCTACATTTTTCAACCGATTTCAACAAAACTTCACTATTTTTTTGGCAGGTAGTGTTTCTTATTGTCTTGCACACTTTTTTTCTTTATTTTTACATTCAGAATGCTTTAAAAATTCCATTTACAAGACAATTGTTTATAATAAAATTCTATTCAATCAGTAGACTCATAACGATTGAAAACAATGTTTTTGTTTGAGTTTGACCAATTCGTAAAAAAAAAAAAAAAAAAAAAAAAAAAAACTAATTAAGACATGCATGTCCGTCAACCTTAAACAATAATCTTTGTCAATTTTATTTTTCAGTCTTTATCTCTTACTGTTACATCCCTGGGCAACGCCGGACTCTACTGCTAGTAGTTAATAATGTAATTAATGAAGAAGTTTAGTAGACGGTTTATATATTCTTATAAAATTGTAAATAAATAATCTAATCAAATCAACAGTTTTTAATACTTTTATTCTCAATTCTCAGAAAAAAGAAGAAAAAAAAAAAAGGAAAAGAGAATGTATGAATCCAGTCTCATATTTGGATTTTATTAAAATTGTAAAACTAACTTTTTGAAACAATAAAAATTGTCAAAGGAGTATAGAGTAATAACAGTGTCAAAGGAAAAACTGTCCCTTTTGAAACATTATTTTTTTTGTGGGTACATATACTAAACTTTGCCCAATTTTCAATTTTAAAATGATAATGTCTAAAAATATTTGAACTTCATGTCTTGAAATTTTAACATAGATTTTAAATCAGTAATTGTAATGATAAAACAAGAGGCGATTTAAAATTATAACTGCCCCCACCACAAAAAAAAAAAAAAACTTCTTATAAACAAGAAAATTAGCAAACCAAAGGATTACTCAGCAAATAAAAAATAATGACCAGAAAAAAACATGATTATATATTCAAATATATTTTCCTTCAGATATTTTGTCTTCAGATAGCGTCTGCAATTTTGAAAAGAATCCGAATTCTAAAAGCCGTTCAAACTATCAAAACCATTCTTTTTGCCTATTTTGACTAATCCATTCACTGGCCTTCTCCAGGTACACATGCCACAGAAATGAGTCCAATTAGCATATTTGTTATCAATTTTTTTTTTGTAACCATTTCCCAAATTATGCCATCAATCTAAAAAAAAGGTGGACTAAAAATAGACTGAAGTCTTGGAAATGAGGGACCCACGACTAGACAGAAGTACATTATTGCACTAAGAACAGCAGAGTCAAAAGCACACTAATATCCTGACACCATAAAATAAAGCCTTGAATCGTATGCCTCACTCAATGGGCATATGGTCTTTCCTACAATAACAAATGACAGCATGTCACATTTTGTCTTTATAGGCTGGCAAGTAAATATTGATTTGTAAGAGATGGTGGTGTTTGTGGGAGGGGGTATCAAGATGAAAAGAAAACTGTTTTTCTTACACATGCCTGAAGAAAAAGTTGTAAATGACTGAACCAATGTGATTACAGCAAAAATGAGTTCAGTAGTCTGAACAACACTTGAAAGAGGTTTCTATAAAGTAACAGTATGAGAACTCACACACACACTTGTGTGTATATATATATAAATACTGTGTATTTAGGCAGCAAATGTTCTGTAAGGGAAATACTATTAAAAACGACAGACATTTTCTGTCAACTATGAAAATTAATCAGTATAAAATGTCATTTTTAATAGTATTTGGCTGAAATATATAAAATAGCACACAGTGTTGGTGGTAATAAAACAGTGCTCAATGTATTATAGAAGAAGTAAAATTTATATGAATAATAAATGTACATTTTGTTTCTCACCATTTGATACAAACAAGTTTCATACACAAGGCAGTTGTCAGACACGGTTTGAAATCTGACCATTGTAACTTTTAATACAAATATTTACAATCTACTGTTAAGATAGGAGAGCAGTCTATTTACAAGACTGGCCAACTGTACACTTGCATGTCTTCTAGTCTACAATCTGGTGTGCCTACTTACATTTATATCTTAGTCAGCCTATGAACTTTTCGACCAACCCTAATATTTATAAAAAGGGATTAAATAAACAAAATTAATAGATTAAAAAAATATAATGAGCACACAAATACATACACACACACATTTCTAAAACGTGTCGCATACAGCACAAACATGAATATTGAATGAAATTATCAGATTCTTATATAAATATTTATCTCTATCTATAAAAGGCAGGATGTGTGTGTGTGTGTGTAATGAATGCACAGCCGCAATTTTCGACGGATTTGCACCAAAATTTACATGCACGTGCTCCAAGTTAGTGGGAAGGTCAAGACTGACTTTGCATTTCCCAACTCCCATCGATAGTGGAAATAATCGATTTTTTCATGCTTCTATGGCAGTTTTCATCTAGTTTGCATCCATTTTCTACTGGCCAGAGTGAGAGCCTATAGCTGGTTGCCACAATAGGCAGGAAGATTCTATTGGCCAGCATGAGAGCCAACAGCTGACTGACACTAATGTTAACTAGCATGTAAAAAAAAAAAAAAAAAAAATCCATAGCTGCATTCGTCACAAGTGGGAAAAATTTAAATCTGCATGGCACTTTACTCCAATTGGCTCATTCGCTTGCTTAAACTCAATGTTGATTCTGATTCTGCAGAACTGGGTTGGGTGTGAAAAAGTATTTGTTGTTAACATTCTTTTTTCATTCGGTTTTTTCAGTTACGAGTCCTTTTTTAAAGCTGAGCGTTTTGTGTTCATTTTGTTTAGTTCTTTTTCCGTAACAGATTTAATGTTTAGTATAGAGCTTAGAAAAAATTTGCAGTGTGAGATAGACAAGAAGTAAGGCATGTAGCAACATCAGCACGGCAAAGGGAACTCCTTTAAAGGCAAAGAAGGGCAAAAATATTTTAAGTCAAGTGATAGCGATTGCTGTACGAGTCGTATGATTTTTGAATCAAGGATGGGCAACGCTGGGCCATGCTGCTAGTGAATAATATTTTTTTTTTTATTATATTCTATATATATAGATATAAATGTAGGGATGTGTGTGTGTGTGTGTGTGTGTGTGTGTGTATTTCTATTTTTGTATGCAGATAGATATATGTACATACCTACACACTTAAACATATCCAATATAATACAATTTATACACATAGGTATATACAAATACATTACAATTTATATCTACCTGCATACAAAAATATAAATACACAAACACACATGCATCTCTACATTTATATCTATATATAAAATAAGAAAAAAATGTATTTTATATATATATATATATATTATGAAATGGACAAAGTCCATCAATTATTTTAAGACATTTTTATGTTTATACATTCTTTTTATAGGTACAAATATTTAAGTAAATACTCTGTTTATAATAAACAGTATTAAACAACATTTACCAGCCTGAATGTCTGAGAAATTTTTATAGAAAATATTTGTCCTCCGACAGGAATCGAACCTGTATCCTATACGGAACTGTCATATAGCCTAATGAAACCATAACTGATTGGGCCAAGGAGGATCATTTGGTTAGCAAGGTCGATTTTACTGCTTTTAAACTACAATCTTCCATGATTCTCTCATGTATATTCATACCTGCTCAATGCATATCCAAATCTAAACAAATGACGTCACACATTATGAAATGGACAAAGTCTGACAATCAGTTAAGGCACGTCAGGCTATATATATGATTAAGTAAGGATTTTGAGAACATTTTTAGTACCTATTAGTTTCCTGGTGTTAAGAATAAAAATAAGATTTCAATATGGCCTAGCTATGTCTAATAATCAATTTGTTTGAGTCATTTTGTTCAGACATGAAATTAGGTTTAAATATTTATTATGAAGTGAGGAATTGTTATTGAAAAACTCAAATAAAAAAAGGTAAATACAAGCAAAGTAACAAGTTTTAAGAATGTTTCAAGAGATATTCCAGGAAAATTCAAAGGGCAGTAACCAGAAAAAGTGGATTGACCAGCAAGAAAATATTTGATGCAGCTGCTGTTGTAAATGTAAACAGAAATGAGATTAGAGAATATTCGTAACACTGGTTATCGTCATATCTTTAACAAAATCATCGCCTTCAACCCATATCCTCCTGCTGAAAGCAGTTTAAAATAACGCACTTTTTTGTAAAAAAAAAAAAAAAAAAAAAAAAAAAAATTGTTCATTTTGCTTCAAGTTTTTATTTTCTTGATTTCCAATGAAAACTTGGAAAGTTTCCAACATATTTTAGGGAAATTTTCACTTTCAAAAATTACAGTTTATAATCATATATGGGAAAAAGATGCCATCAATTTAAAATGATACCAGAAGATTACAAGTTAAGTAAGTTTCATAAAGAGAATTTTTTTTTAATACAGTAAAGTTCACTCTGTACAAGGCCCACTTGAGGTAGAGGGTTACATTAAGGGTTAGTTTATAAGGATAGGAGGGGGGGAGATATAATTGTTAACTCTGGTCTTGAACAGGTTAAGATTGTAGTGATTGGGGGGGGGAATATCCTCTTAGGAGTCTGTTAGGTTCATGGGAAGAAGTGGTTCGAGTGAAACTTAATTCCCACAGATGGAATACAGCAGGAATGTGGGTGGTTTGCTACAATATATGCAGCATGGCAGATCCTAGCTGTAAAGCTTAGACCTGGCAGAACCAAGAATGTATTTTTGTCCAAGAACTTTCCATGAAAGCAGCAATAGAGCAGCGAGAGGCTTGCCACATTATGCTTGTGAGAGAGAGGTTGGATAATTTGTACCCACAAGGATTTGGAGACATTTTTGAACTCTATCAAGACTGGTACATGAGAACTGGGTAGCTCCTGCCCAAATATGACAACAGCCTGATCTGGTTCTTGTAAAAGTAGACAATAGCATGAGGAGTCAGGTACTTATTGGAGCAGACCATTTTACCTGCATCATTTGCAAATGGATTGTATGTACAAATTCCACTTGATGTCAGGTGTGAGCTTGAGGCCAGATATTCCTTTCTGGGCAAGGTGCCTCCGTGTGGGGACATAGCTGTGGCGGTAGTTCAGGGTCTGATCAGCTGGAATGTAACTAGTTTGGTTTTCAAGGCATTGAATGTAACCAGCCAGTTTTTTTCTGCATTGGGAAGGTAGTGCTAGATCGGATGAGTGGTCAGCTGCCAATCTCTGATTGTCAAGAGTTTTATTTCTCTACAGAAATTTTTAGTGATGAATGCATAGCTTTATCAGATAGATCTAATGGCTGGAATAGAGGTTGGGTACTTAATGGAAATTGTCAGAAACATACTTTAGCAGACAATAGCAGGTGGGTAGGTAATGTGTAAGGCTACCATTGCAGGCAGTACAATCATAGGAACTATCAAAGTTGATGATGGTATCAAGATAAGCATAGAGAATTACTCTACTGTATATACTTGCAGATAGGTCGCCTCACCGGATAGGTCACACCCCCTACTTTATGGCTTAATAATTGATGATTTACTGTTGACTTGCAGATAGGTTGCACTATAATCTGGGGAGTTACACAGCTCTTTTTAAATGTAAGAATTATCAGACATCTACCTTTATTTCAAAACTTACAATTATTAATACACTTTTGCAATTAAAATACATTTCGTCAATCATCATGTAAACAAAAGGAAGTAACTGTTGTATAGGTATTTTTATATTTACTGCATATTATTTTTATATTGAGTCAACTCAACAAAAAAAAAAAAAATTGTTTCTATATGGAGAAAAACCACAGGTTTAGTGTTTATGGGTATCATTTCTGATTTTTCAGAAATCATGATGGTAAGGTAGTGTTGTTTTACATTTATGTCGAGCGAATAGTTTTGTGAAATTTTTGGTCAAAAAAGTGCGACCTATTCACAAGTATATATGGTAAGTTATTTTTTAATTTGACATTTTAATTAATATTTTTTTTCTTTTTACTAATATTCACTCAACACAAGGCCCAATAACCATTCAAGGTAGAGGGTTACTGTGTGAAGTTATATTATCATAGGAAAGGACAAGAGTTAGGAGTACAGAGATGAAGCAGACTTTAGAAGGAATCATAAAGCCACTGCATGTTCAGGATTTCTATATCAGTCTAGTGCGAGGGCCCCGAGTAAATGGTGACTGATGGATCAATGAATATTTTATAATTTTATTTATTTATTGCGATGGATATGTGAATCTAGCAGCATGAGGTCATTTTAAAGCAGTGACTCAGTATATATGATAGATAAATTGTTTCTATATGGAAAAAAAACCAAAGCTTTAGAGTTTATGGGTATCATTTCCAATTTCTCAGAAATCATGATGACATAAGTGGTAGTGTTGTTTTATATTTATGTCGAGTGGATAGGTCGCACCTCTAATATTTTGTGAAATTTTTGATAAAAACTGCAGCCTATCCGTGAGTATATACAGTAAGTTCTTGGACAAGACAAATGCTAAAGATGACAGCCAATAAGCTTTAAGCTAAAGAGTATATTCATGCAAAACAGCTATTGATGAAACGAAACTGTTGCAGCAATTAATGAGAACACAGCCTCTTAAGCAATCCATTTTTTTGGCTTTTGTAATGAAGTCTAGGTGCCAAATAGTGTAGACTAATGAATAGCATGAGATTTGACTCTTTCATATTTAACTTTACATTTTACTTCACTCCAGTACTTTGTCAATTACTGCTAGCCAGTTTGTGTTACAAGGTGAATCTGGACCTTACATACATGACTGATGTCTGACACACTGCTTAATTCCTCTCTAGGGTGGTAGCTTATGTCTATCTCTGTCATACAGCTCATTACCATGCTGTATCTGTAATGGCCACTTGCATCAGATTATAATACATGTGAATTTTTAATGCTGTGAGCACAAGACTAACTGAAAGGGTTACTGTTCTTATCTTTTCTATTGAAGGTAGTTCGTGTTCAATGGTACCCTCATCTTAATCTCTGCTTTCAATCCACTTAGCAACAAAAGAGGTGTGATAAAATTTAACAAAAGTTGACAGTTGGGTAGAGGACCTCTTCCATACCCACAAAAAATGACTGCTAGTAACACTCTTTAATTTGGAGCAGAAAGGAAATAAATACAGATATATTTAATTTATGGTTTAGTCATTCAATAAGAATTTATTAGATTTCAGATTGATAAGAGAATAGCATGAGATTATTATTATTTTCTTTTTACAAATGTCCACTCCTTTTTCTTTTATTTTTACAATGATGTTCACCCCGTAAAAGAGCTCAAGAGTCACTCGAAGTAGAGGGTTACAGATTAAGAGGCACAGTTTATGCGGATATGTGGGGAAGATAACGGTTAACCCTAGACTTGAACAGATTAAGATTGTAATGACTGAGGAAGCATTTTCTTGGGAGTTGGTTCCATGAAGCAGCAGTCCATAGGAAAAAGCTAAACGAGTGGAACTTACATCTCTCCAAGGGAATACGAAGGGAATGAGGGTGGTTCCCTACAGTGTGTGTGGCTTGGCAGGTCTTAGCCATGAAGGTTAGAACGGGTGGAATCAAAGAATGTAGTTCATCTGCCCATGTTTGGCAGCTGTAATCCATTTTTGGCATGTCAAGCTAGAGGATAGCAGAAGGAGTCAGGTACTTACTGGAGTGGTACAGGGAAGTGATCATTTTTCCAGCATCTTCAGCTCAAGATCTGGGTTGAGTTTAAGTCCTAATAAGTGCTTAAGGCATCATGCCTCCCCGAGAGAAGACCTGTTCATCATGGTGGGCGAAAATTCATGGTTCGCTTGGTGATGATGGAACATCACTAGTCTAGTTTTTGAGGCATTGAATTTGACCAGCCAGTCCCCTCACACCACACACACACAGAGCTGTTAAAGCTCAGTCAGAGATGAGATCAGTACCAGGTGCTGGTCATCTAGACTTTTGGCAGTGCACCCATATACTGTTGTAACATCAGCATATATATTCACAGTATACTCTTAAGCAGATCATTTATAAAAGAAAAAGAATTGGACCAATAAGCAAGCCTTAAGATGGATCTAAATGTATAGCTCATGTTTTATTCTGTTGATCCAGGAAGTCAGAGGCAGGTGGAAGAAGTTAAACCTTCCTGCAAATATCCCATTTTTTTTTTTTGTCTTATTATAGAATGCAAACAGCAGCAATCTGACAAATATGGTTCTTGGGAACCCACTAGTATCTTGATCAATCTCCACATGTAGTTGTTCATCTTGTGCTTCACATGTGACAGAGCTCAAGATCAACATGATCCCATGAACAACAAAAAATTAGTTTGAGACTATAAATTTTTTTTTTTTAATTAAAATCTTATTTCTTCTTATAGCAATTAATTTCTTAAACAAAAATTCATACATACAGTGTATGTATGAATTTTTAAAACTTTAATATTTTAGCTTCCTTTAATTTATTTCTTAAACATTTTAATAGTGTTTTTATGATACTAACAACTATAAATGACAATGTTAAAAAACATTTTGATTTCAGAATGGTTTAAACGTTTTTCTTCAGGACACTTAAGGATATTTTGGTGAGGACAGTTCCAGAACTATGGTTAAAAAAAAAAAAAAAAAAAAGAAGAAAAAGAATTGGTGCCCTGCTAAGTGAGATATTTTTTATACTAATATTCACCCAAAACAAATCTCAAGAGACACTCAAGGTAAAGCGTATGAGCAGAAGAAAAGACAAGAAGTGACATTCATAAGGTTATACAGGGGAGATAACTGTGGATACTAGACTTGAAGAGATCAAGATTGTAGTGTTTAGGAAAACATTCTGTCAGTGTCTGTTCTACAAAGCAGCAATTCTTGGCAAGAAGTTGCTCGAGTGGAACTTACTAATACAATACAAAGTGAATGAGGATGATTCATCCTTGTGTATATGACATGGCAGGTCTCAGTTACAAAGTCAGTGGTGGGGGAAATAAAGAACGTAGCTTGTCAGAATACATGTCATGGAAATAGCAATAGAGTAGTGAGAGGCTTTTAAGATTTGATCTCTGGGGAAGGGATTGCAAGTTGGGAAATAATTCATCACCCACATGGTTGCATAGATCGAGATAGGCAAGTGAGGACTGAGCAGCTCCACTCCAGATATGACTCTTGTAAATTAGGAAGCGTTAGATACCGACTGGAGTGGTACGATGACTCAACCATTTTTCTGGCATTTTTAGCAATCAATTGTATATACAAGTTCTACTTGAGGTCTGGGGTGAGCTGAAGTCCCAATAAATGTTCAAGACAAGGAGCTGCCTTGAGAGAAGACCCATTCACCATGATGAGTAAAAATTCAGGGTCTGCTTGGTGATGGTGAAACATTACTAGTTTGGTTTTGGATGTATTGAATTTTACAATCCAGTCCTTACCCCATTGAGTCACCTGGGCTAGTTATGGTGCAATTATCTCAAGCACTTATAGATGAATGATACAACTTGAAGAGCCTGAATTTTAGTCACAGTTGTTATTACCCTTCCACACTATTTATTTTCAGTAAGACCATTACTGAAGTGGCAATTCATAATCAGACATCTGTTGCGAAGGTACCATCTCATTGAGTATGTAGGCAATTAGCTTCTTGACCTGTTCAAGTCTAGGGTTAACTGTTATCTTCCCCACATATCCGCATAAACTGTGCCTCTTACTCTGTAACCCTCTACCGGCTTTGTGGATCCGACTCCCAAGAGGATGCTTCCCCAATCACTACATTCTTAATCTGTTCAAATCTAAGATTAACCGTTATCCTTGCCGCATATCCACATCAACCACCTTCTTCTCACGAACCACTGCTTTGTGAAACCGACTTCCAAGA
This sequence comes from Acanthosepion lycidas, assembly GCA_963932145.1. NCBI lineage: Eukaryota > Metazoa > Mollusca > Cephalopoda > Sepiida > Sepiidae > Acanthosepion > Acanthosepion lycidas. The sequence goes on along the minus strand of OZ010615.1, from coordinate 46,692,727 downwards.
GGATGCTTTCCTGATCACTACAATCATAACCTGCTCAAGTCTAGGGTTAACTGTTATCTTCACCACATATCTACATAAACTTTGTTTCTTAATCTGTAAGCTTTGTAACTGACTCCCAAGAGGATGCCTTCCTGATCACTACAATCTAGTCTAGAGTCAACCATTATCTTATCCACATATCTGCATAAACTGTGCCTCTTACTCTGTAACCCTCTACTTAGAGTGGCTCCCTTGTACAGGGTGAATATCATTGTAAGAAAAAAGCATCAACTACTATTTGACAGCGATACAAAGGGATTCAAATCCTGAATCACTTCTTTGCAATTATGAAAATAATAAAATAACAATAGTATGTATCAGCTAATTTGCATTTTTATGGGAGGACAGTTTTACACATGTGGATTTATGTAAATTAATTGGCACATTTGATTTGGTTGAGATTTTTTCTTTTGGGAAGTCCTTTATTTCTTAAATTATTTGAGTTAAATTAACAGGTCTTTATGAAAACAATTCAATCACAAGGACTTTTAGATATAATTCCCCAATGAGGTAATTTATCACTTGTCATCATTTTTGCCCAATTTGGTGGATGCAGGATTGTACACAGTCATACTATGTTATCTCTTAGTTAATATTCAGGCTAGATCTCTTTAGCACTTCTCAAAACCATCTAATTTCTCAAAGCTAATTAACTTTCTTAGTTCTACATTTGATTCCAATGATCATTAAATGTAACCATTTTCCACTCACCCGGTTCTACACCATAAAACCAGACCTTTCAAAATTTAACTGCTTGTCAATTGCTGATAAGTCTTCCCGGGTCTCTACTTGCCCCTGCATGAATGGCTTACCCTCACTCCCAACTCATCAAAATACATGACCAAACCCTTTCATCTAGAACCTACAAATTTGATATGTATATTTATTAGACCCAAGGGAAATTTTTAATAGACAAAAAAAAAAAAAAAATTTTTTTTTTCTTTATAGGGAAATGGGTGTTAATTTTTCTGTTTATATCTCTTTAACATTAACAATAAGGCTTACAGCCATGTCATGTTGAAACACTAGTTTCCATATTATTATTAAAGTTAAGCAACGTTGAACCTAGTTAGTACCTATATGGGTGACCACTTGGGAATACCAGGTGCTCTAAGCTTGGATGTGCAATGGTGGAATGAATAATGGCTTGGAATAATTAATCAGAAAGGCAAGTTCCAATTCCAGTTGGGTTTGTTATATTCACTTACATGCAAATACACTTGGGAAAGATATGAATCTACCTCTTCTCCACTCAGCTATGGGTTAATTAGTAAGCCTTGTATCACCAAATCATAATCATTATCAAAAAAAAAAAAAAAAAAAATCTTCCACTTTAAAAAGTTTAGAAAAATATTTTCTACGTTTACATCATGTGCAAAGATTGGTAAGCTATAGAAAACAAATCAAACAATTACTGTTTGTAACCATTCAGTGTAAGACTATAATTTCTCTTATTACTATCCTGACTATAATACTGAAGAACTATCGCCCTAAAAATATTTTCTACATTTCATAGCATTTTTATTTTACAAGGTACAATTGTAATCTATTTTGCTTTTCTTATAGTAAACAAAAAAAAAATATCCATTTTCAATGATAATGAACTTTGACAGATATGAATACATTTTTTTAATTGACAAAGATTGTAAAAAAAGATAAACAATAAATTAGTCATACATTTTTTTTTTTCCACATTGTGGGACGAAAGCCCCATTCAGCTTTAATCCAACTCTTGACCTTTTAGAGCCCAATACAGATACTTTCAGTAAGTGACTTTACATATAAATTAAGTTTATAAATTTATGAAAAAAAAAAACTCTTTAAGCCCATGGCCCTTCCTCTCTGTTTCATGGCTTGGTCTCTCTCTGTCTGCCCACCAGTTGGCCTTTCAAACCCATGCAGTGTTAATTTTAGATCTTTGAGCAAAGTTTGTTTGAAATGCCCATAGCAACAAATGGGCTTGGTTACCAAAAGATTTGCCTGTTCATAAACTCTAATATTAATTAACACTTCTAGATCCTGCATTGTTTCTCTGAAATTTTATTGGTCCAACTCACTAATATTATCAGGGCAGGACCATGCTGATTAGATCAGTCAATAATCTACATTTGTCCAGTTAATGTTTCTGGGTAAAATTAAAATTTTCCAGCGTCATTATTATTTCCTTGGATTTCCTCCCATGTCCCAACCAGAGACCTAAGGATTCATGACATTTTCCACTGATCATTTTTCTAAAAAAAAAAAAAAAAAAAAAAAAAAAAAAAAAAAAAAAAAAAACACAAACAAAAATTAAGATCTAATAATAATAATTAATATGGGAAAAAACATGCCTCTTATTCTAAACATATGGCAGGATAATGTGTTATTTTCCAACCTTCAACCCAATTTGAAAAAAAAAAAAAAAAGGATTTCGCAGCCTTATGCAAACTTAACTACTAGTTCCATTTTCATCAGTTCCTTATTCCCCTACATTAATGAAAATTTTTCTTTTTTCAAACATTAGCTTATTTCCTTTAAGTCAGATAACCTTGAGGTATTTTCGGTCCTTCACATTAAACCAACAAGCTTTTCCAACTGGCTACTACTTGTAGATTCAACATGCTTGTAAAATTCACATTAATAATAATGCCACAGGTTTCAGTGAATGAATGAACAAAAACAGAACAGATTTTCATTTAGTTTTTAGTTCTTGACTTCAATTAAGAAAAAAAAATTTATAATCACAAATATTTTCTAAGAATGCCAGGTAACCTTGCTAATACACAAAATATATAGATAAGTAAAAAATTGAAAACTTAAGATTAATATTTTATTTGTAAATTTTATTAACCGATTAAGGCCTATCATATAATGTGGCCCATACTCATATATCAGCTGACCATGTAAGTGTGACCCCTGAATTTTGGGGCATGAAAAATATTTATCCGTGTATAGTGCAACTAGTCACTGAAATTGTATGATTGTTAACCTCTTAAAAGGTTACCTCTGTATAATGTGATCCCTTACTTTTGCATTTAAAAAAAAAAAAAATCATAAAAGCTCTCACTAGAGTATATATGGTAATTATAAAAGTTAAAATCAAAATCATTTTAGGTACAGTGAGCATTAATGGGTCAAGCAAAAATCATTTTTTTGTTATTTTTAACTGGACATAAAATCTCCCCACTCAATAAAACCAATTTTTTAAAAATGAATTTACAATCTGTTTTATTTCATTATAGTTCTCACACACACACACGTACGTGTGTGCGAGTGTTGTTATTACTGTTTATTATAAACAGTGCATTTACTTAAATATTTCTATAAAATAATGTATAAACAATAAATATATTAAAATAATTGTCAGATTTAGTCCATTTCATAATATATGATTTGTTTAAGATACGCTTCAAGCAGATATGAGCGTTCGAGAGAAATCATGGGAAATTTGTAGTTTAAAAGCAGTAAAATCGACCTTGCTAACCAGATGCTTCATCTGTAGCTAAATGTCATCTTCAGGGCATAATATTTCCAGAACGAAAGAGGTTTTTAAAAATATGATATTTATTGATGGTTATATTATTTTGGAATGTGCAATATCACAATGCTAGAGTTCTTGTTTAAATGATTCAAGCAAGAATGTTGTTTGAATTTAGTAATGTGATAAATCCACAAATTTTTGTTGTTGTATGTGTTATTCAGTTAAAGTCCCTTTAACTGAAAAACATCTTTCAGTCTACACTACATTTATATTGTCATGGTGTTTATCTGTAAATGGAAATATTATGCCCTGAAGATGACAATTTGAAATTGTTGAAAGTACTCAGCCCAGGATCATCAATTCCATCTGACAACAATTCAAATATAAGGATTGTGCTATTCAAGGAATTGATAGTAAGTTAATGTCTCATTAATTCTTGTTAGCGAAGTAATTTTCCCATCAATCACATTAACATTGCTAATTAATTCTTTGTATAATTACTTCTTTATGAGATATATATATATTTGTATATTTAGGCAGCAAATTCTCTTTTAGGCATGTCTGATTGAATAAACTACAGACATTATGTCTGCTAATTTTTAACAAAAACTTGGGAAAGGAAAAATAAAAGGAATTTAAACAGGTATAGCACTTTTCTCTCATCCTTTAACATCAATACAAGGAAGGTTATTCTGGAGTATGAACAAATTTTATCAAAAAATTAGCAGACACAATGTGTATAATTTATTCAATCAGACATATATATATATATATATATATATATGGAAGAAATGATATACAAATCAATATATAAGAAAAATAGTGGTTAACTGACAAAAAAAAAATGTTCTGTTATGTATTTCGGCCTTAGAAGGGACTTCTTCAGACTAATAATTTTATTGAGTCTATCTTTAGAGAGAGAAAGGGAAATGAGAATACAAATGTCAGTAACATTTTTACATCAACGACACCAAAGATACAGGGATGGTTACCATTAGATTTTTAAAATATTGAGGGAGGGGGTCATAACTAGCCAATCTCATTTAGCTTTTTATTGCTTTTGCCTTTGTCACTGTTGTTTTCAGCTATCCTAAATTGTAAATCACAATAGTTTTATCAGGAAAGGATTACTTAAAGAATGCAGTTTTAATTAACATTCAGGATCATATGATATATCTCCTTTCCTAACAAAACTACTGCTGATACAACATAATACCTTTAATGTATAAGTTGTTCCTCATAACAGGCCTGACCATAATTTTGACTTGAAGAATATGGTTTTGATTAAAGGAAAAATAACTTATTAATGTAAAAAACGTATTGAAAGTATGTTAATTCTGGAATTTTATACAGTAAATTTACATTTAGGATCACACAACATATGTTGGCATGTCTACCAGAGACAACTAATCAAATAAGCTGATATTCGGGGGTGGGGGTATATAAGGTGGATACCATAGCCAGTGGGTGGCATCTGAAATTGCAGTAAGTACCCAGGTACTAAAATGATGTTACCAAATTTGTTTTTTTGTTATTGTTTCTGTTCACCCATTTTTGCCTCCACCCTTTCGTAAAGAAAAGCTTTCCTAACTCATTTTTTATTCAATTGAATTGATTTATTTTGATTGACAATGTATGAAAACAAAAATTAAAAAATATGGAAAATTTTTGTATTTTAGTACACATGTACCAAAATATTTTTAAAATGTCAATAGACACCAGCATGGTACTAAACCTTTTAATCTTAGATTTTGGTACCGCTCTTCAACCCAATTATTCAGTAGTGTTTCAGGAAGCCAAAAGACACATGAATATATCAACACTGTTTTTTTTTCTGTTCTTATTGGTAGAGTACGGAGAAATAGGAAAAGTTTGCTAGAAATAAGGAAAACATCAACTGCAAGAAGAGAGAATGCATGATTGTTAGCAAAAGGATGAGTCCAAATTGTGAATTGCAAATAGGAGGTATCAAACAATTGCAGAAATTCAAATATTTGAGAAGTGTTTTAGCAGAAAACAGAAAAGGTGACACAAAGATCTAAAGGTGTATTGAGATAACCAATGGAACATTCCAAAAGCTAAGCAGAGTATTAAGAAATAGAAAAACTTTGCTAGAAGCAAGGAAAAGAGTACTAAACTGTTACATGATATTTGTCCTCCTGTATGGCAGTGAGTGCTGGATATTCTCCTCAAAAAATGAAGAGGAGACTTGAAGCAACAGAATTGTGGTTCTACAGAAGGATGCTGAGGATACTGCAGACCAAACATGTGAGTAATGACAAAATTTTGGAGAAAATGGAAACAAAAAAAAGGAAACTAATATTTAACACCAGGAAGAGAAGGGTGAGGTTTCTAGAGCATATAATGAGAAAGTAAGGCTTGGAAAATCTAATACTCACAAGACAGAGGGATATAGGAAGACAACGTATCACATACTTAATGAACCTGTGTAAATGGATGGCAGAACAAAAATTTATTAAGAACTATAAAGTATAGAAAGTTGTAGAAAGCCATGACTGTCTACAAGGGGCTCGGTAAATAAAGAAGATTGGTAGAGTTCGGTGAGGTTGGAGATCAAATCAGAAGAGTGGTTTTCTTTTCTGAATTGAAGTTGTTGGTATAATTATCGGAATAACTTTCAGAATTCTCAAATGTATTTTTTAACTACAGTTATACAGTTAAAGTCAGAAGAGGACAAGCCAGGGTGTCAGCTGGCCTGATGGCAGGTGGGTCACTTAATGGAGTGGGCTTCCTATATCAAATAAAAATGCAATAAAGAAACAAATACAGACAACTATTTCAGTAATAAAAATGAATAAGAACTTTATAAAGTTGTCTGCATGTTACCAGCTACTTAAGTCGAATGTGAGACAACATTTTCAAAGCTAAAAATCAAAGAGAAGGTTAAGAAATTTGCTATCCAAAGAGAATTTGGGATCATACATGTTGCTATCCATTGAAAAGGAATTGATAGATGAATTAGATTTAGATGCTATTATTGGAATATTCATACAGTCATCTACATATACAAATGATTGCTCTTAATATAGTGGGCTGCATGCAATGCTCCATTGTACTTTTGAGCTATCTGTCAAGGTTTAAATCGTGCAGTAAACTATTTAAAAATACCAACCAATTACATAAAATGAAAAAAAATATTGAGTAAAAAATTTAATTATAACATTCTATATTTGGTATCTAATGTCAGTAAAATGTACAATACATCTACAGTATTAAGATTGTCAGTCTGCCACGATGGCTAGTGGGGCCCCCTATATCAAAATGCAATAAAGAAACAAACACAAACAACTATTTTGGTAATAAAAATGAATAAGAACTTTATAAAGTTGTTTGCATACTGTCAGTTACTTAAGTCCAGTGTGAGAGGACATTTTTAAATCTAAAGATCATAGAGACAAGGTTAAGAAATTCACTGTCATACATTTTGCTATCCATTAAAAAGAAACTGTTAGATGAATTGGATGTAGAAGCATTTATTTGCACAATCATCAAGTGAATACAAATGATTGCTCTTAATATAGTGAACTGCATTCAATGCTCTATTGTGCTATTGAACTATCAGATAATGTGTAAATTGTGCAAAAAACTATTTAAAATATCAATCAATTACTTAAAATTAAAAAATAAAATAAAAAAAATTCAATAATAACATTCTACTAGTAACATGTACAATGTAATTGCTAAGAAATACAGAGTTTTTCCACAAAAGTTTTAATTGTAGCCTTTTCTCTAGGTGTATTTTTTAAAAATTTTATTTATTAGGAAAATTAAATGATAGCATTGTAGTTGTGAGTGGTCCCTCTTTGTCTCCGAGCAACCAATATTTTTCAACCTAGTTTATCACTGGCTACAGTTAACAGTGTTTATCTTCTTATCCATAAGACTTGTGCAATGGAGGAAGTAAAATTTATATATATATATATATATATATATATATATATATTACAATGAAGCATTCATACAAAAAGTAAATAATAAAGTTAATGCTATAAAAATGGCGAAATCCCTTGGCTAACTAAATTTTAAAGATGCATTAACCCACTAATCACTTGATGAATGTTATGATCCTTGTTTTTTAAAATTATAAACTGTATTATCTTTTCTCATTCTATTACAGAATTTAAGAAATAATGGACCTGATCCTGACATGTTGGCTGGAGTTGGAATTCAGAGTTATTATACACGACTAGAGGGCTCAGTTGTTGGGAGTGAAGAGATATAAATTCCTGCCTTTTCATTGGATATCAGAGAAAAGTGAACCAACAGTCTTGCCAGAAATTTGAATTTGGCCTGCCAATTCTATTTTCCCCATGCCAATAACTGATAATGGTCATAATCCCGCCAGACACACACAGAGGAGATAACAGAAGAAATAGTAAACATCTTAATCTGATAAATATTAAATATAGGAGAGGTGTGCAGATATAATTATATTTTTTATTATAAGAGATTATAATAAAAACATTTTAAATTGCTACATAAAAATTTTCATGTTTCAATACTATGACTGCACATCCTCAGGAGATGGTTAGTAACTGGTGATAGAATGATTTTTTAGAGAAATTTCAAAACAACTTGTTACCTCTTTTCCAAAAGTTAAAGGGGGGCATAAGATCAGAATTAAAAATATACTTGTGGGTATGTCTTGATTAACCAGTTAAATGTCAGATCTACACTAAATAGAAAAGTAAGCTCAGACGGTGGAAATGAGAGAGTTATTTTTTCATGTTATGATAAACTGGCACAATAGACATCGTATCATTGATGATTGAGGAGATATATTTATCCCTGCCATATTCTCTGCAATCGTCAATGATGCCAGTATCACTTGTTATAGCAGACAATTCCAGAAAATGCTTCTGTTTAGATTTATTACGACTACAGTTGGCCATTGTGCTGCCTACAGCAGGTAGTAATGCCATGAGTGAGAATATTCTCAGTATACATGTAACAACATAGACTGAGGATGTCGAGTGTCTCCACAATTTTAGAAATGAAATATCCTGTCAGTGAGAGTGTGTGTGTGTATATGAGATTACATACAGTTATGGTCAACCCTAAATTAAAAAAGATATAATTAATTAGGTGTTACGCCCATTAGGGATTTTAGTATCCCCATGATTAGAGGAGTTTGTCAGGGCTTCCACAAAATCATGGCGACTAGGTTATAATAGATATGGGTTTGACATGCAAATCAACTACGAACATCTCAGCTATCAAAAACTATACAACAGGATTCAGACGTTCTGTTAGAAACATTTGATTTGCCTCCACAGAATTCACAAGCTACACAGAACAGGGAACCAAGAGTTCAAGGAATGAGCATTAGGAAGTTGGTTCATATTTGGTGTTCAGCTAAGCATCTCCAAGTGAACCCACAACAAAAATTATATCAGCAGAAAAAAAAAAAAAGGTGGAAGGATTATGATCAACCCTAAGAAGGAAAAAAATTAGATGGGAGTTACACCCCTTAGAAATTTTGGAATCTCCAGGATTAAGAGTTTGATGTTTCCACAAAAGACATGGTGACTAGTTCATAGCAGATTTACATTTCATCCCAAATCTGTTATGACCTAGTTGCCATGTTTTTATGGAACTCCTCACCAAGACCTCTGGGAGATTGAAAGTTTTCAGGAGCATTGAACCACCTCTTAAGTGCTATTGGTCCCCAGTTCACCAACCCAAGATAGTAGCACTTGTTAGGGACCTAGCAATAGACAAATGGTGAAGCCTCAAATAAAAATACACAGGTAAATTTTCATAATAAAATAACACTAAAAACTATAACAATACATTTTTATAGTAAAATTACCAGAAATACATTTTTGTAAAAAGATTATTGAAAAATATCTGTAGTTCAAGGCACAAAATTGCATTTAAAATATTTAGATTTCAATGTTAAATAACCCATAGAGGTGTTGGTAAGCCACTAAATAAAAACAACCAACAAGACTCTGAATTCTGGAGATTTCAAAAGCCCCGACTCGTCAGTTTTCAATCAGCACCTGAAGCTTGCATTGTGCATGAAAAGGAAAGAAAACCATGCCATTTAAAAAAAAAAAAAAAAAAAAAAAAAAAATGTAAAAATTCATGCCTGATTATTTCGTAGAACAACGAAACTATATTGCACATCAAATGTAGGTATATGTACATATGTGTATGTATAGAGAGAGGTATATATATGTTATGGTCCAATATCCTCACACCACAGTTATGGTCCAAGGTTAGAACCAAGGAAGAACAACACGAACACAAGAGTAGAATAACAAAGATATATTACAACAGAAATATAGTACAAGAAGTTGAAGGTGTTAGTAATGACTGTCCGTCTGGTTTACAGTGAACTAATATTGTCTCGACTCGTTACACCATTCATTCATTATACCTCTTGAGAGGCGCAGCATTTATAGTGTCAGGAAGAGTCCATTATCATTATAGGTAAGTTCCCATAACAATATATATATATATATATATATATATATATATATATATATATATATATATATATATATATACATACACACACACAAAAAAAAAAAAAATATTAAGCACCATATTTCTGCCATAATTCCCGAAAAACATGTAAAATTTATAACAACAGGAAATGAAAGACCAACGATGACCAATATAGTGTATCAATTTTAATGCTCAATACAAGACTGTGTTTTTTGTATTGAATCACAAAGCTACATTGGACACTACCACTTCCTTGAGTAGACGTCTTATCTGTCACTTATCTGACTATAGTGCCATAAAAAACCATTTATTAATCCATAATCTACAAGAACTGTTAAGGAAAATTCTGATAAAGTGTATCTGTTAGAGTAGTGATTAGTAATACAGAGATGTTCACTGCTTGATCTCATTTTCTTTATGCATATATTCCTCTGCTTATCAAGCCTCAAAAGAAGGCTAATAGAATTTACGTTTCATTGGAGTTTATCCTGATATTCCAACAGGCATCTTCTTACCTAATATGTAAATTGGTTTAGTGTATGTGTGCAAAGATTATGTGAAAGTGTGACAACAAATAAATGTTTTATTTGTTTTTTTATTTTTTATTATTTATCAGAACACCCAACACTTTTTTAAATGTGGCATAAGGCCTTTTTTAAAAGTAGTCCAGTTCTATCAGCACTTTCCCTTTCAGGTGCCACCCTCTTGAGGGAGAGGTATTGCCTTTCAGATTTGAGCATTTTCAAACTTTTTTTTAAAAAATTTATATCTCCTAGGGGTTGGTCTTATATCCTGCCCAACTTAGCAGTATATCTACTTTGTTATTCATTTCCAATCTGGTTTTTTGTAATCTTTATAAAAGACAGATTTTATAATTAAATTGCTTAGTTATTCAAATAAGGACATTTTTTTATCTGAAAGCTGTAATGATCTTTGGATTTAGATCACAGCTTGAGAGAACAGCAGGCGTAAGAAATATTGACATTTCAAATAGTATATTTTGGAAATCTAAAACATTATATACCATTTATGACATCAGCAATAGCCAAATGCTTGAACATTATTATGACAATTTTACCAGAATTATTTTCTGCTAAATTTAAATGACTACTCAGAACAAAGGAAAAGGCAGTTAGCCTGTGTAACATCAGCTAATCTCATGTGCCAAATAAACATTCTCTACCACTTGTTAAGTTTATTAGGCTCCTCTTTCGGCTTATTAAAAGTACTTGAGTTAACAAGACAAGGAAAATCATGAAAATATTTTCAATTTCATTAACACATTTTAGGATGTTATTTTGAGACATTGTTTGCTATGTTTTATTTATTTTGTGGCCATTGATGACCATTTAGTTATACTGTAATACTGGCAAGACATTAAGGAAATACTTTGGATTTTCTTAAAGTGTAATACTATGGACACTCACATAGAAAAAGGGAAATTTGTTTTTATCTTGATTTCAAAAGTTTCTATTTATTAGCCAGCAGATGGATCTGTTTTTTGTTTTTTTAAGTCAAGTTTTCTAAGCAACATCCATTTTGATGTAAGGGGAACAGGGAAAGTAAAGGAGTGTCTGAGAGGTTTTTAGAGATCAAGTGACAACAAAATCAAGAAATAGGATATATCCAGGTGTTAGTCTATATTAACAATCACACTTTGGATGGGAGTTCTGTTATGGTCTGCCCTTGATGGGAGACAGATCTTGCCTCCTGCATACATCTAATGATATCCATTTGTACTGCCAATCACATGAGTAGATGGGCAAGAAGCTGGTAGGGAGAAGGGATCCATGTGGGCCAGCAGACAAAGTCCTGAACAAAGCATCTATATATAATAAGGGAAACAGGACTTGTTTTCATTTTTTGACGTGGTGTTTGTCTTTCATCTTGATACCTTGTGAGCATACAGCAGACCCTTTCCCAGCTTTCAGTGCACACCAACAAGATCGAAATGTAATGTGGGGTAATCATAAGCTGACTGGGGGAAAACATGGGCAAGGATCACATTGTATATTTGTAAAAGCATTTTACTTAAAAGACGGTCATTTATTTTTAAATTTAGTGTAATTTATTAGCAGTAAGGATTTTTATTTTTTAATAAATTTACTGTTGTTATTAAAACTATAACTGAAGAAATATATTGAAGTTGTTTCGTTATGTAATTATAAATTTTTTGGCATTAATTTTTGCTATAGAGTCGACTATTCCTCTTTTCTGAGTAATTCAATCCCATATTATACTCCTCCCTGTTCAAATCCTGTTTCTCTGCCTTTTTAGTTTTATTTTTTTAAGTCTTATTATAATTTGGAAAATATTTTTTTTTAACCACTTCAGCCCATTTATTGACCTACCTCCCCTTTTATTAGTTTCTTATTTTTTCCAACTCCCCATTTATTAGAATCCTCTACTTTTATTTGCCACCCAAGAGTATTATTGCTTGTTTTAAAATTAAATCAAAAGTGCTTTATTCTAGGTAAGAAGATAGTTTCCACACATTCATTTTTAAATAGATTTTTCAACGATTTGAAATAAATGTGTAAAATAGATTTGACAGAATCTATCTTACACATTTATAATTTACTATTCGTCCACACATTGACTACTGCTGTCATATTTGTCCAGGTGCTTCTGTTATGTATCAAGAGATTCTAAATAGAATACAAAGAAAAATCTGCAATGTTATTAGTCCTGACCAAGCATCTCAGCTTCAGTCACTTTCTCACTATCATAACGTAGCTTCTCTGTGTCTTTTCTATAAATACTTTCACGTTAATTGTTCGGATGAACTTTCTTCTATGGTACCTAGACTTTATGAATTTAAGTGCAGTACTAGATTGGCAACAAGGTCTCATCAGTTTACAGTTGAAGTGGCTAGATGTAACCGTATGTTCTATGTTAACAGTTTCTTCTCTCACACT